>CM051239.1:403982412-404582412 GCA_027917425.1 Gastrophryne carolinensis | reverse complement strand
ACGAAATGATTGACGAAAACTCTTAGAAAGACAGCTAGTGATCAAATAGTTATTAGACAGTTCCTTCAGTAAGGGGTCAGGTCTGAGAAAAAAATATTGAAGTTTAGTAGTAGGTACCGAGGAAGTGTGGCAATATCTACTTAGCCGGAGATATTTGAGTTGTGTTTCAATATCTAATTCTCGTTCATTTTATGGGAATGTCTTATCCAACTTATTCCCTGGGTTCCAGATGTGCATAACCCATAAATGTGGACTGTGTAAAAAGGGTCCTGTGAGTCAGATTTATTCAAATTCATAATTAGTGAGTAAAATTTATCTGGGTAAGGGGACATTTGTGGATGAGTTTGTTGTCCTGGTTTGAGCCCCTGAGTCGGGTAAGTATGGGGAAGGTCTACCAAAGGAACAATGAAAGGAGGGGCAATGTTGTCTACTATAAAGCATTACATTTAGGATAGGGGCAGCTATTCCATATATAAAATGCAGCTATGTATTCTGCTGGTTGTCTTGGCGACTGCTGAAAATCTTCGTTTTTGTCCATCAGAAAGTGGTTTCAGGTCGGGAAAGTGACATTGTGCTGCCATCTCTGCTGTCTGACACCGAATATAAAGTCACCCTCACTCCTGTTTACTTCAGTGGAGAAGGAAACCCTGTCTCTGCCTCTGGAAGGACATGTAAGTTCTTCTAGTCGGAATACATCATGAAAGATAAAATTAGAATACAATGGATGCAAATTTATACTTGTGCATTTATACAATGTGCATAGAAAAAATACAAGAGATGGATAAACTTGGTAATCAAAGTGGTTGGTAACTTGTTGGAGAAACCAAGTGACAATACTAACAAATATGTGAAGTATCTTAAAGTGGACCAACACCCAGGATTTTGACTATCCTGGGTTTTGGTCCACTTCGGGGGGGCACCCCGATTGGGGTTGCCCCGCTGTGTGAAACCCTCCAGAAAGCCCCAAAAACTCACCTCACCAGGCTCCCACGTGACCAATCCCCGCCGACGTCCAAGCGGGTGACAGCGACGTCCAAGACAGTGCGTCCGGCGGTGGCTGCTGCCGCTGCCGATATGGTAAGGTTTTTTGGGGGTTTCACCCCGCGGGACATCCCGATCTCGGATGTCCCGCGGTGAGGGAGGTGATCGGCCCGGGAATCTTATAGATTCTTATAGATCTTATAGATTCCCGGGCCGATCACCCCTGGGTGTTGGTCCACTTTAAGTCTTTGGAAAGCAATAAAAGTAGCCAACATTCCCCAAATTGCATAGGAATTGCATAGGAAGACCACACAAAATAAATGATAAAATAACTAATAATTAATCTTCAAACAATTTATATATTCAGTAATACATTTAACATACAGATGTCTTACAAAAATGGGGGGTAATCACAGTGTGGGAAGGGGGCTCCCAAATGCTGCTGCAGATTCACCCCCAGCAAGGCCCCTTTTATCCCTCTTCTTCGACACCCCCCCCACAAAAGTAGCCCCAGCAATTGGCTGCTGTCAGTGGTCCTGATGAAAAGTCGGGCCCCAACTACCATTTTAGCAATTGACATTGCCCGTCCAGTGCCCAGGACTAAACCGCAGCATCCAAAACAGCAGCAATCATCCTGCAAACCATACATCACGTATGTCCATTCATATATATATATATATATATATATATATATATATATATATATATATAGATGAAGTATTCCTTATAGTGAACCAGCGGGATGACTCACACATCACAGTCAGCTTTAAAGTGGATCTCCAGTCCCTTTATGCAGCAGCAAGGCATTCCGGCTGTGCATCGCCACTGCTAAAAGAACTGGGCCACCCTGGTACTAACCTCTTCTGTGACCCTTCTACGACAGCCGTGGAGCAGCCTCTTAGCTTGTATGGCCAGTGGCTGCACAGTAATGTGCTTGGCCATCGGCAGCAATCTCTCCCCCCTCCCTCACTGCCTTTTGGATGCTATCCAGCAGCATTCCTGGCCCCGTTGCACCCTACCTAGCGATGGCTAAGGGGGGGAGTGAAGGGTGCAAGCATTAACCGTACTCACCCTTCGCTGTCCCTCTTCAAATGTCCAGCGCCACTCTTCAAATCTTGCAGCTTTTGCGAAGTGTCATTGCAGACTATGCAGTAACACTTCGCATGCGCAAGATCTGAGGAGCGGCGTAGAGCATGATGGGACGGCAAGATGGTGCTGCCCAAAGGAGATGACGCGGGCCACAGGGATGCCAGAGTGCGATGCGACCAGACAGGTAAGTTTAAAGTTGTCAAATAATAAACCGGAGGGGCAGAGCAAGCCAGGTTTGGGGAGTTTTTATTAACACCACAATACCTGCAATGTTCCTCTTTAATTCTTTAGGTGGAAATTCCTGTAGCAGCTCCTCAACGACCAGTTGATCATGACTATGGGGGTACCCACCCCTATCATATTACCTGGCTCCACAAAAGCTTCATGATATAGGCAGGGCTGTATTTAGTGTTTATGCTGGTGCCCCCCTTTTGTTAAGTAAAATTTGTAGGGAGGAGAGGTTTCAAGGGGAGAAAATGCAGAGGAGCATGTATTCTATTATATAGTACCAGACACACAGGAGTCACATGGCCACATCAGTAAAGGGGAGAGGATCAAGCTGCAGATTGCCTTTAATTCGGTGCGCCCCCCCCCCCCCCCCCCCACACACACAAAATGTGGCTTGGGAGCATTTGTAAGGAGGCATGAAGGCGCAACAACTTTTTTACTATAGGAGTAACATCCACACCCCCCTGGGGCACAGGCCTAGGTTTGACTAATGGTAAATACAGCCCTGGACAGGTGGCCATATGAACCTCTGTTCATGACCTGTCCCTGCAATGCTATAGCCTCATCTTGAAGGGCACAGGCTCAGCAGTACTTTTATGAGCTACTCATGGGCTGGCAAGGCTGGTAAAATCGCGGGCCTAGATATATATATATATATATATATATATATATATATATATATATATATATAAAATATATATATGTATATAATGTATATATAATGTATATAAATATATATATGTATAAATAAATATATATATATATATATATATATATATATATATATATATTTTAAGACTTTCACAAATGTGATCTTTTTATGAATAATTGAAGCCTGGGGAATATTATTTCCCCAGGGATCAAAAAAAGGGGAAAAGCACAACCAATTGAAAAAATCTAGTGATATTTATTCAAAGATTACAGACAAGATAACACACACCATTAAAGACATGCAAGACATATTAAAAAAAAACACATTTTGTACAAATGTGATCTTTTTCATATTAGGCTGCTATTTGACATTTATTACAGGTTGATTATTTCAGAATGTAGACAGAACATTACAAATAAATAAGGTAAAAAAGGAATCGCAGGGAAAAGCCAATGTAGACTGTTCTATGGTCTGTACCAGCAAAACTAGGCTACCGCTCCTGTGTCCACCAATCACTAAAGAGTTCTCCCACCATATTGTAAAGTATGCTAGCTCGGGCCAAAAGATCCTATCAGACACGTTTTTATATACAGTTCAGCTGACTAAAACCGGCAAATGTAAGTGTGGAAATTTGTGAATCAGGCCCTGGAATCAATTTAAATTCTAGAGAACAGAGTTACAGTATAATGAAATTTCAGGGTTTTCCAAAAGCCAGATTACAGTCAAAGTGCAGCGTGTGTGGGCTGGTATACTACTGCAGTGTCTGGATTGGATTCCCCGGGCAAGTTCATTAGACAGAAACACCCTTTGTTTTATTGTACTTTATATTCATTCTGTTATTATTCCTCCAGTGCCGCTGTCTGCTCCGAGGAACCTCCGTGTGTCTGATGAATGGTACAACAAACTGAGGATAACATGGGACCCTCCCCCTTCTGCAACTATGGGCTTCAGAATCGTCTACAAGCCAATAAGCAGTAAGCATCTTCTAGTCTGTAGGATACATAGAGATGTGTTTTTAAGCACAGTAAATTGTTAAATGGTCATCACTTCAATACAATTATATTCATTTATATATATTTTGTACAAGGGGGATAGACAGAGTTTTTCGATATATCGATATCAAGGACTATACAAAATTTACATACAGAGGTGGATTGATCATAGGGAGCACAGGGAGAATAACTAGTGGGCTGCACTGCTTTGGGGCCAGCTGGGCTGGATGTAGCACCAGGCATCTCTTCTAACATCCCCATCCATTCCTTGCCTCCTAAGCATCTTCATGTACCCAGTCCCACTGCACATCCAGCCAATACACTACAGCCCATGTTCTGGCCCTGCAATTCTATAGTCTTAGCTCATGAATGTATCCGTTGACCAGCTCGGAAGCACAATTGCTGACTGGTCATGAGCAGACAGGGCCAGTAAAATCCTGAGCTAACGTCTGGCCTCAGTCAACCCCTGATTACATATTCTATATCAAAGGTACTCAACCACTTCTTGTAAAGGTTCATTTACAGGCATCCAGTGGAAGGTGAAGGTCAGGATAGGATGGCTGTCATGGGGGGTAGATAGAAGTCAGCACCTGGGGGGGGGGGGTATAGGTTCCACAAAAATAAAAAAGGCTGCTTGCCCCACTTAAAACCCCAACCCCAATAATCCTATTGGACACTGGGAAATAGATAATGGGCTGGATGGGGCAGAGCTGAGGGGAAAGAGATTGGATGGGCAGAGCTGAGGGGGCAGGGATTGATGGGGAAGAGCTGGGAGGATGGGGGTGGGTCAGAGATGTTGGGACAGGAATGGATGGGGCAGAGCTGGGGCGGGACAGGATTGGCCGGGGCAAGGCTGGGGGCACGGATTGGATGGGGCAAAGAAAGAAGAAACAACATTTTTGTGAACCCTGCAATACTAGGTGCCAGGATGTTATGAAACTGGCAGGGAGACTAAGCACTACAGGGCAGGGGTCCAAAAATCTGGGGCTGAGGTCCCTATTCGGACCCTGGTCTACCTGTTAAGTACCGCTGTTCTATATGAATGTCACAAAGGTCCAGCTGGCTTTATGTATCTTGTGTCTGGTCCTAATGTTGATTCTTTAACAGTCAACATCTAAGGTTTTACCTTTTAGGTTTGGACATTACAGTGTAAGAAAGGTGAACTTGCTTAGCAATCAGTCTGCACCTAATGTAGTGTAGAGACTGATCGAGGTTCCTCAAAGAACTCTCATCAGATCTTTTCTACCCCACTGGTAAGATTACCAAACACACAGGATGTTTTTCTTAACTCACATCAATTGATATCATCTGTTAATAAGTAAATCTAATGGGGGGGGGGGGGGGGGGGTCATTTGTCCCCCAGGTTAACACTTCCACCAAATAAAGGGAGTACTGTAGCTGAAACTGAAACCGGGCCATCAGAGCTGGCCTCATTGCAGTACATAAAAATATTTCTCATGGGTTCTGAATTTACCTTGAAAGCTGCAATGCTATAGGCTACTAGATTTCATTATACTACGTTTTCATTGTTTCCTCTACTCTACTATAAAGAGGTCAAAAACATTTGAGAAAGCCACTTGTGACATCCGCAAGTAAGTACATAGCACAAGCTTAGACTTTATCTAAATGGGTGCACTTCCAAAATTGAGATGACCTCTTGGAACCTTGCCAAGTGGACCAAAAGTTTATTTGAAGATTTCATCCACTTCAATTAGGGATCTGATAAAGACAAGAAAGTGCTAGAAGGTGTTTTGGGATGGTTTAAAGGGGAACACTTCATGGCAATTGGTGGGTCTGTACAGCAAATAAGAAGGGGTGCAACAAATTATTAATGGTGTTTGAGGGGACGACGAGATGCCATTTTCGTTGTACGTGGCCTGAAAGTGTCTGATGATGCTACCAAAGACAAGCCTCTCCAAATGGAGGTGGGTCACAGTTATCTACTTTTTATATTGTTGGGACTCTAGTTGGTATCTAATCTAATGAATCAGCTTTCACAAAATATATCAGGGTTGTGAGTGCAATGGTTTATGGGTAACAGTACCCATTCTAGCTCAGGCTTTGTGCTTAAAGTGGGCAAGCTATTATAGACTGTGCTGATTGTGAAACTCTATTCAGTTGCATATATTTGTACTAGTCATCTGAATTTGACAACTAGCACAGCAACACAGAGTCTCAAGCCAGTATGTGGAGAGAGCCATGTTAGGCTTAATATAGGGGGGCTAAAGAGACCAAAAAACCCTCTACTTAGGTAAAGGAAAAGAGGCGCTTTCCTAGAACGGAAAGTATTTGCACAGTACCCAATACAAGGACAGATAGCATTACCCATCAATCCTTGCAGCAGGCGGAGCTATGCAAATCATCTCTTTATGTCTCTGTGCCATCCTAGGCCCTTAGAAACGCTAAGGGTACAATGGCAAGGATTAGCTTTAAATTTACACAGCCAAACCCATCCAACTAGTGGACACCTGTTTCAAGCTTTAGGCTCTCATCAGCACTAGGGCAGATGTTTCTGGCTGTATGGGGAGTGAGACAACTAGCACAGAAAATCCTGCTGAGTACAGATCTGCTAGGAAATGGTGAGCACTGTAACTTTCCAAAGCTCACTGATGGTATGAGGAGCAGGCTAGGTTAGCTTAATACCCCTGTGAAGCACCAAGTTGCTAGGGGTTCAGGTCTGCTTTAAAACATAAAACATGAACACAGAGCTAAATGAACAATTAGATATTTAGAGTCCCCTTTTAGAGTCCTCCAACTTATGGTTATGAATCCACCACGGGTGTCAATACTCCAGTTGTGCAAAACCGCCACCACTTAGGTACTCTTACCAGAGCCACTTAGGTCACCAGCATTCACAGCAATCCCACAAGCTCTTTTTCAAAACCACTCCACTCATTGGGGTACGATTCCTCAATCTAGGCTGATGTAGCTGGCCAGGTCTCCAAGGCATACTCATGCAAGGGGGAACGAAAAAATCATAGCGCAATACTGCAAAGCTATAACTCTCTTTAAATTTTCGACTTTCGAAAGTCGCGCTAAGCGACGAAACGCGTTGGGAGCCGGTGGTTGACAGTTTGGAGTTCTGGAATTCAGCAGCGCGGGCTGGCTTGGACAAACTATTGTGACATGCGAGTTTTAATTCTATGTTTGTGAGTACCTTATTGGCCTATTAAAGAGAGTTATAGCTTTGCAGTATTGCGCTATGATTTTTTCGTTCCCCCTTGCATGAGTATGCCTTGGAGACCTGGCCAGCTACATCAGCCTAGATTGAGGAATCGTACCCCAATGAGTGGAGTGGTTTTGAAAAAGAGCTTGTGGGATTGCTGTGAATGCTGGTGACCTAAGTGGCTCTGGTAAGAGTACCTAAGTGGTGGCGGTTTTGCACAACTGGAGTATTGACACCCGTGGTGGATTCATAACCATAAGTTGGAGGACTCTAAAAGGGGACTCTAAATATCTAATTGTTCATTTAGCTCTGTGTTCATGTTTTATGTTTTTTTGTATTCTTTTGACTTAATGGTGGGATTTAAGTTCAACACGTGGAGCTGCATTTAAGATCACTAATTTTGTGTTTATTCTTTATTATTAATTAATCTTGAGCGCGGTATTTATATATTGTATATATATATATTTTTTAGGTCTGCTTTAAAGCTTGCGCCAGTGTGCCATGGCTGAGGTTATGCTTCTGGAATACATCATGATTATTTCTTGAAACTGTACACAAGAGAGAAAATAATTGCAGAACCTATATATTTTCAGACTTAAACATGTTAGATATTCCTTCTCAAATGTATTTGATACACATTATCTTATTACCTCCCCCCCCCCCCTCCAGCCGGAGTAATCTCCTTGTACTTCCCAGAGGTACCCCCTGGGGCCTGCATAACACACATTATGGTATGTCTGCAATGTCTTAGCGAACATATTAAGACATCCATCCTCCTTGGAAATGTCTAATGAAAACTGACAAGTAAGAGTGGCCATACTGTTATGTTAAGTGGCCGCTGATCATTTTACAGGACAAATTTTTGTTAAATGTGTTGTTAAAAATGTTACTTTACTTACAAGTTTATGCTATTAAGCATCCAGCCGTTCTACAGTATATTCCATGCACACTTGCCAAATAGAGGCAGTCTGAGCTCCATTTAGAGAAATGTCAAGTAGAAATTCTTTAAAGTGGACTAACACCCAGGATTTTCACTATCCTGGGTGTTGGTCCACTTCAGCGGGGCATCCGAGATCAGGATGCCCCGCTGTGTGAAACCCCCCCCCCCCCAAAAGCCCCAAAAAACGTATCTTTTCGGCGACGGACAAGCGCCGGACAAGCCGCCGCCGCCTCCCGCGCGTCCCTCCTACAGGGCGCGCGCACTGCTAGAGGGGCGCGCGGGAGGCGGCGGTGACTGATCCGTCGCCGATAAGGTAAGGTTTTTTTGGGCTTTTGGGGGGGTTTCACCCCGCGGGACATCCCGATCTCGGATAGATTCCTGGGCCGATCACCCCTGGGTGTTGGTCCACTTTAAGAATTAGTAACCAGAAGCTGGAGACTGCCTATAGAGCACATGAAGGACACTTTACTAAGGATTCGAGTGTCCTGGTGGGCTGTGTTACCTGATGGCTTCTGAAGGTTTAAGGTAACTTCAGCAGTAATATTTGTCCTCTAGGACTATCAGCCTCCAAGAGGTATTTTCTCTACGCTATTGAATAGTGACCCACAGTACTTACATTCAGTTCCACCTTTTCACAGTCCAAATAGACTTAAATCGAACCAACAGCCTGGCACAATTGGAAAATAAAAAGGTAGCGGACATTTTGGAGCTTCCTCTCCCAGCATCTCAACCATGCTGCTGCCTGGATTCAGCAGGATCATGGGGTGCATCAGGAGGGGCATAAGTGCCCATGACCAGAGCATCATTTTACCCCTGTACAGGTCACTGGTCAGACCCCATATGGAATACTGTGTACAGTTCTGGGCACCTGTGCTTAAGAAGGACATATTAGAACTGGAGCACGTTCAAAGGAGAGCAATTAAGTTAATAAAAGGAGTGCGGGGACTAGAGTACCCTGAAAGATGATCAAAGTTAGGTTTATTTAGTCTAGAAAAAAGACGCCTGAGGGGTGATCTAATAACTATGTATAAATATATTCGGGGTCAATACAAAGATCTGTCCCACAATCTATTTATACCCCGGAGTGTAACTATAACCTGATGGCATCCACTAAGGTTAGAGGAAAGGTGATTTCTCCACCGACATGGGAGGGGATTCTTCTCTGTAAGAGCAGTGAGACTATGGAACTCGCTGCCAGAGGAGGTAGTAATGAAGGATACAGTAAAAACATTCAGAAGTGACCTGGATGCCTTCCTGCCATGTAATAACATTTCCAGCTATGGCTACTAGACCACTGGAAGGAGATAAATAGGCTGAACTGGATGGACTAAAGTCTTTATTCAGCCTTACATACTATTTTACTATGTTACTAACTGACAATGCACAGTAACAGGAAGCCCAGCAGCACTTCCTGTTTGCAGACAACCTGCACATCCATGAACCACCATTTTGTTTCTAAAATTTAACACAGTAGGACTAAGAAAAAGGTAAGTTAATTTTTATGTGCAGCAATCTAAATTGCCCTGGGGTGGGATGTGTATGAACACTGTTTGCTGTGTTGGTCTGGTTTAAGTCATTTTTGATTGTTGGTCTGCCTTAAGGTCTGTTTACTCTATATTCCCAGTCCAGGACATCCCAATTTGAGATGCCCCTCCCATTTAATGCTTTAGCTGGCTCTGATAGTTCCCTTTTTATACTCATAGAGGCAGCAGCCACAGCCCACCTGTACCATTCACCATTGCCACTAACCAATGGGTTCAGCTAACTCCAGCTAACTCCATCAGCCACCAGCACTCACAAGGGAAACAACGGTGTTGGAACACAGATCTGGCAAGTAGTTCTGCTGGATTTCAAGCTTTTGCCAGCTTTTGCCAGAAAGGGGCCTCCCCTTGGACCTGAATTTCTGATGTGCAGCCATCTGATAAGCATCCTAGAGGCCGATTTATTAATAGCGCCAGGTAGCGACAGATGAGCGGCAGTAGCGGTATTTTCACAGCACCCGCTAGTATTCGCTGTGCTTGGCCGTTGTTCGGTTGTTGACAGCGACCCAGTCGGTGTGCGGTAATGTGGAATACGGGGTTAGGAGTCGCTGTTTGACAGGTTCCGCGCTGTATGGGAGCGCATGACAGCGAATGGCCATAGCGAACGGCTCCCACCATATTCATTAACAAATCACGCTCAAAAAATTCTCGCGCTGTGAAATGCTTGTTTAAACCCCAGAGTGCTGGCGGCGATGGGTTAAAAGTAGTTTTTTAACACCCAAACAACCATATTTTTGTAAAAAAAAAAATAAACAAGTTTTTATAAACATTTTGTAATATGAATACATTAATATCAGACCTGTAATATCAATTCTGCACAAATTTTTTTTTTTTTTTTTTACCTTAAAAAACATATCTAAACATTGCAGAAGTGGTCACAGAATTTTTGACATTTAAAAAAAAAAGAAAATCATGAATATTTAAAGATTGCTCCATTGAAATGCATTGGAGAGCGCCAGGTAGCGAGAGGTCATACCTGGTGCTGTTCAAGGTCGCTCGCTGGCGCTGTGGGGTGAGGCTGGAATAATGATGAATGATTCGCTATCTGGCGCTTTGTCAGTCGCTAAGCAGGATCGGCTTGATAAATGTGTGATTGCGGAGGGGAGCCGGCGTTCTCGTGGCGGTGACCGTCATTACCGTTCGCTCACCATTCGCTACCTGGCGCTATCCCTTGTTAAATAAGGCCCCTAGTGTCTCTTTTTCCTATAGTCAGCTATACAAGAGTACCAGCGAAAAATGACTTGTTACATACTGTATGCCACAGTTGCATTAAAGGCATCAAGCAAGTCCTATAGAAGTTTTAGGAATTCAGTTGGGCTTATTAAAGGAGCACTATCACAAAATTGTGTACCCAAACTGAATAAAACTCCCGCCAAGCTTGTGGTTTATTCTCGCATGGTAGGAATAAAATCCATGGGTGACAGGTTTAGTCTATCAGGGGTCTGTCACCCCAGATGTCCTTTTCCTTCCATTAAAAGAAATAAACACAAGCCTGGTTGGATATTTCCTGATGTCGGGTGTATAAGTGACCCCCCCCCCTGCCATCCAGCAAATTTATATGGATTTTTATCACTGGGCCATTTTTCGCGATAGTGCTCCTTTAAAGAGAAATTAGTGTTTAACCGCAACACATATCTTTCTAATAAGTCTGCTTAAAATTTAGATTTTCCCGTAATGACCACAACTGTACTCTACACCCTATTTTGATTTATTGTACATGACGTCATTTGTTCTCTATTAGGATACTTAACCTTTAAGAGCAGCAAGATTCATGAGATGGGCTTTGGATGAATTGTTTACTGTTGAAATAGTGGACTATAGCACCAAATAATATTTCCTCAGATTTACAGTGTAAAAGCATTTGCAGAGCAGTGTTTTCCAAGAACAACACGCGGGCAATCCAGGAATACATGGCACACATGAATAGCGTGGATTGTATATTTTGTGGTCATACCATAAACAGGTTCTAAAATAAGAAGCTGACATATAGTTTCTCCAAAACCAGCAAATTAATTGGCTTGACTGGTGCTTATGTTGGGCTTTGGGCTTTGTTTCAGGCGCAGGTCCAGCCCTGGAGACGTTTGTGGGCGATGATGTGAACAGCATGCTGATTCTCAATCTTCTCAGCGGAACTGAATACAACCTAAAGGTTTTGGCTTCCTACCCCACCGGATTTAGCGATGCCCTAACAGGGGTGGGCAAAACCTGTAAGTAAAGCCCTTCGGGGCTCTGTAGAGCCTTTGTTTCAGGTGTGAATTGCATAATGGATTGATACATATTGTTGTAACCTTTTAAGTAGGGCTGTCTCCAGGCTTATTTGGGCCCTTGTGAGCATAGGCTCCTTTGTGGGCTAAGAAAGAAGACCAGGAACAGCCAAAATTTGGTTGAATGTGAGAGAGTACAAGCATCTCCCCCCCCCAAGGTCCCACAAAAAATCAAAGGGCAAATATCAAGCAGATCCTCATTGTTTCCCAAATATTAGTAGCAGAGTGTGAGTAGATCCCCTTCAAGTCTGCAGGAATATGCAGATAGCAAGCAGAACCCAACACACAAGTGTAGAAGCAGGGTAAGTATAACACCAACTTAACCGCTTGTGGCCACCAATTCTGGGAACTTGTAATAGTAAAGTGGGCCTCCCAAAGCTTAGTGGGTCCCAGCACCTGCAATGCTTTTAAAGCCGATCCAAAACCCTCTGAACTTGTGAAAGACATTTGGCCATAGCCCCTGCCGATACTCCCTTTTTAGGGCGTAGAACTAAAAATTGATATTTTCCTTTTTTGAATCGTTCTGGAACACTGATTTTTTTTTATGTCCCTCTCTGTAAGATGGCAGGTGATCAGTCATTGCATTGGTGTGACCATGACATAATTGCCACACACAACAATGGCAATGAATGGAGGAGGCGGAGCTTTACAGCTAAAGACAAAAAGGGCCATTTTCTGTGATTAAAGCAAGAGCACTAAAAATTGTCAAAAGGTGCTTTTCATGGGGGGAGCAATTCAGGGGATGCTAGTTTAAAATGTGGGATTTGGTCCCCTTTAATTAGTGCTGAAACAACATGATCGAGGATCAGTGAACATTCTATAGACTGTCATCTCACAATTTTTGTGGTAGTTAAATTGTGCCCTCATTACCCAAGATAATTGTATCCTGGTTGTCTTAGCCCCTGGAAATTTCCACTAATATGGATTAGTTCTAGTTTATTTGGAGCTTGCATATATTGCAAATATTGCAGCTTTATTTTACAATATTTTTATTGCAAGTTTGGTAGTAAAAAAACAATGCCATTACAATAATATAAAAGTCGTAAAAGAAAAAAAGAAAACCTTTACAATAGATTTACCGAAATTAAAATGATGTCAAATAGCATACACTTGAATGATTGTTAAGAGGCACCATCTCTATATCGTGTTACCTGACGATTTGTCAGACCTAAATGTTATTATAATCTTGCAGAGGGAGGTTCAATATAGCTCAGAAAAGTTCCTTGCAGGAGACTATGGATGATATCTATTGTAGTAGGCAAAACCTAAAGTTGGTAAAAAGTAAAAAAGATGAAGTAAAAGTGGGTTAGAGCAAGAAAGAGAGACAGGACAAAACAAATATAGTGAAATAGCCGAGTTCCGGTAATCAGAGAGAGAAAGAGAAGAATTTTGCATGCTACCCAGGGACATATATTGGCTTGTAGGAGCCCATATATTTGAATGTTTCATTTCTATTAAACCTAATGGCCAACAGCTTTCTGTTATTCATGATTTTATTGAGGATCCCAAATACAGGAGGTGTGAGTGGCATCTCAAATACAGGCAGTGTAAGTGGCATCCCAAATACAGGCAGTGTAAGTGGCATCCCAAATACAGGCAGTGTGAGTGGCATCCCAAATACAGGCAGTGTGAGTGGCATCCCAAATACAGGCAGTGTGAGTGACACCCCAATACAGGCAGTGTGAGTGGCATCCCAAATACAGGCAGTGTGAGTGACACCCCAATACAGGCAGTGTGAGTGACATCCCAATACAGGCAGTGTGAGTGGCATCCCACTACAGGCAGTGTGAGGGGCACACAAATACTGGTAGTGTGAGTGGAATCCCAAATACAGGCAGTGTGAGTGGCATCTCAAATACAGGCAGTGTGAGTGGCATCTCAAATACAGGGAGTGTGAGTGGCATCTCAAATACAGGGAGTGTGAGTGGCATCCGAAATACAAGCAGTGTGTGTGTGGCATTCTAAATACAGGAACTGTGAGTGGCATCTCAAATACAGGCAGTGTGAGTGGCATCCCAAATACAGGCAGTGTGTGTGTGGCATTCCAAATACAGGAAGTGTGAGTGGCATCTCAAATACAGGCAGTGTGAGTGGCATCCCAAATACAGGCAGTGTGCGTGTGGCATTCCAAATACAGGAAGTGTGAGTGACATCTCAAATACAGGCAGTGTGAGTGGCATCCCAAATACAGGCAGTGTGTGTGACATCCCAAATACAGGCAGTGTTTGTGGCATTCTAAATACAAGCAGTGTGTGTGACATCCCAAATACAGGCAGTGTGAGTGGCATCTCAAGTACAGACAGTGTGTGTGGCATCTCAAATACAAGCAGTGTGTGTGGCATCCCAAATACAGATAGTGTGAGTGGCATTCTAAATACAAGCAGTGTGTGTGACATCCTAAATACAGGCAGTGTGAGTGGCATCCCAAATACAGGCAGTGTGTGTGTGGCATTCTAAATACAGGCAGTGTGTGTGACATCCCAAATACAGGCAGTGTTTGTGGCATTCTAAATACAAGCAGTGTGTGTGACATCCCAAATACAGGCAGGGTGAGTGGCATCCCAAATACAGGTAGTGTGAGTGGCATCCCAAATACAGGCAGTGTGAGTGGCATCCCAAATACAGGCAGTGTGTGTGGCATCTCAAATACAGGCAGTATGAGTGGCATCTCAAGTACAGACCGTGTGTGTGTGGCATCCTAAATACAAGCAGTGTGTGTGGCATCCCAAATACAGGCAGTTTGAGTGGCATCCCAAATAGAGGTAGTGTGAGTGGCATCCCGATTACAGGCAGTGTGAGTGGCATCCCAAATACAGGCAGTGTTTGTGTGGCATTCCAAATACAGGAAGTGTGAGTGGCATCTCAAATACAGGCAGTGTGAGTGGCATCTCAAGTACAGGCAGTTTGAGTGGCATCCCAAATAGAGGTAGTGTGAGTGGCATCCCGATTACAGGCAGTGTGAGTGGCATCCCAAATACAGGCAGTGTTTGTGTGGCATTCCAAATACAGGAAGTGTGAGTGGCATCTCAAATACAGGCAGTGTGAGTGGCATCTCAAGTACAGACAGTGTGTGTGGCATCTCAAATACAGGCAGTATGAGTGGCATCTCGAGTACAGACAGTTTGTGTGGCATCCCAAATACAGGCAGTGTGTGTGTGTGTGGCACCTCAAATACAGGCAGTATGAGTGGCATCTCAAGTACAGACAGTGTGTGTGGCATCCTAAATGCAAGCAGTGTGTGTGGCATGCCAAATACAGGCAATGTGAGTGGCATCCCAAATACAGGCAGTGTGTGTTTGGCATTCCAAATACAGGAAGTGTGAGTGGCATCCCAAATACAGGTAGTGTGAGTGGCATCCCAAATACAGGTAGTGTGAGTGGCATCCCAAATACAGGCAGTGTGTGTTTGGCATTCCAAATACAGGAAGTGTGAGTGTCATCCCAAATACAGGTAGTGTGAGTGGCATCCCAAATACAGGTAGAGTGTGTGGCATTCCAAATGCAGGAAGTGTGAATGGCATCTCAAGTACAGGCAGTCAGAGTGGCATCTCAAGTACAGACAGTGTGTGTGGCATCCCAAATACAGGCAGTGTGTGTGTGGCATCTCAAGTACAGGCAGTATGAGTGGCATCCCAAATACAGGCAGTGTGTGTGGCATTCCAAATACAGGCAGTGTGTGTGTGACATCTCAAATACAGGCAGTATGAGTGGCATCTCAAGTACAGACAGTGTGTGTGGCATCCCAAATACAGGCAGTGTGAGTGGCATCCCAAATACAGGCAGTGTGAGTGGCATCCCAAATACAGGTAGTGTGAGTGGCATCCCAAATACAGGCAGTGTGTGTGGCATTCCAAATACAGGCAGTGTGTGTGGCATTCCAAATACAGGCAGTGTGTGTGGCATTCCAAATACAGGTAGTGTGAGTGGCATTCCAAAAACAGGCAGTGTGAGTGGCATCCCAAATACAGGCAGTGTGTGTGGCATTCCAAATACAGGCAGTGTGAGTGGCATTCCAAATACAGGCAGTGTGAGTGGCATCCCAAATACAGGCAGTGTGAGTGGCATCTCAAATACAGGCAGTGTGAGCGGCATCTCAAGTACAGACAGTGTGTGTGACATCTCAAATACAGGCAGTGTGAGTGGCATCTCAAATACAGGCAGTGTGAGTGGCATCTCAAGTACAGACAGTGTGTGTGCCATCTCAAATACAGGTAGTGTGAGTGGCATCCCAAATACCGGCAGTGTGAGTGGCATCCCAAATACAGGCAGTGTGTGTGTGGCATTCCAAATACAGGCAGAGAGTGGCATTTCAAATACAGGAAGTGTGAGTGGCACTACAAATACAGGCAGTGTGAGTGGCATCCCAAATACAGGCAGTGTGAGTGGCATCCCAAATACAGGCAGTGTGTGTGCAGCATTCCAAATACAGGAAGTGTGAGTGGCATCTCAAGTACAGACAGTGTGTGGGGCATCTCAAGTACAGACAGTGTGTGTGGCATCCCGAATACAGGCAGTGTGTGTGTGTGGCATCTCAAATACAGGCAGTATGAGTGGCATCCCAAATACAGGCAGTGTGTGTGGCATTCCAAATACAGGCAATGTGTGTGTGGCATCTCAAATACAGGCAGTATGAGTGGCATTTCAAGTACAGACAATGTGTGTGGCATCCCAAATACAGGCAGTGTGAGTGGCATCCCAAATACAGGCAGTGTGTGTGTGGCATTCCAAATACAGGCAGTGTGAGTGGCATCTCAAGTACAGACAGTGTGTGTGGCATCTCAAATACAGGCAGTGTGTGTGTGTGGCATCTCAAATACAGGCAGTATGAGTGGCATCTCAAGTACAGACAGTGTGTGTGGCATCCTAAATACAAGCAGTGTGTGTGGCATCCCAAATACAGGCAATGTGAGTGGCATCCCAAATACAGGTAGTGTCAGTGGCATCCCAAATACAGGCAGTGTGAGTGGCATCCCAAATACAGACAGTGTGTGTGTGGCATTCCAAATACAGGAAGTGTGAGTGGCATCTCAAATACAGGCAGTGTGTGTGACATTCCAAATAAAGTAAGTGTAAATGGCATCTCAAGTACAGGCAGTGTGAGTGGCATCTGAAGTACAGACAGTGTGAGTGGCATCCCAAATACAGGTAGTGTGAGTGGCATCCCAAATACAGGTAGAGTGTGTGGCATTCCAAATACAGGAAGTGTGAATGGCATCTCAAGTACAGGCAGTGAGAGTGGCATTCCAAATACAGGCAGTGGGAGTGGCATCCCAAATACAGGCAGTGTGTGTGTGTGGCATCTCAAATTCAGGCAGTATGAGTGGCATCCCAAATGCAGGCAGTGTGTGTGGCATTCCAAATTCAAGCAGTGTGTGTGTGTGACATCTCAAATACAGGCAGTATGAGTGGCATCTCAAGTACAGTGTGTGTAGCATCCCAAATACAGGCAGTGTGGCATTCCAAATACAGGAAGTCTTACAGTCTGCCATCTCCGCTGCCACACACATGTTCCCGCTGCAGCCTGCCTCTGCTACCACACGTATTCCCCGACCTAGTGCTGGTTTAGGGCCACAGGTGGGAGGCCCTGAACCAGCACTAGCTTGGGTGTGTGTGTGGCATCTCAAATACAGGCAGTATGAGTGGCATCTCAAGTACAGACAGTGTGTGTGGCATCCCAAATACAGGCAGTGTGAGTGGCATCCCAAATACAGGTAGTGTGAGTGGCATTCCAAATACAGGCAGTGTGTGTGGCATTCCAAATACAGGCAGTGTGAGTAGCATCCCAAATACAGGCAGTGTGTGTGTGGCATTCCAAATACAGGAAGTGTGAGTGGCATCTCAAATACAGGCAGTGTGTGTGTGGCTTTCCAAATGCAGGCAGAGTGTGTGGCACTCCAAATACAGGAAGTGTGAGTGGCATCTCAAGTACAGACAGTGTGTGTGGCATCCTAAATACAAGCAGTGTGTGTGGCATCCCAAATACAGGCAGTGTGAGTGGCATCCCATATAGAGGTAGTGTGAGTGGCATCCCAAATACAGGCAGTGTGTGTGGCATTCCAAATACAGGAAGTGTGAGTGGCATCTCAAATATAGGCAGTGTGTGTGGCATCTCAAATACAGGCAGTGTGTGTGGCATCCCAAATACAGGTAGTGTGAGTGGCATCCCAAATACAGGCAGTGTGATTGGCATCCCAAATACAGGCAGTGTGTGTGTGGCATTCCAAATACAGGCAGAGTGCGTGTCATTCCAAATACAGGCAGAGTACGTGTCATTCCAAATACAGGAAGTGAGAGTGGCATCTCAAGTACAGACAGTGTGAGTGGCATCCCAAATACAGGCAGTGTGTGTGTGGCATTCCAAATACAGGAAGTGTGAATGGCATCTCAAGTACAGGCAGCGTGAGGGGCATCTCAAGTACAGACAGTGTGAGTGGCATCCCAAATACAGGCAGTGTGTGTGTGGCATTCCAAATACAGACAGAGTGTGTGGCATTCCAAATACAGAAAGTGTGAATGGCATCTCAAGTACAGGCAGTGAGAGTGGCATCTCAAGTACAGGCAGTGTTTGTGTGGCATCTCAAATACAGGCAGTGTGTGTGGCATTCCAAATACAAGCAGTATGAGTGGCATCCCAAATACAGGTAGTGTGTGTGGCATTCCAAATACAAGCAGTATGAGTGGCATCTCAAGTACAGACAGTGTGTGTGTGGCATCCTAAATACAGGCAGTATGAGTGGCATCCCAATACAGGTAGTGTGAGTGGCATCCCAAATACAGGCAGTGTGTGTGTGGCATTCTAAATACAGGAAGTGTGTGTGGCATTCCAAATACAGGCAGTGGGAGTGGCATCCCAAATACAGGCAGTGTGTGTGGCATTCCAAATACAGGAAGTGTGAGTGGCATCCCAAATACAGGCAGTGCAAGGCATCCCAAATACAGGCAGTGTGAAGCATGCCCCATTCCAGCCAGTGGACAGCATGCCCCATTCCAGCCAGTGGGCAGCATGCCCCATTCCAGCCAGTGGGCAGCATGCCCCATTCCAGCCAGTGGGCAGCATGCCCCATTACAGCCAGTGGGCAGCTTGCCACATTACAGTCAGCGTGCAACATCTGCCCTCCACCCCCTATAGCCCTGCAACCTTACCAGCTTCCTTCTCACTGCCGCTGCCACCACCCACAGACAGATACAAACACACACATTCATCTTACAGTCTGCCATCTCCGCTGCCACACACATGTTCCCGCTGCAGCCTGCCTCTGCCGCCACACGTATTCCCCGACCTAGTGCTGGTTTAGGGCCACAGGTGGGAGGCCCTGAACCAGCACTAGCTTGGGTAATGTGTGTGGCAGCAGAGGCATCGGGAACATGTGTGTGATGGCAGCAGAGGCAGCTGCAGGCCAGTGGCCTTAGTTTGAAATCTACACTGGCCCAATGGTTTGGCTTACACCTCTTACTGGTAAATGTCCATATGCTGACTGCCCCCCAGCCAGTTATCAGCCAATGGAAAGCCAGCGAACGCTGTCCAACTAAAAAGATTTCTCTGGACTACATGCACCCCCCCCCCCCATCCTGCCCCTTCTTATCCCCCTACAACCTTCTTATCTCACCTAGGATCCAGTGCTGTCATGGTGCTTGGGTGGCAGATTAACAGATAGCTGCTCTGGGCAGCTTCTCCAAGATGGCTATGTCCATGTCCCGTAACTCCGGGAGAATGGCACTAGGTCCTCAGCAAAGTAAATTTTTTTTCATGTATATGTAATGTCCAACACAAATCTATGTCTAATTGATTCTTTGTATGTGATGTTCTTCAGTATATCTTGGAGTCACCAATCTTGCGGCCTATCAAGTGAAGATGACGAGTATCTGCTCCCAGTGGCAGCTGCAGAGACATGCAACATCGTACAGGATCATCATCGAGTCACTGCATGGTACGTATGACCAAGGCATCTATGTTTCTGTTTATTATCCAACTGTAGGGAATGTTATCTTCATAATGCATTCTCTTTCTTGCTGTCAGTAGTATTCAGCCTCCATTTTACAGAGTAACAAAGAAGATAACATTAAAGAAATGTATTTATTTTCACCACATCCACCAGTGAGTTGAAATAGCTGCAATAGTGCCCCACAAAATTGGCACCTTTATCCAACCCACGAATTGTGGTCATCCGCTGCCAGGTCAGCGTTTCAGGAAACGTTATCCATACATTTTCCCAGTGTTCAGTGTTGAGTGAACCAGTAGAGGTTCGGATTTGGTAAGTTTGGCCAAACTTTGAATAAAGTTCAGTTCGGATACCTGGCCTTGACCCGAACCCTAACCCCATTGAAATCAATGGGGACCCGAACTTGGTGACCCACATATACATGTGAGGGGTGACTGACAGGTGGGTAGGGGACACCCACCTGTCAAGGGCCCCCCAAAGGCAAAATCAGACTGGACTGTTAAAAAAAAATTATTGCGGGGGTGGCGATGAGTGAGGGATCCCCTGGAACCTAATGCAGAGTGTGCAGCAGATAGGAAGCGACTGTACTTACCTCTGCTGGCAATCAGGGTTTTTTTCATCTCACAGAATGCCAATGGCCAGGGGTTACAACAAGATGGCCTCCCCCATGAGTGAGCACACTGCCGGCTGAACACCGAATTGAGCGCCGAACCTGAACACAGTCTTCTGTCTGAAATCTATGTTCAGAGGCCCACGTTTGGCACGGGCTTGAACTTTGCGGTTCTGGTTCACTCATCTCTACTCATGACATATCTACACATCAAGTATACTTTTCAAATACACCGTCAAAAGAACGCTTTGTGTAACGCTTTAGCTAAAGTAGTGGTGGTCACAATAGCCAATCACATAGTTTTCCAGGTAATCAATAACACTCATGTCTTGCTTCCTATCTTTTTGCTCATAGGATAGTGATTTAGTTCTGTTCAGAAACAATTTTGCCGACTGATTTGATAACAATAGCATAAAAATGGATGTTCAACCATTCAATGTCTTTTCAGTCACATTTGCCTTGTTATATTGTTACACAGTTATTTAATAATAATATCTGTAAGGTTCAACCCCCAAGGCTTTCTACATGGAAAACCAAGACCAAGCCATTCAGTCAGTAACATCCAACCATGTCTGATGGAGGAAGCCTTGGAAAAAACATTGAGGTGCATGGCTATTACAGTAATGCATCGTCATCTCCTTTTCTCCATGTACTGTAATAGTACTTTTTTAAATTACTCTTTGTATTGATTCAAATTGATCAGATAACTTTAAAGTGGACCAACACCCAGGATTTTGACTATCCTGGGTTTTGGTCCACTTCGGCGGAGCACCCCGAAAACCCCCCAGAAACCCCGAAAAACTCACCTCTCCTCGCTCCCACATGACCGCCACTGCCAATCCCCGCCAACGGACAAGCGGGAGGCAGCGACGGACAAGAGAGCGCGCCTGCCGCCGCCTTCCGCGCGTCACTCTTACAGGGAGCGTGCCCGCGCCGGCCATTCACAAACGGCCGGGGCGGGTGCGCGTCCTGCTAGAGGGCCGCGGGAGGCGGCGGCGGGCGCCGCTGGATCGTGGATAAGGTAGGGATTTAGGGGTTTCTGGGGGGTTTCACACAGTCAGGGGTCTGATCGGTCCGGGAATCTTATAGATTCCCGGCCGATCATGGGAGGGTGTTGATCCACTTTAAAATCCAATCAATCCCAGTTTCTTTAAACATTTTCCCATTCAATAAACCAGAATGAAAATATATTTATCTAGATATTACCACTACAATATTTAGTTTCCTCCATCATCACCCAAATCCTCTGCAGCAGTACCGTTAGGTGTTTTTCATTTTGCTGTACAGTTAGGGCTAAGATCAGTCTTACCAGATCACCAAACTCATTGGCAGGCCTTTCAAATAGCTAGAGAAGCCCACATATTCCCTGAGTGCCACCATAAGGGCTGGACTGGCAACGGGCTTTTGCAAAGGAACAGTCAGCTTCTAGAAGTAGGGGACTACTGATGTGGCCGCCTCATGGGTCCTTTCACTATTCCATTTGTTATCAGACAATTTATACTACAATTTTACGTAAAATCACCAATGATCCACCGCATTGATTGCAACCCCTTTCGCCTTCATTGTGGTCTCCACAGGGTTGTAATTAACTCTTGCCATAAAACACGGTTTGAAAGAAAAGTGGAAATATTTCAAAGGTTTTGCATCAAAATAGCAAAATGCAAAAGGATTTAAAGCCAAAAAACACATCTGAAAAAACGAGAAATATTTTGGTTTGTGTAAATTTCTAAGTGCCGCGTGATGGCCCTGGAAATATATTTTATTTCTCTGATGAGCTAAATATTCAGGCTGCTCATATGTCTGAAACAATTCATTCTTCCAAGAAGTACAGATGTTTTCTAGCATTTTTTGACTGATTTTCAGTATCCCGTCGTCGGCTCTGGCTTTTCCTCCGCACCCTTAAAACTGTTCTGAATTATTTCTGTCTGCCACACACTCCTAAAAAAGCCTATGCCATGCTGCTAATAATAAAATCCATAATGGAACAGAAACTGAACCTTAAAATAGACGGGGGGAATATTAAAGCATAGTACATAAATAGTTTAATCCAAGCTATTCGTGAGTTCAACTATGTGAAGAGGAACAATTCATCTTTTGAATCAGCTTTAAGCATAATTCCTGTCTTTTACTTACCAAGGGACTTAAACTCCCATCAGCCTAAATTATTATCCTTATTTTTCCCATGATTCATAAAACATCCACAGACTTACAGTTCGCAAGCAAGAATGGTCCTCAGTTCCTAGGGTAGGGTACAAGAAATTTACTTACCCTCCTTAATCCAATGGCAACTTTTAACTTCCCCTTCCAGTCACCTATTTCTTCTTATGAAGCTGCTTCTCCCACAACAGATATTGGCCTCGATTCAATAAAGGTAGAAAAAAATTCTCATGGTAGTAAAAATTCAAGTCATGAGAAAAAAGCCTGAGAATGTCACTGTTACTGAATCACCAGATAAGAAAACAATGAAAGTCAATGGCACTTTTTTAATCCTAAGAAAAGTAGAGAACTGTTTACTCCTTTCTACACTGTCGTAAAAGCTGCCATTGACTTTCATTGTCTTTTTATCTGGTGATTCAGTAACAGCGACATTCTCAGGCTTTTTTCTCATGAATTGAATTTTTTACTACCATGAGAATTTTTTTCTACCTTTATTGAATCAAGGCCATTCTCTCAAAGTACCACTGGTGGTCATTTGTTTCCAAATCAAAACCTCCCCTACATTTCTGAGCAAATCCATGCCTTCCTTTCTGAATTGGAGCCATTCCACCCTCTACTTTACTCACCTTGTTCTCTATTTCTTCCTCTGGAGCTATCATTAAAGCTAAAGTACAGTAAAGATGCTGTAGGTAAGGGAAGCTTTTTAATGATGCACCAAAACACTAGGGGAGGTAAGTAGATACTTCTCTTTATCAATCTATTCAGTGTTTGAAGGGTAGGTCCACTTTTGATGGAATTTTTATTATATATTTATATATATATAGTATGTGTGTTACGGAGGCAGTTTTCACTATTTGCAATCCTTTGCCAATGGCAATGTACACCAAGTCTGTACAACAAGAAGAGAGAAGTGAGTCCTGTACACACACTGCTGCTGGGCATGTGTAAGGCTGAGTGAGCTCCCTCACAGTGGCCGTAGCAGCAGTGTTCTGTGTGTACAGGGCTCACGTCTCTCTTCTTGGTGTACAGGCTTGGTGTGCATTGCCAGTGGCAACAGATTGCAGGTATTGAAAACTGCCTCCATAACACACAGATAAAAGATAAAATAAAAATACTAGATCATGTCAGCAACTTGAGGACCTCCCTTAGGCACAAATATATATTTTGATTCCATCAAAATCTATACAGGTAGTGCCCCGTCAATTGAACTAGGACCCCTCCCATCAAGTGGTGCCTTGAAATGGAATGGTGGCCTGGGTAGGGAGCTCCTGGTTAAGGTTGATCCGCTACTATTTTCTCAAATGTAACATTTGGTTCCATTCCTCTGCTAGATATCTTCATTGTGTTGGACCAGGACCACCTCCATTTGGATGCCTAGGCAGTGGCTCCTAGATTTAGGGAAGGTCCTTTGCTTGATCCTCAACCCTGTCTCTGCACTTCTCTATTCCTTATTCTGCCAATGCTAATTTACTAAGAGGCCGATTCATTAATAGCGGCAGGTAGCGACAGTTGAGCGACTGTAGCGGCATTTTCAGAGCGCCCGCTAGTAGTCGCTGTGCTTGGCCGTTGTTCGGTTGTAGATAGCGACTCGGTCGGTTTGCCGTAATGTTGAATATTGGGTGAGGAGTCGCAATTTGACAGGTTCCGCGCTGTATGGGAGCGCATGATAGCAACTGGCCCTAGCGACCGGCTCCCACCATATTCATTAAAAAATCATGCTCCAAAAATTCTCGCGCTGTAAAATGCATGTTTAAACCCCAGAGCGCTGGCGGCGATGGGTTAAAAGTAGTTTTTTAACCCCCAAACAACCATATTTTTGGAAACCAAAAAAAACAAGTTTTTAAAATAATTTTGTAATATGAATACATTAATATCAGACCTGTAATATCAATTCTGTACAATTTTTTTTTTTTTTACCTTAAAAAAATTACCTAAAATGGCAGAAGTGGTCACAGAATTTTTCACATTAAAAAAAAAAAAAAAAAAATTAATAACAATTAATTATGAATATTTAAAGATTGCTCCATTGAAATTCATTGGAGAGCGCCAGGTAGCGAGAGGTCATACCTGTCGCTGTTCAAGGTCGGACGCTGGCGCTGTGGGCTGAGGCTGGAATAATGATGAATGAGTCGCTATATGACGCTATCTCAGTCGCTAAGCAGGATCGGCTTGATAAATGTGTGATTGTGGTGGGGAGCCGGCGTTCTCGTGGCGGGGCCCGTCATTACCGGCCGCTCACCAGTCGCTACCTGTCGCTATTCCTTCATAAATAAGGGCCTAAATGTTTAGTCCACCATATGTAGTACTAGCCTGACTGCAACAACTATTTTCAGGTATTTATGTAATGTATGTACCTAGCAAAAAAAATCTAATCTGGATCCATATTTTAGATTATAAAACAGGCTATTGTAATAAAATCAGGGGCCCCCTCACTTCTCTTCAAACAGCCATTTATGCCCTATTAATCCCAAATATCATCTAGCCCTTCCATACACAAAGCCTGACTTATTTGAGGATGACATCTGTACCTCAGCTGCTAGCTGGGCCACTCATACAAGGAGTTTGGCTAGGTCACATACAAGGCTGATGCAGACAAAGCTCATTATAAATGTCTGGAAATAGAGCCATTCTTTTTAGAGGATATACACTGCAGTGTAGATATGATTTGGTATTAATTATAGCAGTTTGAGTATTGGAGTTCACGCAGAGAGCAGGTTACATCTGTTCAGCATTTTTTCCCTAACTGTATCTTTGCATTTTTTCAGAAATTAGATGGAATAGTTGTGGCTGCTCTTGGCAAGTATCTACATAGTGGAGTTTATATTCCAAACAAGTTTCTTTTCTTCTGTTAATACTTTGTATTATGTCTTCTGCCCACAAAGTCAAAGGGATTATGGATAATCATGTAGGCTTCCAGTAAAGACAGAGGTACATGTGAGAATGGTTAAACAATACAATGAAGGGCAGTAAAATATTCAGTGCTACTGGAGAAGATCTATTTAAAGTAAAAGTGTGTCAGATAAAATAATATTAATATAGAAAAATTTTAAAAATTCATATAAACATGTCGGCTAATGAGAGGAGGGGTCACTTTTACACCCAAACTGAATAAAACTCCCACCAAGCTTCTTCTCCTTCCTTCCTCTTGCTTTATTCTCTCCTGGCAGGAATAAAATCCAAAAGGTGACAGGTTTAGTGTATTGGGGTGACAGGGTCACTCCTGATTTCCTCTTCCATTCATTTAAAAAAATAAAAAAACAAGCCTGGCTGGATATTTTTTGATGCCTGGCCTCCCGTTATCCAGCATATTTATATGAATTTTTTTATCATCGAGCCATTTTTGACAACAGTGCTCCTTTAAAGTGGACCAATCACCAGGATTGTGACTATCCTGGTAATTGGTCCCTGCCCCAGGGGCATTCCAATGTAAAATGACCCCCTGTGCAAAACCCCCATCACCCACTCGCTTAACCCCACTGCCACAGAGCATGCGAAGGCACTCGTCCAATCAGCACTTAATGTGGCGCATACTAATGAGTCACATTAAGCCGAGTGGCTAGGCATGGGGAGTGGACACAGCTGCAGAAAAGCCACGGAGTAATATTACCGGCACCCCGGGGTGATGACAGCAAGTCATCCAGTATAGGATGCCTGGGAGGCAGGCTAGTGGCTGGTCCTGGAAACTTTTCAATTCCAGGCTGACTGCAGGGGGTGATTAGTCCATTTTATATACCTGTCTTCTCCTGCTCTTCAACCCCCCCTTTTCTCTTGTAATTAAAGTGCCCCTTGCCAAATCGGACATATCCACATATAAACCTCCTAATGCATAGTCAATATTTTTGCTTTTATTTTTTTAACGGAGGCTCCACCTCCCGGAACATTTGCGTAAATGTCAGAACTTTGATTCCTATAGTGGCCTACCTGGTGCTGCTGAAGCTTCCAGCTGCCATTGTGGGCCTTCCTGGAAGGGCAGTTTCTAAGCAAAATAGCTCTCAGTGTGGGAAGAAAAGGAATCTGCCCCCTCTTCATTCATATTTGCTTTGCCTTATCCTTGACAGTGCCCCCTCCCCATGGTTTGGTGGCACCATTTGGAGCCATACTAAAGATAAAAAATGAAAGAAGCAGAATGCAGACAGAACATGGGCTTAAGGTGGCCATCTTCACTACCAAAAACCCCAGCCCAGGCATCCACTGGATGTCCCCCAGAAAGGCTCATTATCAGGCATTATTGTAGTAATTACCCTTTAACATTCCTAGGCCATTACATTCCCATCACTGCCAGCAACCAGTAGCATTAGCTGGGTGAGTGGGGACATTGATGGCTGAGTAGTAATACATGATTTCGGCATTCCTTCGGGGCATATAGCCAACATGCATCCATAAATCAGAATGCACAAGTGTATGGTACTGCACTGACTCCAGGGCCGTTGAGGGTCAGCTTCAGGCACATCATGCTCCAGTGAAAAAATGGGGTCAAAAATAGATGTGTAAAGGAGACACCTGTAGAGTGGATCAGTGTATTGATCCCCAAATTGGTCAGAAGCAACCATGCTTAAATATGATGGTAATATAATCACATTCAATTGTTCAACCTTCTGCATCATTTAATGAAAGGCCTAAACCCTTAAAAAACTATTCTCCAGCATCTAAAATGAATATATTTTACGTTTTTAGTTGCTTATTATTAATTTTACCCCTGCTGGGCTTTAACTCTGTTCAGGAGTCTAGGATACAAGTGCTGCCATCTTGCCTCAGAAGCATCACATACTGAGGAGAGGAGAGGGGTGAAAAGTGCAGGGGGTGGGTTAGAGCTGTGCTTTGCATAGACGGAGCAGAACTGGGGTCGGGAAAAGGACAACAATCCCAGAATGCAGAGCAGCATAGTCAGAAGACTTTCTGAGAAGAGTTTCTGTCTACAGGCAGCCTGAGACTCCACAGACCTCAATAAACACAATAGGTGCAGGTAGGATGATTTTGGATGTGGACAATCTGTATATACAGGGTGGGGGAAACATACAAGATAGGCTCTTATTCAGGATGAAGGTCTGGTTTAAGCAATGCCATTGCTTAAACCAGACCTTCATCCTGAATTTAGCCTTCACCTCCCTGTCTGCAGTGGCCAAACAATAATGCCACCTAACAGTATATATGTCATATGTTTCTGCTACATGAACTACCTGTTGTATCCAAACAAGAAATGAGGCTAAAGATTCTTAATAGAGTCAAAGATTTAGGGAAACAGCTATAGATACTGAATATCTTGCCAGTAAGGTTGCCCTCAGCAGAGACAGAGTAAGACGGGGCTTTCTGATTTTATTATTATAGGCCTTAGAAGGCAGCAGTAGCAAGAATTTGCAATGCAAGGCCCAATCTTATCATCTGGAGGTTATCTCCATTCTCACTTATGTAATCCTTCCGGCCCATGTTGGCTCGGAGTACATTTTTTTTCTTTTCTGAAAGTAATATTGCGCTGGTTATTTGCCCACCTTCGATGGAAAGTATTTCAAAGGGATCAACTAGAAATGAAGAACTAAAGCAAGATACCAGAGCAGAAATGTGTGATGTTTCCTTTTTGTCCTCTGGTTTGGCCATATCAGTTTCTTTTGGCCTGCTTCTTTTTCATCTTCTAGTTCCAAAAACGAGAAGTTATGTAACACAATACATTTTCTAAATGACTTGCCTTTCCAATTTGTTGCCGGCATTCTTCTTCATTTATTACAGATGGCTCTAAGCAAGAAGCCCAACTGTCTAGTGGAACATCTCGTCACTGTTTCTATGAACTTAGGCCCAATTCTAGATACAGAATCACCATCTACGCCCAGATGGAGGAGACTGAAGGGCCTGGCGTCAGCATTGTGGAAACAACACGTATGTTGTATTGTGTCATATAGAATGCCACTTTCATTTTCTTTTTGCTTTCCTAGAAAATAAACTTTGAATTGCTTTCTCCTTAGTGGCTCCAACTGCAGCTCCAACTAGGCCTCCAACCCCACCTCCAACTATTCCAGCAGCCAAAGAAGGTAACAAGCCACAAATATTAAATCTTGAAATTTGTTGGGATACATGAGTATGTAGCAGCACATGAGTCCAAATCTGTGTGGGGAAGAATGAGGCGATTCTGGTGGATATCGTCTTAAAGTGGCTTTATGTTGGGTGATTGTTCTTAATGAAGGATTGATCTTACACAGTCAGGGCAGTTTCTAGGTAAAACAACAGCGGGAAGGAAAAAAAATGCCCCCTCCTCACCTACCCTAAGTTGCTTGGTTGTCCCATACAGGTATGTGCCATGCTGTGCCTCTACCATAGCAGCAGGCAGTGTCCCCTCCCCATGACTAAGGGGTCTTATGGCCTGAACCACTAACAGTGGCCCTGACCCCCTGCTGAAATCAGGATGGCCTTGGTGTCCTGGGCAATGTACACAGTCATATGTTTTGTGAATTATCGTGATAGTTTGTCAACTAAGGAAGACACATTTTAACATTAAAAACTTGTGATGTGATCACACACTGGCATAAAATAGAAGACTATTTGAATGCCTCACATTAGATCTCATTCAATGTCTCACATTAAGGGATGAACATGAGCCAGAACAATCTATTACTAATTGAAAACTCTAGATTTTCTGTTTTCTGCAGCCATTACCTCTTGCTTAGGGCAGCAACCACATTATCAGAACCCCCCAAAATCCTGAGAGAACAGCTTATTTATCCCCTCAATGTGTATGTTGGCCTCACAGTTCTTGAGGTTATTGTTCATGTGATGCTGTAATAACTTTTTGAATATATTCTTGCATACTGGAACGTACGATTTTAAGACCTATTTTACCCTTTATTTTAGCAATACTGAAAATAATCCAAGTTCAGAACTGAAATCAAGGATAGGGAAATAGTGAGACTAGACTGAATGAAGGATGGATGCCCTCCAGCAAATACAGGGTTTAGCACTATATAATAAAAAGTGTACAGCAACTCAAAACCAAAGTAGGAGTAGCTTAAGAGCTTGGCTTTCCTGGGTTTCTATCCATACTGCATGCAGGATCAGCCTTAGGGTTAGCATTGATACCTTTAAATTCTGGTTCATTTTTTTTGTATGAATATTATTAAAATTAGCCAGTTGTTCAGGAATTATCTATTGGAGGCACCCTCTTTTTTGCAGAAGCGCCCTTCTATTCACAGATGTGTCAACCCTTATCTTAGCTTGACCTTTGGTACGAACTCACATTTTACAAAACATTCATTCTGTCAGACTCACTGGTTTGCAGAACCCAATTCAGAGGATATTGTCCAACTTCCACCGCTGCTTCACCAATAATAAGCCCCCATTTGCTGAGTTGCACACACGGACATAGTTGTCCCCCAGGACTTGATAGCGTAAACAATGTCCTCTGAGAGCTGGGACTGCTGGTGGGCAAGATCTAACAGGTAGTAACAGGAAGCCCAGACGTAGCCAGAAGTAATACACAGTAGCATCTGTCCGCAAAGGCAACAAGGCACAAGGGCCATGAGAACTCAGGGTCAAAGGTCAGGGTGAAGGGCAATCATGGGAGGACACAGCAAGAGGTAAAAAATCAGCAAGCAAAGTCAATAGTGTATCCAGCACAGGAATTCTGAAAGGTACAGTACAGGAAGATCAGACAGGGATGAGGTCAGACTATGTTTTGGGTCATAAACAAGTAGATAAATAGAAAGCAGGATCACAGACTAGATAGCATTCAAATGAAATATTAACACTAGGGCTTATTGGCCCATTCAAATCCTAATCGTCTTGCCAATGGCTGTAGCACAGTGGCGTAGCGACCCGGGGGCGGGGGGGGCGGACCGCCCCGGGTGACACCAGACCTAGAGGGTGACACCGCACTATAGCATTATGTCACCTCAATTATTGCCAGCCTGTGGCACAGAGCAGTCAGTTGTGGGGATGCTATGCCCTCACGGCGACACCTACGCATCTCTCCCACAGCGCTCGAGCGCCATTTGGCAGGAGGCGGAGCGGCTGCTGGTGCCTGTCCAGAATCTGTGGACCAATGGTGTGCGCGCACAGCAGGTCACGTGGACGAGGTGGGAGCTTTTGTTCGCTGTTGCTGAGAGCGCGCGCGGTATTCGTCGCCAGAAACAGGTGAGGGCGTGTGTGGTGTTGCTGGGGTGAGCGCACGCTGTTCCTGTTTATTCGGGGATTTATAGCTGTAACTGCTCAGTGGCGTGTGTGGTGGTGTTGCATGGTGGGCGCGTTAGGCCGATGTATGTGTGCTAGTGAGGTTCTTTGGGGGGGGGGGGGGGGGTGGTGACACCATTTCCTACCGCCCCGGGTGACACCAGCCCTAGCAACGCCACTGCTGTAGCATTCAAATGAAATATTAACACTAGGGCTTATTGGCCTACACACACACACACACACGAGAAGGGATGCAGGGGCAGCCAGAGAAACATGTACTGCCTGAGCAGGCGCCCGAGACTGGCATGTTGGCCATGTGATGGTCAGCTTGGTGCGCCAACCGAGGATGCCACTGGAGGAAAGGGAGGAGTGACTCTGCGTTACACATTCAGCACAGGGTCACAACAAAATCTCTAAAAGTATAATTAATGGATAAATTATTAGCTGGCCTACCATAGGTATATTATAGAATAAATACTTAGAGACCTGATAAGTAAGTATCACACCATGTTGTTATCAAGAAATACAAGTGACCTTAGGACTTTTTACTACATATGTGAATAGGTAAAGGGAGTCATATAGACAAATTTAAAAAACTATAAAAAAAATTTGGGTATCGTGTGATATCAGAGTTTGGGTCTAATTTTTTTCAATGTCCTGTCTGTCCTTTGCAGAGATGAAAAGCTAGAGACTATAACTAAAATAAACCCTAAAAGGTTTTTATATATTATCTGATATATATTAATGTCTTGAGGAACAATAGACAGCGTACTATAGACAGTATGGTAACATTTTGTGTGTAATTTGTATTTTCATTATTTTTAATATAACAGTCTGTAAGTCTGCCAAAGCTGACATTGTGTTTCTGGTGGATGGATCCTGGAGTATTGGGGACGACAACTTTCACAAAGTCATTCGCTTCCTGTACAGCACCGCTGGAGGCCTGGATGTGATCGGCCCGGGGGGAACTCAGGTAAGAAATATTCTGCCATTCGGTGGGATGGAGGACATTGAGCTCTCCTACATGTTGAGTAGTATAGTCTGCCCAGTCGGCAAACGAGCCAAATAAAAGGAAATGTGTTCCCAAGTTGCATTAGCAACAGATAAAGTGCCTTATAAACACTATCATAATAAAAGTCCAATCATAGGCCCACTTCCCTCCCCATTTTATGTGGTATTGACAGGTTTCTGAAACACTGTGTATTGCTCTGAGAGATATACATATAATATGTCTATTTTGGGTACATTTAGATATGATTATGGATGGTAATAGGGGGCAAATAACAAGTACAATTCAACAAACTAATGTAACAGGATAATCCAGTGCAGTTTGGGTGTGCTTTAGGGAAAGCTAGGAGATGACCCCTGGATAGGACCAGGCGTGTAACGGAACTCTCCCTAGGCTAGGGGGAGGGCTGGAGAGGAAAACCAGCAGAAGGCCCCCAGTGATTTTAGGTTCACTTGAAGGTAGGAAACAGTGGCATTCCAAATAACTCTGATTTATAGTTGATTTAGCTATATCCAGGACCCCTGGCTCTTAGGGTCTTCTTCCCTGCCACAACCCAACTGGTGCACCTTCCAGGAGTTCGCCACAACATGGTTTTCTTCCTCTAAAGGGCTACAGAGAGTGTACCTCTGCTTTTCTCTCTGTCCCTTATAGGGGGGCTACTCCTTTGGTCAATCCTTCAAGGTCCTCCAGGTGGGATCCAGGCTTATGTGGGCCCTTGGGCAGCCTGGCCTCAGTGGGACACTTTGGGATGGAGAGTCACAGGTCGGGGTCTGAAAATTCCATGGTCAAACTCAGAAAAGTTTAAATTTTTTAACCACACTGTGCCAGCTGTCAGTGGGCCCCCCTCGGGGCCTGGGGTCCCCAGCAGCTGACCAGCCTTGCCGGGTGCTGACGTCGGGCCTGTAAGGCCATATCAGATATCACATAAAGGTTGGAAACCAAAGGACAATAGTACAATCCAAAATTATAGGGGTTTTATGCTTGGTAACAGGAGGTAGGCGCAACAAGTCAACAGACTAGTGGTGTATATCAGATACCGGGCAAAGGTTTGTAACAGAAGCAGGTAACAATTCCAATTCAGGAGGCTTAGGTGACTAGGGGTGTAGCTCAGATAGCAGGCTATATTTTTATAGCAGAAGGGTAGATAACAAGCACAGTGCAGGAGGCTAAGGGTGTAAACCAGATAAGGCACAGGTTGGTAACAGCAGGAGCCCACCCAGTGTCCTTCAAACCAAGTTGTCTAAAGCAAGGCAAAAGTAAGCTGTAGCTTTAGCAATAGGTTGTTTAGCAGATTTAAGTTTAAGATGACTTTCCCAGATTAAATCCCATTTTCTGTAATGTTTGAATTAAAAAACAATCACTAAAACAAACCAATCAGCTGGTTCTATTGTTGGGATAAATGTCTGTTTATATTGCCTAAGAAAGGCTTGCCTGTATGCCATGCAATATTCATAGCTATCTAATAGGAACAGGAAGGGAGGCTTGTATACAGAAGTTTTACCCAAAATATAATTCAAGTTCTTGGATGAACAGTAAAGGTACCCCCAAGTTTTGGGCCCCATGTTCTGCTATGGCTGTAATATCAGTACATGTGAGTTAGTGAATTGCATGTATGCTATGCAACATTCATAGCTATCTAATAACAGGAACTGAGGCTTGTAAACTGAGGTTTTGAAAATATAATTCAAATTCTTGGATGAACAGTAAAGGTACCCCCCCCCCCATTTTGGGCCCAGTGTTCTGCTATGGCTGTAATATCAGTACATGTATGTCAGTGAATTGCATGTATGCTATGCAATATTCATAGCTATCTAATTACAGGAATGGTGGCTTGTATACATAGGTTTTACCCAAAATATAATTCAAGTTCTTGGATGAACAGGAAAGGTGTCCCCAAGTTTTGAGCCCCATGTTCTGCTATGGCTGTAATATCAGTACATGTATGTCAGTGAATTGCATGTATGCTATGCAGCATTCATAGCTATCTATAAACAGGAACTGAGGCTTGTAAACTGAGGTTTTACCGAAAATATAATTCAAATTCTTGGATGAACAGTAAAGGTACCCCTAAATTTTGGGCCCTGTGTTCTGCTATTTCTGTAATATCAGTACATGTATGTCAGTGAATTGCATGGCTTAATAAATTGCACTGGTCTTGCCTCTCAGGTTGGAGTTGTCCAGTACAGTGATGATGCCAGGACAGAATTTAAGCTGAACTCCCATAACAATAAGGAGTCCCTCCTGGCGGCCATCCAGGCCATCTCTTACAAGGGAGGAAACACAAAAACTGGTAGGTGACATCCGGGGCAACTTACAATGTGTTTAGTTCTGTCTCGCCGAGATAAGGAAGCCTGGAATTTAGAGAAATAAATGTCTGTTTGTTTTTTTTTTTTTATGATCTGTGTTTTTTGGCCTGACTATAAAATGTAGCTTAGATTTCGCATGCTGTTTGGCTGTTTATTTAAACTGATTGATGGAATTGTCTCGGCAAAATGTTACATTAAAATAAAATAATAAAGACAAAGTGCAAGACAAGTGCTTATGTCAAAGCCAGAGTAATGAAACATTTAGTTTTTAGCAAAGGTTTTCCCTTAGCGTTTGACCCTCCATACTCCTGCCACCCATACTGGCTGCTGTTTATGGGTTTCAGTCCCCCAGTGCACAACAAACAGCATTAGGAGGTGAGTATGGTGAACTTCAGAGCTGCAGGGTGACAGGAAGAGAGTCTTTAAGCTTAAAGCAAACCTAAAGTCAAAAACGACTTCGATCCAGTTAACCCTCTACCCCTGGGACATAACAATTTGGGAAACCCCTCTGTTTAAAAATAAAAAGAAAGCCCAATAGTTGGTCACAGTGTTTACACTACCTACCCCCTCTTTCATGCCCAAATGTTCTGACATTTTCCTTTGAAATTAGAATTCATTCCATTATAATACCACAACTGTATTTCACAAATGGGATAAGGTTTTCATTCTGGAATGCAATGTTTTCCTTTTTCCAAACATAACACATAAAGCTTTTGGCCCCATACATCCAGAAAGCATTATCCCAGTAACCTGCAGGTGGCCAATAATGTTTTTTTTGGAGAGCAAAACTTTTTCCTTGTAATCCTGCCATGCACACCATTCCTTCCTATGGTGGATTCATAAAATTACCATTATCTAATGTGAGAAAGTAGTAATAAAGTTCCTTAGAGGTTGGGTTCCTTTGTGACCTTGCAGATTATTATACTCTTTGTTCTGTGATCTTTGTTAGTTGACTACTCCTGGGAAGGTTTATATTGGTCTTTAGAGATTATTTTGTAACTTTTTCCAGCGTGGTCATCATCAACAACTCTAAACTTCTAAAGTCCTCAGAAATCTCCTTTGTTCGGTCCATGATACACCTACATAAATGTATTGTGAAGATCAGACTATGCTAGATCCTTGTTTTTAAAAACAAAAACATACTGCGCAATCACAGCCGATTGTTATCCTATTGATTAAAAACATCTAATTTCACCTTCAAATGATCTGTTAATCCTAAAGTTTCACATGTCTTTGCTGGATGTTGGATCATTTCCCACAATAAAGAAATGACTAAGCTAAAACATTCGAATAATGTATAAGATCTGGTTCTCCTAATCTATTTTTAGGACTTCCTAAAATACTTTAGGTGAAATTTATGCAGAAATGTAAAATAACATCAAAACTATTTCACCACTGTCTGTATGTCTACATTATTTCTTGCTTTACTTTTCATGGCAGGTCGGGCAATCAAGCATGTTCGTGAGGATTTGCTAAAGGCAGAATCTGGTATGAGGAAAGGTGTTCCCAGGGTCTTGGTGGTGATAACCGATGGACGCTCTCAAGATGAAACCATAAAGATCGCTAGTGAGCTGCATTTGGAAGGTAGGAATATATAAATGTATCTTGTTTCCTTCCGTCCAGTCAACAAGTGCTTTTGTCAGCCAAGGCTATAATTGCAATGAGAGATCATGGGCAGGGGTGGAAATATCTTTAAGAGTTTGGATGCTGAAACCTTAGTAGTGTGTTGACAGATAATTTGGCAGGGGAAGTTATGCTGAGGTTATAGTATTACAGGGGCCAAACATGGGCTGAGTTGTCTTGGCCATGGGGCACAATGGAGCCTGGTATGAGGTTAGGGATTTAAAGGAGACTTGGGAGGTTGGTAGCAATCTATAGCCCTCTGCCTATTTCTGTAACAACATTTTGGGTGTAATTTATAAAGATTTGTAGAGCTCCCCACATGAAATTACATTGCACTGCTCTTGCCTCTTAGGTTGGAGTTTTTCAGTACAGTGATGATGCCAGGACAGAATTTAGGCTGAACTCCCATAACAATAAGGAGTCCCTCCATGTATGAACATTTTGGCTGTAATATATAAAGTTTTGTAGAGCTCCACACATTTTTGAGTGCCTCTTCCATCTTTAATGAATTTTAGCACTGGGGTCTGAGAGCCTTTCAGACACAAACCACAATTAAGTGCAAAATATCTTCTGCACCAGATTGGATGTTGCAATGGCGCAGCTGTGAGTTGCAGAATTTTTACAATAGGGACAAGATTTTCCAGGCAAGTCATTTAAATTCATCCTAAACTGGAGAACCTCACAGGCCTCTTTAGCCTTTGTGAATTTGGATGAAACTTTAAATGTAACGGGTCATTTTGAAGTTGAAGTGACTGCGCCTTTTACCCCCTATTGTGATGCTAGAGGATGTTGTGTTGACGATCCTATTATTAGACTGTGATACAAACTCTGTTTAACCCATCCCAGCCGCACCTTCGACAAGCAAACAGAGTGGGGATGTTTGTCCATACCATAGCAGGACATCTCACCCAGGCTGCGTCCTCTCTTTCTCCCAGGGGTCAGCATTTTTGCGATCGGTGTGGCGGATGCGGACTACAACGAGTTAGTGAACATCGGCAGCAAGCCCAGCGAGAGACACGTTATCTTCGTTGACGACTTTGATGGCTTCAAGAAGATAGAAGATGAACTGATTACTTTTGTTTGCGAGGCGGCCACAGCAAGTCAGTGCCAATTCCTGTGTTTTTCCTTTTAGTTCATATAACAAATGTATTATAAGTAAGATTTTGCTTTGCCTAAGCCAAAGAGGTAAACCAGCAGCAAGGGGTGATCAATCCATCTAGTTAATACATCTTTACAGCTGTCAAATTTAATGAAAACATCATTGTAAGATTGTATTCATATGCTTCAAATGCTAAGCTACAGAACATATGTTACATACCTACAAGGAATTCCTCCAAGCAGGATGGCAAAGTACATTAAATAATGAATAGAGGATGAGATATTACAGCACAAGAGTAGGATATAGAAACAAGAGGCACAATAAAAAAAATAGCACACATGTTAGTTTGCAGGGTGGGAATTAGAAAAATGTCCACTTGTATAGGAGCCACCTGGGCAGGCAGATATTCCCCTTGCCACTTGGATGGATCATGGTTTCAAGGTGATGTAGATAATTTGAGCTAAGTATCATGGCCTAATATATATAGAAGGTCAATGGGGGGATGAATCTCACCTGCCCTGGCAGCCGTTCCAGGTGCCACTTGGCAGAGTCATGGTGCCAAGCACAGTCATACAGAGTCAAAGTTTGTTGTTTTGAATGTAAAATATGAATGCATCTCAGTTTCAGGGATATATATATATATATCGAGAGAGAGAGAGAGTAATACTAGCAGGGCAGTTTTTGGCAAAATAGTGCTCAGTGTTGGACGAAAAAAAAAATCTGCTCCCTCCTCACACATCCAATGCTGCTTCTGCTGTCTAATACCGGTACTGTATGTGCTATATTGTTCCTCTACCCTAACAGTAGGCATGGCCCCCTCCAGATGACAGAACCTAAAATGTAGGGTTGAGGGGCCTATCTTATGACCTGCACCACTAACAATGGCCCTGACCCATCTGCAGAAAACAGGATGGCTGTAATAAAGTCGCCTCCAATAGCCTTGGTGCCAGGGCGATCTACCTGCTCACCCTCCCCTAGAAACATCCCTGATTAGACCAATGGTGATCAGGCTAATGTCTTGCACAAAGCTACAATGATAAGTAAAGTGGGCAAAGCATGCAGAGGTCTCTGACACAACAACAGATCTGTTTGAAACCTCTATGATGTTATTTCTAAGGACATTAAGATATGAAACGTGTACACAGAGATACAGACCCTTTCTTTAAAGTTATACTAAAGGCGAGTGCCCGATTGTTGTCCCATTATCTTGGGCTACACGTTGCGTTGTCCTAAATGTAATCTTTTTCAAAAAGACCCTGTAGTTCCTAAATTATCTTCAAACGTATTAGAGCATTAAAGATTCATAGAAAAAATTAAGAGAAAATCAGTGGGTGTGGCAACATCGATGTGATATAAGCACACTGTGATGAGTGTGAGAGGAGAGAGGAGGGTGGGGTTTCAGAGCTGAAAAGAGACAGTCAATCAGGACGTCTCAGCAGGGAGTGGGGGCTGTTTCCATTCTTGGTCCACTGAAGGCTGATTGATGGACCAGGTCAGCAGGGTGGAGACTGAAAGCCCACTGAGGAAGTGATTTTCCTCACTAAGGAGACAGACAGACAGACCAGGAAGCACAGGGCTGCAGCCACTCAATAAAGGTAAGCTACTGATATTATTCTCAGTGTGTCACACACCCCGTTTCCCCTTTAATTCTGACGATAGGGTTATCCTCCAGCAGGAGGCGACGTTGCAGAGAGAAGTCTTGAAAAACGAGCCCCTCCCGGTCTACATATACCTGGGACCTCCCACTTAACACCCAGTGTTTTCTCTCTGCAAGATGCGACAAGACAGAAGAAATAAGTCTTCTGCTTGCAGGTAGCTGGGGTCAAACCCCGTCACCCCCCCCCCCCCCCCATGGTCTATTTCTGCCCAGCTACTTGTTTTGTTTACTTAGTTAAGATATTGGAAGCCTCCCAGCCTAGGCTGCTGGCTGGGCAATGGTAGACGGAACCTCATGGTGCCTAGGAGCTTATCTCCTCCGCTCGTCCCCACGCGTGGGGCAACGCGGTTATCCGGCCGGTGATCCAGATTTGGGATGCCCCGTCCCGGTCCCCCCTTTAGTCTGCCTTCTCCCGTCTGGTCCCTTCTCCTTTAGCTTGGGGGGGGGGGGGCGTTTGTGGGGTGTCTATACTGGCTTTTTCTGACTAGATGTGAGTGTGTTTGTGTGTATGATGGCAGCTTATGGGCCGGTGCTGCGGTCTAGTCTGCAGTTGTCCTCGGGCTGCGGGGGCTCCTTTTCGGTCGGACATGGTGAGTGTGCTTGTTGCGGGCGGGGTGCCTTTTTTTCTGGCACCCGCCTCGCACGTACGGCGTCGCCATTTTTGCGAGCCGTGGTGCTCGTCTTCTAGAGGGCGGGGGCGCGTTTCTACACGGCCCGCGCTGTGCTGGCGTGTGCGGGGGGCGGGGCCGGACCGCTTCGCGCACTTTGTCCGGCCCGCCCTTCGTCTTCCTCGCTCCGGAGTTTGTCTGCCTTGGCCGGTTTCTGCTGAGGAGGGCTCTGGGAGGCTGATTGTGCAAGTATTGCTATGCCATTATGTCTGTTATCAAGCATGCTTCTGGGACATGTTTCATGCATTTAGTCTTGTATATACGTATATAGAGTATATTATTACCTATGTTGTGTAGCTCATATGGATGTAATTACCTCTATGATTGGCTGCACTGATTCATTACTGTGCTGGTGCACTTTTTATAATGCCCATTGGGAGTATAGAGGGCTGCATGTTGGTGTCTATATTTTTAGGTATGTTTATATATATACATATATATATGTATGTGATTGCCAGTATACCTTGTGTATTTAATGTATAGTGTCTGTATGTGGGTGTTTGCTTGCTGCATACCTTTTTTGTATTTTCTGGAGGCTGATTGGGGTCTCTTTCTTACAGGTCCGGGGATTCCCGCGCTGCGGTGGGTCTCCCGGTCTGATATACCTGGCTAGTCTTATTGTTTTAAATTCCTCCCACTCCCGGGACTTTAATTATAAAAGGGGCATCCCGGGTTGCTTAATGCGTAAATCCCTGGGTTATTGCGAATGCCATAATTTCACCATATGGAGGCTTCCGACATTATCGGAAACGGCTCTTCGGGGCTATCCAGGCTGTGTGGGGGTTGTGGGTCTCCGCTCCCAGGCGATGATGTCATAATATGTATTCCATGTGCACAGCGGAATATTGCGCGCCAGTCCGGCACTCCGGCTTCTGGCTCCTCGCAACCTCCGTCATCTCCTACACCCCCCCCACCTATTCCGGACCCCGTGTGACGTTGTCAAAAGTGGGGATTCACAATCCGAGGTGTATGCACGGTTGGCCAGCCTCGAGAAGATGTTTTCCGCCGCGGTGGCTCAGAAGGCTACGGCTAAGCGGAAGCACCTTTCTCCGGCGTCGCCCGTTCCGGAGGATGAGGTGTTGGAAGTGTTGGATTGGTCCGATTGTCCCCCGGCTGAGGAGGGGGAGCTCCTAGAGGAGTCGGACGAGCCTGCAGACCAGCAATTGTTTGGTACCGCTGGCGATCAGGCTGCGGGGGTGTTCCTTGACACTCCTTCCATTTTGGCTCAAATGTTTGAGATTTTGGCTTTGGATCCGCCTGAGGTGCCCCCCCCCCGCCGAAGGGCGAGTTGTTTGATGTGCCCAAGCCGCGTTTGGTGTTTCCCAGACAACAACACTTTGTGAGGGTTGTCCTTAAGGAATGGGAACAGCCTACGCGCCTTGTTGGTATTCCTCCTAGTTGGGATAAGCGTTATCCTTTTCCGGAGGATTTGGTGAAGCTTTGGTCTGTTCCCCCTGACGTCGATGGAGTTCTTTTCTCTCAAACAGTGTGAGTCGTTTATTTCCTTTGTCATGACCGCCCAGGACGATGCGCTTGCGATGTGTAGCAGGACCGCGGCCCTGTTGGCTGCGTCAGTGGACGGTGGACTTTAGCTCTAAGAAGTCGCTTACAGCTCTTCCTTTTGTGGGTTTGCGCCTGTTTGGCGACAAATTGGATTCAGTTACCAAAGGTGGTAAGTTGCCTCAGCGTAAGAGGCCGCGTCGTTCCTTTCGAGGAGTGGCTTCATTTAGTCCCTCCTTTCGGGGAGCCAGAGTGGGCAGAGGGGCCTCCTTTCCCGCTACCAGGGGTGCAGGTTGGACCCGGGGGAGGGGCCGTGGCCGTCCCGGTCAGTCCTGGGGTGCCAAGCCCAAGCCTGCTGGCAAGCCCGCTCAGCAATGAGGGGGTGCCCTCACCCGTGCGGGTGGGGGGACGATTGCGACACTTCTCCCAGGTTTGGGACCAGGAGGTTCCGGACAGGTGGATCCGGGAGGTGGTGTAGTCCGGTTACAAGCTGGAGTTCGAGTCTCGCCCTCCTTCACGGTTTTTCCGGTCTCGGGTGCCCACCGATCCTTTGGCCGCGCAGGGGCTCCTGGCGTCGGTGAAGAATCTTTTGGAAATGGCGGTCATCCGGCCAGTGCCGCACTTGGAAGTGGGCCTCGGGTATTACTCCAATCTCTTCACAGTGCCCAAGAAGGACGGGTCGGTTCGCCCCGTTCTGGATCTGAAGTTCCTCAACAGGTTCATCCGTACACGGAGGTTTCGCATGGAAACTCTGCGATCGGCCTCAGGTCTCTTCAGCAGGGGGACTTCATGACGTCCATAGACATCAAGGATGCTTACCTTCATGTTCCCATCTGCCGGCCTTTCTTCGGTTTGTGATGGAGGATCGGCATTTTCAATTCGTGGCACTTCCGTTTGGCCTTACCTCGGCTCCAAGAGTGTTCACCAAGGTGCTGGCAGGGGTGATGGCCATTCTCAGAACTCAAGGCATTCGCATCGTACCTTATCTGGACGACCTTCTCATCATGGCTCCTTCTCTCAGTCAATCGGAGACGGACACCAGGACGGTGGTCTCCACGCTGGAAAGCTTTGGTTGGGTGATCAACTATCCCAAGTCCTCCCTCGCCCTGGCTTGGGTGGTGTCCTTTCTGGGAATGCATTTGGATTCTTGTCTACACAGGGTGTTTCTGCCTCAATCCAAGATTTTTCTGATTCAGGAATTGGCTCGGTTCCTTCTTTCCAATCCTCGACCGTCCATCCGTCTGGGGATGAGACTGGTAGGGTTGATGGTTGCCTCTTTCGAGGCAGTTCCTTTTGCTCAATTTCACACAAGGACGCTTCAGCTTCATCTGTTGGCGTCTTGGGACCGGCGACCACGGTCGTTGGATTGGTCCTTCCAGTTGTCCTCCCGGGTCTGGCAGTCCCTTCAATGGTGGTTGGTCTCGACCAATCTCTTGAGGGGCAGGTCTTTTCTGACTCCTCTTTGGGAAATCGTCACCACGGACGCCAGTCTTTCGGGATGGGGGGGATTCTGGAAGGATCTTCAGTTTCGGGGGCAGTGGGGGCCTCGAGAGGCCCACTTGCCCATCAATGTTCTGGATCTGAGAGCCATCCGTCTGGTTCTTTTTCATTTGACTCAGCATGTTCTGGGCCTTCCGGTTCAGGTTCGCTCGGACAATCGGACAGCGGTTGCTTACATCAATCATCAGGGAGGGACTCGCAGTCTGGGTGCCCTCAGAGAGGTGTCCCTGATCCTGACCTGGGCGGAGGCCCATGTTCTTTGTCTCTCGGCAGTTTACATTCCAGGTGTGGAAAACAGGGAAGCGGATGTGTTGAGCAGGTGCTCTTCCCGTCTGGGGGAATCCTCTTCCGGTGGGGGACACTGGAGGTGGACCTGTTTGCCTCTCGTCACAATTGCAGGCTTCTGACCTTCGTGTCGCTCTCTCAGGATCCTCTGGCTCTGGCGGTGGACGCCATGTCTCTGAGCTGGGGGGAACTGGGGTTTTTGTACCTGTTTCCTCCGATACCCATGCTAGGCAAGGTGGTACGGAAGCTGGCTCTGGAAAGGGTGTCCGCCATTCTCGTGGCTCCAAGGTGGCCAAGGCGAGTATGGTTCGCAGACATTGTTCGGCTGGCGGTGGATCAGGTCGTTCTGCCTCTTCGGCCCGATTTGCTCACTCAGGGTCGGCTGTGTTACCCCAATTTACCAACGCTGGGTTTGACGGCTTGGCTGCTGAAACCTTCATCTTGAAGGAGGAGGGTCTTTCTGACTCGGTTGTTAAGACTCTTATCTGTGCCCGGAAGAGGTCTTCCTCTACCATCTACTATAGGACTTATATCGCTTGGTGTGAGGTTAGATCTTTGCCTTGTAGGGTCTTTTCAGTTTCCAGGATTTTGGATTTTCTGCAATCAGGGCTGGACTCTGGTCTCCAGCTGAGTACTTTGAAAGGGCAGGTTTCGGCCTTGTCTATCTTTTTTCAGAACCCTTTTGCGCTTCATCCTTTAGTCAAAACTTTTTCCAGGGGGTTACGCATGTGCGGCCTCCAAGGAAGCCATTGCTCCCTGTTTGGGACTTGAACTTGGTTCTTTCGGCTCTTCAGGCTCCTCCCTTTGAGCCCTTGCAGGATATTGCTCTTTCTACCTTGACTCAGAAGATTGCCTTCTTGGTGGCTATCACTTTGGTCCGGCGTGTCTCGGAGTTGGCGGCCTTGTCGATTCAGGCGCCCTACTTTGAGAGGCATCAGGACAAGGTGGTTTTTCGTTTCAAAACGGACTTTCTTCCTAAGGTTGTTTCTGCTTTTCATTTGAATCAGGATATTGTTCTTCCCTCCTTGTGTCCTAAGCCTAAGAATGACAAGGAGAGGGTTTTGCATAGTTTGGATGTGGTACGCTGTGTTAAGTACTATTTGCTCACTACTTCTCCTTTTCGTAAGACTGATGCCTTTTTTGTTGTGCCCTGTGGGCCTAGGAAGGGTTTGGCTCCGGCTAAATCTTCCATTAGCAAATGGATTCGTCAGGCGGTTGTTGGGGCCTATTCGGCCAAGGGGAAGGTTCCCCCTTTTCGCATCACTGCTCATTTTACTCGTGCTGTTGGAGCGTCTTGGGCTTTTCAGCACCAGGCTTCTGTTGAATAAGTTTGTAAGGCTGCTACTTGGTCTTCCGTTCATACTTTTTCTAAGTTTTACAAGGTTGATGTGTGGGCTTCAGCGGATGCTGTGGTTGGCCGCAAGGTTCTGCAGACTGCAGTCGTTTGAGTTATGCTTCATTTTGCTGTCGGATACCCATCCCTTGTGGACACTGCTTTTGGATGTCCCTATCGTCAGAATTAAAGGGGAAGCGGGGTGTGTGACACACTGAGAATAATACCATTTTGTGAGTACTCACCTGTAAAATGGATATTGTCAGTGTGTCACACACCCCGCTTCACCCGCCCTTTTTGGTATCCTGGATCCTCTATATGGTGAAGCTTTCCTTTATTTTATTTTGAGGGTTACCGTTGGATTTCCTGGTACCTTGTCTTACTGCTGTTTGAATTCACTGGGTGTTTAGTGGGAGGTCCCAGGTATATGTAGACCTGGAGGGGCTCGTTTTTCAAGACTTCTCTCTGCAACGTCGCCTCCTGCTGGAGGATAACCCTATCGTCAGAATTAAAGGGGAAGCTGGGTGTGTGACACACTGACAATATCCATTTTACGGGTGAGTACTCACAAAATGGTATTTTTGACTTGTCACACTTTAATATGCAAAGCCAGGTTTACGCTTATATTATAAAATTATATAATGAACATTTTTTAGCATTCTGGTTGCTAATAAATGGCTGCTGAATGATGTGGGCCTTCTCCACAAAACAACAGGAGGTACAGAAGTCTTTACAGTCTTGTCCTGTTCATTAATTGCCTATTGCTGCTACTTGTAATATGTAACATTCAGTTACAGCCATTTTTACATTTAAACTGGACCAGCACCCATTAGAAATAAATTATGGGTGTTGGTCCACCCCGGGAGTCAATCAAAAGTCAGTGTTGGTTGGATGTCGTATTACTTTACTTTTGGGTTTTACTGTTGAGCTTGTTTGTCATTCACATATGTTATGTTTTTCAGCTTGTCCATGGGCCCACATTCAAGGCAGCAGCGTATCAGGTAAACGCAATGATGGTTTATTGTGTCATTTTATAACATGACCTATTATATTTAGAAATGATAAATAGTACACAAAACATCACATTAATATCATTATCATATTATTATCTTTGGACAGTGGCATATCTGATCAGTCAATTAATATATATATACGGTAGTAATGTATGATATACTTGCAAACAAAGGCATACAATATATCTATAGAGGCAGGGGAGGCAGCTGCTACTGTGTCTGTGGCAGAAGGGGTGCCAGCGGAGTAGCTAGTTTTTCTGGCACCCAGGGAAAATATTCAAAATAGCGCCCACCTACCTGTTTTCTGGCGCCCCCTTGACCTGCTGCACCCGGGGCAATTGCCCCCCACTCCCCCCTAGTTACGCCCCCGAGGGGTGCCAAAAAATAAAGAAGGGGGCCTGCCACCTGCCTCCACCTGCCTTGCAGTATCCATGTTAGCATTGGTGCTGCTGCAATATGCTGTGTTGGCGCTTTATCAGCAGGGAGCACCAGGGGCACCAAGAGAGCGGGGTACCACTACTCCATAACCACAGTAATGAAGAAGAAAGTACAGTTGACTACATTACTACATACAATGACTTGACTACATTTTGGCCCCAGTTTGTCAGACTCAGGCAGGAACATAACACGTTTCAGCCCAATGATTTGCTCTGTTATATCTGGGCAATAAGTTATAGTTTCAACATGTCCTTGCTAGAAAGGTATATTGCTTCTCTTATGGGCTAGCCTTAGGAGTAAGACATTCCCCTCGATTCAAAGAGCAAAAGTTAAGTGATTTCGTATCGAGAATCGTAAGTTTGGGTGGGTGTTTGTCATTTTTTCTGGTTTTTTTGGCCATTTCGTATTCGTACGATCGTTCGCGCATAGACGTATATGAACATACGCATTTCGTACGAGAATCGTATAATTTGCGTTAGTTCGTGTGTTTTTCCCGTCCAAATCGTATTATTTGCGTTAGTTCGTGTGTTTTTCCCGTCCAAATCGTATTATTTGCGTCCGATCCTATTTTTTACGTCCTTCACATGGGCTTGCGCCCAATTCAGAGAGGTGATTGCTAATTGTTTTGAAGCCCATTAAAGAGCTGCTTTACGAAATGTTTGCCGGCAGCTATTTGGCCTCGGGAGTAGGATGGAGCGGAGCGAGTTTGTGGCACATCAAGGGCTTATGCTTTTTGGCATTGAGTTGATCGAGATGTCTGAGAGCAGATTGCCCCTGCGTCGTCGCATGAACATCGATAGCATGAATGATGTTGAGCTGTTCGAGCTGACCAGGCTTAATCGCGCTTCCCTCCATAAATTATATAGTGAGCTGCGGCCATGGTTAGCCCGCACCACAAGGAAGGGGCATGCAATTTCAGGTATGACCAAGATGCTTGGCTGCCTGCAATTTTTGGCGAACGGCTCGTTCCAGAGGCTGGGTGCCCTCTCCGTGGGGATGTCACAGCCTACGCTGAGCCGCGCACTATCTAAATTTTTGGAAGGCATGGCTGCCATAACTCAAAAATATATTTATTTTCCTGATGATATGGCAGCCAGAAACGCCATTAAGCTTGGGTTTTATAATGTGGCCGACATGCCCAACGTTATTGGTGCAATTGACTGCACACATGTGGCACTCGTACCTAGGGCAGCCGACGAGTATATATATAGGTATTGAGATTGGTTATTATGTTGCCCAACGTGTCATGTCACCTGTTTTCCTTTGCGGCAGCATATTTGTTTATCCCTCATTTGTGTAGCTGCTTTATCTCGGCTTTTCATTAGTATTTCCCAATAGAGTGCAGACATGTTTTGTGTTTAATTTATTATTTTGGGTCAAATATCAATTACCCTTTTTGTATGTTTTTGCCTTAAGGAATCGTAAAATGGGACACTCACTTAATGTCCAGGCCGTGGTTGGTCCGGATATGCGGTTTATGAGTGTCCTTGCCGGCTACCCCGGATCGTCCCACGACTCCTATATCCTCCGGCGATCTGGGTTGTTTCGGAGATTTGAGGCAGGTGAATTTTCGGGGGCATGGCTGCTTGGTAAGTGTGTCCTATTTGTGTGTTATTAAATGTGTCATTAATCTTGTATTTGTTGATATGTTTGTTTTGGAAAACTTGACAGAAGCGTCCAACTGCCTTTTTCTTGGCTCATATATTAGGAACTTACCCAAAAAATCCTTGTCTCGCTTTGGCCTTCAGAATGTTTTCCCTTTAGTTAGGATGTCTGTAAGTTCCTTGTGCCTAAATATATTGGTTTGGAGTTTATACCCAAGGATCTTTGACATTTGGCTCCTTTTGTACTATTGGTCGTTAAATGTCAAAGTGGACTTAAACTGCATACATTGTAGTTTCCAGTGAAATGTGGCTAGGGATCTTTGACATTTGGCTCCTTTTGTACTATTGGTCGTTAAATGTCAAAGTGGACTTAAACTGCATACATTGTAGTTTCCAGTGAAATGTGGCTAGGGATCTTTGACATTTGGCTCCTTTTGTACTATTGGTCGTTAAATGTCAAAGTGGACTTAAACTGCATACATTGTAGTTTCCAGTGAAATGTGGCTAGGGATCTTTGACATTTGGCTCCTTTTGTACTATTGGTCGTTAAATGTCAAAGTGGACTTAAACTGCATACATTGTAGTTTCCAGAGAAATGTGGATAGGCCCTCAGCAGCATCCTAATTGTAACATGTCTGAAAACTACAAATATATGTAAAATACAAATACCCTTGGCCGTGCAGATGTTTGTTAATTAATTGGTATATAGAAGTGCCATTTTTATTTAGGTTATACCTTAGTGCAATTTTTGGGGGCCCTAATGTGCCCTGTTTTTTTGGCGGAACACTTTACCTTACATCATTATGATATCTGTGAAATTTTTGGTGTTGGTTGTGTTGCCTTTTTAATTTTGATTACATTTAATTCTCTGTTTAAGGTGATTCCGGGTACCCACTTCTACCCTGGCTCATGACGCCTGTGCTGCGGCCCCAGGATGCCTCTCAGGAAGCGTATAACCGTGCGCATCGCAAGACCCGGGCTGTTGTGGAGAGGGCCTTTGGTCTGCTGAAGACACGTTTTCGTTGCCTTGACCATACTGGGGGGGCCCTGCAATATGATCCCAAGAAAGTGATCGACATTATAATGGCATGTGCTGTTTTGCACAATTTTGCCATCCTGGAACGTGTCCCACGTTATGTGGACAGCCTGCCCTCTTCAGCCGTCGAGGATGAAGCCGAGAATTTTGAGGGGCCCCCCAGTGAGTCTGGCCAATCTGTTAGAGCCAACCTGATCAGCCAGCATTTTAGTTAAGTTTTTTCCCTGTCTCACCATTCTGTATGTCTGTGTTATCCTTTTGGAAACATATGTTGTTTTGCCCTAATGTGGCATTACCTCTAAGTAAAACATTTCGACCTTAATTGTTGCCTAATGTATTTCATGTAGTTTCCTTAGCTTTCGCTGTGCATTGTTACACCTCTTCCAACCAAAATTATCTGGTTTAGGCCAAGCTGTTACAAAAGTCTTCCCACTAAAAACGCCACAAGTATTGGAAGTTAAATTTTGGTTTTACTTAGCAAATGAAAAATTATAGTGGTTAACAGAAATCAGTCCACATACATCTGTGGTAACAAATGGATAACATTAAAAAAAACATCGAGCACATCTACACCTGGAAGTGAGTGGCACAACCAAACAAGGACACCCAGTCCAAAGGCCAGCCTAGTCCAGTCATTAATATTGCCTGTGCCCAGGGATATTTGGGCATGGCCATAATGTCACACAAACATGTCTGCAAACAGGAGGAGCACCAACCAAATACATAGGTAAAGCCATAAGTGGCCAGATAAACTCCACATAGACCTATGGCATTGGCTAGTGGCCTTAAGCATTACTCTAAGGAGCTATATGGGAGCAAATACAAAACACAACCTGCCAGAGCAACACAAAATGGATTGTTTGAAACCTCAAAGGACAAGTAAATACAGTGGGGGTTAAGAGAAAAGATGTCCCACACACCCATGGCTTAATAGGGTGGCTGCCCATAATACCCAGGTGGAGGTCCAGGTGGAGGTCCATGGGAATGGGACCTAGCCTGGGCCATGGCAGCATTGTGAATTTGAAACTGCTCCACAATGTTTCTCTGCATATTGGTCATCTCAGCCATGGCTGACTGGATGCCATTACTTGAATTGGCCACGTTGCTGTTGAGGGTACGCAACTCCGCGAGGATGCCCTGTAGACTGGTATGGATGTTCACCATGTCTGCATGCCTTTGCTCACGCTCTGTAACGAGCTGGGCGTCATAAGAGTCCCTTTGTTGGGTCCATAATTGAAGCAGGGCACTCTGCCTCCCCTGGGAAATTGTGGGGCGGCGTAATGGCGTCCGCCGCACAATTACCCTGGCTCTTGGGCGTGCCCTGCCGCGTGGTGTCGTACCCTCAACAGCAACCGGCCTGCTTTGCAAATCCTCAGCAGCAGAGTGAACACTGGGGACTGTAGTGTCAGTCTCCCCATGTGCAAGCACAATGGATGGAGATTCACTCTGCTGCTGAGGATTGGCCAGAGAAACATTATCGAGCAGTTCCAAATTGGGACCCAGGGGGAGTTCATCCGACGTGCCCTGTACGGAGACATCATCATCTTCCTCCATGTCCTGGATCTCTTCCATGAGTGTGCGGGTCTGTAGGGACATATCAAAAAAAAAAAGGCTAAGTTTGCGTCCCAATGTAGGATTTCAACAGTTTAACACATTCTTAAGCACTTGTTATTATTTATGCTACTAAATAAACTTACCGAAAATCTCTGATCTGGGCTCCGATGCTGTACGGACCTGGTAGGCATAACCAAACTGGGGGGTGAGTTTACCCTTGCTGAGGGATCATGCTGGGCTGAAGAAGAGTAAAAAATACCACGTAAACACACACACATAACCTTTTTTTGGATAGGTAATCAAATATAGCTCTATTTGTAATATTATTCAACTCTAGAGCAATGGTGACCTTTGTTCAAACCCACGCAAGTTTACAGAGGTGCAATGGCTCGGACAAACTGCTAAGTGACCTCAGTTCTAAGTCATGAAGTGTACCCATTCAGCATCCAACTTTCAGGGCACATTTTTGGATTTAGCCTACCATTCGCTAGGTCCGGGGTACTCAAACAATTGTTTGAAACGCCCATTTAAAGGTATGTGGTGAGAGGTGAATGTCTGGCCATGGTGCTGACGCAGGGGGTGTCTAGTTAAAAATAAAGACACTGGTGGAGGGGCTGGAGCTTTCAAAGTGCCAACTAATAAAGGCTGCTTGCCCTTGCTGGGCTGGATGGGCCAGAGCTGAGGGGACAGGGATTGGATGTCTAAAGGGGGGAGTTAACGTATTGATGGTGATGTGATGGATGGAGCCAATCTGTTACAAATGTATGGGGCTTATGTGGGGGGGGGGCATGGGGGGACTGTGGCACATGGGCCAGAGCAGGGGCAGCGGGACACGATTGTGGCCAGTGAAAATTTAAATAAGTTACTGTGTACCTTGCAATGCCACTTCCTGGGCAGTACTTCATATTGCAATGCTATGTTTCACGGAGCCATGACATTGGGCAGGAGACCAACCACTACATGGCCGATCAAGGGGGCAGCTCTGAGCACGTCAACACAGAAGTAACTGAGTGCAGGGCTGTCTGGGCAGGGGTCCTTGAATGTGTTGCCAAGGTCCGCATTGGGACCCCGGGCCGCCAGTTGAGTCTCGCTGCTCTTGGTCACATATGTTTGTGGGTGGCTAATTAAATAGTTAACTCAAACACAACTCACACAACCAAAAGGCAACCCATACATAATGATGTGTGTTTTGTGATTGATTCTAAATATCTCACTTATCTTGCGAAACTTCATGACTTTAACAATACAATTGGACATTTGATCTTTGCCATAATGGCTGTGGGCCTAAATGTGTGATTCACAGGGACCAAAAGAGGACACAAACAGCCACAGTAGTGCGAGGCCAAGCAAGGCAAACCATAGGGGCATCCCGTTATCTTGTTACTAGTGAACTGTAGATTATTTAGCAAACAGGCAAACATGCAGATTTAATAGTACTCACCGTGGGTACGGGTCGGGGAGTCTGTGTCCCTTAGACCAGCATGTCCACCGACCGCGACCGGATGGAGAAGTCCAAGCACAATCTCCTCAGCAGGGGTAAACTCCAATTTAGATGGAAAGCCACCTCCAGTTTTCATGCTGAAAAGAGAAAATCGTTTGGTATTCAGAAAAGGGGCATACAGCACATCCCAAACATTATATTTAGCGAAAACATTTATTTACCTGTAATTATGCCTTTTAATTTCTTTTTGCCGTACAGCATACTTCAGATCAGAGATTTTCTTCTGAATTTGGGACACATCTTTCCTCTCTTCCCCCGCTGCATTTACTTGTCGGAGGATGGTTTCAAACAATGCCATCTTGCGCTGCTTGGTGGTGTGTTTGGATTTGCTCCCATATAGCTCGTCATAGTATAATGTAAGGCCACTAGCCAATGCCATATTTTGGTCATGGGAGAATCTCCCACTCAACTGGCCGCGGCGCAATGTGCGGCCAGATGGTTGGCTTGGCTGCTCCTCCATGTGTGCAGACACATGTGGTGACATTATGGCCTGGGGCTGGGTAGGGGAATGGCCGGATTGGTGGCTTCCCAATGACTGGACTGGACTGGCCAAGGGACTGGGTGTTCTGGCGTGGCTGGCCACCGAACTTCCAGGTGTAGATGTGGTCATGGTTGCAATTCGGGGCCCTCTTGGGGGGCTAGGTTCCCGGCTGGTGCCAGGTCGGGGGCTCTGTTCCCGGCTGGTGCCAGGTCGGGGGCTTCTGGCCCTGGATGGGGTTCGGGCCCTGTAGGGGCTTCTGGCCCTGGATGGGGTTCGGGCCCTGGATGGGGTTCTTCTGGCCCTGGATGGGGTTCGGGCCCTGTAGGGGCTTCTGGCCCTGGCTGGGCTTCTGGCCCTGGATGGGGTTCTTCTGGCCCTGGATGGGGTTCGGGCCCTGTAGGGGCTTCTGGCCCTGGCTGGGCTTCTGGCCCTGGATGGGGTTCTTCTGGCCCTGGATGGGGTTCGGGCCCTGTAGGGGCTTCTGGCCCTGGCTGGGCTTCTGGCCCTGGATGGGGTTCTTCTGGCCCTGGATGGGGTTCGGGCCCTGTAGGGGCTTCTGGCCCTGGCTGGGCTTCTGGCCCTGGATGGGGTTCTTCTGGCCCTGGATGGGGTTCGGGCCCTGTAGGGGCTTCTGGCCCTGGCTGGGCTTCTGGCCCTGGATGGGGTTCTTCTGGCCCTGGATCGGGTTCGGGCCCTGTAGGGGCTTCTGGCCCTGGATGGGCTTCTGGCCCTGGATGGGGTTCTTCTGGCCCTGGATGGGGTTCGGGCCCTGTAGGGGCTTCTGGCCCTGGATGGGCTTCGGGCCCTTCTGCGCGGCCTGGAGGGGCTTCGGGCCCTTCTGTGCGGGCTGGAGGGGCTTCGGGCCCTTCTGTGCGGGCTGGAGGGGCTTCGGGCCCTTCTGTGTGGGCTGGAGGGGCTTCGGGCACTGCTGTGGGGCCTGGGTTGGCTAAGTGCCCGGCTTGAAAGCATGGGTGGTGTGGGCTCCCTTGGGCGGCCTCTTCTGGGGGCAGAGGTGGTGGTGGCTGCTGTGGCCTGTTTTTTGGCCGCAGGGGCACGTGCCTTTGGGGCCCTTTTTTGGGAAAGGGAGGGTCCAGTGTCCCTTGGTGGGGCCGAGGTGGTACTTGCCTTCTGGGCCTTCTGGGACCTTAGCTTCTTCGGTCGTTGCTGGGACCTGGTTGTTGGGCCCTCAGAGGTCTGGCTTTGCTGGCCGCGTTTAGCTGCTGCCTTTTTTGGTGCCATTTTGTCCAAAAGCTCAAAGAGAATGAGCTTTGGGTGCAGGGACCTTTAAATCATGCGCCCAGCGTCTGACGCCTATGCGCACGACTACGCGCTCGTACGGACGTACGTTCGTGCGGAACCAGGAAACCGCTGGGGTTTCACTTATCTGCTGCCTGGAAGAAGACTAAAGATGGCGCCCACTATCTTCACCCGTCAACAGGAAGAGATCCTCATGCTGGTAAGTGGCTGCCTGTGCATTTTAATAGAATAGTCAATGATGGCCTAAATGTAAATGATGCGTTGGGAACTAGTTTGGGGTCTCTTAATGTTTAATCACTGGCTCCTCACACTTCATCCTCAAGGGCCGAGCCTGGCCACGTTTTCACCTGTCTATGCTGATGTCCTAATTCGGCCAATTGCTCCGGCTTAGCAACAGTTAATTAACCTGTGGAGTAGCGGGGCGAGCTGTCAAACCTGGCCTGTCTCGGACCTTGATGCGGATGTTTGCGGAACACTGTTTTCCTAAGCCATAAAAACACAACGGGAAGCCACACACGTGGGCCAAAAGCCTAAGCATTAGGCTACATCTTGGATCTTTAAAACATCCTAACATGCCATAGATGCAGGTGGCCTGATTGTTGATGTTGGCTATTATCTGTATGTACATGGTGTGTGATACATATAACATAAGACCAGACTGTCAATCACAGTCAACGTCCTCTTTAAGCCACTCCCCAAAAATGGCGGCCATTCGAAATGTGTGTGTTAATGACATTAAATACTCAACTTGTGATGCAACACATATGGGTCTGTGTGTAAAAGTACAAGCTCTGTGTCCATTATGTTTTTCAGATCATGCTTCAGCGCCGGTATGACTTCGCGCCCAATGTGTGCGAGAAAAGGGACATCGCCCGGGAGATCATCGCGGAGATACACCGTGTGACCAGCACCACCTTCACTCACACCCAGATAATGCAGCATTGGTCGGACCTGAAGCGTCTGCACATGCCCCGGGTGCGGAGGTTTTTTGGGATCCATTTCCCAAGTAAGTACTAAGCAATTGCATGGTATATGTTCCAAATGTCTAAGTTATGCCTTTATTTATAATGACTTTTCTTTGGTAGTGTTGGAAATGGATTTCAGAATTCGCCGCACCCGGAGACGTACAGGCCGACCAGTGCTGCATGACTCTGCATCTGTGAGTGAAGGTGGTGGATCTCCCGGGCGACGGACCTACCCCTCCTCTGTGGCCTCCTCAGACCAGCCCCTGGACCTTACCACAGAGGAGGGGCCAAGGCGCGTGGGCGTGGAGTCATACCTGGCCACGCATGGGGAAGGCTCTGGTATGTCACTCTTCATGTATAGGCACAAAGATATACATGGCAGGCCAAAAACTAAGTTATCCTTTATTATGTATTTGTAGAAGCTTCAGGAGCGGGTGAGATAGTGGAGGAGGAGGCAGCAGAGATGCTTGAAGTCGATCCTGGCGAAGGTGAGTGATGTCAGCCAGACTGGGAGCCAGATATGTTGGGGATAGTGACTATCTACAAATACTAACCAAATGTCACATGTTTCTCCAGGGACTTCTTCACAGCCGAGCCAGGACCAAGGGCAGCCTGTTGGCCCCAACCAGCCATCTGTCGGCCACCAACTCCGTAAGTCTCCATGCCATTATTCATATTAATGTTTGCTTAGCTAATAACACACACATAACTAAAGGCGTAGCCAAAGTGTAGTTCACACTTTCATGTGGGCACTTCGTTAGCTTAAAGAGGACCCAAACTAGTATTAAGAACCAAAGACTTAGCCATCACACTGTACCTACAGATTAGAAACATGGAAAAACACCCTTCACCCATCTAATGCATGTTATTAGACAGAACAAAACCAATATTGGGGAATATGGAATGCACAATATTTACAGGCAGCATGGGATCCAGATTGAAAAAAGGAAGGTGCTGCCATGCATTGTGTGAGTGATGACCTTTCCCTCAACCCAGCTATGCTCTGGATTCCCAACGCACCACTGTAACCTACTCCCCTGTACTTTATCCAACTCTCCACTCCTCATTAAGTGTTATGCTTCAGAGTCCAGATGGCGGCGCTGTAATCCCCAAAAAAGCCTAACTAACTTTGAGGTGGGGCAGAATCATTTGTGAATAGTTTTTGTTTTTCATTAAATAATGTTGAAGGTCCGGTTTAAGGAGTTTAAACACTTACCTGTGGGAAATGCATTAACTGTATCCCTTTGAAGAAGGACATATGTCATGCATTTACATGTATTTGATTAACCCTAAATCTATTTCCAGCATACAAACCGGTCTGGGACTCCTATTTATGTTTCTTTCTCTATTGGTTACAGGGATGATCCCCAAAACCTTGGCGGGAAAAAAAAAACGAATGAAGGAGTTGGTGGCCGAGCTGCTGGCCATACAGGCGACGTTGGGGCCAACAGATGAAGAAGAGGATGATGAATAGTGCCCTTGGTCCTGGCTCCTTTGTTTAACTTGTTTTTAAAGTTGTTAAAATTTTAGAAAGTTTTTTATTGTTTTTAAAAAAAAAATATATATATTTTTTTAAGAAAAAAACCCACAAAATACAAAAAAAGTGTTTTACTGTTAAAAACAAATAAAAAAATTATATATGTTTTACCGAGGCCAAAAAAAAAAAAAGGTTTAAAAAAAAAAACCAAAACTATAAAAAAAAATTTGGAATTTTATTCCAAAACAAACAAAGAAAAAATTTTAAATAAATTATATTTGAAGCCTTCCTAAATGTGTCTTTTCTAATATGCACACACCCAAAAAATTACACAAACCAGAAACAACACACTTAGAAACATATAGACATATGTAAATTATGTGATTTTCTTACGTTTTATGGACCGAGAAATGAAGTGGGATGCAGCCGCTACGGGGTTTAGGTAAGTTTGAGGGACCGAGAAATGAAGTTGGATGCAAGCGCTAAGGGGTTTAGGTAAGTTTGAGGGAGCGAGAAATGAAGTTGGATGCAGCCGCTAAGGGGTTTAGGTAAGTTTGAGGGAGCGAGAAATGAAGTTGGATGCAGCCGCTAAGGGGTTTAGGTAAGTTTGAGGGAGCGAGAAATGAAGTTGGATGCAAGCGCTAAAGGGTTTAGGTAAGTTTGAGGGACCGAGAAATGAAGTTGGATGCAGCCGCTAAGGGGTTTAGGTAAGTTTGAGGGAGCGAGAAATGAAGTTGGATGCAGGCGCTACGGGGTTTAGGTAAGTTTGAGGGAGCGAGAAATGAAGTTGGATGCAGCCGCTAAGGGGTTTAGGTAAGTTTGAGGGAGCGAGAAATGAAGTTGGATGCAAGCGCTAAAGGGTTTAGGTAAGTTTGAGGGACCGAGAAATGAAGTTGGATGCAGCCGCTAAGGGGTTTAGGTAAGTTTGAGGGAGCGAGAAATGAAGTTGGATGCAGCCGCTAAGGGGTTTAGGTAAGTTTGAGGGAGCGAGAAATGAAGTTGGATGCAAGCGCTAAGGGGTTTAGGTAAGTTTGAGGGACCGAGAAATGAAGTTGGATGCAAGCGCTAAAGGGTTTAGGTAAGTTTGAGGGACCGAGAAATGAAGTTGGATGCAGCCGCTAAGGGGTTTAGGTAAGTTTGAGGGAGCGAGAAATGAAGTTGGATGCAGCCGCTAAGGGGTTTAGGTAAGTTTGAGGGACCGAGAAATGAAGTTGGATGCAGGCGCTACGGGGTTTAGGTAAGTTTAAGGGACCGAGAAATGAAATTGGATGCAGGCGCTACGGGGTTTAGGTAAGTTTAAGGGACCGAGAAATGAAATTGGATGCAGGCGCTAAGGGGTTTAGGTAAGTTTGAGGGACCGAGAAATGAAGTTGGATGCAGCCGCTACGGGGTTTATGTAAGTTTCTGGTTGAGGGTGCGCATGCGCAAGATCTTATAAACATAAGAACGCACGAATCTAAGAGGCCAAAAACCTATGAAAACCAGAGGCAAACGCAAGTAATTGGAAGAGCTGGACGATGGAAGCCGCCGACAAAACAGGCTGCCGCCGCAACACGTGAGCACATGAACGTGATTTTTACGATTGCCAACTGACTGAGGCAAGTTCGGGAGATATCATACGAACGGACGTATCTTTTAGGATAGAAACGTATTTGCTTATTGAATCACTCGCAAGTTCATACGAACGCACGAGCGGACGTAAAAAATAGGATGATCGTGAGCAAAATCCAAGCTGTTACATGTTTCTTTGAATCAACCCAATTGAATATTTAATTTATTTGCTGTCTCTTTTTTATTATAATATATATTTCTGACAGCAGCAAATTATGTTACATACTATATCAAAATTTATTACCCAAAAATACACATTACATTTTTTAGATTCTCTCGCAAAGTTAGCAGCATTGCTGTCAGCTGAGCATTATGCCCAATAATTTTTATATAGACGCTGTGTTTTACAGCGTTATACCCTCTCCCCTAAAACTCTTATACCCAGCCTAGCATTATTTACACTCTCTGCCACCAGCACCACCATCAACATCCCCCCAGCACCACCATCATCATCATCATTACCAACACCGGGGGAGTAATTATAGGGAGTGCGACCGCCCAGGGGCACAGACGGTCGGGGGGGGGGGGGGGCCATCATTGTTGCTTCTCCTCTTTATTTATTGGTATGTATTGTGCTTACTTGCATAATTTAGAGAAAGGAAGCACACTTTGCCTCTGCTGTTTCAGTCTTTAGTTGTCTAGTTGCATCCAAGACAGGAAAATGTTTACTTGACACGGTCCCAATTAAGGTTTTCCCCATGGCCCCCTCACTTTAAATAATGCCACTGACCAACACCATCATTACCACCACCACACATGTCTTTGCCCAATCAGCATTACACATGTTCAGCTTTCAGAACTCCCACACCAAAGCATCTTATCCCTAACCTAGTATCACTTAACACCACCGCTATAACTATCACCACCATCAGAAGAAAAAACTCTGTCACAATTATTACTCCACTATCATATACTAGCAGAGGTTTACAACCAATAGGTCTCACATTACAGCATTTTCCCCTTCCCTAAAACACTTTAAAGCCAGCCTAGCATCATCTACCCCCCAAAACCTTCATCACCAATGCCATCATCATCAAACTGCCCAGCACCACCACCATCATCATTACCACTAGGGATGAGCGAATCGGTTCTAACGAACCGGAATTCGCTCCGAATTTCAGGAAAAATTCGATTCGGCACGAACCCGAATTTTTTGTGCTTCGTGCTGACCGAATTTTCCCTGAAATAAAAAAAAAAAATGCCGGCATGGTGGGAGCGGGGAGACCGGCTGCGCTGTCAGCGTAGCCCGCTGACAGCGCAGCCGGCCTCCCCGCTCCCACCATGCCGGCATTTTTTTTTTCCTTTCGGGGCTTGGTGGGAGCGGGGAGGCCGGCCTGCTTCCGCCACCCGCTGACAGCGCAGCCGGCCTCCCCACTCCCACCAGAGATGAGCGATTCGCTCAAGTTCGATTCGGGCGAACCTGAATTTCTTTGAGAAATTCGGCGAATCGCCCAAATCGAACTTTTGAGAAGTTCGCTCATCTCTAACCACCACCATCAATATCCCCACGACCACTACCACACAATCAGCATTACACATATGCTTCAATTGCAGCACCCCTCCACCCAACCACCTGAAACACACAGCGAAATTTACCACTTTTATCATCGTCAGCTGAACAAAAGCTGTGCACCTTGTCAAAATTAGCTCTCCACGTTCATGATACTCCCTCATACTAGCAGTTTATACCCAATAAGCATCACATCCAGCAGCAGCTTTCATAACCCCAGAAGAAACATTTTCAGTGTTAAGCTGGAGGATCCCAGCATGGTGATTCAGGCCCAGTGTAACTTGACAGATTAGATATTAGCTATTCTAGGCCCAGCTCAACCATAAATGTTCAAAAACTCCCTGAAAACTTTTAGTGGTCCAAATCATGTTGGAGTAAAAAGTGCAAAGCGTAATGGTTGCTATGTAGTACAGTAATAGTTTATATGTAGTGTAGTAGAACTGCTGGCTTGCAGTATTTAGGCTGCTAGAAATTTAGTTTGGGCAGATTCGGGACCCTAAGGATAAGAGTTTTAGCAAAAAAAGTAATGAGTCCTAGCTGTATAGGGGAATGCAGCAACAGAACCTCGAAAGCCATACAATGAATTGGGGTGAGCTGTTTCTGGGAGCTTGCTAACACAATAGAAAATAAAGTTGCTCCCGGGCACATTAAACTCTCCCCCGGCAATAAATGTCATTTCTGACAGGTGTCCTACAAGACCTAGGATTCAAGCAGGATCTTTCTGCCTCATTTCCTCTGTTGCTTTGGGTTGCTGCACTTTGTACATTATCTATCTCAGTAATAAGCCAAATAAGAGCTGTCATAGTACGAACACATCCCATGCCTCTGCATTTGTTTCGTTTTAGATGATTTTTACATCTTCATTGGTAAGATGAATGCAGTGTGCTCCATAACAACTCTACATGATTAATTTATCTAACAGTGTGCTGAAAACTCACAAAGTCACTAAACTGCAACTAAACACCTAAAACCTTTTAAATAAGTAACATTAACCTGATTAGTTGTTAATAAGGGAAGTGTCAGGCTTAGATTCAGCATGGAAAGTATGGAAAATGAGGTAGACAGAGAATCATTAGCAGCTGCCAAGCTTATAACCAGTTACAGTAGGTACCTCAAATGGCTGTAGATTACTGTATATGTCCCTCTCAAAGGTTAAGCTGGATACTGACTTAATCATTTGGCAAACAGATTTGTTTTAATCTAAAATTTCAATAAATGTCAAAATTAAAAATATTGAACTTCCATTTCTAGCTGATCTTGTAGATGTAGGTGTAGGTCTCACTGTCCCCCCATAGGCACTGCTATGATAGTGAGCTACAGCTTTTCTAGGGTACATTATTATTATTAATATTATTATTATTAATGTTTATTTATATAGCGCCATCATCTTCCGTGGCGCTTTAAAAGGAATGGTTACAGACAAGGTAAACATATACAGGGAACAATACAAACTAGATGCTACAAGGTTTAAAGTGTTGTGAGAGTTGACAATAGGAAAGAGAGCCCTGCCCTTTCGAGCTTACAATCTAAAGGAACATTTGATGGTATTTGTTCATTGAGATGCAGATAAAGTAAAAGCTTGGTTCTGCTGTCATAAATATAAATTATGGGACCACGCCTCACTCCCAGATTATACTCTGTATATGGATAGAAAGAAACTAGGATTTTCACAAATTGATTTTTTCTTAATGAAATAAAGTCAACTCAGAGTAGCAAATGCACAGCAGAGGTGGACTTCAATACAAGGCAATCGATGATTCACTGTGGGTGGTGAAAGCCTATGTCAACACCACTCCAAAACACCTACATGCCACCAGGGGTTGAATACTCCAGCCACTCCCAGCTGGGAGTTGGAAAGCTCTCATGTGACTAGGTGCAACCATAGTGGGTTCTCCATAGCTGTACCTGCAGCTAGTTTAATTAACCTGCCCATGTAAGAACACAAGAAATTGGGAAAGATTTAAAAAGTTTTCACTTTTACAGCCGAATCTTCCTAATGTTATTTACATGTACGTTTTAGGTTTTAAAATGATGGAAATGTTTGGCCTGGTAGAAAAGGAATACGCCACCATAGATGGAGTCTCCATGGAGCCTGGAACTTTTAATAACTTCCCATGCTACAGGATACACAAAGATGCTTTGGTCTCCCAGCCCACCAAGTAGGTGCAAATTATTGGCAATGTATTGAAGTGTGTCACAGAGTCATGCATGGGTACACCCGATCTCAATAAGATTAAAAAGAATCCTCAAAGGATCCTGTTAAGACAGGGAGCATGGTCATGATCCAAAACAGAGCCAAGCCATGACATGCACAGTACTGCTGCCTCATTGGGTTGAGTCTATATTGCTGTCTATATATACGATAATACCAATTCATGGTCCCACTATGGCTCAGCCACTGAGTATTTTTCTAACACTGTTGTAGAAATCTCCTTAATAAACTGCCCTTGTGACATCTATGACTATTACTATTACTACACTATGGGGTCTGGACAAGTTGGGAAAAGACAACACTTTTTTAGACCACATGAGTAGATGTTACATGTTTTTGCTAACTACAGTCTTAAATGAGCCTCTGCCCGCTCAGCCTCCTAATGACTAAAGTGGCTTTGTCTATAATAATAAGTCAAGGAGTCAACAGGACCTACATCCTGAATGCATAACACTAGTCATCTGTTTTTTCTCAATTTAGGACAGAATTGCAAAGCTTGTTGTTAGACTAGTGAAATGTTTCTGAGAAAGTCCAGTTGCAAGATCTGTACCACCCACAGTACACAGCCAGAGTCCATTCTGTGCAAATAGTCAATCTAAACCACTACCAAGGGGCCCCAGAATGCCCCCAGTGCAACAGATCAAGTTTAAATGTTGTAGCTTTTGATTGAAGCATTAGGGCTCTATAGTGGAGCTCAATTGCAGTAGCAGTTTTGTTTAACACTGTTAGCAATTTAGGAAGTGACGCGTTCTGACGTCACGCAACGCGTAGACGGGCGGGGCGGTGGGCAGGTGGTCGTTCATACATGTAAGTCTATTGTTTTTCACTTTGGGGATCATTTTCTTTGGTTTTCCCTGGCTGTGTCTTCTTCATTTAGCTTTAGTATGGTAGGTAGTGTTATCAGGTTGTTAGGATAGCACCACAAATTGTTATTATCATTATATCTTTTTGATAATTGTTTTTTGCACGTGATTTGAGTTTTATATAGTGATTCCTTGACAATGAGGTGGATTAGGTTAGTTGGCACATATGCACTTTAAGCACAGCCAGGATTTATTCAACTGTATCAAGTAGTATCAACTTTTATTAGAACCACTTCCCACTGCCCCCATCAGATGTCTCCCTTCCTTTTTGTATATTGTCCTTAGTGTTTTTAATAGTGTCCAATGTATGTATTATTTTCTACTAAAATAAAAATATTTATTTTTAATTAATATTAGCGGTGGTGCCATGGTTAATGGGTATTTTGGGCATGCAGTGGGACTTGCCTTAAGAAATTTCTGTTAGCAATTTATATATTTTTGCATTTAGGCAGTTTAATTGAAAAATGTGCATTTACAGTGGCTTAATTTTCTAAGCTGGGATGGGCGACTCCCGATGTGTATACAATTTTTAAAGCGGGACTTCAGTTAAATAGGACCCTCCCCGCACCCTGCCATCCTACCCTGCCATCCTTCCCTGGTGCTGAGTCAGGACGGGGGGCTACAAAGGAAAAAGAACATACCTTAGCCAGGCACCTGCACCGCTCCTCCGGTGCACTGGACCCTGGGTGCCTCCATCTTGGCTGGAAGACACAGAGCTGCATTCCCCGGCTCCGTGCTTGCTCCCGTCTGCCCATTCAAGTGAATGGACGGAGGGAGCACACGCTGAGCCGAGGGATACGGCTTTGCTTCTTTACATGCGGGGGATTGGGAGGACGACGCAGGCACCTGGCTAAGGTAAGGGTTCTTTCTTTGTAACCCCCCAGTCCTGTCTCAGCGCCAAAGTAGGATGGCAGGGTGGGGTGTGGGGGGGTCCGTTTTAACTGAAGTTCCCCTTTAATATCATGTGAATGTATATTTATTATGGATATACTACAATAAATCATATATATATATATATATATATATATATATATATATGTATATATATATATATATATGTCATTTTGCCAGTGTGGTCCTTGATCTGTTGTACGGGGGCTTTCTGAGGGCTCTCATTAGTGGTTAGCAAGTCCAGTTATACTTGTAGCTTGTTTAAACTCAACAATTGCTCTCCCAATCTAACTTATAGGGCATACTGGGATCTGGAACTGAAATTAGCAGATGAGGGTAACAGGCTGGCAGCACCAAATGCACCAATACGGTATATAAAACATGTCTTTTTTCTTTTTAACAGACACATCCATCCTGAGGGCCTCCCTTCAGACTACACTGTCTCCTTCCTTTTCCGAATTCTCCCCGATACCCCGAAGGAACCATTTGCACTCTGGGAAATACTAAACAAAGACTATGAGCCATTGGTTGGCGTAATACTTGACAGTATGTTATTATATTTTATATGTACTGTATGTGTTGATGGGCAAATTTAGGCTGCCTTTAAACAGACGGGAGGCAGTTGTTTTCTAGACCAGGGGTTCCCAATCTCTGTTTAATAAAGTACCACTGTCCATTTTCAAATTATATCAATTACCACCTGGGTAGTAGACATGGGTTGCCAGACACCAGCTTTGTTCTTAAAAAAACGAATCAGCTGTGGGCAAAGTTTAGATAGCACAAGATCAGTTTGGGATACAGGTCAGTTTGCAGCCTTGTTGAGTACCACTTGATAGGATCTCGAGTACCTCCAGCGGTACTAGTACCACTGGTTGGGAACCCCTGTTCTAGAGCATTAGCAAAGGGGTGTTTTGAGGGCTACTGCTTACCAGAGCAATGGAAAATAGGATTGCGGGAAGATGACTACTAATTAAAGCATAAGAAAAGGGGTTATAGATAACTACTACTACTACTAAATACCAAGCAATATGCTAACGGGATGATGGGAAGGGAACAATTAAGTAATAGGCAAAGGAGTGGCAGGACCGCCTACTAGGGCCGAAGTAAAGAGGATGGTGGAGGACTGTCTAATACGGCAGTAGCCCACCTATGCCATAGTTACTTCCATAGTAATGTTCCCTTTGCTGTCTGTGTCCCTTTTGGGAAGATGTCTCAAAATGGTTTACTCTGGGAACTAATACTGAGTGGCATCTACAGGCCCCACCTTATCGGTATTAGTATCGGAATCCATATCAGAAGCACGTTTCATTATTGCTATTACTGGGACAAACTGTGGCTCTGGACAGAATTAAAATCAGGGTCCGGTCCCCAAATTGCATTTTCATTTATTGACATTGCATGCAGCAATATTTGTGCCTACATCTGTTTTTGGGGGCCCAGAACTGCACATCATCCTCCTTACAGCATCTTTAAATTAGGTAGCCCTTCTCCATGCAGCAATATTACATTAATTATGTCCATATGTCCATTCCTATAGCTGGTCCAGTTATTAAACTTTTAATTGTTAATTTGATTTAATGCATGAAAGGGTAGGGAAGGCAGATTGTATATATATATATATATATCGTTGCTGTTGTGGGTTGCTAGTGCAGTCCTCCCAGTTATTACCTTATTTTGCAATTTGGAAGATTTAGCATTATTTCCTGTTTCATCTCCAAGCGCAAAATTGAATGCAGCAGAAAAATGCAAACAGAAAAAATAGCTGTTTGTTTGGGATGGAAAGATGGCGGGTACCAGACTAGTACCAGTTATTGAGTTTCTGTGTCTGTAACACCAATACCTACTGTAGGTTAAATAATGACTACACAGCAGGAGCTTAAAACTGTTATATAAACACAATCTAAAACAAGTTGAAACATGAAGTTAGGTGAAAACAGGGATGCCATTTTGGGCCCCATACAACCTTAATGTCAGGGTCTCTCTAGGCCTTTATCTTATTCCTACATTGATTTCTACAGATGCGACGATGGGGGTCATGCTAAATATTTGGTCAAGCCAGTGTGACTTGCAAATTACCTGTACTGGTGATGGGGCATTTTCACAGATTAGATGCATGATTTTTCCTATGGGTTGAGGGTATTTGTTTTTAAGTTTGGAAACAACAGAACTCTATGGGCTATGTAGAAAAATTGGTGACATCTTTAGCATAGTGCATTGGGCGCTGTTATTTCCAAACTTTAAATATATATCCTTACACCAGTGGAAAATTCATGTACATAAACTATAAAAATGACCCACAATGAAGAGCTCTGGTGGTTGGTTGGCTGGTTAAACTGTAGGTAAAATGTAAGTGCGTTAGCTGCGTATTTCTCACTCTTGTGATTGCGTTTTATAGTATTTTTGCATCTAATATGTTTGTTACGTTTTCCTCACAGATAATGGTAAAACATTAACTTATTTCAACTATGACCAAAAGGCACAGTTTCAGACTATAACCTTTGAAGGCCCAGAAGTTAGAAAGATATTTCATGGAAGCTTCCACAAGGTAAGTTACGTGGGTAATATTGCTGTGTATACTGATGACAATGATACTATTGATGCATCTGTACAACATAAAGCTAATAAGATGCCTATATAAAAACATGGTCACATATTAAAGGAAATGTCCATGTGAGGGATTAATAAAACCTACAGTCACTTTACTTCTTAATGTGGACCCACACCCATTACATAGGAAATGGTTGTGGGTCTGCTTTAAGTGAATGTTCTTTAGCTGTCTTTGGTGCATCTGTGCAGCTTGGGGCAAGAATTACAGCATCTGATTTCTCTCTCCCCCTGGTCTCAAGGGCCACCCCAGCTCCCTCTCAGGAGATGACAAGATGGTATCTTAGCAGACAGACATTCAATGGCAAACAGGATAAGTGAAAGCATCAGCTTATTGTTGCAGGGTCATGAAAAGAATGGTTTAATACAGGTTGATTTCCTGGTGATCCCAGCTCACTGCACCAGTGAGGTGGATGTCCTGCATGCTGACCTGCTCACGGCTGGCCTGAGTGGTAGTGGAGAAGGTGGTAAGGCATGAATGGCGACTGCCACTCAGAAGGTGGTGGGAGCCAGAGAATGATTGCTCGGACTCTTATGCAGCAGTGGAGAAGGCTGTGAGGACCAGAGGATGATTGGCAGCAATAGTGGACCCTTCAACAGTAGCCAGTATAGACCTGGAGGCAGCACTATCTGTATGATTGAGTTTAGAGAAACTGAACATGATTTTCTTGTACGAGACACCTTAGATGGGATCTTATCACTATGTATAAAAGGGCCAGGACAAGGAACTGGCAGAGGAACTTATCACCAGTATTTCAAGAACATCAGTTATGAATTGAGCAGGGAAGAATCTATCATTAGAGTAACAAGGGGTTCTTTATTTTAAAGTGGACCAGTCTGAAAAGTCCACTTAATAAGACTGGGCTACATACCTTTGTAGGTATCACTGTTCCTTGTGGGGAGGGAGCAGGGATGTTGCTGCACTGCATTTGACCACCACTGGAATCTGGAAGAAGGTACCATGTGGCCTGATCTCAGTCTGTGGATTTACACACTGCAGAGCATCCCAAATTGGGATGTCTCCTAGGGACTTTCATGGACCAATATGTAGGGGGGGTTATAGGGGCTAAGCTTGGTAGACATGTATTGTTTACCCTCAATTACTATGTTATTATGTAAAAACTCTTCACTGTGTCTGGTTCTGTTTCTCTAGGTGCACATTGTAATTACCAAGTCTACTGCCCGGCTGATAATCGACTGCAAACAGATTGCTGAAAAGCCAATAAATGGTGCCGGCAATATCACTGTCGATGGGGTCGAGGTTCTGGGCCGTATGGTGCGATCCAGGGGACCGAGAGACAACTCTGCTCCAGTAAGTACACAGCGACACATACTTTGTAAATGTTTTCCAAAAGATACCCAATAAACATTATGAGGACAATGAACCATTCACCAGTCAGCCCACTCAGTGCATTCTTGCGGGCCGTGTTGCCTGTCGGGCAATTCATTTACATCAATTACTTTCTCTTATTATCCGTCTACAGAATGAGGATAACGTGTTAACGCAAGTTCAGGCTGTTAAAATAACTGATAATCGGAGACCCCTAGAACACGAAAAGCTTTATGCGTGGCAGTCTGTATAGTAATATCCTTAGCCCACTCATAAGGACACAGGATTAAGAAAGATGAACTGTGTGGCGACTGGCCAATAACAGGGAGCGTAATCAGCAAGATGAGGAATTTAGATTGAAGGGCCTATTGTTTAACTTCGGAAAGGAAGTCCTCTGTTTGCTTGACAGTCTCACAATATTTATTGGTTTACTGAATTACCCACTTAATAAAAAATGTTCCTCAAGTCAAAATAAAAGTTTCAGATGAGTAAGCTTTAATAAATGTTTCATAGAAATTAACATTTTAAGAGAGTAAGGGTAGGTAGCCTCTGTTTTCCAAAGATTTCCATGATTTTTCTGGGCAATGGAACAAGTCTGAAACACTCTGTGTATGTAATGTATGATGTAGACCAGTGGTACTAGTACTATTGTTGGTACTCAAGCTCAAAGCCAGTGGGTTTGAAAGTGGGGGAAAGTGCACCACACACAGAGCCATACACCCCTAGCCAGATAACCCCAGAGGCTGCAAGGGGCACTAAGCTCTGCAGCCACAAACATGAGGATATAGAAAGGTGAGACTACAGTGGATGAAAGCCATAGTAACCCAGTCTAAAAGAGTCTTCATGACTGGGTTAGAGCATACATGCAACACCATCCCAATGACTCATCCATCTCATGTGTACACCCACCACCAGCAATACCTGAATGGCTGGCAATTGGTGTGTGGAGTCGAGGGCAGTAGTCAACAGAATGTGCCCATCAATCTTGGCATTTGGAAATTGCCGGGCATGATTGTTCACAGCAGTGAGTTCTGATTGGACAAGAGCTCATACATACATCAAGGTAAGCTAACAGGCAATCCCAGGGGTTGTCACACACAGGGGAAACCCAAATCAGGATGCCCCTGTAAAGTGGACAGAGAATCAGGTGAGTACAAAACCTTGAGGCCGATTCATCAATAGCGCCAGGTAGCGACAGATGAGCGACTGTAGCGTGATTTTTTCAGCGCCAGCCAGTATTCGCTGTGCTTGGCCGGCATTAGCTTGATGACAGCGACTCAGTCGGTGTGCGGTAATGTTGAATACGGGCTGGGGGGGTCGCTGTTTCACAGGTCCAGCGTTGTATGTGAGCGCCTGACAACGAATGGCCAGAGCGAACGGCTAGCTTCATATTCATCAACAAATCACGCTCCGAATGTGCTGTCGCTGTCCATTCCTTGTTTAAACCCCAGAGCGCTGGCGGCGATGTGTATTAACTAGTTTTTAACCCCTAAACAACCATATTTTTTGAATGTAACATTATACATGTTTTTAGAATCATTTTGTAATATGAATACATTAATCTCAGACCTGTTAGATCAATTCTGCACATATTTTTTTTTTTTTTTTTTTGACTTAAAAATAAATCCTAACATTGCAGAAGTGTTCTCCGATTTATTGACATTAAACAAATAAAAAAAATAAAAAATAGCAATTATTTATGAATAATTATAGATTGCTCCATTGAAATGCATTGGACATCGCCAGGGAGCGACAGCTCATACCTGGCGCTGTGAGGGAATTTGCAGCGGCGCTGTTCGGTCCAGGCGGCTTCATGATGAATGCCGCGCTAGCCGTCGCTCTCGCCAGCGCTAGCCTCATTTTGCTTGATAAATGCGTCATTGTGACCGCCGCCGGGCGTACTTGAGTCGGTAGTCGCCGTTAGCTGCCGCTACCTGGCGCTCGTCAGACACTACCTGGCGCTATCGCTTGATGAATAAGGGCCTAAGTAACCCAGTCTAAAAGAGTCTTCATGACTGGGTTAGAGCATACATGCAACACCATCCCAATGACTCATCCATCTCATGTGTACACCCACCACCAGCAATACCTGAATGGCTGGCAATTGGTGTGTGGAGTCGAGGGCAGTAGTCAACAGAATGTGCCCATCAATCTTGGCATTTGGAAATTGCCGGGCATGATTGTTCACAGCAGTGAGTTCTGATTGGACAAGAGCTCATACATACATCAAGGTAAGCTAACAGGCAATCCCAGGGGTTGTCACACACAGGGGAAACCCAAATCAGGATGCCCCTGTAAAGTGGACAGAGAATCAGGTGAGTACAAAACCTTGTTTTTTTTCTGCTCAGGCATCTCCAGGGCTTATCCAGCAGACTGGTTTCTCAAATCATGGCCAGGGATGAAGGACAGCAGTTGTTTTGGGTCCACTTTATACAATATCCTGCCATTTTTGTAATATCTTCTGGGCTATGGAGGCTTTCCTAAATACCACATGTAGTTTAAAGAGGAACAACACTTCTCTTGAGTCTATAAGACTCTTGGGGAGGTTGTTCTACCTTTTGTGGGGCCTCCTTGCTTGGGATGCCCCACCGTGCAAAACCAACCGGATCGCCTGATCCACAGACTTCTTCCCCGAGCCTTCACAGCATCCCCGCCCCATGGGAGGATCCCCAACATACCTCTAGCTAGGGGCATGCCTGTTCAAGGCTTTTCTTGATGGCGCATTTAGATCTAGAGGTGCGCATGCTACCAGTGGCACAAACTCCATTCTGTGAATGTAGCAAGTACTGCTGATTTGCTGATTGTGCATACGCTGTGCGAACGAGGAAAAAAACGTGTAGGGCATCCGGAACCGGATAGAGATGCACAAAACCCAAGAAAGTCAATTTCTTAGGTGTTGTTCCTCTTTTCGAGTCTTTACCTTAAAAGTCTAAAATAATAAAAAATCCAATGTCTAATTGGAATGTTCTGTTTTTGTTATCTCAGTTCCAGCTCCAGATGTTTGACATTGTGTGTACGTCTACCTGGGCGAGCCGAGATAAGTGCTGCGAGCTTCCAGCTTTGGTGAGTATCAATCATTTTGCCCTTTCTAATAAATATATAATAAATATATAAATATTCAAAATTTTACTAATATTGAGAAAACTGGAGCACAATCCCATGCTTTTACCCTGGTTGTTAAATATATTGGTGAGGACCTAGAAGACTACTCACACACGTGGAGTCTGATTTACAACTAGTGCCGCGCATTGCCATTTGTGCATCTATGTAGCTGGGCTCAAAGCGTCTAGAAGTGGACGCTGGAAACGTGTCTGTGGCGCTGTGAACTAGCTTCACGCGGGACAAGTGACGCTATAGTATCTTGTCCAGCATTGATAAATGTGATGTCTGCGGGGTGCTGTAGAAGCGCTCTCCCTGATTCACTGAAGCGCCTGAGTGTACCAATGCAGCTGTTTTTTCATGTAGCACCCCGAGGGGAAGCTGGCCAAGGTGACGCCACATATAACAACAAGATAACGCTTCAGTAAACAATAGGTAGCACCAGTGAAGAGCAGCCAACGCTTTGCGCTGAACTCCATATTTAAAGTGGACCAAAATCCAGGCTTTTGATTATCTCGGGTTTTGGTCCTTTCCCCAGGGGCACTCCGACCAGGGTTGCCCCGCCGTGTGAAACCCCCCAGATCGCCGATGACAACTCACCTCTTCCCAGTCCTACGTGCTCTGAGCTGACGTCACGTAGTCCAAGCCTTCACCTAAGGCCAGAAGCTCCAAGCGCACTGGCGGCTGCATTCCCCACTTCCCTCTAACAGGGAGTGTACCCGCTCCCTATTAGAGGGATAGCGGGGATGCGGCTGCGACTCTTGCATGCGCCCTTGGACCAGGAAACAAGGTAATTGTATGGGGCGATCTGGGGAGTTTCACACAGGGGGAGGAAATCTATAAGATTCCCGGGCTGATCGGTGTGGGTTTTGGTCCACTTTAAGAACACAAAAGACAATGCCAGCATCAGCGCTCTACAGCTGGACGCTCTGGAGCACACTGGAGCACTGCAACACAAAATACAATGCTGAAGCCTAAACCCAAAGTATCAGGAACAACGCTAAAGTCTTTTGTTGCTGCCCAGGAGCCAACACACTAATTTTATGTGAAAAACATACACAAATATATCATCCAAACGTGTTTTCTACACAACTAAAGTGTATGGGAGATCGCAGCTCAGCGACAGGTGCTACATGGCGCTGCTGATCATACAACGCCGGCGCATTACACTGAGCAGCTAGTGATACATGTGACGCTACATGATGCTATTAGAGTTGCTCATCAGTTTGACTTTCATATATATGGTTTTCACATACAGTGGCCATCGTTCATCTGACACTACATGGTTTTAAAAAAGTGATTAAGATACCGCGCTTACAAAGCAGAACAGATTTCAATTAAATCATCAAAGAAAATCTTAAAAAAGGGATGCTCTACGTCCATAGAGTTCAAAATTACCAATAGGTTGTAAAAAGTGCATGTGCAAACACTTCTTCCACAGGTCCGCTTGAATATAATTTCTTACAGAGATCCTTGTACCTTCAGATCCAAATAGCGAAAATAATCCACTCCTCCACTTTATACACGTGCTCTCCAAGCAGATTCCAAACTGAATCCCACGTCAGTGAATGCAGTACACATGTCCTTATATTTGTGTTCCCGTTTGGCCAGTGCGTCCGGTTCCCCAGGGGGAAGTCTGTGAGTCCCTGGGGTTATACCCGGAAGATAGCGCTGGGTCTCCTGTCACTAGCAGCGTTTTTGGCAGCTGTTGCTTTTTAATCAGGCTGTGTGCTATCTTCCGGGTATAACCCCAGGGACTCACAGACTTCCCCCCGGGGAACCGGACGCACTGGCCAAACGGGAACACAAATATAAGGACACGTGTACTGCATTCACTGACGTGGGATTCAGTTTGGAATCTGCTTGGAGAGTACGTGTATAAAGTGGAGGAGTGGATTATTTTCACTATTTGGATCTGAAGGAACAAGGATCTCTGTAAGAAATTATATTCAAGCAGACCTGTGGAAGAAGTGTTTGCACATGCACTTTTTACAACCTATTGGTAATTTAGGAAGCTCTGTGTATATGTTGAACACTACATGGTTTTACATGACATTAGTGCTTCTTAAATAAGGCCCATAATTTATTTTTTTTACTTTACTGAATTATTTTTAGTTGTGTATGACAAAGCAATAGTTCATTTGTTGCCCTGCAGTATATGCTTCGGGGGGGGGGGGGGGTCATGTACCAGCCATATGTACCACATTGGGGCCCACCAATACTAACCAAGGGCCTTTTATCACCATTCGACTTATACTGTCCAAATCCCTGCAGTATACATTCCACCACCCATTCATACCACCTGCCCGCCATAGCAATAAAAGCACACTACACCACCTAAATTCAGTAAATACAAATGTGGCATTCTACGAATTGATCGCAGAAAGCTACAAGTCTGCTGTGAGGGGCAGTTGTGGCCTAGAGGTAAGGGACCGGAGGGTGGCAGGTTCGGGTCCTGGGACATGGCTGAAGTGCTCTTGAGCAAGGCACCTAACCCCCAACCACTCCCCGGGCGCTTTAATTAGGGCAGCCCACCGCTCTGGGCATGTGTACACTCACTGCACGGATGGGTTAAATGTGGAAGACGAATTCCTATGTGTGTGCAATCATACAATGGCGATCCATGCATTATTTATTATTTTATTATTATTATTATTATTAAATACATTGAAATAGCAGACACGTGACTGCTATACAATGTAACTCAACAGGGAGCTGCCATTGTTACATTTTCAAAAAGCAGCTGTGAACATGACTGTTACTTTGAACACAGCAGGAAACTGTCCGGCATATGCCTAACAGCAATATAACAGAAGCACTTTGTCCTGCTTGTAACATTGTATATCGTGAGGAGAGAGGGGCCGCACACAGAGTGGGGGAAGCCGTTATGTGCTGCAGGTCAAAGATGGTGGTGCCCAGTGCTGGAATCACTGGGCAATCAGCACAGGAAGGGTGAGGGGGTTACCCTGTGACTGGATTTCTACTTGAGCCACTAATTACACAATATAAATAGAAAATTCATCACCAAGCTTTTCAATTTAGCAATATTCTCACCAACCTCTCGTGAGATGTAGAGTATTACCTCGGCTGTTATCTATCAATTCCTCAATAACCAGGTTCCTGTGTGGTGCATACACCCACAGTTCGGAGCAAAACCCAACTTCCCACCCCGAAGCCCCCCAGGTTATAACAACCCACATGACTTGGTCACACAGGTATAGTAAGTTCTATGTGAACATACTAGAACCTCCAATGTAGGCCACATCCGCATGCTAGCCAGACCTCATATCTGTCTTGGATCATCAGAACCCTGTCTAGAAGCAAAACTAAAGGTCAACTGAAAACAAACAATAACTAGGTTATTATGAGCAAAAACAAGCAGTACTAGATTATAAAAAAGTTACATAAGCACAACTCTGCCTAACATAGACAACAACAAAAATAGCATCACAATAAGTGATTAACTAACTCCAATACACCCCCATAGCAAAAAAAAAACCTCTGTGCTAACCAAGTCCCTCCAGTATATTTCCCTTCAACCCATCATCCGTCCCCTCCCAAAAATAGCACCAAAAGAACTCTAAACTGTATCCCATCCATTCCCTTTTACAGTCTCCCATAAACACCCTAAAAAAGATCCATGCTGCTGTCAGAAAGGGAAGAATCACCTAGACCCCATGGTGGAGTCTCGGCTGCACTGCCATAATGGCTGCCCTGCAGGGGCGTAAGCTATAGAGGGTGCAGGGGGGCGTGACTGCACTGGGGCCCAGAGGGTCAGGGGAGGCCCCGTCATTGTTGCTCCTCCACCTAATTTATTACATTTGTGCTCACTTGGCATCATTTAGAGAAAAGAAGCAGCATTTGCCTCTGCTGTTCCAGGCTTTAGTCGTTTAATTGCATGTAATAGAGGCCATATGAAAGTTTCCTTTATGAGCCTTGACATTTAAAGTTTCCCCGGGGGCACCCCCAGATCGCTGCAGCCAGCTAACCTCTTCCTGGTCCCACGGCTCATCAGGGAGCGTGCCTACACCGGCCATTCAAAAATGCCTGGCGCACTGCTAGAGGGAAGTGAAGGATGTGGCCGCCAAAGCCGCTGCTCTTAGCCACGCCGTGGGACCAGGAAGAGGTGATCGGGGGGGTTTCACACAGCGGGGCACCCGGGTAAAGGACCAAAACCCAGGATAGTCAAAATCCTGGGTGTTGGTCCATTTTAATCTTTGCACCAGGGCCCCATCACAATGAGTTATGCTGCCCTACATTTTATTCCCTTTACTTACTATAGGTATATGGAGGTTCCAAAGAGCCCGCGGGGGTGTGGAGATGAGGTTTTTTAATCTGAATTATTTGAACTAATAATAAATAAATGAAATATAGGAGCAGCATTGGGAGCACAGCGGATCTGCTGCTAAGATTTATGTGTGTTTATTGCTCATAAGTCATAAGAACATTTTATCTGACATCAGGAATTTTACTCACAGACACAACCTGACAGCTGAGATTGTAATAGGACAGGACTCAGCACCTCTTAAAGGGAACTGCGCACTATTTCATTAGAAAAGCTTAGGAGCTTAGAGGCCGATTCATTAATAGCGGCAGGTAGCGACAGTTGAGCGACTGTAGCAGTATTTTCACAGCGCCCGCTAGTAGTCGCTGTGCTTGGCCGTTGTTCGGTTGTTGATAGTGACTCAGTCGGTGTGCAGTAATGTTGAATACAAGGTTAGGAGTCGCTTTTTGACAGGTTCCGCGATGTATGGGTGCGCATGATAGCGAGTGGTCAGAGCGACCGGCTCCCACCATATTCATCAAAAAATCAAGCTCAAAAAATTCAAGCGCTGTGAAATGCATGTTTAAACCCCAGAGCGCTGGCGGCAATGGGTTAAAAGTAGTTTTTTAACCCCCAAACCACCATATTTTTGGAAACCAAAAAAAAAAATTTTTTTTAACAATTTAGTAATATGAATACAATATCAGACCTGTAACATCAATTCTGCACAAATTTTTTTTTTTTTCCTTAAAAAAATTATCTAACATTGCAGAAGTGGTCACAGAATATGTCACATTTAAAAAAAAAATTAATAACAATTAATTATGAATATTTAAAGATTGTTCCATTGCAATGCATTGGAGAGCGCCAGGTAGCGAGAGGTCATACCTGTCGCTGTTCAAGGTCGGACGCTGGCGCTGTGGGCTGAGGCTGGAATAATGATGAATGAGTCGCTATATGGCGCTATCTCAGTCGCTAAGCAGGATCGGCTTGATAAATGTGTGATTGTGGTGGGGAGCCGGCGTTCTCGTGGCGGTGCCCGTCATTACCGGTCGCTCACCACTCGCTACCTGTCGCTGTTCCTTCATAAATAAGGGCCTTAGTAAAACAGGTAGATATGTAAGGGAAATCTCCCTTTTGTCAGGATTTAGGTGATCTATCGTATTGTTTTCCTCTTCTGGAATGTAAATTAAACCTTTGTGTTAGGATTTTACTAGTTTCCTATATTCCTGTGACTCTGTGTTGCAAAAGTGGACATAGCTTCCCTGGCCTTGAGTAAAGCCCCTATTATAGTTTCTGACAAATCTTAATTCAAATCTGACAAATCCTAGAATCTTTCCACTGTCACTGGCTCATAAGCAGCTTTGGTTAAATCAAGCAGATAACTCGGAACCCAAGACTGATAAGGCTGAATTAGAGTTGAATGGGTAAAACCTGTGATCTCATGAATGTCAGATGATTAGCAAGTCAGGAAGTCTCTGCCAGGTGCACCAAACACACGGGGAGGCCGATTCATTAATAGCGGCAGGTAGCGACAGTTGAGCGACTGTAGCAGTTTTTTCACAGTGCCCGCTAGTAGTCGCTGTGCTTGGCCGTTGTTCGGTTGTTGACAGCGACTCAGTCGGTGTGCAGTAATGTTGAATATTGGGTGAGGAGTCGCTATTTGACAGGTTCCGCGCTGTATGGGAGCGCATGATAACGACTGGCCATAGCGACCGGCTCCCACCATATTCATTAACAAATCACGCTCAAAAAAATCTTGCGCTGTGAAATGCATGTTTAAACCCCAGAGCGCTGGAGGCGATGGGTTAAAAGTAGTTTTTTAACCCCCAAACAACCATATTTTTTGAAACCCAAAAAAACAAGTTTTTAATAACATTTTGTAATATTAATACATTAATATCAGACCTGTAATATCAATTCTGCACAATGTTTTTTTTTTTTGTTTTTTTTTAACCTTAAAAACAAAAAAATATAACATGGCAGAAGTGGTCACAGAATTTTTCACATTTAAAAAAAAAAAAAAAAAAACATTAATATGAATTAATTATTAATATTTAAAGATTGTTCCATTGAAATGCATTGGAGAGCGACAGGTAGCGAGAGGTCATACCTGTCGCTGTTCAAGGTCGCTCGCTGGCGCTGTGGGGTGAGGCTGGAATAATGATGAATGAGTGGCTATCTGGCGCTATCTCAGTCGCTAAGCAGGATAAGCTTGATAAATGTGTGATTGTGGTGGGGAGCCGGCGTTCTCGTGGCGGTGCCCGTCGTTACCGGTCGCTCACCAGGCGCTACCTGTCGCTATCCCTTGTTAAATAAGGGCCTAGATCTTGCATGGTTGCTAAGGTAAGCACATTGGGGTCAGTTCAGACCTCATCTGCTGTCAGCACAGCTCTGGAGCAGCTGGAGGTATGTTACCTGATAGAAACAGCTAGCGTTGGACTAGAACACCAGAGAATCAGAGTTGGCCCCAGGCACTAAACTAGAGCCACAGCCAGGGTAGTACATTTCTTCAGAATGTTACTTGTGTTAATATTTACACGGTGGCCACCAAGAATAACTTATGCTCCCAAGAACATTCCTCTGATGGGCTCCAGGAATGACTTCTGCTGGTGGGCCTAGAATGATTTGTTCTGGTGGGCACCAAAGATATTTTCCTCTGGTTGGTCACAATAATGATTTAATCTGATTGGCTCCAAGAATGCCTTCCTCTGGTGGGCCTCAATATCCTCTAGTCTGACAGAGTCAGCCTGCTAGTGTCTTATTTAACACTAGTACTAGCTCTGGTTGACGCGCTGTAGGCGCTGTAGGTCAAGATCCCATAGAGCACAATGGGCAGAAGTGGATTAACGTGTTTTATGCTTAAAAAATTATATTGCGCACATTTATTTGTACAGAAGTTGCATTGTGACTTGTCACTAATGGAAATGCAGGGCCTAGATGTCGCAAGATGCTTTTTAAAAAAATTAAAGGGCAAGGACCAAAACCCAGGATAGTCAAAATCCTGGGTTTTGGTCCTTGCCCCCCAGGTTGCCCGATCGCCCTTACCCTTGCTCAGTCCTATGGCAAAGTGGCGTTCACTGGTGCTGGGATAATCGGCAGTTGGGTCCAACAGGCTCTGACACAGGCCAGCCAATTCCTAGTGCAATAATCAAAGCAAATTAGTTAGCGTTTATAGACTGCGACTTATTTGAGGTCCACAGCACCAGAGAAGATTAAAATCCGGGGCTGCCAAACTGGCGCTAGAGCAACCAGAAAGATGCTAAATGGCACATATGAAAAATAAGGCACGGGAAGGCTGATTCATCATTAGCGGCAGGTAGCGACAGATGAGCGTCTGTAGCAGGCATTTTCAGAGCGCCCGCTAGTAGTCACTGTGCTCAGCCGTGGGTCGCTACTTTATAGCGACTCAGTCGCTGTTCAGTAATGTTGAATACATTGTGAGGAGTCGCTATTTGACCAGTACAGCGCTGTATGGGAGCACATGTTAGCGACCGACTCACACCATATTCAGGAAAAAAACAGCCTCACAAATCTCTGGCGCTGAAAAATAGTTGTTTAAAGCCCAGAGCGCAGGATGCGGTGTGTTTAAAGTCTGTTTTCAAGCATCTATCCACTAGTAACAAAGCGAAAACATATGGAATTACATTGTAGCAACATTGTAACATGAACACTTTAATGGCAGACCTGTAATGTCATTTCTGAAGAAATATTTAAAAAATGTAAAAAAATTGAAAAAACAGCTTTTTCAGTGCCAGAATAGGTCACAGAATTATTTGTGATTTTTGGGAAAAAAAAAAAAAACCCTGTTTAAAGAGAAGGAAAAGTTCCTCCATTGAAATGTATGGGGGAGCGACAGGTAGCGAGAGGTCATACCTGGCGCTGTGCAAGGCTGAACCCCGGCGCTGTTCGCAGAGGCTTTGAAAATGATGAATCAGACACTACATGGCGCTATCCCAGTCGCTAAACAGATTCTGCTTGATAAATGTGTAATTGCGTGCCGTGTCCGGCGTTGACCAGTCGCTATCTGTCGCTACCTCTCATTAACCAGGCGCTACCTGACGCTATCCCTTCTTAAAGTGGACCAACACCCAGGATTTTGACTATCCTGGGTATTGGTCCACTTTCCCGGGGCACCCCGATTTGGGGTGGCCCGCTGCCTGAAACCCCCCCAAACACCCCGAAAACTCACCTCTCCACGCTCCCACGTGAGTGCGCTGTTCAATGCCTGCCAACGGACAAGTGACGTCCGTCGACGGACAAGGGATCGCGCCCACCGCCGCCTCCCGCGCGTCACTCTTGACGTGTGCGCGCCCGCACCGGCCATTCAGAGACGGCCGGCGCGGGGGCGTGCGCACGTCTAGAGGAGCGCGAGTGAGGCGGCGGAAGCAGTGGCTGGAGAGGTAAGGTTTTTCGGGGTTTTGGGGGGGGGTTACACCCCGCGGGACATCCCGATCTCGGATATCCCGCGGTGTGTGAGGTGATCGATTCCCGGGCCGATCACCCCTGGGTGTTGGCCCACTTTAAATAACCCCCTAAGTGTCTCATCAATTGTAATCATGTTGTGTCGTATTTTTTTTTCAGAGAGACGAGGCTACCTGTCCTAAACTTCCCAGTTCCTGTTCTTGCGACACAGAGAATAAAGGACCTCCTGGGCCCCCAGGACCTCCGGTATGAACGTTTCAGGCTTGGCTCTGACATGCAGCCACTTGCAGGCCCTGGATTTGTTTTAGCGCTGGAGTCACTATGGGGAATTCTATTGTCTGTCTGTCTGTCACTGTGGTATAGTGTGTGTTGTCATTACAGTGGGATACTCTTCATGCTCTGTGCTGGCCCCATCACTTGTCTCCTTTGTACAGTATATATTGACTCGTCAAACTAAATAAGCAGGCGATAGCTAGATAGGGACATTTTCACTAGAATAGTGCTCTGTTCTGGTCTGGATGCAGTTCGACTGAATTTGCTCAAAAAATCAGAATTCGGGTACTAAAGATCTATTAGACTCTAATGAAGAAAACATTTATAGAATATGTTGTAGTATAGTATATAAAGCTAGAGCCCCCTTTTAATATTAGAAGCAGAAGAACAATGCAGTTTTTTGTAGCTTAATCAGTTATTGAGTAACCTGATTAACCTTTAAAGGCTTATTCTCTTCAGTGATTGGTTGCAGAGTGGAACAAAACCTGGGAAATTTGACTTTCCCGGGTTTTGTTCCCTGTCCCGGGGCATTCCAAATTGGGATGCCCCGAGGCAGGGTGATCAATCTAGTCGTCAGTTCCCCCACTTCTGTCTTCCCCGGGGCAGGGTGATCAGTCAGGTTGTCAGTTCGCCCATGCCACTATCCAACGGCGCGTGCGTGAGCTTTCATCCATCCATTGCCTTGTGCGTGATCCCACCCCAGCCTGAATCTGAATGGGAGTGTATGCATGTCACCGGGATGCCAGGGATGCATTGCATTCAAAACAATGGGAACCATCTGTCCGGTGACATAGTCACAGAAGGTGGCTCTCATTGAACGAGAGCCTGTGCATGCACTGAGTTTTTATGGGTGAACTAGGGTAGGTTTCACACAATGGGACATCCCGATTTGGCCCCAGAGAAAAGCCAGTGTCCGGCCCCGGAATCTTTTAGAGCGGAACAAAACCCTTAGTGTCCAGCTGTGGAATCTTAAAGAATCCAGGGCTGGGCACTGGCTTTCCCCTGGGGCACCCCAATTCAGGATGCCCTGCTGTGTGAATCCCCCCCCCCCCTCTCCGGGTCACACAAAAATCACCTTTTCCAGCCGCTTCCTTGCTATATAAATATCGGTCGGCTGCATCCCCAGCATCCCAGCATCTGGAGCCATGTTTTCTTCCAGTTTCCAAGCACAGAGCCATTTGCTGAACATTAATATGACTGGCAAATGGCTCTGATTGAACTCAAGACCGCACATGCACAGTGGGACTGGGGGAAAGGTGAGTTTTTATGGGAGATCTGGGGTATTTCAAACAGCAGGACACACCAAATCAGGATGCCCCCAGGGCAAGGAACAAGGCCTGAGAAAAAAAGTGGATTATTTTCAGTTCAGCAAAAAACAGAGTGCCAACACGCCTACCAGAACACAATGATAACTTGGCCTTTAAAGCACAATTAAGTGCTCAACATCCACTGATCTCCAAACTAAAAATCTTCCACAATATTCCCAATGCTCAGACTTGTTTAAAAGGATCACATGAGAGAGGATGTGGCAAAATTTTTTTTGCATGCAAAGCAAAAAAAGCAGAAAATAGTGCAGTATGTCCAATCAAAGTTAAAACATTAGATTTATTAAAAATACACTCACAAACGATGCATGAAAAAGGACATAGAAACAATGGGGAAGACAGCAACTTCTCACCGCCAGCCGTCCCAAAGTCTAATCAGCCTTCCAGGATCCAAATAAAAGATGTTCAAATAACGTCCAAACCCTCCAACGCGTTTCGTCGCCATAGCGACTTCAGCCGGAATGTTTGGACAGAAAAGAGCCGGTCTTTTAAACCGGAAATTGTATGACCTCATAGTCACTTGATAACTCCACGTGACTTGATAAATAGAAAAGACGGCAGCTGTTATCGATGTCATACGCACTATACGTCTCTCCGGCTACAAACCGGAAGCCATTGTCAAAGCTGCCCTCCCCGCTATCAGAGCGGGAATGCGCGCGCATATACAATTCTGCGCATGCGCACTATACGTATCTCCAGCTACAAACCGGAAGCCATTATCAAAGCTACCCTTACGTGACTGCGTACGCACCTCCACTCTGGAACTTTTCAGTTCAGCATATAAATAACTCCTCCTCTCACTATCATGTTTATATTAGTATATAATAGGCACCTCGAGTATTAAAAAGAAATCTAGCAGATGAGTGTAATATGATGTCACTTTTCCTGTATGTTCTCTAAAATGTATCAAACATTTTTTTAGGGTGGTTCTGGAATGAGAGGTCCAAAAGGATCACAAGGGGAATCTGGTCCAACAGTAAGTTCTTTTTTCATCCACTGATGTCTATTCAGTATTAGAATTACGGTAGTTTTTGTTGTTGTTCTTTTACAAAGCTGTTACCATTGCTTAAAATGTGTTCTATGCAAATGCAGGATGCACTGTAGTTATATGACGGCTTGAATGAATGCGTATCATTCTGTACCAGTCACCCCCTCACTATGGGGGTCATTCCTGGAGGAATAGTTGGCCACCCTGGTTTACATTTAGCTGGAGACGGGCAGGCTGATTCATCAGTAACGCCAGGTAGCGACAGATGAGCGTCTGTAGCAGGCATTTTCAGAGCGCCCGCTAGTAGTCACTGTGCTCAGCCGTGGGTCGCTAGTTTTTAGCGACTCAGTCGCTGTTCAGTAATGTTGAATACATTGTGAGGAGTCGCTATTTGACCAGTACAGTGCTGTATGGGAGCGCATGTTAGCGACTGCTCATAGCGTCCGACTCACACCATATTCAGCAAAAAAACAGCCTCACAAACCTCTGGCGCTGAAAAATGCTTGTTTGAAGCCCAGAGCGCAGGAGGCGGTGTGTTTAAAGTCTGTTTTCCAGCATCTATCAACTAGTAACAAAGCAAAAACATATGGAATTACATTGTAGTAACATTGTAACATGAACACTTTAATGCCAGACCTGTAATGTCATTTCTGAAGAAATATATAAAAAATGAAAAAATTGTGAAAAAACAGCTTTTTCAATGCCAGAAGAGGTCACAGAATTATTTGTGATTTTTGGAAAAAATAAAAATAAACAAAAACCCCGTTTAAAGAGAAGAAAAGGATTGTCCATTGAAATGTATGGGAGAGCGACAGGTAGCGAGAGGTCATACCTGGCGCTGTGCAAGGCTGAACGCTGGCGCTGTTCGCTGAGGCTGTGGAAATGATGAATCAGACGCTACATGGCGCTATCCCAGTCGCTAAACAGATTCTGCTTGATAAATGTGTAATTGTGTGCCGTGTCCGGCGTTCACCAGTCGCTACCTGTCACTACCTCTCATTAACCAGCCGCTACCTGACGCTATCCCTTCTTAAATAAGGGCCTGATTCTACCTAATTTGATTAAGTCATATTCTTAACTTAAGTTCAACATACAAGCTCAAATATTGTGCTACTGATTTCACATGCTCATGCTGCAATAGCCATGGTTGGCCATTGTTCATATTTTCCCAAAATGTATTTAAGTAGTGGTCACTTATATCTTCTGACTGTCGCTGTCGAGTCATCTTTTTTTTTTTTAAATTGTGGAGTTCTTTTCAGCCAACCAGCTTATATTTCCTGTGTTTCTGTTCTGTTTTTTTTTCTGCTTTATTTGGTTCTGTTTGATTTAGTTCTATTCTATGCTCTCTTTTGTTCTGTTTTATTTTTGTTATGGTTTCTAAAGTTTATCTCTTATCCAAATCAGTCTATCAGCTTTCAAATTCCATCCAAACTTGAGCCTCAAGAATGATCCCTGCCCTTAAAGTGGACCAACACCCAGGATTTTGACTATCCTGGGTCTTGGTCCACTTCGGTGGGGCACCCCCGATCGGGGTGCCCCGCTGTGTGAAACCCCCCGAAAAACTCACCTCTCCCCGCTCCCAGCGCCGACGTACAAGGGGAGAACTGGAACGTCTAAGCGGCGGCGGCCGCCGCCGCCTCCCTCGCGTCACTTTTGACGCGCGCGCCCCCGCGCCGGCCATTCGCAGACGGCCGGCGCGGAGGCGCGCACGCCTACAGGGGCGCGAGGGAGGCGGCGGCGGCCGGCCGCCGCCGAAGATAAGGTAGGTGAGTTGGGGTGTTTGGGGGGGGTTTCACCCCGCGGGACATCCTGATCTCGGATGTCCCGCGGGGTGGGGGGTGATCGGCCCGGGAATCTTATAGATTCCCGGGCCGATCACCCGTGGGTGTTGGTCCACTTTAAGTTGGTTTTTAAAATATCTTTCTACAAAGTTTAATAATCGCTATATGTGTTTATTTGGTTATTGGTACATATTCCTCTCTTAAAAGTTATCAGTAACCATCTATGAATTTATTATTTTTTAATTTACTTGTAACTAGCAGTTTCTTTATTAATTTTTTTTCTGTTCTGTTATATTTTGTTTTGTTTAATTTCATTCTATTCTATTATTTTATTTTGTTTTAGCATTTTATTTGGTTTTAGCATGTCCTTTTGTCCTGTTCTATCAAATTCTGTTGTTCGATCAGGTTCTTATTTTCTGTTCTATCACATTTTGTTCTATCACATTATCGTCTGTTCTTTCAAATTCTGTTCTATCACGTTCTTATGCTCTGTTTGATCACATTCTACTGTTCTATCACATTCTTATGTTCTATCACATTCTTATGTTCTGTCATATTATGTTTTTAAGTTCTGTTCTATCATGATCTTATGTTCTGTTTCATTATGTTCTGTTCCATTACGTTCTTAAATTCTGTTATATCACGTTCTTATGTTCTGTTCCATTATGCTCTTAAGTTCTGTTCTATCACATTCTTATGTTCTGTTCTATCATTTTCTTATGTTCTGTTCTATTAGGTTCTTATGTTCTGTTCTATCATGTTCTTATGTTCTGTTCAATTATGTTCTTACGTTCTGTTCTATCGTGTTCTTATGTTCTGTTTCATTATGTTCTTATGTTCTGTTCTATCACATTCTTAAGTTCTGTTCTATCACATTCCTATGTTCTGTTCTATTATGTTCTTATATTCTGTTTTATCACGTTCCTATGTTCTGTTCTATTATGTTCTTATATTCTGTTCTATCACGTTCCTATGTTCTGTTCTATTATGTTCTTATGTTCTGTTCTATCACATTCCTAAGTTCTGCTTCATCATGTTCCTATATTCTGTTCTATCACGTTGTTATGTTCTGTTCTATCACGTTCTTATGTTCTGTTCAATTACGATCTTATGTTCTGTTCTGTTACATTCTGTTTTGTTTTATCACATTATTATGTTCTGTTCTATTATGTTCTTATGTTCTGTTCAATTACAATCTTATGTTCTGTTCTGTTACATTCTGTTTTGTTTTATCACATTATTATGTTCTGTTCTATTATGTTCTTATGTTCTGTTCTATCACATTCTTATGATCTGTTCTATCACATTCTTAAAACTGACCAAAACCCACCGAGCTTGTGAAATATATTTGACCAAAGCCTCTGCCAATACACCCATCATGGGGTGTAGACCTAGAAATTGATATTTTTGTCTACAGAATTGTCCTGGAACATTAATTTTTTTGCAGACTATCAGTCATTGCATTGGTGGGGCAATGACATAATTGCCACGCACTACAGTGGCAATGAATGGAGGAGGCGGAGCTTTACAGCTAAAACAAGCAGCATTAGCAGGGAGCAGAGTAAGGCAGGAGCAGGGAAAATTATCCGCTTTAAGTTCTGTTCTATCATGTTCTTATGTTCTGTTCAATTACAATCTTATGTTCTGGTCTATTACATTGTTTTGTTTTATCACATTCTTATGTTTTGTTCTATTATGTTCTTAGGTTCTGTTCTATCACATTCTCATTCTGTTCCATTCCGTTCTGTTCTATTTTATTTGCTTCTGTTCTGCTGTATTATTCCACTACATTTAGAACGGATTGTTGTGGCTTTCAGCTCCATCATTTTTTGTTGACCATAATTCTTTCCTCACAAATAAAAGTTCTTAATACAGTTCCAATTGAATTGTTTAGCTTTGAAACATGTTAATGAACATGACACTATAAATCTGTTTTCTGTAATCTATTTAGGGCCCATCAGGACCACCAGGCCCAGTAGGTCCACCTGGGATTCAAGGACCATCCGGACCACAGGGACCAAGTGGTCATTCAATTCAGGGACCACCTGTAAGACACCTTTTTGTGCTGAAGCTTATAAAATACTAATGATCTTAGAGTATGAATGAGGCTAATCAAAAGTTAAAGAAAAATAGTAGAGAATTGTTGCTAACCTTGTCATGTGGATTTGGCTACAGACTGGGGTGTAGTGCTGGCATGAATCAAGGACTTTTTGATTAACCCAATGTCTTCCTTGTAGATGTTACGCTGGTCATCGGAATGGCTTTCTTGAAATTCAGTTAGTTGATTAGCAAAATATCTGCAAGAAATTCCTGGTCCAGTACCTTAGACTTATTTCTGCAATTAATGTTAATTCTTCATACGATCCTCCTCATTAAAGGGACTGTTTGGGCAAATAAGAAAGGATAGATCCTCACCAATAGTCTGGTGCAGCTGATCGACTCTATGCAGGATTTTGAAACTTAAACCGGACCTTCACCATGATTTATTGAAAAGCTCAAACCCTTAAAAAACGATTCTCCAGCATCTAAAATTAATATATTTTAAGTTTTTAGTCACTTACTAATTGTTCTTTCCCCCACTGGGCTGCAACTCTGTTCAGGACTTTAGGATACAGGCGCCGCCATCTTGACTCAGAAGCATCACACTTACTGAGGAGAGAAGAGTGGGATAAAGTACAGGGGGCGGGTTATAGCTGTGCTTTGCTCAGACAGAGCAGAGCTGGGGTCAGGGGAAGGTCAGCAATCCCAGAATGCAGAGCAGCACAGTCAGAAGGCACTTCCTGTTTGCAGGCTGCCTGATGTTCCATGAGCCGCCTTGGATGCTTGAAGGCTCATAACATGCAGTAGATGCAGGTAGGATGATTTTTAATGTTGGCAATCTGTATGTACAGGGTGTGGGAAACATATAAGATAGACTCTTATTCAGGGTGAAGGACCACTTTAAGCCATCCCTGCTCATGACTATGACCTGTGGACTACTGTCTGCCTCCTTGCATCACTGACGTTGACTAGCCATACCCAAACTATTAGTTTTAATAGAGGGGACATGGGCAAGGCCAATGTTGGTAAGGACTACTGGTGGGTATCTATTATTTATTATTTTTGCCTGGACAGGGAATTTAAGGTAGGAGTTCTATAAATGAGGTGACCAAGAAGACTCAAGATCTTACCACAATTTAGAGAATAACTCCACATTTACAAAGTAACCCCTGATGGTTCTCTATAACAGTGATGATCTAGGCAACAGTTGAACATGTTGACACAGTGTAACAGTTGTGATGATGATCTCCTAATCATAGAATACAGTTTTAAATTTAAGCCAAAGCTTGTAAAAATATCCCTTGTTACCTTTGCACATTTTAAAATGGACCTATATCCCACAATACTCTAGGCGTCCTCAAGGCACTCTAAAAACTCCAAGCCCACAGTTATATTCAGCACACACTGCAGCTGGTGCTACCTGCTGGACCACAGCATAGCGGGTGGCAGATCATGGGGAAGGCGGTGTTAAGTTACAGTAGGCAAACCGGGATCTGTGCCACAGACACAAACATTCCTTGAGCGTGTACTTCCATTTTAAGGTTATTTGCAGTCAGAAAGGTTTGGAGGTTGTCTTACTCCCACATTCTGCTGCAAAAAGAAGGCCAAAATTGGACCAAACTATACCTGGTTCTTACATTGACAGCAGACGCTCTGGTGCCCCACATGACTACAGGCAATCAATCTGGTAATTTGGGCAGATGAGCATTCACCATGTGTCCACCTAGCAAATCCATCATCTGCCAGCAGTCAGACACACAGACCAATTACAGGCTTCTTCTTAAAGTTATACTAAGGACAAGCCCAATTGTTGTTACACGTTGCACTAGTAATAGTTACTAAGTTATTTACTATATTAAGTATTAGAGCATTGGAGAGGCAGAGATAAAATTAGAAATAGAAGGTGTGGCAACAGCGATGTGATGTAAGCACACTGTGTACTTTACATATATCATAGTAAATAAATAAGTACATTGTTGTGCCTCTAGTTATTACTGCCAGCACAGGGCGCGGTTTCATAGCTGCAGAGAGGGGCAGCCAATCAGGATGTCTGGGTAGAGAGTGGGGGGGGTGTTTCTGTTCCTGGTCGAATGAAGGTTGATTGAAGGACCAGGTAAGCAGGGTGGGAATTCTGAATTGGGAAATGGTTTCATCACTAAGGAGACCAACAGCCACTCAATGAAAGGCAAGCTTTTAAACTTTTGACTTGCTAATCACTTTAAGGTCTGCACTGGTCCAGTTATTTTTTATTTCATTTTTAAGTTTAACAGTTTTGATATTGCTAGGTTATACCTTAATTATGGAAATATATATAATTCTTTCTGTTTCAGGGTACCCCTGGTGCCAAGGGAGAAAGAGGGGCTGCTGGGCTCCAAGGCAATCAGGTAAGAGATTTATTTTGGGTTCAGGGATTTAGGCATTGTTATGGCTTCAGTAATATATCACATCTATATTTTCAGCATACAGATTCTATTGTTCTAATATGTGGTTGTCAGTCTGCCAAACACCAGTACAGCCCCACAGGGGTATACATTATATTCACCATCACCACGAGGCATACCTTAAAACACTTTGGATGCTTAATAACATATTTCTATACGTGTAGACTAACCTCTATCTGCTTTACACACAGGGGCTTCCTGGTATACCAGGTCCAACCGGGCGGGATGGTAACACTGGAGAAAGGGTGAGATATTATAAAAACCTGAATATTTTATTACTTTGAATTTGCAGGTCGTCTACACAATGCAGAGATGGCATTTAAAAGGCCTGGCAAGGCACGCAAAATAAAAATAAACATACTCACCTTTTGTCCTGAAACTGGTTCTTCCAACTTCGGCAGAATAAAACGTACTGGGTACCAAAATCAATTCCACCATCCTATTCACTGGTGAAACATTGGATGAGTTGCCCCCCCCCCCGCCCCCTCCATGCCAGTCACAGTGTCTGGAAAATACCTACTGCTTTTATCGCAATTGAGGGGGTGCACCCCAATCCAGTGCATTATTTGTGTTGGCAAGGTTTCTTAACTTTCCGTTACAACAAATAAAGCTTATAAGATAGGGACACAGTGTAATTAAAGTGCTATGGGCAATGATAAACAATTAAAGGTACTTTAAACCCAAATAAAAAAACAAAATTGCAATGTTGTACTCTTTGTTATAAATGGTTGAAATAAAAATTCTTAAAAACAAAAAAGCACTAACCCCCAGCAGCAGCTCTCAGCTGGTCCGCCGCTCAGAAACCTCCCAGTTTCTGAGAGTGCAGGGCGCTTTGAGCATGTGCCCCAGAATTCTTTGTTTTCTACTTTTCTTGTTTGTCTTTCTAACGCCCATTGTTGGTCACAGTGTCTGTGCACACCCCTCCATTGCAATAAATATAGGGTGCAATGTAAGTCAATGTGACTGATGAGAAGAGTGGGGGCATCATACTAGGACACCCAGGAGCTCCGAACTCCAGGAGGCTTCTGAGCAGAAGATCGGACGGAAACTGCAGCAGGGGTGAGAAGGTCCGGGTCTTTTTTTTTTTTTAATGTAGGTTTATAGCCCCTTAAATAATCATATTCAGATCAATTAAAGAAGTTGTGTTCAGGTTATTGACAACACAAGATGGTAATTGTGATAACTAGAACATGGAACTTGGTATTTGGCATGTCTAGCTTTTAGAATTAGTAAACCCGAGCCCATCCAACTACGGTTACAAATGTGTAATGTGTTACAATGTGTAATGCATAGGAAAGTCCTGCACCACTCTCGGCAAAAATCCAAGCTCAGAGTGAGCTTCCGGCATCTTGCTTTCCGCCTCAGGGAGGGGCTATTTATACCAGCAAGTGAGCTGACATCAGCTCACTCAGGCCGATATAAATAGCTCCTCCCTGCAGCAGGAAGCGAGATGTTGGAAGTGGAAGCTGATCTCTCCGGTTGTCAGATGCAGCAGTGGATGGCGTGGGACACAGGAATACCTTTTGTGTCTGTGTGTTTTTCTAATTTTAACCCTTGAACTGGCAAGGGATCCTTGAGACACCTATACCAGTTCACAGGGAAGGAGGGACAGGCAATTAAAACCTCCATCCAAGCTAAATCATTCTGGGTACCAACTATGGGGGTTAGTAGACCAGAGCACGGAGGCTGAGCAGCCAGCCACCGGACCTAAAGGTTACCAGCCCGCATTGCCCTTGCGGGATCCTCTGCACCCCTGGGGCTTTGGCACGCAGGTAATGTGGCCCGGCTTGCTGGCAGGTGACTTTCTAGCCCAACCTGCCCTGTAAACTGGTATAGGGGTCTCAAGGACCCCTTACCATTTCACATAGGGTTAAATATAAAAAAACACTGACACAAAAGTATTTTATGCTGTATGGGTTTATCGTCCACATAAATAAGCACATAGATCCATCTGTTTTCCAATTTCTTTGTGTATAAGCTATAAGGAGTCTGCTTTACTCCTCAGAAAGTCCTCATGTTTAAGCACTTCGATTATTTTCATATTCCATGCTCTGATGGCTTTCTTTAGACCGTATATACTCATCTGAAGTTTGCATACTAGGTCTGGCCCTTTTACCTGTTGGTTGTTCCATGTAGATGTCTTCTGTTAAGAATTGTTTACGCTATTTTCAAGTGTTTCACTTGCATTTTCCTTGCAGCGACTACTGTCAGAAAAGTCCTTATTGTAGCATGTTTGACAACTGGAGCAAAAGTCTCATCATAGTCTGATCCATAGTTTTGAGAATATCTCCTGGCTATGTCTTGCTTTGTATCGCTTCACTGTGCCATCTGCATTGTACTTCACTTTTGCAACCTATGGCTTTTCTTCCAGGTGGTAGTTCTGTAAGTGTCCATGTTTTGGTGTCATGCATGGATTTTATATCTTCCTTTGCAGCCTTTATCCATTTACTGGCTTCCACCTTCTGAAAGCTGACATGTGTCTTCACAAGTTGCAGGTTCATTAGTACTGGCAGTGCTTGCCTTGTATGAGAGATGTACAGGCGGTTTACCTTTCTTTTGTTGAGCACTTTGGTTCTGTGTCTGAGCTTGCTTGTATCTGCTCTTCAGTACTGGTAGGTTCTGCTCTTACTTCAGCTGTTTGTTCAGAAGTTACGGATGACGACTGATCAGCATCAGTTTCCCCTTCTGTTCTTCCTCTGTTGTCATCACATTGTCTCTCAGATTTTTAACAAACGTTAGGCTGTTACTAATGGTAACCTCGTCTGTTTTGGGATTTAGGATTCTGTAACCCTTAACATCATCACTGTATCCAACAGAGATTCCCTCAAATGCTCTGTTTTGGAATTTGGTGTGTTTTCCCTCTGGAATGTAGATGAATGCTTTGCATCCAAAATGTCTTATGAAGTTTTACACTTCCACAGATAAGTGGCTGTCATTGCTGCCTCATCCCAGTATTTTCCAGCTGAAACTGTCTTTTGATGATCTACATACTCTTGTGCTTTGTGTCCTGTGAATTCACCTTCACTGTGACTCCGAAGTATGAGAGGCTTCCGTATTACTTGTCTTTACTTTATTGTACTGTAATTTGTCAAAAACTTCACTATTGTGTTGCATTAGTTAAGTGACTATGTTTCTTGAATAGTTGTCTATGTAAGTCAATATGCACCTGTTGCCTCCAGGTGTAGGTGGGTCTGGAGGACCACATACATCACTCTGAACTAGGTCAAGTGGTCTTGAAGCTGTATTCTGACTGACTTTAGTAAGTGTTGCTCTTGTAGCTTTGGATTTGATGCAACATTCACACCTAACAGTAGCTGGACAAGGGGATACTGTCAGATCCTTTCTCAGATTCCTCCTCTGTAATTTCTGTATGCATTCTTGGTATATGTGACCTTGTACTTGTAGCATTGTACTGTGTGTTACTGACACCATGCTTGGAAACTGACACCATGCTTGGAAACTGAAGGATTCCTGTTCCTTATGCTCATTTAACAGAGAGAAGTTATCTCTGTCTTTCATTATTCATTTATACAGTTGAATCCTACATTTTTCCAAGATATGGTGGAGCATTTGCGATAGGTTCAACGGTTAACACAAAGTTGTGATCAGACTGTATATACTGTTGTACTCACAATTTATCAGCCTAGGAATATTGGCGTCTGAGGTTGTATCATTGTTGTAGATCACCTTTTGGCAAATATAAACTTTTTGAATCAATTTATTTCTAAAGTGTGGTGTGCATTACTCCTCCTCTTGTTCTCTCTATATACTTACTGACCAGGGTGGTACACTGGTCGGAGTTAATTGCACCCTTTCCCAGTTTTATAATTAAAGTGGTATAATCACTTGATGGAGTGCTGGACCTATTTGTTTATAAATATGGTATATGTGACCTAAACGCCTGTGCCACATGTGTACACAGTCATTGTGTCATTATGGGTGTATAGTTTCACCTTTTCCTTCACTGTGTTGAGGTGATATAGATAATCATCCAGCTTGGCACTTGTTATGGTCTGCTTGCCATCCAGGATAGATAACGTGTTACCTTGGAATTTTGCAGTGAATCTTTTGGCTGTCAGAGCTTCACAGATAAGAGTCCTCCTTCTGGATGAGCAACTTAAAGCACATCTTTCACTTGTATGGCTAAATTGTGCCCCGCATCATTGGGTCATACAAGGGTTCCATGCCCATATCCCTTTGCATGTATTTTACTTCCATCTGCAAGGTAAATAGTCTCCTTGTTATTCAGATAAAGATATGTGGAAAAAGCTCTTATCACTTGTCATGTGACTGGTTTCTCTCGAGTCAATGCACTGGCCTTAAAATGTATGGTTGCCTATCACTTTAAATGTGGCATTCCAGTTCCCTTCACATAAATCAGAGATCGTGGCTTTGCCCTTCTGTTTAGTATAAGAAGGACTCATTTTCTCTGCCTTCCATAGAGTACAGCCTCTATGGTTTCCTTCCTGTGTACCTTTGGGTCTGTAGCTTTAAGAGCAGTCTTTTCAGTACATCCTACATGCCTTTCACTGTATTCTCACTGCGTATGTGAATAAGATGAACATCTTCTACTAGTAAGCTTATGGTGGCCGTGCCTGTCTGTTTTTCCTGTCCCAGGCCTGATAATTAACGTGTGGCCTCTGTGTAGTAATAACCTCACTCAAGTCATCTCTGGATAATAGCATTTCCACTTTAAACTTCCATAACTGAATATTGTCATTGCTCAGCTTGGCCACTAAGAGCTTAAGGTCTGAGCTGCTGTCCATTCTCCCTCCATTATACTCTATGCAAGCCTGCCACCACCTTGACCCCTGCATCCCTAAAGCAATTCAAATAAATGGTAGATAAAATATTTAGTGAAAAAGTATATCATAGTATAGTATATAAATGTATCATACTCATAATGTTAAATTGTATATATATATATATATATATATATATATATATATAGCAGGTGAAATAATTATTAAACCAGATGTCTGCAACAATCTATCCAATCCACACCTGCAAAGAAATCAATTATGAGAAATGACACAGGGAAAAGGTATTGAACATACTGTATAAAGGAAGAGAGATGCAAAAAGTCATGACATCCATCATCTGAAATCTATCAGGGATTAGATATTAACCTCCCTGGTGTTTTGAATAGACAAATGTAATGGTAACGAAAGCGTTACCATTGCATTTGTCTCTGACGCACGGCTCACAGAGACGGAACCCGGAATTTGAGACGGACGCCGCAGCCGCGGCTCTCACCTGTGATCGCGGCGGGGACATCGCTGGATCGCAGGGAGAAGGTAAGGAGGCTGCGCCGCCCGCTCTTGCTCCCAAATCGATCCTGAGCGTGACTCGGGGTTACCGCTACTTACCGCTACTTACAGCGCAAATTAACCCCGAGTCACGCTCGGGATCACCGCTAAGGGGGTTAATCCTGTCACTTAATGCAAATTAACATAATTGCCAAGGACCGCACAAGAAACATTGTATGATGGGAAAAACAGTGAGCTCTCTCAATACCTATGCAACCTAATTGTTGGAAACATACTGATGACATTGGATACATAGGAATTACTAACCTAGTGAAGTTCCAGTGAACATTATTATGGCCATAATTCAGAAATGAAAAGAACATCATTGCACCTGAACTGGCCACAACCAGGTGCTCCCTGCAATGTATGCGACTTGTTTCTCCATACAGGATGCGCCTTGAAGCTGAACGAATATTGAATACATTTCAGTAAGCTTATATACAATACCTTTTGTCTGGGTCATTTCACATTATTACACATATCTTAATGTATGGACATCTATGGTTTTATTTCTTTGCATGTGTGGATTGGAAGGGGTTAAACCAACATCTGGTGAGAATGTCATGTCAATAACAACTTTAGAATTGATTTATTTTAACACTCTGTATATCATGGTCTCAATATACAATATACAGATAAAAATCAATCCTACCACATGTTTGTGAAATACTGCCTATTAAAGTAAAGTTTTTATTTCCTGGCTTTAACTTTCACTTGTTGTAGGGGCTGCCAGGAAAAGATGGCAACTCAGGACCCCCTGGACCACCCGGACCATTGGTAATTATTTATTTTTCATTCTTGTCTTAAAAACTGGTGTCCTTGACACAATGCTGCCCTGGTGAGCACTGGTGTACGGGCAATGCCAGTGGCGGCAGTTATATAGCGATTTCTCATAGTAGTATTAGAAGTTGGGAAAACTAAGCTAAATAGCTCAACGTGTGCTCAGATTAGTCTGGAAAGTACCATTCATATGCAAGGACATGTGCCTGGCTAGGTCAATGTTGCAGTGCTTTGCAACTGGGAGGGACCAGAGGTAATATAAGTAAGGGATCAATGAAATCAGGAGGGATCAATGAGTTTCAATATGATTTGTTCAACCATGTAGAATTCCCTGCATGAGGAGGCCAGCAGTGAGGAGCCTGAGAAGGAAGCGAGGAGCCAAGAAAACCTTTGATCCAGAACTAGACCAGGCAGCCATCATCAGAACTTGTGGGGGAAGCCAAGGCCACAAAGGAAGAGTGCTGTGTTATCCGAAATCACTTAAAGTGGACCAACACCCAGGATTTTCACTATCCTGGGTGTTGGTCCACTTCCGCGGGGCACCCCGATCGGCTGTGTGAAACCCCCCAGAAAGCCCCAAAAACTCACCTGACCCCGCTCCCACGGGACTCGCTCCACCAATCACCACGACGGACAAGCGAGGTCTGTCGACGGACAAGGTGAGAGCGCCCGCCGCCGCCTCTCGCACGTCCCTCTTACAGGGAGCGCGCCCGCGCCGGCCATTCACAAACGGCTGTCGCGGGTGCGCGCCCTGCTAGAGGGATGCACGAGAGGCGGCGGCGGCCCGCGCATGCGCCGTTGGAACGAGGAACAGGTAGGATTTGCGGGCGTCCTGGGGGGTTTCACACAGCGGGGCACCTATAGATTCCCCGGCCGATCAGCGGTGGGTGTTGGTCCGCTTTAAAGGGGAAGACTAGGGCTCTGTAGTGTGTGGGAGATAGAAGAACCACATTGTTGAAGTGCCTACTGTGGAAGTACACAGATGGAGCAGTTTGCTGTAATCCCAAGATGCCTTAAATAAAGTAAATAAAGTAATTCCTTAATAAACACGCCTGGACTGCCCAGACTGCCCCTCTCCCAGCTTGGTAAATGCAGGTAATCAATGGGTTCTATCTATATTGGAACTATGCAGTCCTGCACCGAAACACTGCAGGAGGGCAGAGGGTCATTGAAAGGTAGATATATGGAGTTGAAAATAATAGTCCACTAGGGCGTCCATGTAACATAAGTTTTAATCATCCGATCTGCTGAGCTATTGACCCAGTGATCCAAAAGATCATTTTGTTATGTTCCCAGCAGCCCAGTAAAGATTGTGATTTTGAAATTATTATTTTGTTCATTCTGCACAGCTGATGCCAAACCAGCTACTGTAATTGTGCATAACACAGTGCACACTACTCATGCTGTCTCCTATTACAGGGTGCACCAGGTAACCCAGGACCTCCAGGCAATTCAGGCAACCCAGGACCTCAGGGGGAGATGGGACCACCGGTAAGTAGTGTGGCCAGTGATTCGCTTTACCATCAACATGACAAAATGGTTATACAAATTACTATTCACGACTCACATATCACTAAAATGAGTTCTGCAGCCATGGAGATGGAGACCAGATTCTGCACCCCTCCTTTATCCTAAAAGACCGGTCCACATAACATATCCTCTTTTGTATCACTTTTCTACCTTTCGTACTGTCCCCTTTACTTACTGTATATTTCTTCATCAGCCGAAATCTCCCATATTGCTTAATAGGTTGCAATCCCTCAATTCTTGTATTCTTCCTTATGCCATAATAGACTGTAAGCTCTCGAGGTCTGTTTAAAATCCAGTTGTTTAGGGGTCCAATTCCCCAGGGCCGCCAACAAATATTTTTGGGCCCTGTACAGCCATAATGTCCACCCGGGGATGATCGCACACAAACAACTAGATAGGTGACAAGAAATAATTGTCTATTACACATGCACCAGTATCCAGTGGATAACAAATGAAACATCATCCAAGCATGAATGGGATGTGACTGTCATGGGGCCCATCCATCACATATTAAAGGTTTTAGGTTAAGGAGCCAAGACTCTATATAATATAATTCTGCCCCCCCCCCATAAAACACAACTTGTCATGTGTGATGGCTGCCATGTGCCCGTGCTTACTCCAGTATTCAAACAAACACTGTTTCTGCTGTAAATACATTCATATCAGTGCAAATTAAATCCAGAAAAACAAGTTAAAAATATGACAACCATTTTCTTTACATATCCTTAAAGACAACTCAGTTTTCTCAGGTTTCTAATGTTCTGCCTTATTCTTTTCCTCTTTTTAGAAACTTTTCCAAGTTTGTTATATTCCTGTTGCTCTGTGTTACTCAAGTAGGAACAGCTTTTTATTTGTCTTGAGTAATGTTTTTTAGTATAGCTTCTTCTTAAAAATCCCACAATCCTGACGCGTGGCAGTGGAGATAGCTTAATCACTTTCTGCAATCCCTTAGGCACCAGCTACACCAGCTAAGGGAACCAACGAGCTTTGAGAGGCTGTTTGGGGAGGAGGGCCCTGCTAGACATACCCTCTCCCTTGCCTATAAAGTCCTGTTAAGCACGCAAAACCAGGGGGACCCCACATGCTTCGCCAAGTGGGAGGAAGACCTGGGAGCTACATTCACACCAAAGCAACATAAGAAAATTCTTGAACTGGCCCACGGGACCTCGACATGCACTAAATATAAAGAATGCAACTACAAGGTGGTATAGAGTCCCGACACAGCTCAACAAATGGTTCCCGTCTGTGCCCCCCCCCCCCCCCCCCGCTGTGCCCCCCCCCCCCCCCCCCCCCCCGCTGTGCTGGAGATGCAACTCCGAACGCGGTGACCTACTACACATTTTTTGGTCGTGCCCGGCCTTACAATCGTTCTGGAAGTGAAGTAGTGCAACGCATGACTGACAGGGAGATTCCTTGGGGCCCTGCCTTCTTCCTCCTCCACCACTCGGCCATGCCCGCCAAGAACTACCAAAAATCGGTGGTGTCCCAATTGGTTAACGCCGCAAAGGCGTGTGTCCCTTCGCGCTGGAAGAGCCAGTCGCCTCCGAGCATCTCACAGTGGCTGAATAGGGTGGGTGAAATTGAGAGATTCGAGGGGATGATAGAGGCCAAGAGAGAGTCGGAGGAAGAACACAGAATTAAGTGGGCCTGTTGGGTAGAATTCACAATGTCGCAGGCTTACAAGGAACTATTAGGGACAGAGGCATAAAACTTCAAAATTCCCACCATCGGGTACCGGCCCTGCCTCTTCCCGCCGCGTCTCTTCTGTCTCTCTCTTCCCCTACTTGCACTTTTCCCTCTCCCCTCCCCCCCTGCTGTCACCCTTCCCCCCCCCCCCCAGATAGTAGTTGGCTACCTAGTCAACACCTCAACCTTCACTAATCGCTATAGATATAGGTTTGCTTTAATGACAGCCTGGAGATACTACAACTGCCTAAGAGCTGCTGTGACTGGACTGACTGGGCATAGGTTAGGTACAGAGGGGATAACGCCGTTGTCCTTGAGAGACGTTTGCACGATGGCCCTTTAGCACAGCTAGCTACTACTGGCCTGCCTGCCGGGGAATCAGCAGCAAGCAGCGATCGATCACTGGGTTAAATGCCATGAAAACCAGGAAAGGTCACTGGCCCTTCACATGACCCCTGACAGGCACCAGTACACTGATGGTTGTATGTCTCAGACTGTATTTCTTATTGTTACTCTGCAATGCATATGTCATGTAATTGTCCCTTTTTATTGTTTGTCGAAAATTCTAAATAAAGAATATATAAAAAAAAAAAAAAATCCCACAATCCTTCCACTGACAAGGAGCTGAGCTCCCCTCCTCCCACATAGCACACTGCCAGTAACCCTTTAGCTACAGAAACACAAGACACAAGGAACACAACTCATCTGAAATGAATGAATTAGAGCCAGAGGGGTTAAACCTGTGACCCCAGGAATGTGGAGCATCATCTCTGCCTTAGCCAATCAGATGATGTCAAGAAGTCTCTGCTCTGTACACCAAACACACGTGTGTGTACGGTTGATAAGGTAAACATATTGATGCAAACAAATAAAAAAAGAAAATAACATATTCTGTACCTTGAGGTATCATTTCGGCACACAATAATGAACATGCCATTGAAAGTAGAATTAGCCTCTAGGGGGTCTATGAGCTCAATTAAAGAAAAAAAAAGCCATCCTTCCGCCCCTCACATCAGTCAGTGACTGCGCATGCCCCTGCATTGTAGTGAATAGAGTTAGATGTGAACAGCTGCTTTGCAGGGCTAGAGCACAACAAACAGCAGGGGATTCTAGGGTGTGCACATTTGCCAAGGGATTTGTTCTCAGGAGGACCCTGGGAAGTTAGTCAGCACTGGAGAGCCCAGGAGGTAAGAACCCTTTTTTGTATTTGAGGTTCCAGTTCCTTTATGCTCTTCTATGTGTCAAATCCCGCATAAGTCTGTGCACATATAAACTCTATTGATGATGATGATAATTAACTTATTTCTTAAACATTTCAGGGTTCTCCGGGTGTAAAAGGAGAAAGAGGAGAGAGAGTAAGTAACTCATGTACAATTTCTTTAGAAACATTGATAACAAATCTCAACCACCTATATACAGCCCTTGCCAGTCTTCTGAAGTATCCATGGCTTGGTCTAAAAGATTCCAGGACCCAGCTGCTAGTCTACCCCTGGGTTCCCTACACCAGATGCCCCGTGGTGCCGGTAATCTTACCTGGTCTTCTAGCGTGGCGCCAACTTTTCTGAGTGGCTGGACACAGGAGCGTGTGCACCCATACAGCGTTCAGGAGATGTGGCCAGCCGACTGCACCTCGTCATTGTGGGAATTTTGAGAGAACCAAACTGCATGACTTCCACATACACACTATGTCCTGTTCAGCACAACCCCTAAAAAAGTATATACAAAGGGAAACTAAGAGTGTGCCAATATCGGCATCCCAAATTGATACAACAATACACCAGATAGCTACTGCGGTTCCAGCACTCCGCAGAAAGGGGACTAATACCAGAAAGGCACCACTCTCACCCTAATAATAATTCAATAGATATCCATCTATTTAATTAATCCAGAAATATTTTTTTGCCATAAAAAAACACATTAAGGACAATACAACATTACTACAGACATTTAAAAAACAGACACATACAAGCCCAGCCCCAGCAGGAGTGACCTAATCAATCCCTATTAGTTGCATTATGCCCACATTGATCCTAATAATCCACATATATGTATACCCTATCAAAAACTATTAAAGTGCCAGTGTGCAAAGTGTCAAAGTGCCAAATGAATATGCCAATCAATTATGTAGTTAAGTATAAAGAGGATAAAAACTACCTAAAAAAGAAAACTTCACCTCTGTGTAAAATAGATCCCCTCCTGCTGAGCCAAATACTCGATTCACCCACGCGTTCCGTGACAAAACGTCACTTTCTCAAGGTGCCATACCCACTTTTCTGAGTGGCTGGGCACAGGAGCATGTGCACCCATACAGCGTTCAGGAGATGTGGCCAGCCGACTGCACCTCGTCATAGTGGGAATTTTGAGAGAACCAAACTGCATGACTGCACGGCGGTGGAAAACTTTGGTTTTTTTAGAAAACCGGGCCACCGCCGAGGCAACAGTTAGGCACTGAGCAGTGGACCTAAAATTGGGTTTACATCCGCTTTATAGAATCCTTCTTGTATAATTCTAAAGTGCCCCCACCTTCTGTGGCACTGTACAAGGTAGAAATTACAGACAAACATACTTATAATATGCGGGGTATTATGGGTCAGATGTGACAGAAAAGCACTTCGACAAAGGACTAGAAAAGGCCCTGCCCTGGTGAGCTTGCAAGGATAAGGATGGCGACTAGAGGCTGGGTCACAACAAGTATTATTTACTAAATGGTAAATAATACTTTTAAAGCCTGTTGAAATTGTGAAGAGGAGTGACGTCCTGAAGACTGAGACTGTATGTAGATGGCATTGCTGGATAAGTCATGATATGCAGGAAGGGGTTTAGCTGGATAGAGCTTTGTAGGTAAAGAATCCTTCCATAACAATGCTGTCTTTTTGCAGGGGGATACCCAGTCGCAGAACATGGTGCGTGTGATTGCCCGCCAAGTGTGTGAACAAATCATAAACAGTGAGTATTTCAAATACTGCAACCTCAATCTCTAACTAGAATAGTCTCCTTACTGTTATCAGTAGAAAACCCATGGTAAAGATATTATTATTGCTATTAGTGTTATTTATTTATTTATAAAGCACAATGTTACCATGTTCTTCTGTAGCTCTGTACATAGAAGCAATTACAGACAGTGTAAAACATACTGTACATAGACTATTACAACCAAGGTTTTACAAGATTCAAAATGAGTGCTGTGAAGCATACAATAGGGGAAATGTGTTGGACAAGATTCAGAATGTGACAGCCAACATGGGGCCCGCCAGAGGAAACTATTTTTGGGGTCCACCAGAGGAAATCATTCTTGGGGCCCTTCAGAGGAAATCATTCTTGGGTCCACCTGAGGACATTTCTCTTGGGACCCAGCAGAGGAAATCATTCTTGGGTCCACCTGAGGACGTTACTCTTGGGACCCAGCAGAGGAAATCATTCTTGGGGCCACCTGAGGACGTTACTGTCGGGACCCAGCAGAGGAAATCATTCTTGGGGCCCCCTGAGGACGTTACTCTTGGGTCCCAGCAGAGAAAATCATTCTTGGGGTCCTCCAGAGGAAATCATTCTTGGGGCCACCTGAGGACATCATTCTTGGGACCCGCCAGAGGAAATCATTCTTGAGGCCCTCCAGAGCAAATCTTTCTTGGGAGCCACCAGAGGAAATCATTCTTGAGGCCCTCCAGAGCAAATCTTTCTTGGGAGCCACCAGAGGAAATCATTCTTGGGTCCACCTGAGGACGTTACTCTTGGGTCCCAGCAGAGAAAATCATTCTTGGGGCCCTCCAGAGGAAATAATTCTTGGGGCCCTTCAGAGGAAATCATTCTTGGGTCCACCTGAGGACATTTCTCTTGGGACCTAGCAGAGGAAATCATTCTTGGGGCCCTTCAGAGGAAATCATTCTTGGGTCCACCTGAGGACATTTCTCTTGGGACCCAGCAGAGGAAATCATTCTTGGGTCCACCTGAGGACGTTACTCTTGGGACCCAGCAGAGGAAATCATTCTTGGGGCCACCTGAGGACGTTACTGTCGGGACCCAGCAGAGGAAATCATTCTTGGGGCCCCCTGAGGACGTTACTCTTGGGTCCCAGCAGAGAAAATCATTCTTGGGGTCCTCCAGAGGAAATCATTCTTGGGGCCACCTGAGGACATCATTCTTGGGACCCGCCAGAGGAAATCATTCTTGAGACCCTCCAGAGCAAATCTTTCTTGGGAGCCACCAGAGGAAATCATTCTTGGGTCCACCTGAGGACGTTACTCTTGGGTCCCAGCAGAGAAAATCATTCTTGGGGCCCTCCAGAGGAAATAATTCTTGGGGCCGCCTGAGGACATCATTCTTGGGACCCAGCAGAGGAAATAATTCTTGGGACCCTCCAGAGGAAATCTTTCTTGGGGGCCACCAGAGGAAATCATTCTTGGGGCCACTTGAGGACGTCGTTCTTGGGACCCAGCAGAGGAAATCATTCTTGAGGCCCTCCAGAGGAAATCTTTCTTTGGGGCCACCAGAGGAAATCATTTTTGGGGCCACCTGAGGACGTTACTGTCGGGACCCAGCAGAGGAAATCATTCTTGGGTCCACCTGAGGACGTTACTCTTGGGAACCAGCAGAGAAAATAATTCTTGGGGCCCTCCAGAGGAAATCATTCTTGGGGCCACCTGAGGACATCATTCTTGGGACCCTCCAGAGGAAATCTTTCTTGGGGGCCACCAGAGGAAATCATTCTTGGGGCCACTTGAGGACGTCGTTCTTGGGACCCAGCAGAGGAAATCATTCTTGGAGCCCTCCAGAGGAAATATTTCTTAGGGGCCACCAGAGGAAACCATTTGTAGGACCCAATATCAGATTACACATAGATGGCCTGCTTAAACTATAGGGCACGTTTCCAAAACTCTGAATAAAGTGTCAGTAATGGGTTTAGATGGAAAGGCATTTTCTGCATGATGTCAGTTGGGGGCCTAGCCATTGTGGTGAATCAGGGTTGGGGAGTGTGACTACATCAAAGAAATGCTACAACTACACTGCTGGGGCTCTCTGGAGGAAACTCTGGTGGGCCTGTCCGACACTGTAGACACAAATCTCCTATATTGTAGCTAGGTTGCCCCTTAGAAAGTAGAACAGGGCACTCAATTTCTGATCTTGGCTCTACTGCCTTTTGAATCCCTACCATCTAAAAACTGTTTTACAAGTCTACCAAGTATTATGAAGTATTGGCATGTCTTGTACTATATGAACTGAATTTATGACTCTCTTTAATGTTAATATTTTTTCAGGTCACATGGCCAGGTTTAATTCACTCCTGAATCAAATACCAAGCCAATCCGTATCCGTCAGAAGTATCCCTGGGCCTCCAGGACAACCAGGCCGTCAGGGTCCTGCTGGTCCACAAGGAGAACAAGGATTACCTGGAAGAGCTGGATTCCCTGGCAACCCTGGTTCACCTGGATTACCTGGAGAGAGAGGTGAGCAGGATTTTTACATTTCAATGTTTAAAGTGATCTATGTCTATGACAGGTGTGCCCATGAACACTGCAGTGTACCCACTGGGGCACATGTGCTGCAGGTTGGGGCACATGTACTGCAGGTTGGGGCATATGTACTGCAGGTTGAGAATAGGGGTGGAGATAAAAGGTAGGTCACTAGTAGTTTGTACTAATTATGACGGCTAGTGCTCAGGCCAGGTGATTGATAGGCTGGGGAGGGGCGAATTGTATGGGGGATTGGGGCTGCAGGTGTAACATCCTGAGGGTGAGATTGGGAGGAGTTGATTAGGGCTGAGCACAGGAGGAGGTCTTGGGCAGAGCAGAGATTGCGTCTGAGTTGGTATTTGTTGATAAGATAAAAAATGTAGGCAGGGGCCGATTGTAGGGTGCTTTGTAAATTAAGGTTGGGATTTTAAATTGAATTCTAGCAAAAACTTGCAGCCAGTGGAGGGATTAACAGAGGAGGACGGCACTGGAAAGCAAGAGAAGAGGTGAGTGAGGAAGAATAGATTGGAGAGGTGCCAGTCTTCCCACAGAGAAAGGTGTCGCAGTAGTCATGTTGGGATATTTTCAGGGCATGGGCTAGAATTTTTGTGGTATTGGGTGGGAGTAAGGGGTAAAATCTGTCTGGAGACATTTTTGAGCTGGAGGTGACAGAAGGAAGCTAGTGACTGGATATGAGATGTAAATTAGGGAGAGGAGTCCAGTATTAGAACACCAAGACTTTGTGTTTGGGGAGCTGTACTGATTGTGAGATCAGTGACACATATACCGGTAGTTAGTGCAGAAGCAGCAGTAAATTGGATGATGTCTTGGATAATTGGAAATGTAAAATGAACAAAAACGGTAGGATCTCATATTATTTAGGTGGGCTTTCAGGGTGAGTTAAAGGGTGATGCCAAACTTGGGAGAGGGGTATTTACTGAGAGCAGGGGATGGAGATTACTCACTCAGTTCTCAGGAGGTATCTTCCAGTAGTGCCTGTAGTAATTTTAGACATCCCTGAAAGCAGAACGCAGACACGGTCCAAAGCGCTGTAACCAAAACTTCTTTAGTGGAAGGCTTTACATCCACTTGAGGGTCCCCAACAATTAGGTCCACATTCCTACCTTGTGCTATGCTTGGCCCCCACCTGGTCCACCCACCAGGGTTCTGTCACAGTGTGGTCTTCAACCCCAGGGCCACAGAGAGCATCATAACCCTTAATGTGAGCAGCCTGGGGTGTAAATCTCCAGCATCCGATGACATCTACCACTGACAATCTGCACAGGCCTTCAGCCTTACAGATTGCCTGAGTCTAAATGCATAGACCCAGGAACCATTCACCAGTGGTGGGTGCTTCCTTAGTCTGTGCCTAGGCTCACTCACCTAGCAGCAAGGGTGACACGGGGAGGCCGATTCATTAATAGCGCCAGATGAGCGACAGTAGCGGTATTTTCACAGCGCCCGCTAGTATTCGCTGTGCTTGGCCGTTGTTCGGTTGTTGACAGCGACTCAGTCGGTGTGCGGTAATATTGAATACGGGGTTAGGAGTCGCTGTTTGACAGGTTCCGCGCTGTATGGGAGCGCATGACAGCGAATGGCCATAGCGAACAGCTCCCAGCATATTCATTAACAAATCACGCTCAAAAAATTCTCGCGCTGTGAAATGCTTGTTTAAACCCCAGAGCGCTGGCGGCGATGGGTTAAAAGTAGTTTTTTAACCCCCAAACAACCATATTTTTGAAAAAAAAAAAAAAAAAGTTTTTCAAAACATTTTGTAATATGAATACATTAATATCAGACCATATCAATTCTGCACATTTTTTTTTTTTTTTTTTTTACCTTAAAAAAAATATCTAACATTGCAGAAGTGGTCACAGAATTTTTGACATTTAAAAAAAAAAAACATTAATAACAATTAATTATGAATATTTAAAGATTGCTCCATTGAAATGCATTGGAGAGCGCCAGGTAGCGAGAGGTCATACCTGTCGCTGTTCAAGGTCGCTCGCTGGCACTGTGGGGTGAGGCTGGAATAATGATGAATGATTCGCTATCTGGCGCTCTTTCAGTCGCTAAGCAGGATCGGCTTGATAAATGTGTGATTGCGGTGGGGAGCCGGCGTTCTCGTGGCGGTGACCGTCATTACCGTTCGCTCACCATTCGCTACCTGGCGCTATCCCTTGTTAAATAAGGGCCCTAGTGTCTAAAGATTCCCTGCTGCTGTTCCTATCCTAAAGCCTAACTAACCTACTCTAAACGTATCTACTATAACAGGAGTGATGTCTCATCCATCTCCCTGTTACAGTTACTGATGTTTCATGAATGAAGAGACAATCTGGCCAGAGGGCTATCAAATCAGATACACCCCTGTGTCTATTGGGTTTGGTAATACATTTAATCTGAGATTATTGGGTACATTAAAGGAGCACTTTAATGAAATTGTGAAAATATTAAAAATACACGTTGGCTAATGAGAGGAGGGGTCACACCCAAACTGAATAAAACTCCCGCCAAGCTTGTGGTTTATTCTCTCATGGTAGGAATAAAATACATGGGTGACAGGTTTAGTCTATCAGGGGTGACAGAGCCTGTCACCTTGAATGTCCTTTTCCTTCCATTAAAAGAAAAACAAGCCTGGCTGGATATTTCTTGATGCCGGATGTATAAGTGACTCCTCCTCCCACCATTCAGCAAATTGATATCAATAATTATCATTAATAAATCAATAATTATGGGCCATTTCTTGCGATATTGCTCCTTTAATACTGTGTTCTGTTTACTCCCTACTTTATCTGTAACTTGTGTGATTAGCCAAAAAATGATTCCTTGGACATCTCCTATGTTACTGGTGAATATATCTGCTCCAGATTCTAAACACGTGCAGTCTGTTGAATAATGTGCTCTATGATAACAGGTTTACAGGGTGAAAAGGGAGAAAGAGGCAACCCTGGAGTGGGAACACAAGGACCACGGGGTCCCCCTGGACCTACAGGTAAGAACAATAACCAGCACTAACCTAATGCCAAACCTGTTGCAGCTGACAATTTCTTTTGTCTAAATCAGACCTGACAGTCATACGAATCAGGTGTTCATACATAAATATATGTAATAATGGAGAAGCTGGTTTACTAATAATGTCAGTGGTGGCACTAAAGTATTCCAACCACCAGTCCCACTGTACAGTGTAATATGCCATAGTCAAGTCAGCCAGTTTTGATATTTCACCTGGTTTATGATAGATAGATAGATAGATAGATAGATAGATAGATAGATAGATAGATAGATAGAACTATGAGTGGATAGGTGTAACGATATAAATGGATAGGCAAACCCTCTTCTTTACTTTAACATGTTTATTTCTTGCCCAGGCCCCCCTGGTGAAGGCCGCACTGGAAGCCAAGGCCCAACTGGGCCTCCAGGACAGCGTGGTGTCCCAGGTCCACCAGGAAATGTGGGTTCTATGGGTCCTCCTGGTCCACAAGGTTACTGCGACGCTGCTTCCTGCGCTGGATATGGTGAGCACTGATTTGTATTTTTTTCTTTTCATGTTGCCCATAGGTCATGACAGCAGCTACATAGACATAAATGTTGTTCCTTAATGTATACCTAATGATGATGTCATTGTTCCTGCATCACTTCCAATCAGTACACATGTCATGACTTGTGATCACTTATATTCTGTTCTTCCCTGGAGATGAGCTAATAGAAACCCGCAGAAGAGTGAGGAGCAGTTATACTCTTGCATGATATATGTGTAACCTGGGACATCTCATATATGACACTGCAAACGCTGTTTGCATGGCTTTGTGTATTTGTTTTGTGTGTGTGTTTCATAATGTTGGTTAAAAAAACTTGTTTTGTCGTTGATGGGTATGTAAAGGCTACATGTAAAATCAAAGCATACTTACCATACCTTCTGTACAGCTGACCCTCCTGGCCTAATCTCTCAGAACAGTGTAGTGTTTGAGTTTAACCTCCCATTCTTTTATTTTTAAATGCTAAGAGCAGAGTTAGCGCTTAGATCCTGCCTTATGGCTGCATCACGGTGTGAGCAGCTATTTGCACCGGGGATGCCTCTCCCTCTCCCAATCTATTTACTCTAGTCTCTTACACAGTTATCCTCTAGCAGCGCTTACATGTAAAACAGGAGCCATTTTTCTTGCTGAAAGTGAACTCTGCTGAAGTATACAGACAGGCAGAGGGCGAGGAGTCCCCCCGAAACACAAGAATGGGACTGCTTGTACACTGATGTAAAGGTGGCGTGGTTCAGACAACTCACTACTATTTGGTGGTCTAGCTACCAAAAGTCTGTAAAGCCAAAAACAGCCTTCTGCAGCAGCAGGCCAGCGGAGATCAGCTGTATGCGAGCTATAGGAGAACGCTTTGATTTTACATCTAGTTTACAGTTGTCTTTTAACCATATCAGTGAAAAAATGCCCACAGTAACCACTTCATGCCCACTGCATTTGTAGGTCCTCCTAATTTGGTCTTTAGGTCAGGAGGGCTCGAGATTAAAGGTCTGCTCCAAACCAAACCTTTTATCAAATTTGTATACAGTACTTGGGGAACAATTACTATGTTTGTTTTCACTAAAGGTTTATCTAAAGCAAACCCAAAGTCCAGTTTGAACACTCCCTTGTCCTCAGTCAGCCCGATTTGGAGAATGAAACAATAAAATCTGTCTTTTCACCTGCTCCCATGTCAGAAGTGGGGCACGGTTTCCCAAGTTTCTGTAGTTGCCACTGCCTGCGATGAGCAAAGGTCTTGTCTCCCAATCACTGCAGTAACTGCGGAAGGGATAAGAGTTGGAGTCAGCGGACTTTAGATTCCCTTTAAGGTGAATCTTTTCAAGATCCGTCATTTTCATTTTTAAAACAGCATGCCAAGACTAACAGTCAGTGAGGGCTGTAGTGGGATTTTAGTTGTGTATGATGGTCTATGATGAATAATATTGGACATTTATGTAAAGCAGTATGGGCTGTAACTCTGTGACTGTATTTTGGTTGAATTAGAGCACCACCGCAGATCACCCAGTTACCTTACCAGAAGCTTTCATAAATGAGTATGATGTTAGTTTAGTATGCATTTTATGTTTGTTGTGGGTTTATAGAGTTTTATGTTGTGGTTTATATGGTTTTTATGTACTGACCGTTGTGTTTTTTTTTCTTTCTTGTCCATCCGATCGTCTCGTCTTACTCATTTTCTGTTCATTTGCAATGAGAAGGCTTAATACCTTACAATGACTACCGGCGTTGAAGAACACAACCCATTGTGGTACAACTGGTTTGTTTTATGTGCTCAAATCCACCAATGGAAAATAGACCAATGCAATTATTTAATTCTTTAGTTATTTCAGAGTTTTTACAAAGCAACAATGTTCTCTGCTGCTTTCATTATTTTTTAAAGGTTCTTCACTTTTGTTTTGTAAGTTGAAACACCATTGGCATCATTTCCAGCTTGCAGGGCTGCACCACTTTACCAGTTCCAGATAATAATCCTAAAGGCGTGTCTAAGCACCTTTAAGGCTTTGGATTCGATTCTAAGCTAGATTTGACTCAGATCTTGCCAATTCACTCTGGCTCGGGTCAAATTATCCAATGCTGGCATGTGGTATGCTAGTCATCACTACTATGTCGACTGCTATAGGGGATCCCTTGCACTTCTTACCAGTTAACAGAAAAAAAAATGTAAATAAAAATAACACCTGGCCTGTTCCCCGCCAAGTGCCGTCCTCTCTACAGGTCTGCCGGGGTGGGGGCTTCCTCCAGGTCCAGTGTGCGCTAGTCTGCCGCTGGTGGGGAGCCGTTATTGCAGCTGCCATGCTGGCATCCTCCTTCCTTGGTGTGCAAGCTAATCCAGTCCCGCCGGAGAATTTTGTACCATAGAGTTGGAGCCTCTGCACAATCCCTCCATGTGACTAATTACTTCACTGGAGGGCAGGCAAATGGGGGGATTCCCTGCTAATCTTCCTTTATGTCCCTCCCCTCCAGTGACATCATAAGTCACATGGGGGGGATTCCCCAGAGGCTTTTCCTCTGTGTTATAAAAGCCTCCCTGCCCAGGGAAGCACCTATACCTTGTAGCCATTGATAAACCACTTGAGTATTGCTGGTTAAATCATATTCCCCTTTGTGTGCTTTAATTTGGCGTCTGACACATACTGCAATGTCTGCAACAGGTAAATCAACATCTACTGGCCATCTAAATGCTGCTTTGAGGCACTACCACATGTGGAGCCATTTGAGAATTTGACATTAGGAACCAGTTTGTTGTTTTATTGGCACCATGGTAGACCTGATGGACGTTTGGGATCAAATGTTTTTGGGGAGTAGTGTCTGTGATGGGTCTGCTTTTGCAAAATTACACCTGACATGTACCCGTTACCAAAGACAAAAAAGCCAGACAACACAAACTAAACTGAACCACAAAGTCTGTACTAACATCTCCACCCTATAACTTTCAGTCTACTGTCCCTAAAGACTATCAGGAACTGATATTTAGCTGTAAGACATGTTGCTATTTTTTCCGACCCAAGCCCAGCAGTTAACTCTAGGTAGTTGACAGAGGTGGAGATGCCAAATGAGTTTCTGCTCAGAAACAAAAGTAGAGAACATTAACAAAACAGTTCTAGTAAAAGTAATGTATGTGCTCCAGACCAAGCTCCTTTGTTCTGCTCAGCACTGAGTCAGCCAACATAACTTGGTGCCCACTGCTGTGAGGAACTGGTTGTAGAAAACCATTGGCTCAACCAATGAAACTGGCAGCAAAGGCTATTAAGACACGGAGCAGCTGTGGTCTGAAATTATCTTCCCACGCAAAAAGTGCTCAGAATGAAGACCACAGATGAAAATATGGGGCATTTGGCTTTACTTTCTGCAACCTCTGAAATTTTCTTTCCTCCAGGATTTTCTCCCAATTTGTATTCCGTGTATTTACAATTGTTTCACTATAAAGATTACCTTGGGCCTATACATTGGGTTCACCCATTTCAAATAATCATGGGCAGGTTCTCCAATTTATCTGAAGGCTGCTTTCAAGCCTGTGGTCAGGTGTCCACCTGCCACTTAACTTTTCTTAGAAGTAAGTATTCCCATAACCGGGGGGGGGGGGGGGGGGGGCATTTGCAGCCAGGAGGACCAGATTTGCAGGAGTAAAGTAGATCTATGCCAGTCGGTTTACTTAAAGTGGAACAAAACCCAGTCGGGTAAGCTCTGGAATCTAAAGGATTCCGCCCTATCTGCTGGCTCTCCCTCGGGGCTTCCCAAGGTGGGATTCACTGACCTTTCCTGGTTCCAAAAACACATGCACAGGCTCTCATCCAGTGAGAGCCAGTTGCCATGACTCTGAACAAGCTGCCGCATCCCTGGAGTGTGTGCGCACTCCTGCCCCAGCCATTCAGATAGGCTGGGACAAGATTGCGCACAGTTTCCCAATTCAGGATGCCCCCGGGGAAACGGATCATGATCCCGAAAAGTCAAATTCTGTTTTTTTTCCTCTTTAATCAGAGAACTCATAATAATCTATTGCTAGATCGAGTGACATACAAGGCCATGCATCTCTAGAATGCCCTGATTTATTATTAGGGAGATGTCGCGCTGCAAGAAACCAAGATACTGTGACCTGTTGATCATTTTATGATGTAAATGTCTTTGATTCCATTCGATGTTTTGGTGACGGTTGTTTAGTTACATTTTTGTTCACCTGTCTTATTTGTATCCAAAGCTAAGTGTTGTAAATACAAGCATATTATTTAAGCATTTGTATAATATTAAGATATTGTCGTCATGTTTAAGCTTTTTTTATACATTGTACGTACTTAACCTTTGTGTACTTGTGGTGGTGGCGGGTGAAGGTGGCTACGGGGGACAGCCGGGTCAAGCTTCTCCTGAACAATACGGCCCAGACGACGATGACGATGATGATCCGGATCCCTATGGGGGGTACCACATTCCCTATCCTCAGTCCTACTCGCATCCTGGTTATGTCCAATCAGAATTCACACCTGTACAGGAGGAGTCTGTGGAAGTGAGGTCTCCCGGAATCAGCCGCATTGCCCGTAGCTTGAGAAGAAGACCCAAACATGTTTAAGAGGCATCACTGGACATTATATAGTAGCCGCATGTCCTTCTTTTATGGGGCTTCCACCTTGCATTGTCCACAGTACATTGTACATAAATTTTTTTATAACTTTTGGAAAATTGTTTACATAAAACACATCTGTATTTTTTTAACATGTGCTGTGCTGACGGGATTAAACACACACTCTGTTTGTTTTTATAAAATTAAAAGGATTGGTGCTAAAAACAATATAAGCTTAGGAACCCAATAGGTTGCACTTGATTGCCTACTAACCAATGATGCTGCTAGTGGCATAGAGTGGTACAAAGGTTTTTAGATACAGTAGCTCAATGCTGCCTCTAGTGGCAAAAAGAATACAAAAAAAAACAATAGAATGCTTTCACATTCAAACTAACCTATGTTGCCTCTAGAGGTATGGAGTGGCACGACACAATAGAATCCTTTCAAGTGTCTACCAACCAATACTGGCATAAACTGGCACAACACAATGGAATGCTTTAGACCACTGTTTCTCAACCTGTGGTACATGTTCCCCCCGAGGCGTAGACGACAGTGTTCCAGGGCAACACTTCAGGGGGTGTCTGATTGGTCTGGTATATTATTTTACTAGTGAAATATTATCCCTCATTGCTTTAAAAGTGCCTTGAGGCCTATAGCCTACTTAGAATGTCCTAAAGTGCCTACTAACCAAGGCTGCCTCAAGTTGCACAAGACAATAGAATGCCCTAAAGTGCCTACTAAACAAAGCTGCCTCAAGTAGGACAAGACCATAGAATGCCATAGAGTGCCTACTAACCAAGGTTGCATCAAGTGGCACAAGACAATAGAATGCCTTGAAGTGCCAACTAACTAAAGCAGCCTCAAGAAGCACAAGACAATAGAATGCCCTAAAGTGCCTACTAACCAAGGTTGCCTCAAGTGGCACAAGACAATAGATTGCCCTAATGTGCCAACTAACCAAAGCTGCCTCAAGTAGCACAACACAATAGAATGCCCTAAGGTGCCTACTAACCAAAGCCGTCTCAAGTGGAACAAGACAATAGAATACCCTAAAGTGCCTGCTAACCAAGTTTGCCTCAAGTGGCACAAGACAATAGAATGCCCTAAGGTGCCCACTAACCTAAGCTGCCTCTAGTGGCAAAATACAATAGAATGCCCTAAAGTGCCTACTAACCAAAGCCACATCTAGTGGCACAAGACAATAGAACGCCCTAAAGTGGCTACTAACCAAAGCCAGTAGTCCCAAGAAGATAGACAGCTCAGAAATCCCCTGAGATATTTCACCTGGGAGCACGGACAGACCTCTGTAAGTCCCAATTGTAGTAATGTGCTGTAGGTCCAGCTCACCAAGTGTGATAAAACATAACATTTAATGTAACATTTTAAAATATAGCATGACCTGTGTGGAGTGAATATCCTGGGTAACGCGTTTCGGGGTTACCTCACCCCTTAATCCTACCTTAAAACAGATGGGGATCCATTGTTCCTTTTAAGAAAGAAATCAGCATGCTGAGCAGGTGGTGAAATAATGACAGCATGTCATTAAGCAGGAAGTGTCATTATTTCACCACCTGCTCAGCATGCGTTACCTTTGAATGGGGAGCCCAGGATATTCACTCCACACAGGTCATGCTATATTTTAAAATGTTACATTAAATGTTATGTTTTATCACACTTGGTGAGCTGGACCTGTAGCACATTACTAACCAAAGACAATAGAATGCCCTAAAGTGCCTACTAACCAAAGCCACATCTAGTGGCACAAGCCAATATAATGCCCCAAAGTGCCTAATAACCAAAGCTGCCTCTAGTGGCACAAGACAGTATAATGCCCCAAAGTGCCTTCTAACCAAAGCTGCCTCTAGTGGCATAGCATGGCACACCACAATAGAATCCCGCATTAGATGCCCCCCCCCGCCAGGGCCTTGTTTAGAGGCAGTACAGCACCATTCTTATCTAGGCAGGAATGAATTTGTGGCGCACCAGTTCAGTTGTATATTTTTATTTGTTTACGTTTATGGTAGGTTCTTCTTTCTTGACTAGTAAGTGCCTCTCGTGTCTTATGACCAGGATCTCACCAGAAAGCAAACCTTTTATTTGTATCTCTGGAAAAAGCTAAAATGGATTTGTAGAGCTAAACGTGCGGGTAAATTATTGTACACAAATGTCCACTGTTTTTGTAAAGACAAATAAAGATTGTTTAATGTTTTACATTGTGTCTTAAAGGCTTTTTATCCACAAATATATTCACCCCCAGGACCACCTCCAGGGCATTACAGACGTTACACCTGTATGGGGTCAGAAGAGTGCAATGAGTTAAATGCCGTGTGTGTATGTGGAGAGGTGAGAGGGTACAAGGGGCTGAATGCAGACAGTGTTTGTGTGTAGGGGGAGAAGGTACAATGGGTTTAATGCAGAATTGCATGTCAGCATATACTACTTAAAGAGATCACATGACCTCAGCAGGGAGACTGGAGAATCTGGACATGTTGACAATCAGGAAACACCCTGCCTGCAGACTGTGTTTATCCCCTTAAAGTGGACCAACACCCAGGATTTTGACTATCCTGGGTATTGGTCCACTTCCCCGGGGCACCCCGATCGGGGGTGCCCCGCTGTGTGAAACCCCCCAGAAAGCCCCCAAAACTCACCTCTCCCCGCTCCCACGTGGCCGCGCCGTCCAATCGGCGCCGACGGACAAGCTGATTGACAGCAACGTACAAGCAGCTTGCCCGTCGGCGCCTCCCGCGCGTCACTCTTGACGTGTGCGCGCCCGCGCCGGCCATTCAGAGACGGCCGGCGCGGGCACGCGCACGCCTAGAGGGGCGCGAGGGAGGCGGCGGCGGCCGGCCGCCACCGAAGACCAGGTAGGTGGATTTGGGGTGTTCAGGGGGGGTTCACCCCGCGGGACATCCCGATCTCGGATGTCCCGCGGTGTGTGAGGTGATCGGCCCGGGAATCTTATAGATTCCCGGGCCGATCACCTCAGGGTGTTGGTCCACTTTAAGCCCTCTCCCCTCATCACACATGAAGAAGCTATAAGGTGCCAGCAACAGGACTTTCTTTTTTACAGTAAATGGTGTATTCCGCATCGCCCTCTGCAGGTGGCCGCCCTAGGCACAGACCTAAAGTTGCCTGGTATGATAATCTTCCCTGACTGTAGTCTCTACTGGCTCAGACAATCTGGGTACTCGGCTTAGCTCAGCTCCATTCAGCTCTGCTAGCCACGCATCAAAATAAAGTCAAGTGGAACTGAGAGAACTGCCGGCCGAATCCCCCCCTTTAGCGGTTGACGTACCCACACCAGCAATTGAGAAAGTCCTGGCGCAGGTACACGCTACAACTAGAGGTTAGCTGGGATGCAGCTGTGCCGTCGAGACATGGGCAAAGGCTCCGGGAACAGGCATTCCAAGGGGCTTCACAAAGTGGGGCATCCCAATTCTGGAATAGGACTCGGGCATCCCTGGAGTGTTTTAGACTCCAGGGCCTCCAGAGTTTTTTTTAAGGTAAGGACCTGATCTGATCACATCATTTATCTGTATTGCTGGAATCTTGGGCCTAACCACCTTCATACATGGATGCTAAGGTTTCCCCAGCAAGTTAGCTGTGCTTTACAAGCTGACAACAATTGTGTTTTCCTTCCAGACAGGATTTATAGCAGACAAATCAAGTCTTTTTGTCCTTGTGAAATTGCAAGTGCCCAGAAAGAGCCAGCAGGGTGTGCAATGCTTGAGTATACCCTCTAATATCTATATCTGCTACTAGGGCCGGCACCAGGTTTGTGCAGGGCCTGGGGCAAAAGAATCTTAGTGGGCCCCAAAGTATTGTCACATGATGTTTCCTTTCAGCTCTGCTGCCACAAATGGGTCATCTTCTGCTGCTGATCGCCCTCCGGTCCTTATTGCCTTCCCTATAGCCACCAGTCGTCCTCCAGTCCTTATTACCTTCCCTATAGCCACCAATCACCCTCCAGTCCTTATTACCTTCCCTATAGCCACCAATCACCCTCCAGTCCTTATTGCCTTCCCTATAGCCACCAATCGCCCTCCAGTCCTTATTGCCTTCCCTATAGCCACCAATCATCCTCCAGTTCTTATTGTCTTCCCTATAGCCACCAATCATCCTCCAGTCCTTATTGCCTTCCCTATAGCCACCAATCATCCTCCAGTCCTTATTGCCTTCCCTATAGCCACCAATCATCCTCCAGTTCTTATTGTCTTCCCTATAGCCACCAATCACCCTCCAGTCCTTATTGCCTTCCCTATAGCCACCAATCACCCTCCAGTCCTTATTGCCTTCCCTATAGCCACCAATCATCCTCCAGTTCTTATTGTCTTCCCTATAGCCACCAATCACCCTCCAGTCCTTATTGCCTTCCCTATAGCCACCAATCATCCTCCAGTTCTTATTGTCTTCCCTATAGCCACCAATCACCCTCCAGTCCTTATTGCCTTCCCTATAGCCACCAATCACCCTCCAGTCCTTATTGCCTTCCCTATAGCCACCAATCACCCTCCAGTCCTTATTGCCTTCCCTATAGCCACCAATCACCCTCCAGTCCTTATTGCCTTCCCTATAGCCACCAATCACCCTCCAGTCCTTATTGCCTTCCCTATAGCCACCAATCACCCTCCAGTCCTTATTGCCTTCCCTATAGCCACCAATCATCCTCCAGTTCTTATTGTCTTCCCTATAGCCACCAATCACCCTCCAGTCCTTATTGCCTTCCCTATAGCCACCAATCATCCTCCAGTTCTTATTGTCTTCCCTATAGCCACCAATCACCCTCCAGTCCTTATTGCCTTCCCTATAGCCACCAATCACCCTCCAGTCCTTATTGCCTTCCCTATAGCCACCAATCACCCTCCAGTCCTTATTGCCTTCCCTATAGCCACCAATCATCCTCCAGTTCTTATTGTCTTCCCTATAGCCACCAATCACCCTCCAGTCCTTATTGCCTTCCCTATAGCCACCAATCACCCTCCAGTCCTTATTGCCTTCCCTATAGCCACCAATCATCCTCCAGTCCTTATTGCCTTCCCTATAGCCACCAATCATCCTCCAGTTCTTATTGTCTTCCCTATAGCCACCAATCACCCTCCAGTCCTTATTGCCTTCCCTATAGCCACCAATCACCCTCCAGTCCTTATTGCCTTCCCTATAGCCACCAATCGCTCTCCAGTCCTTATTGCCTTCCCTATAGCCACCAATCACCCTCCAGTCCTTATTGTCTTCCCTATAGCCACCAATCACCCTCCAGTCCTTATTGCCTTCCCTATAGCCACCAATCGCCCTCCAGTCCTTATTGCCTTCCCTATAGCCACCAATCACCCTCCAGTCCTTATTGCCTTCCCTATAGCCACCAATCGCTCTCCAGTCCTTATTGCCTTCCCTATAGCCACCAATTGTCTTCCAGTGCTTATTGCCTTCCCTATAGCCACTAATCGTCCTCCAATCCTTATTGCCTTCCCTATAGCCATCAATTGTCCTCTAGTCCTTATTGCCTTCCCTATAGCCATCAATCGCCCACAAGTCCTTATTGCCTTCCCTATAGCCACTAATCGTCCTCCAATCCTTATTGCCTTCCCTATAGCCACCGATTGTCTTCCAGTCCTTATTGCCTTTTCTATAGCCATCAATTGCCCTCCAGTCCTTATTGCCTCCTCTATAGCCACCAATCGTCCTCCAGTCCTTATTGCCTCCTCTATAGCCACCAATCGCCCTCCAGTCCTTATTGCCTCCCCTATAGCCATCAATTGTCCTCTAGTCCTTATTGCCTTCCCTATAGACACAAATTGTCCACCAGTCCTTATTGCCTTCCCTATCGCCACCAGTCGTCCTCCAGTCCTTATTGCCTTCCCTATAGCCACCGATTGTCTTCCAGTCCTTATTGCCTCCCCTATAGCCATCAATCGTCCTCCAATCCTTATTGCCTCCCCTATAGTCACCAATCGTCCTCTAGTCCTTATTGCCTTCCCTATAGCCATCAATCGTCCTCCAATCCTTATTGCCTCCCCTATAGTCACCAATCGCCCTCCAGTCCTTATTGCCTTCCCTATAGCCACCAATCATCCTCCAGTTCTTATTGTCTTCCCTATAGCCACCAATCATCCTCCAGTCCTTATTGCCTTCCCTATAGCCACCAATCATCCTCCAGTCCTTATTGCCTTCCCTATAGCCACCAATCACCCTCCAGTCCTTATTGCCTTCCCTATAGCCACCAATCATCCTCCAGTTCTTATTGTCTTCCCTATAGCCACCAATCACCCTCCAGTCCTTATTGCCTTCCCTATAGCCACCAATCATCCTCCAGTTCTTATTGTCTTCCCTATAGCCACCAATCACCCTCCAGTCCTTATTGCCTTCCCTATAGCCACCAATCACCCTCCAGTCCTTATTGCCTTCCCTATAGCCACCAATCACCCTCCAGTCCTTATTGCCTTCCCTATAGCCACCAATCATCCTCCAGTTCTTATTGCCTTCCCTATAGCCACCAATCACCCTCCAGTCCTTATTGCCTTCCCTATAGCCACCAATCATCCTCCAGTTCTTATTGTCTTCCCTATAGCCACCAATCACCCTCCAGTCCTTATTGCCTTCCCTATAGCCACCAATCACCCTCCAGTCCTTATTGCCTTCCCTATAGCCACCAATCACCCTCCAGTCCTTATTGCCTTCCCTATAGCCACCAATCACCCTCCAGTCCTTATTGCCTTCCCTATAGCCACCAATCACCCTCCAGTCCTTATTGCCTTCCCTATAGCCACCAATCATCCTCCAGTTCTTATTGTCTTCCCTATAGCCACCAATCACCCTCCAGTCCTTATTGCCTTCCCTATAGCCACCAATCATCCTCCAGTTCTTATTGTCTTCCCTATAGCCACCAATCACCCTCCAGTCCTTATTGCCTTCCCTATAGCCACCAATCACCCTCCAGTCCTTATTACCTTCCCTATAGCCACCAATCACCCTCCAGTCCTTATTGCCTTCCCTATAGCCACCAATCATCCTCCAGTTCTTATTGTCTTCCCTATAGCCACCAATCACCCTCCAGTCCTTATTGCCTTCCCTATAGCCACCAATCGCCCTCCAGTCCTTATTGCCTTCCCTATAGCCACCAATCATCCCCCAGTCCTTATTGCCTTCCCTATAGCCACCAATCACCCTCCAGTCCTTATTGCCTTCCCTATAGCCACCAATCACCCTCCAGTCCTTATTGCCTTCCCTATAGCCACCAATCATCCTCCAGTCCTTATTGCCTTCCCTATAGCCACCAATCATCCTCCAGTTCTTATTGTCTTCCCTATAGCCACCAATCACCCTCCAGTCCTTATTGCCTTCCCTATAGCCACCAATCACCCTCCAGTCCTTATTGCCTTCCCTATAGCCACCAATCGCTCTCCAGTCCTTATTGCCTTCCCTATAGCCACCAATCGCCCTCCAGTCCTTATTGTCTTCCCTATAGCCACCAATCACCCTCCAGTCCTTATTGTCTTCCCTATAGCCACCAATCACCCTCCAGTCCTTATTGCCTTCCCTATAGCCACCAATCGCCCTCCAGTCCTTATTGCCTTCCCTATAGCCACCAATCACCCTCCAGTCCTTATTGCCTTCCCTATAGCCACCAATCGCTCTCCAGTCCTTATTGCCTTCCCTATAGCCACCAATTGTCTTCCAGTGCTTATTGCCTTCCCTATAGCCATCAATCGCCTACAAGTCCTTATTGCCTTCTCTATAGCCACTAATCGTCCTCCAATCCTTATTGCCTTCCCTATAGCCATCAATTGTCCTCTAGTCCTTATTGCCTTCCCTATAGCCATCAATCGCCCACAAGTCCTTATTGCCTTCCCTATAGCCACTAATCGTCCTCCAATCCTTATTGCCTTCCCTATAGCCACCGATTGTCTTCCAGTCCTTATTGCCTTTTCTATAGCCATCAATTGCCCTCCAGTCCTTATTGCCTCCTCTATAGCCACCAATCGTCCTCCAGTCCTTATTGCCTCCTCTATAGCCACCAATCGCCCTCCAGTCCTTATTGCCTCCCCTATAGCCATCAATTGTCCTCTAGTCCTTATTGCCTTCCCTATAGACACAAATTGTCCACCAGTCCTTATTGCCTTCCCTATCGCCACCAGTCGTCCTCCAGTCCTTATTGCCTTCCCTATAGCCACCGATTGTCTTCCAGTCCTTATTGCCTCCCCTATAGCCATCAATCGTCCTCCAATCCTTATTGCCTCCCCTATAGTCACCAATCGTCCTCTAGTCCTTATTGCCTTCCCTATAGCCATCAATCGCCCTCCAGTCTTTATTGCCTCCCCTATAGCCACCAATCGCCCTCCAGTCTTTATTGCCTCCCCTATAGCCACCAATCATCCTCCAGTCCTTATTGCCTTCCCTATAGCCACCAATCGCCCTCCAGTCCTTATTGCCTCCCCTATAGCTATCAATTGTCCTCTAGTCCTTATTGCCTTCCCTATAGCCACCAATCGCCCTCCAGTCCTTATTGCCTTCCCTATAGCCACCAATCGCCCACAATTCCTTATTGCCTTCCCTATAGCCACTAATCGTCCTCCAGTCCTTATTGCCTTCCCTATAGCCACCAATCGTCTGCCAGTCCTTATTGCCTTCCCTATAGCCACCAATCGTCTGCCAGTCCCTATTGCCTTCCCTATAGCCACCAATTGTCCTCCAGTCCTTATTGCCTTTTCTATAGCCACCAATCATCCTCTAGTCCTTATTGCCTTCCCTATAGCCACCAATCATCCTCTAGTCCTTATTGCCTTCCCTATAGCCACCAATCACCCTCCAGTCCTTATTGCCTTCCCTATAGCCACCAATCATCCTCTAGTCCTTATTGCCTTCCCTATAGCCACCAATCATCCTCCAGTCCTTATTGCCTTCCCTATAGCCACCAATCATCCTCCAGTCCTTGTTGCCTTCCCTATAGCCACCAATCATCCTCTAGTCCTTATTGCCTTCCCTATAGCCACCAATCACCCTCCAGTCCTTATTGCCTTCCCTATAGCCACCAATCACCCTCCAGTCCTTATTGGCCTCTCTATAGTCTCCAATCTCCCTCCAGTCCTTATTGCCTTCCCTATAGCCACCAATCGTCCTCCAGTGCTTATTGCCTTCCCTATAGCTTTGTACCCCCATCCCCATCTGAGACGAGCAGACTGTATCTGGCCTGGAGAAAGAGTCCTTTGGACTGGAAACGCGTGGGTTCTAGCCGCGGGGGGTGCATCCCTCATTACACACACGTAAGCACTTTATTATGTTGTATGTCTACCTCATTATACCTTTACCTTGATTGGGCTAAATAGTCTTGCACATGTTATATTTGATATGGATGCACTTTGTCAGGCACTGACACTTTTGTTATTAGTAGGATTTTGGATATAGATGTATGATAATGATTAGGTATATTATATAGGTAATAGGAGTTTTGTATGCAATTAGAGGAAGAGCACCCCCTGGCAGTGAATAACGTCAATGGCACACAACTGTTTTTAAATTTGGTTTTATTTAATCCAAAATAAAATGTATATTTATTTGATACTGTGAGTGCAATAGTCCGTCTCTGTGGGGTCAGTTGGTAGGGGTGTTCAGAGGTCGCCCCAAATAAAGAATTTGAGCCACACTTACCAAACCGCGATCCGCTGCTCAATTTATGTTTGGCACAAAAGTACAAGCAGCAGCTTACTTTCACTTCCTGTGCTTGGTAAGTGTGAGGTTTGGCCGAGGGATAGGCAGTGGTCCTGACAGTAGGGTAGCCCTACTGATCCCTACTGATCTGGTTTAACATGGCTGGTCCCATTTGGGACAGGAAGCAGCATAAATAATATTTTTTCTAACCTGATTAATTATTTTTATGAATCTAAAATCTAAATTCTGCTAATACCAATATCCTTTTAGATCGGTTAACATAGAAACATAGAAGGTTGATGGCAAAAGAGATCATACGGTCCATCTAGTCTGCCCTTATGTGTATACTGTATGTGCTCTTTATCTTAGGATAGATGTGTGCTTATACCAGACATGTTTCAATTCAGTGACTGTTGATTTTTCTACTACCTCTGCTGGAAGTTTGTTCCAAGCATCTACTACTCTTTCTGTAAAGTAATATTTTCTAACATTGCTCCTGATCTTCCCCCCGACTAGCTTCAGGTTGGGCCCCTTGTTCTATCATTAAGTTTCTTCTTAAAAACACTTCCCTCCTGAACCTTATTCAATCCTTTCACATATATAAAGGTCTCAATCATGTCCCCTCTCTCCCTTCTTTCCTCCAGACTGTACAAATGAAGTTCTTTAAGTCTCTCCTGATAAGTTTTAAGTTTAAAGTGGACCAACACCCAGGGGGGATCGGCCTGGGAATCTATAAGATTCCCGGACCGATCAGATCCCTCCCCGCGGGGCGGAACCCCCCAGGAGGCCCACAAACCTGACCTCAGCCCTGTTCCATCGGCGCATGCGCGAGCCGCGGCCACGTCTCGCGCTTCCCTCTAGCAGGGCGCGCACCCGCGCCGGCCGTTTGTGAATGGCCGGCGCAGGCGCGCTCCCTGTTAGAGGGAAGCGCGAGACGCAGCCTCCAGCGCTCAGAGCCGCTGAGCTGCTATGCTATCCGATCGGGGTGCCCCACCGAAGTGGACCAAAACCCAGGATAGTCAAAATCCTGGGTGTTGGTCCACTTTAAATCCTTCCACCATTTTCGTTGCCGGCCTTTGGACACGTTCTATTTACACAGTGCTGCCCATACGGTGCTCAGAGCAGGGATTCCTTCTACCCAAGTGCAAGGTTTTACATTTAGAGACATTAAACTCTAGTTTCCACAGTTTTGACCATCTATCCAGTAAAGCTAAATCATTTTCCATGTTGCAGACACCTCCAGGAATATCCACCCTATTACTAACCTTTGTATCATCAGCAAACAAACAAACTTTTCCTACCAAGCCTTCTCCTATGTCACATACAAATATATTAAAAAGAATGGGGCCCAGGACAGAGCCTTGCGGCACACCACTTGTAACTCGCCTTTGTTCAGATTGCACGCCATTTACAACAACGCTCTGATACCGATCCCTCAGCCAACTGGAAATCCACTGAACTATCCAGGGATTGAGTCCTACCTTCAATAACTTATCTATGAGCTCCTTATGTGGTACAGTGTCAAAGGCTTTGCTAAAATCCAGATAGGTGATATCCACAGCACCACCTTCATCTAACACTTTAGTGACATTGTCAAAGAAATCAATAAGATTGGTCTGACATGATCTGCCCTCAGTAAAGGTTGTCGAATCTATGGTCCTTTACTAAAGGAATCCGGATTCGGAATAGGGGCATCCCAATCTAGAATGTTTTGCAGTGTCAAAACCTCAGATTTTCCCTGTATTATAATTTTGATCCTCAATCCCACAGCACATGTGCGGGCTTCTGGCAGTACCAACATTTGACATACTTGGCTAGCTTGAATGTGTAGGCCAGGGGCAGGGATACCTACAGCTTGGCCACAGCTGTTCACAAAGGTGCCAGGGGAATTTAAACTGGACCTTCACCCTGAATAAGAGCCTATCTTATATGTTTCCCCACCCTGTACATACAGATTGCTCACATTAATCTGGACCTTCACCCTGAATAAGAGCCTATCTTATATGTTTCCCCACCCTGTACATACAGATTGCTCACATTAATCTGGACCTTCACCCTGAATAAGAGCCTATCTTATATGTTTCCCCACCCTGTACATACAGATTGCTCACATTAATCTGGACCTTCACCCTGAATAAGAGCCTATCTTATATGTTTCCCCACCCTGTACATACAGATTGCTCACATTAATCCGGACCTTCACCCTGAATAAGAGCCTATCTTATATGTTTCCCCACCCTGTACATACAGATTGCTCACATTAATCTGGACCTTTACCCTGAATAAGAGCCTATCTTATATGTTTCCCCACCCTGTACATACAGATTGCTCACATTAATCCGGACCTTCACCCTGAATAAGAGCCTATCTTATATGTTTCCCCACCCTGTACATACAGATTGCTCACATTAATCTGGACCTTCACCCTGAATAAGAGCCTATCTTATATGTTTCCCCACCCTGTACATACAGATTGCTCACATTAATCTGGACCTTCACCCTGAATAAGAGCCTATCTTATATGTTTCCCCACCCTGTACATACAGATTGCTCACATTAATCCGGACCTTCACCCTGAATAAGAGTCTGTCTTATATGTTTCCCCACCCTGTACATACAGATTGCTCACATTAATCCGGACCTTCACCCTGAATAAGAGCCTATCTTATATGTTTCCCCACCCTGTACATACAGATTGCTCACATTAATCTGGACCTTCACCCTGAATAAGAGCCTATCTTATATGTTTCCCCACCCTGTACATACAGATTGCTCACATTAATCCGGATCTTCACCCTGAATAAGAGCCTATCTTATATGTTTCCCCACCCTGTACATACAGATTGCTCACATTAATCCGGACCTTCACCCTGAATAAGAGCCTATCTTATATGTTTCCCACACCCTGTACATACGGATTGCTCACATTAAAAAATCATCCTACCTGCATCTATTGCATTTTCTGAGACTTTAAACATCCAAGATGGCGGCCCAGGAAGGTGCTGCCTGCAAACAGGAAGTGTCTTCTGACTGTGCCGCTCTGCAATGTGGGATTGCTGACCTTTTCCTGACCCCAGCTATGCTCTGTTTGTGCAAAGCACAGCTATAACCCCGCTCCTCTGCACTTTTGCCCCCCTCTCCTCTCCTCAGTATGTAATGCTACTGAGCCAAGATGGCGGCGCCCGTATCCTAGAGTCCTGAACAGAGTTGCAGCCCAGTGGGGGAAAGAATAAAAAGTGACTCAAAAATGAAGACTCTTAATTTTAGATGCTGGGGAATTGTATTTTTTAGGGTTTTCCATTAGATGATGTTGAAGGTCCGCTTTAAAAGGGAAACCACCAACTTTTCAGGGTGGGAAAGAGGGACAATTCTTAAATAGGCCACGCCCCCTCATTGGCGGTTGGATAGGAGATAGATTGTAACAGTTAAAACAATAGAAACACTTTGAATAGACAAATAAATGAATCATTTATTGACACAGATCTGCATGTTACAGCTCAAAGAGGGACAAATGAGAACAACGAGGGACAGGGGGACATATACTCAAAAAAGGGGCAGTCCCTCCAATCAGGGACACTTGCATGGTTTCCTACTGCATGCCCCTTAAAGCGGACCAGATTGCTTACATTAAAAATCATCCTACCTGCATCTACTGCATGTCATGAGCCTTTAAACATGCAAGATGGCGGCTCATGGAGCATCAGGCAGCCTGCAAACAGGAAGTGTCTTTTGACTGTGTCGCTTTGCATTCTGGGATTGCTTTTCTTTCCCTGACCCCAGCCCTGCTCTGTCTGTGAAAAGCACAGCTATAACCCCACCCCCTGTACTTTACCCCTCTCTCCTCTCCTCAGTATGTGATGCTTCTGAGTCAAGATGGCGGCGCCCGTATCCTGAAGTCCTGAACAGAGTTGCAGCCCAGTGGGGGAAATAATAATAAGTAAGTGATTAAAAATGTAAAATATATTAATGTTAGATGCTGGGGAATCGTTTTATAAGGGTTTGGGCTTTGCAATAAATCATGGTGAAGGTCCGGTTAAATCTTAGGAGAAAGTAGGCTGAATTCATTTATATGGTTTTGTCCCACTTTAAAAGGACAAAATTAAAAAAGCATCTTACATTGCCCGATGTTCCTCCAGGGCTGTGCTTCCTCTCAGCTCGGCGCCCTGAAGTACACTTCCTCATCTACCCTTTCCAGTGCCACCCTGCCGATGCAGGCCACCAATACTAGCACAAGGAGCTAGTCCAGACCACGCCCCCTCTGTATTGATGGCTACCATTCAAGTCCAGCGAACATCTCCCCACACAGCCTTCTGCTAGCAAGCGCTCTTACTCCCAGCACCACCCAACCCATTATGCCAGCTCCCAGGGCCATGCCCACTTGCTTCAGAAGAGAAACCCATGAGGTAAAACTCTAACCCTGATATTTAGGCCATTTCTTCTTCAATTTAATAACAGCTTAGGACAGCGCCAAATGTAGCCTGACACACTGGTGTAACAATTACCTTTGCCTGAAATATCACTTTACCCAAAAAAGAATTTACTCTTTAAAGTGGACCAACACCCAGGATTTTCACTATTCGGTGGGGCACCCCGATCGGGGGTGCCCCGCTGTGTGTAACCCCCCAGAACGGCTGGAAACACACGGGCGTTCGTCCAATCAGAGCACTCAGAGCCGCTGTGGTATGCACGTACAAGCGGCATCCAACCACAGCGGCTCTGAGCGCTGGAGGCCGCGTTTCGCGCTTCCCTCTAACAGGGAGTGCGCCCGCACTGGCCATTCACAAACGGCCAGCGTGGGTGCGCGCCCTGCTAGAGGAAAGTGTGAGACGCGGCCGCGGCCCGCGCATGCGCCGTTGGAACAGGGTTAAGGTAAGGTTTCTGGCCTTCCTAGGGGGTTTCACCCCGCGGGACATCTCGATTTTGGATGCCCCACGGGGAAGGATCTGATCGGCCCGGGAATCTTATAGATTCCCGGGCCGATTCCCCCTGGGTGTTGGTCCACTTTAAACTGGACCGTCAGCATGATTTAACAAAAAGCCAAAACCCCAGCATCTAAAATTAATATATTTTAAGTTTTTAGTCACTTACTTAATATTCTTTCCCCCACTGGGCTGCAACTCTGTTCAGGACTCTAGGATACGGGCACCGCCATCTTGACTTGGGGGAGGGTTATAGCTGTGCTTTGTACAAACAGAGCAGAGCTGGGGTCAGGGAAAGTTCAGCAATCCCAGAATGCAGAGCGACACAGTCATAAGACACTTTCTGTTTGCAGACTGCCTGATGCTCCATGAGCCGACATCTTGGATGATTAAAGGCTCAGAATATGCAGTAGATGCAGGTAGGAGAATTTTTAATGTGAGCAATCTGTATGGACAGGGTATGGGAAACATATAAGATAGGCTCTTATTCAGGGTGAAGGTCCGGATTAATGTGAGCAATCTGTATGTACAGGGTGTGGGAAACATATAAGATAGGCTCTTATTCAGGGTGAAGGTCCGGATTAATGTGAGCAATCTGTATGTACAGGGTGTGGGAAACATATAAGATAGGCTCTTATTCAGGGTGAAGGTCCAGATTAATGTGAGCAATCTGTATGTACAGGTGTGGGAAACATATAAGACAGACTCTTATTCAGGGTGAAGGTCCGGATTAATGTGAGCAATCTGTATGTACAGGGTGTGGGAAACATATAAGATAGACTCTTATTCAGGGTGAAGGTCCAGATTAATGTGAGCAATCTGTATGTACAGGGTGTGGGAAACGTATAAAATAGGCTCTTATTCAGGGTGAAGGTCCGCTCTAAGATCTGAGCTAGGTGTTACTACGCTGAACAGCAGACATTTTACAGGGGAGACTCCATTTGTGCCCTCGGTCAGGAAGGTAGCCAGCCATAGGACAGGGGCGCGCAGCAGGCTACACGAGCGATCGCATTACCGGGTGTGGAATGTTCCGCGCTGCCAGGACAAGTAGCGAGGCCGCTGGATGGAATCTGCAATACTGCTCTCAAGCGTCTCACTTGGCGTCAGATCTGTTTCTTCATGAAGAAATAATTCTTTATTCTTTTCAATAAACTTTATGAGGACGATATTAAAGATCGTTACAGACAAAATGGTTGATTTAGCACCGGGAGAATTTTTTTCTCTCACTTTTGTGAGGTGATTTTTTTCCCTTAGTGCAATTTAGCGCCATATTTAGCTGTGCAAATTATTTAAACATGTGCACAGGTAAAAATGGTGCTGAATTGCGCAAGGAAAAAAATCATGTGGAGACTGATTCACTACTAGCACCAGGTAATGCCAGATGAGCGTCTGTTTAGCGGCGCTTAGAGCGACCGCCAGTAAAGGCTGTAAGCGGGTATCAGTCACTGTAGTAACCTGGCCAGCATTGATAAATGTGATGTGTGTTGGGCGCTCTAACATCAGTACAGCGCTGCAGGGAGCGAAAGGTAGCACCAGCTCGGTGTGTGTCCGGCGCTCCACACCAACACTACTCACACATAGGGGCACAGCGCCAGGTAGCGCCTCATAGCGGCAGGCAGCGTCTGGTAAATGATGGGCGCGTATCCAAAACCACATTTATGAAGGCGATTCTGGTGAGCGACTCTAACAGCGCCATGTAGCGTCCGATTCATCATTACAGGTGGCTCAGCGTATAGCGCCATAGCTTCCAGCGCGCCAGGTATTACCTGTCGCTCTCCCATACATTTCAATGGATGTTACCTTTCTTCTGTTTAAACAGGGTTTTTTGTTTTTAATTTTTTTTTCTTCTCCCAAATAATTGTGTGACCTCTCCTGGCCTAGAAAAAATAATTTTAGAAAACTTTTTAGATTTTTTTGATTTTTATGCAGAATTGTCATTACAGGTCTGGCACTAAAGTGTTATTGTCACAGTGTTAAAACAATGTCATTCCATGTGTTTTCGCTTTGTTACAGGTGGATATGTGTTCAAAAACAGACTTTAATCACACAGCGTCTGGCGCTCTATGCTATAGCGGCCAGATCGCCGACGCTGTGTGTATCTGTTTTTTTGTTAAATATAGTGTGAGTCGCTGAGAGTCGGTTGCACTGAGCTGGCGCTACCTTTCGCTCCTTGCAACGCTGTACTGGTGTTCAGCCGGCCAGGTTACTACAGCAACTGGGGAGCTCTGTTACAGCGCCCAATAGCCGATCACAGCGTCTACTAGCGGTCGCTCTTAGCGCCTCTGTACAGACGCTTATCTGCCGATACCTGGCGCTAGTAATGAATCGGCCTGCCCGCGTCGGAGCTCTGAATCTGGTCACTGTAGCATAGAGCGCCAGACGCTGTGTGATTAAAGTCTGTTTTTGAACACATATCCACCAGTAACAAAGTGAAAACACATGGAATGACTTTGTTTTAACACTGTGACAATAACACTTTAGTGCCAGACCTGTAATGACAATTCTGCATGAAAATATAAAAAGTCAAAAAAGTTTCTAAAAGTGTTTGCAGCCAGGAGAGGTCACACAATGATTGGAGCAAAAAAAAATATTTTAATGGCCAAACATGCTACACACAACTAATGAAACCCCATTGAAATGTATGGGAGAGTGACACTGAGCGAAAGGTAATACCTAGCACACTCTAACCTAGAGCGCCGGCGATATACGCTGAGCCACCGGTAGTGATACAAGTGACGCTACATGGCGCTGTTAGAGTTGCTCACCAGATTCGCTTTCATACTTTCCGGTACAGTGCCCGGCGTTCACCAGACGCTACAAGGCGCTATCCCTTCTTAAATAACCCCCTTAATTTTTTTCCCTCCCACAGAAAAATGTGAGAAAAAAATAATCTCACAGTGCTGAATCGGCCCTAAAATGTCACACATATATGAAGAATAGCAGTTTAAAGTGGACCTATTCAGGGTTTTGGTCTGTGCCCCTGAGTCATCCCAATTCAGGGCGGGCCGCTATGTGAAACCCCGGATTGCCTGTATTGCTGTCTCACAGGTGATTCCACGGTGCATGTGTGGGCTCTCCTTCTATCAGGTTTACTAGCTATGCACATGAATGAGCTGCTGGAAAACCTGAATAGTAGATTCCCCTCTGGTGACATGGGGGGGGGGGGGTTTAAAGTGGACCAACACCCAGGGGTGATCGGCCCGGGAATCTATAAGATTCCCGGCCCGATCACCTCCCTCACCGCGGGGCATCCGAGATCGGGAAAAGCCCCAAAAAACCTTCCCTTATCGGCGACGGATCAGCCGCCGCCGCCTCCCGCGCGCCCCTCTAGCAGTGCCCGCACCGGCAGTTTGTGAATGGCCGGCGCGGGTGCGCGCCCTGTAAGAGGGACGCGCGGGAGGCAGCGGCTTGTCCATCGCCAAAAAGGTACATTTTTTGGGGCTTTTGGGGGGATTTCACACAGCGGGGCATCCTGATCTCGGATGCCCCGCTGAAGTGGACCAACACCCAGGATAGTGAAAATCCTGGGTGTTAGTCCACTTTAAACCGCCGTTCCAACAGCACATGCGCGAGTGTTCGTCCAATCACTGATTTATGCCGTGCATACTAAGGGATAAAACACAATTCTGTGCTACTCACCTGTAGAATTGGTTTCTCTGCCATATCTATTCCAGGCCATCAGTTTCATTCACGATAGGGTTAATTCCTATAAACATCCAGTTGCACCTGCTCATGTCAGTAATTAAAAAGCAGTACAAGTAGAATCACCTACCGGGGAGGCTAGGGCCTATTATGTATAGGAGACAATATTATGCCACACCGAACTTTTGAAATCTTTTTTTATTTTTTCAATGCTAAATACTATTTACATATATACAAAAGAACACCAGGACAAGGCATCAAAAAGATAGGACTGTAACCCAGAATAGGGCGGGTCTGACGGCCTGGAATGGATATGGCAGAGAAACCAATTCTACAGGTGAGTGTCAGGCCCAAGGCCTGATTATAGAATAAGCACGTGTATTATAATTTCTATTTGTGTATAATGTATAGTCCAAGACCTGGGTGAGGGGTCACTCAGACTGTGTTTCGTGTATTCCAGTTTTATTGGGGGTTCTGTTTGTGGTACTTCCTTCTTTGAAGTCAAAAGCCTTTGTAGCAGCAGGATGTACTGTCTCTGGACCTACCATAAAACCAAACTAAGATAAGGGACTTGGAAGAGAGATGCCCTCACCAAGTGGGGTCAGAGGGGAGGGGGGATGAAGCTTTTCCCTCCGAAATTTAGCCAAAAAACCTAGATGCTAAACACATTCTGGGGTAAGAAAACCTGAGTCACGAACCTCTGTCACAAGCCTGTGGCAAAAGCTGGACAAAAGACCCTAAGCAACAGCCGGAGACTCACTCACAAGGACTGCTGCCATTATACTGTAAGGACTTTCTTTTTGTTTTCTGAACTTGTCTTGCTGTACTCTTTTATGTAGTTTTGTACTTGTATGTCATTTGTGTCTGTATATTACATCTAGCACTGTGATACCTTTTTATCAGATTAAATGTTTAATTAATCAGCTCTGGCCTTTGATCTCTAAATATATGAGCTCACCTTTCTGAAGGAAGCTCTGGTGAAACACGTTTATCAAAGGTTTAGTTTGGTGACTTTCTGGGACTAGTAGTGAATACCCAGGGGTCTGGTGGCTTTAACCCTTGCACCATCACACTCTCTCTAGCGTCTTGGCTGGGCTGATAGAGTGCAATCGTGACAGTGAGTATCACAGAATTGTGTTTTCTCTTCCAATCCATTCCAGGCCGTCAGCTTCATTCACGATAGGGACCTCCAAAGGCAGTGCTTATATATGGGAGGGATCCCCAAAGCAGAAGCAGCAGGCAGTTCATTTCACTACCGTCTGTAAAACCTTCCAACCAAAACAGCGTCTGCTGAGGCCCTAACATCTACCTTGTAAAATTTGGTAAATGTATGAACTGAAGACCAAGTAGCAGCCTTACAAACTTGTTCCGCCGAGGCCTGATGCTGAAAAGCAAAGTTGGGGAGGCAAACGGGTCAGGAGATCTGTGGGAATAAGGCCGTGCAGGAAGCCGACAGGGTAAATTCCCTGTTTCCTGCTAAAACCTAGAAACTTGAGAGAGAGAATCCAAGCGACCTTCATAGTCCAGTCCAACTGCAAGAATGAAAACTGGCTTGATCAGGTGCAGCTGCAGGTTTATAGGGCCAGGAGGAGCCACACCTTTCAATCTTGCAGTCCACGATAGGAATTAACCCTATCGTGAATGAAGCCGACGGCCCAGAATGGATTGGAAGAGAAAACAATTGTTTTGAACAGTACGTCGGCATAGGGAGCAGCGGCACACGCATCACCGGCTCCTCTGTGGACTGCACACTCCTGCCAGCTGCCACCAATATCGCTGAAGATGGGCACACTCCCGCACCCTATTCAGACAGGCTGGAGATGCCAGGGATGTATGTGACGGCTGGCGATCGGGGCGAGGGCCTGGGGAAATGTAAGGCTCTTGCGGGCAATCTGGGGGTTTATACATTGAAGCATGCCAGATCGGCATGCCCCAGGGGCACTTAGATGGTTAGCATATGGGGCGAATGGTCCACATTTGGAAGTGTGCAATGTCCCAGTACAGCATTTGCAATACTGTTGTGTCCCCCTTGGTGTCTGATATTTTGTGTACCGTATATACTCGAGTATAGGCCGACCCGAATATAAGCCGAGGCACCTAATTTTACCCCAAAAAACCTGGAAAAGTTATTGACTCGAGTATAAGCCTAGGGTGGGAAATGCAGCAGCTACCGGTAAATTTCAAAAATAAAAATAGATACCAATAATGTTTTTGAATACCGTATTTATTTCAAAGAAAAACAGTAAACTAGCTCTGTAAGTGGAAAAGAGGGTCAATAAAAACAATATGGTATCAACAATAACTTTAAAAGTACAAAAACTTTAGCTCATTCAGCAACCAAGCTACAACACAAGAGTTAAAATCCTTCAAAACTGGATTCCTCCTCATCATCTGTATTTCCAAACAGAGCTTCAGCATTAGCTGGTGTGAGGTTATCAGCATATACATTGTCATCATCACTGAGTTCGCAGTCATCATCATTACTGCTGTCGTTCTCATACAAAGCGCTGTCTTCACTGCCATCCATAGCATTACTAATGCCACATTTCTTGAAGGCGCGTTGCACCATTTCCTCCGGAATCTCTTCCCAGGCATCACAAACCCACTTTGCTATCAAATCTATGTCGGGCTTCATCAGATTTCCACCTTTTGTCAGTCGGGCTTGACCAGATGACATCCATTCATGCCACATCTTTCTCACATGGTCTTTGAAAGGTTTATTTAAACACACATCTAGCGGTTGCAATACAGATGTAAGCCCACCTGGAATAACGGCCAAAGTAATTTGAGAAGACTTTGCCATTTTTTTTATGTCATCAGATGTGTGGGCTCTGAACATATCCCAAACTAGCAATGATGCTCTTTTCTTTAAGGCTGCTCCTGGTCGTCCATTCCAAATTTCTTCCAACCATTTCTTTGTTCCGTCTTCATCCATCCAGCCTTTAATATGTGCGCGCACTGTAATTCGTGGTGGGAATTTGATCTTTTTAGGCAAGGTCTTTCTTTTAAAAATAATGACAGGCCGCAGCTTAGTTCCATTAGCCAAACATGAAAGAACAACTGTGAAATGGTTTTTTTCATTTCCTGTGGTTCTGAGAAAAATAGTTTTGTCTCCCAAACTTGCCACAGTTCTGTTGCTTGGAAGATCAAAGGTCATAGGTGTTTCATCCATATTTCCAACATCTCCCAGGTCATAGTTATGGATCCTTCTTTGCTTTATGATGAATGAATGGAATGACATCACTTTTTCATCAAGGTCTTTTGGCAACTTCTGTGAAATCTTTGTTCTTTGCCGCAAACATAGGGCAAACCTATTCATGAAGCGGGTACACCATCCTGCTGACGCAACAAATTTTTCAATGCCTGGTGCTTTAAATGTGTCATCTTTAGCCATTTGAAGGGCACGTAAGCGAATTCCCATGCGTGTTACGCAGTAACCATTTTGACAACACTCCATAACCCATTTATGCAATTCAGTCTCTAGAGCCCCATATGAAGTTGTTAAACCACGTTGAGCTTTTTTTGCCAAGTCAGCTTTCTTTTTCCGCCATTCCCTCACTTGTTTTTCATCAACACAAAATTCCCTACTTGCAATACTGTTATTGCTTTCTTCTGCTCTTGACACAACCTTAAGTTTGAAACCAGCTTCGAATGACCTGCGTTTTTCTTTTGGTCCAGGATTACCGGTAGAAGTATTGGGATCCATTTCTAATAGGATAAAAAAAAAGACTTTTACGGGTAGCGTACGGTATCTTTTGAGGCCTAATGCAGGCTGATATTACAGAAAGTGATGACATGACTGTTTGCATAGAGCAGCCTGTGTTAGGGCTCATAATATACGGTACATTCTACCAGTGTCCTGCCTGGTTTATGCTGAGTAAATACCTGGTTCCTGCCGTTTGATTGCCCGATACGTTCTGCTGTTATACCGGTAGTTGATTGCCGCCTTCCTCTTCAGCGCGCCGGCTCCCTCTATACACCCGGAAGCGGCCGCTCGCCAGGCTGGACTGAAGCTGCGCCGGCCGCTTCTGGGTGTACGCTATGGCAGTGCAAAAATGAACGCATGCATCTTTCCCGTTAGCTTAAACTGGACGTTCAGCGTGATTTAATGAAAAGCCCAAACTCTTTAAAAACGGTTCCCCAGCATCTTAAATTAATATATTTAACATTTTTAGTCGCTAACTTATTATTCTTTCCCCCACTGGCCTGCAACTCTGTTCAGGAATTTAGGATACGGGCGCCGCCATCTTGACTCAGAAGCATCACACTTACAGAGGAGAGGAGAGTGGGATAAGGTACAGGGGGGCGGGTTATAGCTGTGCTTTGCTCAGACAGAGCAGAGCTGGGGTCAGGTAAAGGTCCGCAATCCCAGAATGCAGAGCAGCACAGTCAGGAAGCACTTCCTGTTTGCAGGCTGCCTGATGCTCCATGAGCCGCCATCTTGGATGTTTAAAGGCTCATAACATGCAGTAGATGCAGGTAGGATGATTTTTAATGTGGACAATCTATATGTACAGGGTGTGGGTAACATATAAGATAGGCTCTTATTCAGGGTGAAGGTCCGGATTAATGTGGGCAATCTGTATGTACAGGGTGTGGGAAACAAATAAGATAGGCTCTTATTCAGGGTGAAGGTCCGGATTAATGTGGGCAATCTGTATGTACAGGGTGTGGAAAACATATAAGATAGGCTCTTATTCAGGGTGAGGGTCCGGATTAATGTGGGCAATCTGTATGTACAGGGTGTGGGTAACATATAAGATAGGCTCTTATTCAGGGTGAAGGTCCGGATTAATGTGGGCAATCTGTATGTACAGGGTGTGGGTAACATATAAGATAGGCTCTTATTCAGGGTGAGGGTCCGGATTAATGTGGGCAATCTGTATGTACAGGGTGTGGGTAACATATAAGATCGGACCCTCACCCTGAATAAGAGCCTGATTAATGTGGGCAATCTGTATGTACTGGGTGTGGGTAACATATAAGATAGGCTCTTATTCAGAGTGAGGGTCCGGATTAATGTGAGCAATCTGTATGTACAGGGTGTGGGTAACATTGAATGTTGCTAGGTACCATCTTACCTGCTCCTCAGACGCTGCTTCTTCCCTCACACAAAAATGGCGGGCACGCTCACTTCATTAACTATGCCGGATGACGTGGTGAGCGAGCCCGTCATTTTTGAGTGAGGGACGGAGCAGTGTGAGCGAAGGCCTTGCTGGCCAATCAGGAGAAAGCTAGGTAAGATGACAGTGGGGGGGCGGGGTTTATATCCGCACACAGCGAGAGCAGCTGTGAGCGGCGGTGCCGGCCGTGGCGGACTTAGCAGAGCATTTTTTTTGTTCTTTAAACAACTTGACAGGAGCGGAGGAGCTGCCGTGGGTGCGCGCCTTAGAAGAACGCTGCTGACAGCAGGTACCGCCGCCCCCCTCCGACTTCCTCTCCCCCACCTAATGCCGACTGTTGCGCGCTGCTGCCGGTGGGCATACAACAGTGCCTGGCAGACCAGGAGGCCGCGGGCGCGGCCTATGCTGGCCAAAACTGACTCACTGCGGGCCCAAAGTGACTCACTGACTCGAGTATAAGCCGAGGCGGCTTTTTTCAGCCCAAAAAGTGGGCTGAAAAACTCGGCTTATACTCGAGTATATACGGTAGTTAATATATGGTTGATAATATGTCTTTGCTAATATGGCATAATATATCTGTGTTCATACAGTGTGTGTGTATATATATATATATATATATATATATATATATATATCCTGTTCCTATACTTTTATATCCCGTTTTCATGTAATATGTTTCATATGCAAATTTATGTAGTTTGCACTCATGGAGTTAATGTTTTCACACTTGCAGTTCCAGAAACTTCATATCTTCCTAGTACTGTAACTAAGAGTTGCTAGGGAAGGGTCATGTGACAAGTGGTGAGCCTATCAGGACTGCTGAGCCCCTAAGCCTGGCCTCCCCTCCATTTTCTAGGAGAATAGTTGTGATCTCTGAAGGGAGAAGATCTGTGCTAGTGGCTGCTGGCTTGTCTCACGTGGCTAGTGTGGAGAAAGAGGTCAGATTCAGCACCTGTGCGGAGGACTAATGCTTATCAAGTCTGCTGATAAATCTACAGCATCATCTTTCATATTCCAGGTCGCAGAGACGGTCTTCAATTCATCTCTAATCTTCAAGGTCGCAGAACCCATCTTCAATCTTGCAAGTAAGTTATTCAGCCTAAATGGCACTATAAGTCTCAGCAAGTCCTCTAGTCTCCCACACCACAGGATTGCTCCGGAGCTCCCTATCTGTACTGTCACTGTACCATCTAGACTGCCAGTAAAAGTTCAGTTGATCCTAACCTGGCCTCTGCCTGTTATTGCTACCCAACACCTAGCAAGGGATCTCTTGGGACCCCCGGTTGGTAGGGTAACCGGTGCCACCAAACCCTCCTGGCGTTACGACACGGGGCCCTCATACCATCTGGGTCTACAGACTTTAACATCTGTCCGGAACCTAGGCTTCGGCCTGCCACTCCAAAAGCCGGTGACCCACAGCTGCCTCCCAGCTTCCCTAACCTGGTCACCACAAGTGCACCAAAATGTGTACCCCATCTCCCCCACTTCAGCAGTACTTTTTGAATTGTTTTGCCATCCTGTGTTCTCTCCTACCTAGCAATAGATCTGGCAATTTCCCCAAAGTCCCAGATTGCCAGGGGATTAAACCGGACCAACACCCGTTTTTACTTTAATGGGTGTTGGTCCCTCTGTCTGCTGATAACAAGAAGCTCGGGGGGCATCCAGAACACTGGAGCCCCCACGCACCTAACTGCGCAGAACGCTCGTAAAACTCACCTTCATTACGAGCCAGCGCCAGGAAAGGTGTCCCGCGATTGGCCACCGGGCGGTCACATGATGGACCCGATCACGTGACTGCCCAGCGAGCAATCTCAATCGTTCTGGATGCCCCCCGAGCTTCTTGTTATCAGCAGACAGAGGGACCAACACCCGTCAAAGTAAAAACGAGTGTTGCTTCGGTTTAAGTGGCAGGACCAGTGTTTGCCAGCTTTTATCATGACCTTCCACCCGGGCTAAGATCAAACAAAATTAAATCTTGCAGAGCTGGGACCTCTTCATCATATATATGAAGCAACTGCCCCCCGGGTAAGTGGCGGGGCATCTGATGTCATAGGAGCCTGGGAATAGAATGGCAAAGACTGGGTTTACAGTACTTCAGGGAAAGCAAAACTCACCATTTATTTTTCTACTTCCACAGAGAGGACTAATGCGTGACGTCCAAAATACTCCACAGCCGGATGATTCACCTCCGGGGGGAAATTCCTATTCTGGATGCCTCGTTGTGTGAAAACCCCAAGCAATCCCACGCCACATGCAATCCTATGCCACATCCCCAGCACCTCATGGCTGATGCACGCTCCTGCCCCCAGCCATGCAGGTAGGTTGCGGGTGTTCAGACCACAGGGAAACGGGAGATGCGGCTGCTGCCTATCCTGGGCTCTGTTTCAAAATATAGCGATAATAATCCTGATATAGTTCGCGGATTGGCGAGAGCCAACGCATACGCTGTGGCAAGGTGAGTATATCAGCGAATCCAGAGGGTTTCACACACAGCGGTATCCCAAATCCCTCCTGTAAAATGGTCACATGTGCTATATGTTTTTTTTTCTTTTAAAACGGACCTTGCTTTAGGTCCATACCCGATTTGGGATGCCTTACTGAAACCCTGCTGGTCGCCAGATACACATACGTCACCAGTGATCTGCTTCAGCTACTTTGGCCATGCATGTTAATATTCAGATAAAGAAATGCAAGACTCGCAATGAGTGGGGGATGCGCCCACGGAACGCGTGGCTCCTGATGTAGTAGGCGGTAGGGAGAATGGCATGCTTGTGATATTTTGACTATACTTGTATACTTGTACTTGGTCTGATTTTCTGTGATATATTTGGTATTTATTGGTCTGATTGATTACAGTATCTATATTGGTGAAGTATTGTGTGGTTATTTATTAGATGTTTTATGGGATATTTATTCACTTGGCAATCATGTAGGTCTTGTTTTTTGATGACACATTGTATATGTATTTACTGATTGGTTGCACTTTGCACTTTATAGTTATTTGATATAGGATCCGGATCTAGGCAGGATTTTCACATTGTTAATTGCATTGTTAGATCACTTCTATATATTTTCTCAATCTCAATTTTATCTGTAGATGCTGATTGATATTTATATGTGCCATCACTCTCCCCATCGCCTACACATTTTATGTTGGTTTATCTTATATGTATTGTCTTATTATTTGTTTTTTAAGGGTTTTTAATTATAGATTATATGTAGTGATTCATTTGGTGATATGGAATAAAATCTTTTTTGACAAATACGTTTTTTGCAAGTGCCTCCCTATACAATTTTATGGTCTTGAGGTGAGCTTGGATAAGCACCTTTAGTAATTACAGGGTATTGTGCAGATCCCATTGCCTACACTCGCAATGAGCGTGCGGCACCTCCTGCATCCCTCTATGGCTGTGTGCGGCCATGCCAGTCATTCTGTTACAGTGGGCGAGGGCAGCCAAAAAAAATGCATGGGATGCCGCCACTAGCCGCACATGTGCCATGAGTTTGGGACCGGATAGAGACAGGATAGAACAAGGAGGGGAAAGAGAAAAGGGGGCAGAAGATGGGAGTAAATTCACAAGGACAGCAATGGTTCCCACCTTCCTTTTATTTACTTCACTTGCTTCTATGGCACCCACTGTGTCCTAGTGGCAGCCTCTGCTGCTGCCCTGTAGGAGGCGCCATCATCAGAAGGATAAGTGGACCAAAACCCACCCTGGAGTCTGAGACTCCAGGGCAGACATACTCGCTTCCCCCCAGGACACCCCGATCGGGGATGACCCACTGTGTGAAATCTCCCAGGTCACCCCAAAACTCACCTTTGTTCCTGGTCCAACGGCCCCATGCATGCTCCAGGCATTTGTGAGTGGCCGACGCAGGCACGCTCCCTGGTGGGGAGGACCAATAGCCAGGATAGTCAAAATCCTGGGTTTTGGTCCACTTTATGATCAACAGTATCAGAACACAAACAGAACAGACTTTCTATGTATTGAAATGTTTTTTATTGTCAAATGAAAAACAAAGACATCTTCTATAAAAAAAAAAATCAGTTCAGTTGATGCTGCATGTCCCCTCCTCATCCCCCATTGCAACTTCTTCACTTCACCCAAAATCACTGGTGATGGGGCACAGACGTCCGAGCTATTTAGGCAAGTAGTCGGCACTCCTGCAAATAAGGAACAAGAGACAGTCAAGTATAACAGCGATAAACGCAAACTGTATTTTTTTTAACCTTTTTGCATAGAACATATTTAATCAAATGCAGCACCAAGCACACGGCAGCTGAAGACTCATATCAATCACTAATATCAGATATTTATATTATATTTTTATAATTATTTCTTTATTTTAATTAATTTATTTATTTTAATTTATTTGTTTATTTTACAGCTTTCTTATTCTGCCCCCAGTTGGTGTAATCATAATTCCCTCCCTAAGACCTCTATAGGGTTGATTCAGCACCATATTTTTGACTTGCATTTTTTCTTTGGTGCAATGCAGCAAGATATATAGCTTCCATAAAACACACATTTGCTAACATAAGAAAAAAAACATTATACACTTTGAAAATGAAACTTCCCTTTAAAGTGGACCAAAACCCAGGATTCTGACTATCCTGGGTTTTGGTCCTTGCCCCTGGGGCAATCCGACTGATCGCAGAAATCAACTCGCCTCTTCCCGGTCCTAGGGCGCATGCGCGGCCGCTTATCTAATTAGCTCACTCAGAGTCGCGGGCGTCACGTCGTCTAAGCCTTAGTCTAAGGCGAGCGGCTGACAGATGCATCCCCCACTTTCCTTTAACAGGGACCATGGCCGCAGCCATTCACAAATGCCTGACAAGGGGAATGCGCTCTGATAGAGGGATAGTGGGGATGCGGCCGTGGCTCGCACATGTGCCGTTGGACCGGGAATGAAGGTAAGTGTATGGGTCAACCCTGGGGGTTTTACACAGTGGGGCATCCCGATTTTGGATGCCCCAGGGGGAGGGAATCGATCGGATTCCCAGGCCTATCGCTGTGGGTTTTGGTCCACTTTAAGTGCCTGCTACGTAGATTCTACATGCCTGGCGTTTCCCCAGTTGCGTGCCCCAAAAAAAAAAAAAATAAAAATAAAAACTTAGCTCCGTCCGTGATCCAGCACCGGGAGTGTCCTCTTCCCCCGGGGTGCTTCTGAACCACCCTCCCCTGTGGTCTTCAGCGAGGAAGAGAACACCTGTTACTTGCCCCACGCACCAGCTACTGGCATCTAACAGGCTGCCGCAATGAGATGACGTCATCTCATGTCTCATTGCTCTGGTATAATAGACCACTTCCGGCAGCGGGAGAGCTGCCAAAAGCTGGTAGTGATCGTGAAGGTCGGGGTAGGGGACATCGCAATTAGCAATGGAAGGAGAAATCACAATTTTTCTGTGTGTCAGGTTTTTTTTTTAAAAACCCATTGAGAACGGCTAAGTAGCTCCCACCACAATACCTGAAACCCCAAAGCCAAAGAGGGGTGCAGAAGTGCCCGTGGCCTGTGAGAGCTATGCATGCTGGTAGCCTTCAGGGCAGGTGGGGGGGGGGGGGGGGTAGACAGTCGGCTTTTGCATCCTTGTCTATCAGCCCCTATAGCTGGTGCCCGGCCTGGTTTTACTAGGGAGGGGGAACCCTATGCCTTTTTTCTTATTTAAAGTGGAACAAAATACAATTCTGTGATTACTCACCTGTAGAATTGGTATTATACGTATACAGCACATCCTGCTCCAGAGATATTTCCTTACGTTTGGGTAATACATCCACAAGATGGCGCTGGACTGCAGAGACAGCAAAAAAGTGGCTTCTCCCGGCCCCTTATATTCCAGGGACCTCCCACAAATTCCCCAGTATTGACAAGCAGTTAGCAAGAAGCCGGGAGAATAACAACCATAATAAAACAATTTTAACCATGATAACAACCACCATACAGAGGTACTAAGAATAATGAAAACAAGGGTGGGGTAGAACAGGACGTGCTGTATACATATAATACCAATTCTACAGGTGAGTAATCAAAGAATTATATTATTCTAAGTATACAGCACGTCCTGCTCCAGAGATAATTCCTTACGTTTGGGACATCCAATAGCAGTGTCCGCAAGGTAGGGTGGGATCCCCAAAAGCAACAATATGCAGATTAAACCACTGCCGGCTGCAGAACTTTGCGGCCAAAAGCAGCATCAGCTGAGGCCCGAACATTAACCTTGTAAAACTTAGAAAAAGTATGAACAGAAGACCAAGTAGCGGCCTTGCAAAGTTGTTCAACAGAAGCCTGGTGCTGAAAGGCCCAAGAGGCACCAAGAGCACGAGTGGAATGAGCAGTAAAGCGGAAGGGAGGATCCTTCCCTCTAGCAGAATAGGCCTGAATCACAGCCTGACGGATCCACTTGCTGATGGTAGACTTAGCTGGAGCCAGACCCTTCTTAGGACCAGAAGGGACCACAAAAAGAGCATCAGTCTTCCTGAAGGGTGCAGTAGCCACCAAATAAAACTTCAGGTTCCTAACTACATCCAAGGAATGTAGAGCCCTCTCCTTAGGGTTACTAGGATTAGGGCACAGAGAAGGCAGAACAATGTCCTGAGTGAGATGAAAAGCAGACACAACTTTAGGCAGACACAACTTTGGTTTAAAGCTAAACACCACCTTGTCCTGGTGTCTCTCAAAATAAGGGGGCTTGATGGAAAGCGCCGCCAACTCAGAAACATGCCTAACAGAAGTGATAGCCACCAAAAAGCTTAAGAGTAGGAATGGACAAAGCAGCCTCATTCACAGGCTCAAAAGGAGACCCCTGCAAGGCAAATAGGACCAAGTTCAAGTCCCAGACTGGCAACATAGGCTTACGAGGGGGGCGCACATGAGTAACCCCCTGGAAAAAAGTCCTGACCAGATGATGCTGAGCAAAAAATCTCTGAAAGAAAACAGCCAAGGCAGAAACATGACCTTTCAGAGTGCTGAGTTGAAACCCCAGATCCAAACCATGTTGGAGAAATTCCAGAATCCTAGGAATAGAAAACCCGACAGGGAAGAGATTTAGCCTCACACTAGTCAATGTAGGTACGCCAAACCCTATAGTAGATAGAAGAAGAGGAATTTTTCCTAGCCCTGATCATGGTGTTAACAACAGAGGCAGGCAGCCCCTTTTCCATTAAGATGGAGGTTTCATTGTCCCTTGAGCCCTTCCTGTGCAGGGTGCGGGGGATATCCGGACGTCAAGGGAGTGGAGAACGAGGCGGGACACTTTAGGGTCGCGGCTTATGCCGATGAACTTATATTCTGTTTGTCCCATCCCGAGGTCTCGCTGCCTAACCTTCTGAGGGAACTCGGGGAGTACGGGAGACTCTCGAGCTACAAGATCAACTTCCAGAAGTCCGAAGCCCTTAATATCAACATTCCCCCCCTTAGATTTGAGAACATCAAAAAATCCTTCCCCTTCAGGTGGGCCTGCAACAGCATTAAATACCTGGGGACTAACATCAGCAGTGATCTCCTAAAAATATTTGCCCTCAACTTTCCCCCGCTACTGCGAGACTTTGAGAGAGAGACGGCCAGATGGGGTGGGGGGAGAATCTCCTGGTTTGGAAGGTGCAACGCGGTTAAAATGTCCCTCTTAGCTCGTCTTCTTTACCTCCTGCAGGCTCTCCCGGTGTTTATTCCTCGGTCATACCTCCTGAAGGTACGCTCGGTCTTCACTAGATTCATCTGGGCTGGAAGGAAGCCGAGACTGAAGAGAGAGATTCTGACCAGAGTGAAGGATCAGGGAGGCGTGGGTGTCCCTGATCCGATACTCTATCATGCCGCGGCCCATCTCTGTAGGGTGGTCGACTGGTGTACACATGGCCGGAGTAAACAGTGGGTTGGCTTGGAGCAGAGCTTCCTTGGGGTTCCTCTCAGGGGGGCGCCCTGGGTCTCTGGCGAGGGAGATAAACTTGGGAGACACCATCCTACTATAGGCCCCACTCTCAGGGTTTGTGAGACCACCTTCCTTCGCCGGGGGATCTCCCCCTTTCCCTCTCCCATGTACCCAGTCTTGGGAAACCCGCGCTTCACGCCGGGGCGCGAGGGCCGTCAGGCGAAAGCTTGGATTGCGGCGAATATTTATAGCACGGGTCATTTTGCCGCGGATGGTGGTTGGGCGGACCTAGGTGCCCTTGCCCTGGGGGCTGGGCTCCCGGAGTTCTCCAGGTGGCAGGGGATGCAGCTTAACCACTTTCTGGCTTCTCTGCGGGAGTACAGGGAGGGCAGGCAGGACCTTACGCCCTTCGAGGAGATGTGCCGTAGTACCGAGGGGGAGAGACACGTCCTATCGAGGATTTACAAACTCCTCGTGGCCCCACCTGACCTGGAAGACCCGCCATATCTGGGAAAGTGGGAACGAGACCTAGGCGTGTCATGGACCCCTGAGCAGCGTCGGAAAATACTGGCACTGCCGCACAGGTCCTCAACTTGTACCCGGATTCAGGAATGCGGATACAAGTTACTCTCAAGATGGTATCGAGTCCCATCGGACCTCAACAGATGGTTCCCGGACTGCCCCCCCATCTGCTGGAGATGTGGTGGAGAGAGGGGGGATCTTTTGCACATCTTTTGGTCTTGTCCTTTGCTGAGGGAGTTCTGGGGTCGGGTCAGGGGGGTCACGGAGAAAGTCTCAGGATGTGAGATACCTGATGACCCTGCTCTCTGTCTCCTCCACGTCTCGGGGGTCCCCCTGAAACGCTACAGGAACTCCATAACCTGCCATCTGCTGAACGCAGCAAAGGCCTGCATCCCGCGGATGTGGAAAAGCAAGGACCCCCCCCCCCATAAGTCTGTGGTGCCGAATAGTGAACGATACCATGAGGTTTGAAAGCCTTATATCCTCGCGCGACGGGACCCATGACAAATTTGCTACGACTTGGTATGGCTGGATGTCGTACTCCGAGTCTGCGGAGGGTGGGGAACTCTTTTTCCAAGAGCAGGTACCCCCGCCTCTTCGGCCTTCCCCTCTGAGTGCTGAACTAGCATCGTGAGCGGCGGCGCGGCCGTGTCTTGGCCGGACGGTCACAGGTACTGGGTCTGCATTGCGCTTCTGGAGAGCTCTGGCCCGGCGGGCTAGGAGGGTGGGCCCCCTCCCCTTCTCCTCTCCCCCCCTCCCTCCCTACCTTTCTGTCCCTCCTCTTTCCTCTCTCTGGTGTCCAACTCCATACTTCTTTTTCCGCTTTTTGTCAATGTTAATGACCGCAATTGTGGAGACAGTTAACAGTCTGAAGGCTTTGTTGCTGAACAGAAGAACGTTGTGAGATATATCGGTAGCGAACTTTATCATATCTTCCTTTATTGTCACAACGAGTTAACACACATTGTCTTCGTATGCTTTATTGTAATTCGCATGTTGGAACTGTTTTTTGGAACGTCTGTTCTTTCTCTCTTGAAAATGTTAATAATAAACACAGAATTATAAAAAAAAAAAAAGATGGAGGTTTCAGCAGCCAGGCCGTTAAAGCCAGCGTTTGTAAATTGGGGTAGCGTAGCCGCCCCTGAGTAAGCAGGTCTGGATCCTTGGGCAGGGCGTACTGATCTACCGCCAGCTGCACGATGTCTGCGAACCACACTCTTCTTGGCTAACGGGGGGCCACCAGGATTGCTGGCACCCCTTCCTGAGCTGTCTTTCGCAGAACCCTGCCCAACAGGGGAAACGGGAGAAAGACATACAGTAGCTGAAAGCCCTGCCAGGGCATTGTCAGAGCATCCATGGCTAAGGCCAGAGGGTCCTGGGACAGAGACACAAAGACTGGAAGCTTGTGATTGTGATGGGACGCAAACAGATCCACATCTGGCTGAACCCAACGGTGACACAGAGTGCGAAACACCCTGTTGCTGAGGGACCATTCCCCCAGGCGAGAAGTCCCCCTGCTCAGAGGGTCTGCCTCCAGATTCTCCACCCCCGGAATGTACACAGCTGAGATGCAGGGAACATTGTCCTCTGCCCAGGACAGGATCAGAGACACTTCCTTGAGGGCCTCCTTGCTCCGGGTCCCTCCCTGATGATTGATGTAGGCAACCGCCGCCTGGTTGTCCGAGCGTACCTGAACAGCCCGACCCCGAAGGTGCGGGGTCAAGCGGGCTAGAACCAACCTGATTGCCCTCAGATCCATAATGTTGATAGGGTTGTGGGCCTCCTGAGGGCCCCACTGCCCCTGGAATGTAGGGGATCTCCAGAAGCCCCCCCAACCTGTCAGACTGGCATCCGTGGTGACTGTCTCCCAGCAAGGGGCCAGAAAGGATCTGCCCACCAACAGGTTCCTTGAGTCCAGCCACCACGAGAGGGATCGCCTGGCTAGGGGGGACAGAACCAAACCTGATCCAGGGACACAGGGTCCCTGTCCCATACAGACAAGAGGTGGAGTTGAAGAGGCCTCATGTGAAGCTGAGCATAAGGAACCGCCTCGAATCAAGACCCCATCAGGCCCACCAGCTGCATTCCCTGCCTGATGGAAGGATGAGGGCAGGACAGAAGGAGCTGAGCTTGCGCTTGCAGACTGTCCACCTTCTGCTGAGGAAGAAAGATCCTGGCCCGAGCTGTATCCAGAATCATGCCCAGAAATGGCTTCACCAAAGAGGAGGCAGGGAAGATTTGGAATGGTTTATCACCCAGCCGAATGACTCTAGTGTGGTCACTACCCGCTGAGTATCCAGCTCTGCCTGTTGGAAGGACGAAGTGATAACAATGTCATCCAAATAGGGAAGAATGCGAATGCCCTGAGCCATAATGCCCGCCAGCACCTTGGTGAATACCCTGGGAGCCGAAGTGAGACCGAAGGGCAATGCCACGAACTGGTAATGCTGATCCTCCAGAGTGAACCTGAGGAATCTCTGATGACCTGGAAACACTGGAATATGGAGGTAAGCATCTTTGATGTCCACAAATGTCATGAAGTCCCCTGGGCGCAGTAAACTTACAGCTGAGCGCAGAGTCTCCATGCGAAAACGCCTGGATCTGACAAACTTGTTGAGAAGCTTTAAGTCCAGGATGGGTCTGACAGACCCATCTCTTTTGGGAACGGTGAAAAGGTTGGAATAATAGCCCTTGCCCCTTTCCCTTAAGGGCACCTGGCAGATGACCCCCAGCTCCAGTAGATTCTGCACCACAAGCAACAGGCCCTGAGCTGACAGGAGGTCTTGAGGCATCCGGGATCTGATGAATCTTGGGGGCGGCCAGGCTGCCAACTCTATCTTGTAACCGGAGGACACCACCTCCTGAATCCACCGGTCTGAGACATGAAGCCTCCAGACGTGAGCAAAGAGCCGAAGTCGTCCCCCCACCCGGATGGGTGAGGGCGCCCCTTCATGCCTGAGGGGGCTTGGGGGAAGACTTAGACTTGGAACCCCAGGAGGGGCCAGGGCGGCCACACCCTCTGCCCCTGCCCCAGAAATCTCCCCGGGCCCCTGCAAATGAAGCTCCCCTTCCCATTCTGGAACCACGGTAGGAGGGAAGAAAGGAACCTGAACCCCGAAAGGGCCGAGACTGTCTTTTGCGCTGGGGTAACTTGCCTCCCTTAGCAAACAGGTCCAGGCGATCCCCAAATAGACGCAGTCCTTTAAAGGGGAACCCAGTGAGAGCCTTCTTGGCAGCGTTGTCAGCTGCCCACTGGCACAGCCAAACCGAGCGGCGTATCGCCACCAACAAGGCAGAAGCCCTGCCACACATTCTAATGGTATCATCCAAGGCAGAGAGGACTTATGCAACAAATTCCTCACAACGCAGAAGGGCTCTATACTCTTCACTAGCAGCATCATCAGAAGCCCCATCTAAAATACTTTTGAGCAGATTCCTAATAGCCACAGCTGTAATGGCAGAGGCACAAACTGGACGCAGCGTGGACCCCACACAGGCAAAGGCATGGGAAGCCAGCTGATCAATGCGCCGGTCCTCACCATCCTTCAGGGTAGTAGAGTCAGGGGAATGCATGACAGAAGTGTTGGACAAACCCAGAATTGGTGCATCCACTTCGGGAGGGGATGACCAACGCTTAACCACTTCAGCAGGAAAGGGATACCTCCTAACCCAACTCTTAGGCACCCCAGGGAGCCTGCTAGGTCGCTCCCACTCTTTGAGCACGAGATTATTAAAGTGAGTTTGCTCAGGAAACTCCAAACTTGGCTTAGCAGTGTGAAACAACTCCCCCTGCTGCCGAGGAGCCGCGGCAGGAGGAGAGATAGAAAGTACTTCAAAAATGTGAGCCAAAAGCCTGTCAGGATCATCTGGAGCCCATGGATCAGAGCCAGAATCAGCATAACCCTTAGGCTGCTCATCAGATGATTCTGAATCAGAAAACAATTCCCCCTCTTCCAGGGGGGTATAGCCGGCCAGGTCAAAAAATTCCTCAGGCTCCATGGGAAAAAGGGTAACACCAGGTGCCACCTCTTAGCAGAGGCCTTACGTGCCGTAGAGCCAGCAATCAGCTTCTCAATGCTAGCCACCTTGGTAGTCAAATCAGGCTGAGACTCCCCACTGGTATGCACCTCACTGGGAGTCAGATGTAAGCGTGGGGGAGTAGGCGAAGCAATATGGGGCACAGGCCCAGCCACCGGTAACCAAGACTGCAGCACAAGCGCCTGCTGGGCACAGGGTACACAAACCCGCACATTGTCATCACTTGTAGGGGACACCCCACACGCCACACACAGCCGGGCTTGTCCCGAAGGAACCCCAAGCACATTATCCCGAGAAACCTCCATATGGTTATTATCGCGGCCCAACCGGCCAATAGGGATTTACGCTATAAGGCACCCGGGATGCCCCAATAGCCCGCTAGGGAAGTGGGAGGTAAAGGCAGAAAAGGCCTCTAATAGCAAACTAAACAGAGGGGATAGGCCCGGGAGAAACCACAATTAAGTTTGACCCGCCTGCAAGACAAGCAGAAAGGTCCCGTAAGCGGTATGCATACATAAAATATAAAAAATAAGCCAGGCCGCAGGGGCACTTACGGACCGCGGTAGGTAGACGCCAGCCACGCAGCACGAGGAGAGCAAAATGGCGCTCGCAGATACCTCGAGGGGCGGGCCACAGAGACAGCGATGCAGAACGTGCCATACACAAGGCTCGCCCCCCTGAAGAGCGCGAATGCCCCCACGTGACCATGCCAAGCCAATGATGGCACAGCAGCGCCCGAGGTAAAGTCGCCGCCGACCGCGGAACGCCGTACAAGCGCTCGTGGCGGCATTTTTTAAAAAAGCAACCAGTGCAACCAACACACGCGGCGACACAAAGCCAAGGCATACCACAGAATACAATCCCATGGAGTGAAGAATACACATACACAGCCCCCCCCCCCCCCCCGAGAAATACCAGGGAGAGCGAGGGAGGGCAGCGGCCAACCTAACAGGAGCCCACCGATGGACAGGGGGCGAGGGGCGATAGCGCGGTAGGGGCATCCCATAGGGCTCACCATGGGCCTATACCGCCTACCCTTTGGTGGGGGACTGCGGTCGGAGCAGCGCTCTTTAAAGTGGACCAACAACCTCCCAAGATCGGCCCGAGAATCTATAAGATTCCCGGACCGATCAGACCCCTGACTGCGGGGCACCCCGATCAGATCCCCAAAATCTCTACCTTGTCCTCGATCCAGCGGCGCCCGCCGCCGCCTCCCGCGCGTCCCTCTAGCAGGACGCGCACCCGCGCCGGCTGTTTGTGAATGGCCAGCACGGGCGCGCGCCCTGTAAGAGTGACGCGCGGGAGGCTGCGGCGGGCGCGCTCTCTTGTCCGTCGCTGCCTCCCGTTTGTCCTTCGGCGGCGATTGGCAGTGGCGGTCACGTGGGAGCGAGGAGAGGTGAGTTTTTCGGGGTTTCTGGGGGGGTTTCACACAGCGGGGCACCCCCGATCGGGGTGCCCCGCCGAAGTGGACCAAAACCCAGCATAGTCAAAATCCTGGGTGTTGGTCCACTTTTAGCACCTGACAGCGGTGCTGCCTACCGTCACCCAACCAGTGCAGCCAAAGCTGGGAGGCAGAAAAAAGAGGAACGGGTGGGAATAGTCCTACAGGGCCGCAGGCTAATAGCCCTGCTCACCTGCGAGTAGAGAGAGCCATCTTCTTGCCTTCGCAGCGCCGAATGCAGAGAAGAAGGGGGGATTTGTGGGAGGTCCCTGGAATATAAGGGGCCGGGAGGAGACCCTTTTTTGCTGTCTCTGCAGTCCAGCGCCATCTTGTGGATGTATTACCCAAACGAAAGTAATTATCTCTGGAGCAGGACATGCTGTATACTTAGAATACCCAGGATTTTGACTATCCTGGGTTTTTGGCCGGTGCCCCACTGTGTGAACCCCCCCAGGTCGCCCGAACAAACTCGCCTCTTCCTGCTCCTATGGCGCATGCGCTGCCGCCCATCCAATCAGTGCCCTCGGCTCTGCTCAAGCCCCTTCGTCCAGGAGCTCATCTAATACGAGCAGATCAGAACGCACTGAAGGCCTCATCCCTTGCTACCTTCTAACAGAGAATGTGCCTGTGCCGCCCATTCACAAATGCCAGGGGCTGGCACGCCCACTGCTAGAGGGAAAGCAGGGACGCACCTGCTGCTCGCGCATGCGCCGTTAGACCAGGAAAGAAGGCGAGTTTATGGGCGACCTGGGGGGTTTCACACAGCGGGGTATGCTGACTTGTGATGCCCCGGTGGGAGGTAATCAATCGGCACGTGAATCTTAGTTTTGGTCCACTTTATTTTTTAGTTTTAGAAGGTTAAAATCTTTAAAGTGTGTGCCCCCCACCCAGAGAAGGGGGACCCTATGGCAATTTTTTACAAAACCTTTTAAGGGTTTAAGTGAGCATAGTAGTTGTATTTTATTTGAAAATTTCATAAAGCGCTCTTTTCATTTGGGGGGTCTCCTGGGCAGGAACGGGTGTCTACTGATATATATGTAGTACTGGTGTAGTCCGGAGGAATGGGGCTTGTACACCCCATATGTTTAGATTTAGTTTTTCTTTTTCACCCAAACATTTTTCCATTTGTGAACAGTGCCCTCAATACCACTCACGCTACCCACAGAGCAATTCCACCCAGAAAGCATTGCTTTGTGAATTCCGAATATCTTTAGGAATAAACTGTCTCGAACAAGGAGGAAGATGTCTACACTGGAAGACATCACACAGTTCTCATCAGTCTCCTCATGGAAGAGATTAATACTTGACAAACTTGTTGTCTGGTTATTTAGGAAGTTTCAGGTCTCATCATGTTCAGACCGATTTTCTTGTGCCAAAACAATGGAAGCAAACAGGTCTTTGACCTGAACCCCCCCCCCCCCCAATGCAGTCATTAATGAAGGACATGACAGTCCATCATGCAGAAGCAGCCCCTACTAACTTCTAAGAGCCTTCAGCAAAAACAGCAAAGAGAGGAAGCTGAAAGGCACCAGAGGGTAACAAAACACCAGTGAAAAAATAAACCTAATCGATGGTGATGACAGCGCGACCACCAAATTACCGACCCCAAAGGCAAACACAGCTGATCTAAAAACAAACAAGGGAGTGTCGGCTGTCATGTAGGTACTTTCCTTAACTAATGAGTCCCATGACAGCATGCCGACAGCTTTACAAAGGCCAAGTTACACAGCTAACCCCACAAGGTCAGTCCGGGCTGGTGGCCTCCAGTCTTGTGTTGCCTGCATGTCGAATTTACAGAGGACTGACAGAAAGTAATTTTGGTAGATGTTTGATAACCTTAGAGGTTATAGCAGGTTTTAGGTGGCTGCTAAAAAGGCCTTACATTACACACATACCCAGGACTAGTAGCGTACTGGGGCAAAAAATCTGCCTGGGACCTGCATCCCCACCAAACCCCCCCCCCCCCCCCATGTGGTTCCTAGTTAGTCGATGAGTGCACTTCCAGGATGAGGCTAAAGCATTGCAGGGGCAGACCATGATGGATATGGCCAGTACTAAAGCAATGGTATCAAAGCGTTATTATTGTGGGGGCAGATAATGTGGCAGGGCTGGCATTCCAGCGGCAGAACATTGGCTAGGTAATACAGTAGGTGTACAGTGGAGCCTGGAGGGGAGACTAGGGAGGCAGGGATCGGATGGGTGTGTTAGAAGCAACAGCCCAACAACCCAAAAATTCAATTCTGTGAGTACTCATCTGTAGAATTGATTTTGCTGGTGTCCTGCTCGGGTCGCTCCATTCTTGACAATTGGGTTATCCGCCACAAGGTGGCGCAGTTGACTGCAAGACGAAACTTGTGGTTCCTCCCGGCTCATATAAAGGCATCTGTTTCCCTAATAATCCCAGTGGTTGAAAAGCAGTAAATACAGAAACAAGCCGGGAGGCCAGAGACCATGTTAATTTACACAGTCCCCAAAATGAACTCTCTCAAAAGTAATCACCATAACAGGATAACAGAAAAAGGGTGGGATGGAGCGACCCGAGCAGGACATCACCAAAATCAATTCTACAGGTATAGGAGTACTCACAGAATTGCATTTTTCATTCCATTCTTGACAATTGGGACATCCAAAAGCAGTGTCCAGAAAGGGTGGGATCCCCAGTGAGCAACAGCACGTAGTTCATGACACTACCGCCTGAAGCACCTTACGGCCAAAAACAGCATCAGCTGAGGCCCTAACATCAACCTTGTAAAACTTAGAAAAGTGTGAACTGAAGACCAAGTAGCGGCCTTACAAACCTGTTCAACCGAAGCCTGGTGCTGAAAAGCCTAAGAGGCACCAATAGCTCTAGTAGAATGAGCTGTAACACGAAGGGGGGTTCCTTCCCCTTGGCAGAGTACCCTTGCACCACCACCTGTCTGATCCACTTGCTGATAGTGGATTTGGCTGGAGGCAAGCCCTTCCTAGGCCCGTCAGGAAGGACAAACAGAGAGTCCGACTTCCTAAAAGATTCCGTGGCAACCAGATAGTACTTAAGGGCTCTGACCACATCCAGGGAATGGAGGGTCCGCTCCTTAGAATTAGAAGGCGCGGGACACAAGGAAGGCAAGACAATGTCCTCATTCTTCATACAAAGTGCCGCCAGCTCCGAATCGCGACGCAGTGAAGTGAAAGCTACCAAAAAGACCACCTTCAGAGTCAAAATTGATAAAGTAGCATCGCACAAGGGCTCAAAGGGAGGACCCTGGAGAGCAGAATGCACCAAATTCAATTCCCACACCGGTAGCATAGGCTTACGCGGGGGACGTGCATGCGTATCTCCTTGGAAAAAGGTCTTGATAAGTCTATGATTGGCGAAAGATCTTTGGAAAAAAATAGCCAGGGCCGAAACCTGACCCTTGAGGGTACTCAGCTGGAGCCCCGAGTCCAATCCATGTTGTAAGAACTCCAAAATCCTTGAAAAGGAGAATGTGCGACAGGGGAGACTCTTGGACTCACACCAGGCAATGTAAGCGTGCCAAACTCTGTAATAAATCATGGAAGAGGATTTCTTCCGAGCCCAAATCATGGTACGCACGACCGAAGCAGACAGCCCTTTCTCCATCAAGATGTAGGTTTCAGCAGCCAAGCCGTCAAAGCCAGCATTTGTAAATTGGGGTGGCGCAGCCTCCCCTGAGTGAGAAGCCCTGGATCGTCGAGCATGACGCAGCAATCCACCGACATCTGAGCTATGTCCGCGAACCAACACCACCTCGGCCAACGGGGAGCCACCAGAATGGTTGGCATCCCCTCCTGGGCAATCTTGCGCAGCACTCGACCCAGGAGCGGAAAAGAAGGAAAGGCGTAAAGAAGACGGAACTCCGTCCAAGGAATTGCCAGAGCGTCCGTGGTGAAGGCCAGAGGATCTCTTGACAGAGAGATGAACTTGGAAGCTTGTGATTGTGTCAGGACGCAAACAGATCCACGTGTGGCTGACCCCAGCAGCGACACAGAGCGTGAAAGCTCTTGTTGCTGAGAGACCATTCCCCTAGACAAGAAGTCCCCCTGCTCATGGAGTCTGCCTCCTGGTTCTCCACCCCGGGGGTGTAAACTGCCGAGATGCAGGGAATATTCTCCTCCGCCCAAGACAGGATCAGGGTCACCTCCTTGAGGGCTCGCTTGCTCCGAATTCTACCCTGATGATTGATGTAGGCGACCGCCGTCTGATTGTCCGAGCGGACCTGGACCGCACGACCCCGTAGATGGGGAGTCAACTGAAAAAGGACCAATCTGATCGCTCTCAGCTCCAGGAGATTGATAGGCAAGTGAGCCTCCTGAGGGCCCCACTGGCCTGGAACAGCGATTGCCAAAAACCTCCCCAACCGGTCAGACTGGCGTCCGTAGTGACAGTATCCCAACGCGGAGACAGAAAGGACCTGCCCACTAGAAGATTTCTTGAGTCCAACCACCACGAGAGGGACTGCCTGGCCAGAGGAGACAGAGAGAACTCCTGCTCCAGGGACTCCTGTGTCCGATCCCAAACGGTCAAGAGATTCAACTGAAGAGGTCTCACGTGAAACTGGGCGAAGGACACAGCCTTCGAAACAAGACACCATGAGGCCCACCAACTTCATCCCCAGACAGATAGATGGGCGTGGACACGACAGCAAGGCCTGCGCCTGCGTCTGAAAACCCTCCACCTTCTGCTGGGGGAGAAACACCTTGAACTGAGAGGTGTCCAACGTCATGCCCAGGAAGGACCTCGCCAATAAAGGAGTGAATAGGTCTCGCCATCTTGGGCACCGTGAAAAAACTGGAATAGAACCCTTGACCCCTTTCCTGGTGAGGCACAGGACAAATCACTTCGGACAACAGAAGTCGTTGGACAGCCAATCTTAGGCCCTGCGCCGTCAATGGGTTTTGGGAAATCCGCGACCGAAGAAATCTTGGGGGCGGCCAAGCTGCCAGCTCTGTTTTGTAGCCGGAGGACACCACCTCCTGAATCCACCGATCCGAGACGTGCTGTCTCCAGACCTGAGCAAATAGCAGAAGCCGGCCCCCCACCCGGATGGGTGAGGGCGCCTCCTCGTGCCTGAGGGGCCTTCGCAGCGGGCTTGGACTTGGACCCCCAGGACGGACTGGGACGACCACGGGACCTACCTCACCCCCAGGAGTCTCTGCGGCCACCCGAGAAGGAAGAACCTCGTCCCCCTCGAAAGGGATGAAAGGAAGAAGAGCCCCGAAAGGGCCGCACAGGCTTCTGACGCTGAGGGAGCCTTTCATCCTTCGCCAGGAGATCCAGACGCTCCCCGAACGGCCGGAGTCCCAAGAAGGGAATACCAGTGAGAGCTTTCTTGGCGGCGGCGTCCGCTGCCTACTGTCACAGCCAGATAGGACGACGAAGGGCGACCAGCAGGGCCAAAGCCCTGCTGCCAAGCCGGAAGGTATCATCCATGGCCGAAATCACAAAGGCAATGAAGTCCGCCCAAGCTAGGAGATCCTAATTCTCCTCCGCTTGCTTGCGTGATCTGGCGATATCCACAAGGCGTCTCACCTTCTTTTTGATGGCTATGGAGACAATGGCCGCGGCACAGACAGGACGAAGACCAGCGCCCACAAATGTGAAAGCGTGAAAAGTCAGCTGATCCATGCGCCTGTCAGCATGATCGCGCAAGAAGTATCAGGAGATGGCATAACCGTGGTATTGGAGAGCCCCAAAAACAGGAGCATCGACCTCAGGGGGACGGGACCAGAGACGAAACAAGTCCTCTGAAAAGGGATACCATCTGTCTAGGCCCTTGGGCACCGACGGCAGTCTATTAGGTTTCTCCCATTCCTTAAAACCATTTTAGAGAAGTGGCCCTGTTCAGGAAAGACAAGACGCTGTCTCTTGGGCCGAAACAGGTCCCCCTGCTTACTTTTTGGCTGTGCAAAAGCACAATGTGCAAGGTTTCAAAAACAGCAGCCAAGAGCTTCTCTGTGTCATCGCCAACCGTCTTCATCCGAGGAGGACCCGGGGTCAATGTCAAAGCCCCCCGGACGGTCCCCTGAGGAGTCAGAATCATGAAATAACTCACCCTCCTCCATAGAGTCTTGGCCACCAAAAGCCTCAATATCATCATCATCGGCAAAAAGTGAATAAACCGGATCCAAATGCCGCTTTTTACGCATGGCCTTGCCAGCGGCCGAATGCGACAACTGACGCTCTAGACTGGCCACTCCGAGCGCCAAGTTCATCTGAGACCCCCTGCTGGCCTGGCTTCCCCCTCACTGGGAGCTAAATGTAGAGGCGGGGGTGTCGGCGAGGCCGCCGGTAAAATGGGACTGGGGACGGCAACGCTCGTCCCATCCTGTTCCGAAATGACGCTTTGAACACAGGGTACACAAACAGCACTGCGACCGCTCAGAGGGCATGTACCACACAAGAGACAGAGCTTAACTAGTCCCGAGGGGGCCCCAAGCTCGCTATCCCCAGAAGCCTTCATTATGGTGATTATAGCAGAAAAAAAACTCGGGTCACAAGGCACTAACGGCCCAGAACCGGGCAATCCCCAATTTGGTCCCTCTGAACCCCTTAACAACTGGGCAGGAAGGGAGGGGAGGCAGGGGGAGCAGAGACCGGGAGGAATCACACTATAGATAAACTGGGACCTGTCTGGAAAACATAAATGAAGCAAAATATAAGCGTCCCACAGCACATGCACACGGAATATTTAAAAAAAAAAAAAAAAACAAGAGACTCACGGACAGCAGCAGTGGAAGCAGGGCCAGGAGCAGCACCATAGAAACATAGAAGGTTGACGGCAGAAGGAGACCATACGGTCCATCTAGTCTGCCCTTATGTGTATACTGCCTGTACCCAGGCATGTTTAAATTCAGTGACTGTTGATTTTTCAACTACCTCTGCTGGAAGTTTGTCCCAAGCATCTACTACTCTTTCTGTAAAATAATATTTTCTAACATTGCTCCTGATCTTCCCCCCGACTAGCTTCAGGTTGTGCCCCCTTGTTCTATCATTAAGCTTCTTCTTAAAAACACTTCCCTCCTGAACCTTATTCAATCCTTTCACATATTTAAAGGTCTCAATCATGTCCTCCCCCTCCCTTCTTTCCTCCAGACTGTACAAATTAAGTTCTTTAAGTCTCTCCTGATAAGTTTTAAGTTTAAGTCCTTCCACCATTTTCGTTGCCCGCCTTTGGACGCGTTCTATTTGAATAATGTCTTTTTGCAGGTAAGGTCTCCAGAACTGCACACAGTATTCTAGCTGTGGCCTTACCAGGGCTCTATACAGCGGCATCACAACCTCCCTCTTCCTACTGGTGATGCCTCGAGCTATGCAGCCGAGCATCCTGCTTGCTTTTCCCACTGCCTGGCTACACTGTCCACTCATCTTGCAGCTATCAGTAATCAGTGTCCCTAAATCTCTCTCCTCCGAGGTCCTGGCTAACACAGTGCTGCCCATACGGTACTCAGAGCAGGGATTCCTTCTACCCAAGTGCATGATTTTACATTTAGAGACATTAAACTCTAGTTTCCACAGTTTTGACCATCTATCCAGTAAAGCTAAATCATTTTCCATGTTGCAGACACCTCCAGGAATATCCACCCTATTACTAACCTTTGTATCATCAGCAAACAGACAAACTTTTCCTACCAAGCCTTCTCCTATGTCACTTACGAATATATTAAAAAGAATGGGGCCCAGGACAGAGCCTTGTGGCACACCACTTGTAACTCGCCTTTGTTCAGATTGCACAACATTTACAACAACGCTCTGATACCGATCCCTCGGCCAACTGGAAATCCACTGAACTATCCAGGGATTGAGTCCTACCTTCAATAACTTATCTATGAGTTCCTTATGTGGTACAGTGTCAAAGGCTTTGCTAAAATCCAGATAGGCGATATCCACAGCACCACCTTCATCTAACACTTTAGTGACATTAAAATAAAATCAAATACAGGAAAACACCGCGCTTAATCTCAATAATGATGGTTCAATTACATATGAAGATAACTTTATGTCTTTAAAAATGCTCAAACGTGCTGGACCACTTATCCCACCAGTCCTCAATAGAATGTAACCAAATAAGCACAGAGCAAAAACAGTTCAGTGTTTCAACTAATACGCAGCTCCTCGGTATGATCCAAAAGAAGCTGTAATCCCAGTGCGCATGCACAAAGTCCACAATGTGCCCGTCACCCTTAGGAAATATTCTTACCAAAAGGTTCAAGATTAGCAGGCAGAAACATATGTCATACACTCTCCTATTACGCAGAGGTCGTCTTTCCAAAATATATGCTTGTAGGTCCTATTTCAGTCTTTATACACCATTGGGCTCAATGTAGTCCAAAAACCAAAAAAGGAAAGGAAAAGATATCTAGTGCAACTCTGTCAGTTAATGATTCAGGCTTTAATAAAACTCATATGCACTTACACAGTAATGTAGATTAATAGCATAAAAGGATTTCCCGTCTGAGAGGTGTTCCCCCAAGTTCCCACACGCGGCCGTCGTTGGGAAATAGAGAAAATCACTCCAATCAACAAGGAATAACAAGAGAGCCCACACTCCCCTACCTAACGCGTTTCATTGGTAAATCCAACTTTATCAAAGGCAGAGAGTGGATAGAGTGGGGCCAATATATAGAAAAAGGAGTGTGTTTTAATTTTTCTATATATTGGCCCCACTCTATCCACTCTCTGCCTTTGATAAAGTTGGATTTACCAATGAAACGCGTTAGGTAGGGGAGTGTGGGCTCTCTTGTTATTCTTTGTTGATTGGAGTGATTTTCTCTATTTCCCAACGACGGCCGCGTGTGGGAACTTGGGGGAACACCTCTCAGACGGGAAATCCTTTTATGCTATTAATCTACATTACTGTGTAAGTGCATATGAATTTTATTAAAGCCTGAATCATTAACTGACAGAGTTGCACTAGATATCTTTTTGGACTACATTGAGCCCAATGGTGTATAAAGACTGAAATAGGACCTACAAGCATATATTTTGGAAAGACAACCTCTGCGTAATAGGAGAGTGTATGACATATGTTTCTGCCTGCTAATCTTGAACCTTTTGGTAAGAATATTTCCTAAGGGTGACGGGCACATTGTGGACTTTGTGCATGCGCACTGGGATTACAGCTTCTTTTGGATCATACCGAGGAGCTGCGTATTAGTTGAAACACTGAACTGTTTTTGCTCTGTGCTTATTTGGTTACACTTTAGTGACATTGTCAAAGAAATCAATAAGATTGGTCTGACATGATCTGCCCTCAGTAAAGCCGGGCTGTTTTGGGTCCAATAGGTCATTAATTTTTAGATGGGAAATTATCGTTTTTTTTTTTAAGAGTGTTTCCATTAATTTGACCACTATAGATGTTAAACTAACTGGCCTGTAATTACTGGCTGCTTCTCTACTCCCCTTTTTATGGATTGGTATGACATTGGCCATTCTCCAATCATCTGGAACCTCACCAGTTGTCTGGAACCTCACCAGTTGAAAGGGAAGGAGCTCGCAGAGCGAAGACCGGCCAAGATCCAGAGGAAGAGGGGCCCACAGCACAACGTAGCAGCCCCCATGCGCTCGGCAAATGGCACCGACAGCAGCTCCTCGAAGGGCGGCAGCATAGGAGGGACAAAGGCGGACTCCTGGCGGCAAAGAGACCAAAATGGCGCCCGGACCGCATACAGGAACAGGCAGGGGAGGCCTAGCCCTTCCCTGCCACGGAGAGATGACGCACCCGTCTCCTCTAGCCCCCAGAGCCCGATCCGACCCGCGGCCCGTGTCCCCCCCCCCCCCCCCCGCAGCCTGGACGAGAGGAGAGGAGCAGAAGAGGAGGAAAGGTGAGTAAGTGAAGTAAAGTAAAGTACAAGTGCACCACACACAAAAAAATAAAGCTTGTGGGAGACATAATTAAGGGGTCCCAAGGTGGTTCCTCCCCCCCCATATAGGCTCACCATTGCCTATGGCCGGCTAGCCTTTGGGACAGGGTCTGCGGCCCAGAGCATAGCTCTGCCGAACGCCTGACCCTCGGCGTTCCCCTACCGTCACCTGATCCGTAGCCAGAGGCTGGGAGGCAGAAAGGGTCCACGGAAAAATGTGGGAATATGGCTGCAGCGGCCGACAGGCTTGGGATGCCCCCTTGTCTGCGAATCCATGGAGAGAGAAATAGCATCCATCTTCGCAGTCAGACTGCCAGAAGACTCTGGGATTATTAGGGAACAGATGCCTTTATATGAGCCGGGAGGAGCCACAAGTTTCGTCTTGCAGTCAACTGTGCCACCGAGCTACCCGAGCAGGACACCAGGAAAAGCAATGCGGCCCACTAGAAATGTTCCTGGGTATCCCTATTGCCAGTCCGCCCCTACCCTGGCCTTGGGGGGAGGGGAATTGGGGGTGCAGTGCAGGAAATATCATAAGCAGAGTAGCCATAAAAATGTTGATGAATTCATACCTCGTACGAAAACTTTGAGAGTTTTCCACACTTTTGTGAAAACTCACTAAGAGAAAAGGTCTACTATACTAAAAGTTTTCACCTCACCTGGAGATGGTCTCCACCTCAATACACAATCAGGTCTGTGAGTACAAAAAGTCAAGGGAGACTTAGTCTGCTTTGGTCCCCCTTTGGTTAAAAGATGCACTTTTCTAGTCTTTCCCTACAAAACTACAGACTGCATTCAAAAACAAGACTTCCCTTATTACCTTTACCTAGTCCTGTGGGGGGCTATCACTTCCCTGCAGGTTCCGCATATCTGAAGCCAGGTCCACACTTCCATGTTGGTGGGTGTGTTCAGCGCATGAGGACAAACCTCATTATTAGACCCTTCGAGTATCTGATTGTATTACTTTCTTTTTGTCATAGGATTGTCCGGGACTCATCCATCAAAGGTTCACTCACATATGTAATGGCCATCAAAGAGAATATTTCTGGCCAAAAATGCTTGTCGGAGGTTCTGGCCCTCCAGTAACCAGACAGCCATGTGCAAGGTATGAGACTATAAACCACTGAGCCTTAAAGTAAAGTAAACTGTTTTAGGCACGGAGGTGACACCTGACATCAGCATTTATGTGTTACCCCATTTTTGCCTGGGCCAAGCGCTGCACACAGTAAAGTAAAATATATCCACCATCTGCTCTCTTTTAGGAAAATTCCTGGATATCCAGAAGGTCTATAAAGAACCTGCTCTCACATTCTTACACTTCAAGAGACTGGAACCTAATTCCTAAATAAACCTTGGTTACAATTCAGTAGCTGCCAACAGAAAAGTCTGGGTTTCCCATTAGAAAAAAAAATATTTCCCTTTCCATGGAGGGAGCCTGGGACTAGATATTGCAAAGCTCCGTGAGAGAAGGGGGTCACAGTTGTGGGTAAGCAGGTGAGGATCATCTGAAAGGGGCCAGTGCACAGTTATTTAGCTGAGATTGGACACCAAGCTCAAGCCATGCCTGGCCCAATCTAACAAGTTCCAAGCTTCACCCATATGTCCAGAAGAAGAAGAAGCCATCCAACGTCTTGGCCATTTCTACATGAGTAACCAAAAGTTGACTGGGTCTTATAAACTTCTATCTAAAGCAAACTCCAGACAAAATCTTTACAGTTTTGGATTGGAGACAATTTTGCATAACTTTTGGCTTAGCATGGTCCAACTTGCGTCCTCTTTGGTCCACAGAGGCAGCAAAGCAAAGTCAAGGTCGTCAACAGGCCTGACAGTGGTAAGCGGCACAAAATGTAGGGTTTCTGTGCCAGTGAACCATTGTCGTTGCCTCAGATTAGCAACCACTAATTGAGGCCATATTTTCCTCATTTGAAATTCTTAGTGCAGAAATTTCACCAAGGGCCACATCAGCATTCTGGTTGGTTAAACTGAAACACCACCCATTTTTTTTTAATGGGTGTTGTTCCGAGCACAGGGGAGCATCCGAATTGCGGAGAAATCTTACCCTTCTCCTCAGCCCCCCTGGAGAAATCTAACGCTGATTGGTCGACGCAGTAACATGGCTGAAAACTCAGGTGGCTGGCACAACACTGGATTTCTCCAGAAGGGGCCCAGGAGAAGGGTACGATTTCACTCATTCTGGTCCATTAACGTTCCGGGGGCATGCTGCACACGGGACACCCCCATTTTTCAAAAAATGGATGGTGTTCAAGTTTTAAAATTAAATTTTTAGGCTTTATGGTACCTGGAGTAAATATTCGAAATGGCGCCCCCCACCTGTTCTCAGGCCCCACTTTGGCGCCCCCCTGACTTGCTGCCCCCCCCCCCCCCTAGCTACGCCCCTGGTTCACACATTGATTTTGCCCAGGACATGAAAGTTTTGGCTAAGCTTGCAACAGTATCTGACCGGATACGATTAGCCAAAACTCATAATGCATTATGGGGAAAAGATGAACTCCTAGATTTTAGGAAGCATCAACCTACCCCATTACAATGATAGGCCATTCACCCCCATGAGCTCCACTTCCAGGTTACGCCCGGCCTTCCAATCCAAGAAGTGAGGTCTACAAGGAAAGGGATGAAGTGGACCATTGACTTCATCCCTAAAACTGATGGAATGGAGGAGTTGTAGTGAAGACTCATTATTGCAGCAGGCCATGTGAAGTGCGACTTCGGATGGCCATTACTCTTCCATAACCACTGCACGCAAGCACCTATCTATCCTATCACCCAACTTCACCCAGAAATATTAGATTTATTATACCCTGGGCATTTACTTTAGCTCTGCTTTGGGTAACTCCAAAGATTAACCTCAACACTTAAAGACCTCCTCCTTATTAAAATGCTCCCCTATAGCAATCAGTGATGTAATGCATTGTCACACACATTACAGCCCTGCTTCTCAAAAACACGGCCCCACAGTCAAATTACTGTGCAATCATCACGTAAATCCATCAGCTGTAATGACTGATCATTGGTCTTCTCACAGTACAGATCAACTAGATACATGGTCTTCATGCGTAGAATCTTCATGCTGTTCCACAACATCTGTATGGGGTTAAGCCCTCTCAAATTAGCTTACATCACTGATCATCAGGGCAGCGGTTTAGAGGCGCAATGCAGCGGCATTCTGCTATCCCTCTAGCAGGGTGCTTGCCCTGCGCCAGCCATTTGTGAATGCAAGCTCCCTGTTAGAGGGAAGCAGGTGATGCGGCCGCCAGCACGCTCTGAGCCGCTGGGCTTAAACACCGTCTTAGATGGCGTGATGTCAGCGGCTCCGAGCGCGCTGATTGGACGAGTGGCTGCACATGTGCGGTAGGAACGGGAAGAGGTGAGTTAGATTGCGCGATCTGGGGGGTGCCCCGGGGAAAGGATAGTCAAAATCCTGGGTTTTGGTCCACTTTAGTCAATGCTACACAAGAAAATTAACTCATGAGAGCCCCCCCCCCCCCATTCTGCCTTTCATATGAAGTGAAGGAGGCTGCAAGTTCTGTCTATAGCTTCATAAAGGTGGTCCTATACCTATGCTTACCACTTGCTCAATCATTGTATAGCTGCCAATCACATGACTGCAGTGGACTAATTGGGGTTGCACATCAAACCTGAATGGTTGCCGGCAGTCACATGATTAGTTGCAATTCAAATGAAGCAGTGATTACTTGACTTTAATTCCTCTTTAGGTAGGGGGTGAGAGGGGGGAAAACTTTGGCATGGCGACTACGCCACTTTTAAAAGAGGTTGACAATGACACCCTGGTCCATTAGTGGCTTTATGGATCTCTTCTGCTGCCAAACACATCCAAAAGCGGGCCAAACATGTGAGATCAATGCACAGAAGACTTTCCTACTGTAGGTTTAGGTTCCTTTCAGTACATGATCATTTCATGCAGTAAATCAAGAAGGCAAGAAGTGTTTCCCAACCAGTGGTACTGGTTTCACTGGTGGTATTTGAGCTCTCCTCCGGTGGTACTCATGGCAACAGGCTGGTGAGAAGCAGGGGGATATCACTGAGGCAGACCATCTACTGCACAATTCTTCATTATAAATAAAGGTTCCAACTTGTTTAAATCTCGCCTTCAGCTCCACAATGTCACCCTTAAACCGGACCTTCAGCATGATTTAATGAAAAGCCCAAACCCTTAAAAAAACTATTCCTCAACATCTAAAATTAATATATTTTAAGTTTTAAGTCACTTTCTTATTATTCTTTTCCCCACCGGGCTGCAACTCAGGACTCTAGGATACGGGCGCTGCCATCTTGACTAAGAGGCATCACACAGCATACTGAGGAGAGGAGAGCAGGATAAAGTGCAGGGGGCGGGGTTTCAGCTGTGCTTTGCACAGACAGAGCAAGCTGGGGTCAGGGAAAGAACATCAATCCCACAATGCAGAGCGACACAGTCAAAAGATACTTTGCAGGCTGCCTGATGCTCCATGAGCCGCCATCTTGGATGTTTAAAGGCTCATAACATGCAGTAGATGCAGGTAGGATGATTTTTAATGTGAGCAATCTGTATGTACAGGGTATGGGAAACATATAAGGTAGGCTCTTATTCAGGGTGAAGGTCTGCTTTAACCTGTTACTCCACCCAGCCTGGTGGTTCGATATTGCCCAGTGCTCCACCAAAAAGATGAGCCAAGTGCCGGAGTCCACAAGCTGCAAACCTCAAGGTGTGTGTCATCTTGGGATGCCAGCATTACTGGCAGAGGAGAATGCGCCTTTGGGTACGGGGATGATGTACCGTAGATACTGTACAGTTCCTCAACCTGCTCCTCAAGGTCCACCAACAGGTCATGTTTTGTAGATCCGCATACAGACGGCTCTGCAGCTCTGTGTGTCGAGATCTGCAAAACATAGCCTGTTGGTGACACATGACTGAGGAGCGGGTTGAGGAACATTGTTATAAAGTACAAGTCATATTAAAACCAGGGCAATTTGAATTGGGTGTGACTTGAGAAAATAAAAAAATGGGAAGTCCTAATCATTACAAAAGTTTGGGAAACCTTAGTTAAGACTGAAATGCTCTTTATGACCACATAAGAGTACATGAGCGTCAAGTTAGAAGACGAATAGTACAAATCAGACGTTATGGTGGGGCCACCTTTCTTTCCAAACCTGAAGACAAAGTCAGACAGATGAACCATCGCCAAGTTCAAAGGGACCTCAGAATTCTTGTTAATTACCCAGAACATGTTGGGAGTTGCTTATGGCCACTAAATAATAAGAGAGCAGCTTGTCAGCGACGCTGCGTAACTACGAAAGAGGAAATGGCAAAGCTTTATTGCCCTCTCTCATCAAAGACCCCATCTCGGGACATTGTCAAAGCAGACCTTTGTGTTGCCAGAGGGAAAATGAATGGTTAGTGGAAAACCTACATCACCAGGTAATGATGTGGAGGTCTGGAATGTTAGCTACAAAAATATAATATTCAACCTAGCCATCCAGGAGGCAATCTGGCCAATAATGACAAAGACCAGATGTCATCTGAACACAACTCTGAATATCAAATAGAAATATATTCCTCGGAACAGTGATTACTAATGACTTGAAGTGGAGTAGGCATGCCGCCGTTGTCCTAAAGAAGGCTCAACAGAGACTGTATTTCCTTAGACAACTTGCGAAATTCGGAATGTCTATTAGGATCCTGAAGACCTTCTACATCGGCGCAGTAGGCTCACTCCTGACCTCCTCCTTCACTAGTTGGTATTGTGGGATCACGGCCAAGGACAAGATCAGGCTGAAGAGAATCACCAGGACTGCTGAGCGGATCATAGGGTGTCCCCTACCTGACCTAGATGAACAATTTAGGGAAAGGATCCACTCAAAGGCAAAGAGAATAGTAGGCGACCCCACACATCCAGGCAACCCCTTCTTCAATTTCCTACCATCTGGACGAAGGTACCGGGCTATCTCGACCAGAACCTCTCGGTATAAAAACAGTTTCTTCCCACTAGCTGTTAAAGCACTGAACAACCACCTCTAAGATTCCTGGAAAACTTCTGATCCCCAGTCACTTAAAGGAACATTGCATGTACATAATCCCACTGTAAATATGTAAAATTAGCGAATGTTTATACTCCCATTGATGTATATAGTATTTGTGTGTTGCTACTGTTGATATATATGTATATAGTCGTAGGTCTAGCGTTTGTTTAAGCTCTATGGAGAACCCCCCCTTCCAAAAAGTATTCCATGTTGTATTCTGTACATACTTGGCGACCAATAAAGTATTCGTATTCGTATTATTTACCAAGACTGCTCAGTAACTGGCCAACCAGATAGCCAGCTGCAAGTCTCCTACACATAGCACTGACTTATCTACGAGAAAATGTTAAAATTCCACAAACACTTTTCGGCAGGAAATGGAATTACGTATAGACCCCTTGTAAAAATTGCTCTAATTTTTTTGTTTTTATGCTGAAAGGAAGAATAACAAATGCTAACAGAGAATTGTTCCTTTCCTTCCTCTTGGGGGGGGGGGGGAGGGCTGCTCAATTCTAGTGGCCTGTCCCTTTGAAGCACCAGTCTAGGCCATGGCAATAATAAGGCAGCAAGGAGCTCATCTGAATACCTTGCATAGCTCTACAGAAGATGGTGCTATATAAATAGACAATAATACAATATAAATAAACAATAATAATAATAATAAATACTAATAATGAGCTTCCTGCAGCATGTTGTGGATGCGGAGTTGTGGAGTAGTTGTCCCTTTTAATTCTAATCTGATTGCAAGGCCATCCCTGATCCTTAGTGCTCCCAGCAGGAGCAGGCCTGGCAAGCAACACCAGTCCCACTTGCCAGGCTTGTTAACACTGGGAGTGCCAAAGGAACATGGGTGGCTGTGCGACCGCCTTCGTATTGTGGGTGTAGAAAAATTGAAAGGAGGCACACACTTTGGGGCCATGCTACAGCATCTACAGTGCACTGCAGGAAATGGAGGTGCAGCACATGGAACAGACAAGCTCCACACTTCATTATTATTAGCGCCGATTGCCTGCATCCCTGGCTTCCATGTTCAATTTGGAGCGCAGCTGCCCCCAGCCTATCTGAATGGCTGGGCACAGGAGCGAGCCACAGCTACAGTGCTTTGGGAGCCCCTAGTAAAGTTGTGGATACCCTGGATACAGACCTGCGGGTCACCCTGGACTCCACAGGGGGACAGAAAACAATAGGAGGTGTACAGTACTGAAGGTTGCAGCTGTTTCCTGGCCCCATAAAGTTTAATTAAAAAAAAAAAGTTAAATATCTCCTAAATTCAGGGTTCACTAGCAGAAAGAGTAGACCTGGACCATGCCTGGCAAATAGTTCTGCTTTAAAGCGGTCCTTCACTCTGAATAAGAGTTTATCTTACATGTTCCCCCCACCCTGTACATACAGATTGCTCATCTACTGCATCTACTGCATCTATGAGCCTTTAAACATCCAAGATGGCGGCTCAAGGAACATCAGGCAGCCTGTAAACAGGAAGTCCCTTCTGACTGTTCTTCTCTGCATTCTGGGATTGCTGACCTTTTCCTGACCCCAGCTCTGCTCTGTCTGAGCAAAGCACAGCGATAACCCTCCCCCCTGTACTTTATCCTGTTCTACTCTCCTCAGGAAGTATGATGCTTCTGAGTCAAGATGGCGGCGCCCATATCCTGAAGCCCAGTGGGGGAAAGAATAAAAACTAAGTAACTAAGGGGAAAAAAAAAAAAAAACGTACGGTATATTAAACCGGACCTTCAGCGTGATCTAATGAAAAGCCCAAACTCTTAAAAAACGGTTCCCCAGCATCTAAAATTAATATATTTTACGTTTTTCTTATTATTCTTTCCCCCACTGGGCTGCAACTCAGGAATTTAGGATACGGGCGCCGCCATCTTGACTCAGAAGCATCACACTTACTGATGAGAGGAGAGCAGGATAAAGTACAGGGGGGCGGGTTATAGATGTGCTTTGCCCAGACAGAGCAGAGCTGGGGTCAGGTAATGGTCAGCAGTCCCAGAATGCAGAGCAGCACAGTCAGGAGGCACTTCCTGTTTGCAGGCTGCCTGATAAGATGGCGGCTTCCATAAGCCGCCATCTTGGATGTTTAAAAGCTCATAACATGCAGTAGATGCAGGTAGGATGATTTTTAATGTGAGCAATCTGTATGTACAGGGTGTGGGAAACATATAAGATAGACTCTTATTCAGAGTGAAGGTCCGCTTTAACTTTAGATGCTGGGGAATTGTTTTTAAAGCGGACCTTCACTCTAAATAAGAGTCTATCTTATATGTTTCCCACACCCTGTACATACAGATTGCTCACATTAAAAATCATCCTACCTGCATCTACTGCATTTTATAAGCCTTTAAACATCCAAGATGGCGGCTTATGGAAGCTGCCATTTTTGCAGGCAGCCTGCAAACAGGAAGTGCCTGCAAACAGGAAGTGACTGTGCTGCTCTGCATTCTGGGACTGCTGACCTTTCCCTGACCCCAGCTCTGCTCTGTCTGAGCAAAGCACAGCTATAACCCGCCCCCCTGTACCTTATCCCACTCTCCTCTCCTCAGTAAGTGTGATGCTTCTGAGTCAAGATGGCGGCGCCCGTATCCTAAATTCCCGAACAGAGTTGCAGCCCAGTGGGGGAAAGTATAATAAATTAGTGACTAAACATGTAAAATATATTAATTTTAGATGCTGAGGAATTGTTTTTTAAGAGTTTGGGCTTTTCATTAAATCATGGTGAAGGTCCGGTTTAAGGGTTTGGGCTTTTCAATAAATCATGGTGAAGGTCCGGTTTAACCAGCCTGCAGACTTACAGCTCCAACTTTTGCACAGAGCATTGTATTATTGGTAATATGTATAATCTATACATAGTGAACCTAATCTGGAAATTACTTGTATGTGGTTGGCACCAACTAATCATACATAAAGAGTGGTGCAGTGCTCCGTATGCAGCCAAAAACACAACTGCAGAAAGGTTGGGGATGCCCAAATCCCCACTGTGGCTATAACAGAGACTTATTATTTGTATAAAAATCAATGTTTTTATTAATTCATTGCCAAGGAAAACATTACATGTATAAGACAATATTAAAAAACAAGACATACAAACAATCAGAATCTGCCAGAAGGGGGCGCTGTTGTGCCTGGCTGCCCAAGGACCTAACCATATATCAATGTACAATATATAAAAAACCTCAAACATAACATTTAAACATGTGCTTATAAAGTGCCAAGTGCCTATGATTAAAGTGCATCAATCATTAGCAAAAAACTCATTGTAGTTCTATAAACACCAGTACTCAAATAATCAGAGATCCAAATCATAAAAAAAAGGGCTACTTATCTCATTGTGGAAGGTTTGCCTGGTCAGCATGTGCGCCCCCCCCCCCCGAGAAATGCCAACATATACATAGTCAGCAGTATTGAAATTGTAATAACATGTTAATCAAGCGCAGACAGGCTTTTATAACAGTAGAATTGTAGCGTTTCCAGTAAAAGTAATTAAACCGGACCTTCAGCTTCATTTAATAAAAAGCCCAAACCCTTAAAGTGGACCAACACCCAGGATTTTCACTATCCTGGGTGTTGGTCCACTACAGCGGGGCATCCGAGATCAGGATGCCCCGCTGTGTGAAACCCCCCCAAAAGCCCCAAAAAACGTACCTTTTTGGCGACGGACAAGCGACGGATAAGCCGCCGCCGCCGCCTCCCGCGCGTCCTTCTTACAGGGTGCGCGCCGGCCATTCACAAACGGCCGGCGCGGGCACTGCTAGAGGGGCGCGCGGGAGGCGGCGGCGGCGGCTGATCCGTCGCCGATAAGGTAAGGTTTTTTGGGGCTTTGGGGGGGTTTCACCCCGCGGGACATCCCGATCTCGGATTCCCCACGGTGAGGGAGGTGATCGGCCCGGGAATCTTATAGATTCCCAGGCCGATCACCCCTGGGTGTTGGTCCACTTTAAAGAACGATTCCCCAGCACCCAAAATTAGTATATTTTACATTTTTAGTCACTTATTATTATTTCCCCCACTGGGCTGCAACTCTGTTCAGGACTTGTGTTATAGCTGTGCACAGACAGAGCAGAGCTGGGGTCAGGAAAAGGACAGCAATCCCACAATGCAGAGCGACACAGTCAGATGACACTTCCTTTCTTGGATGTTTAAAGGCTCAGAAAATGCACTAGGTGCAGGTAGGATGAATTTTAATGTAGGCAATCTGTATGTACAGGGTGGGGGAAACATACAAGTTACGCTCTTATTCAGAGTGAAGGTCCGGTTAAAAGTCTTAATTATTTTTATGGCACTTTTGATTCTTCTTGAATTGCTTATGATACTCTTTAGACATTCATTAGCTCCTGCAATCAGCAGGCCGGGTACACATCACAACAGCAAGCTGAAAATTGTGAAGCGTTCCTAAGACCTAAAGCGAGGAAATTAAGGAGTAGAAACATAAAGGTAATGAAAATAAAAGAAAATGCAGAATGCAAAGAGCAGGAGGAGAACATCGAAAACAGCCTTGTAGGTCCTCAAATGCTGATTAATCACAAGGTGCTTGTCACTGGCTCGGGATCATTAAAGGTCCTGCTAAGAACACATATTTGACATTTTCCAGACAGGCCGGCTGACCTATCATCATGCCACAGGCTTTTGCAGTCTGGCAAAGTGTAGTGGTGTGCCCTATCATTTAAAGCTGTAAAAACATGAGCATGGAAGCGGTGATAATTAGAGTTATTTTTCCCCAAATTTACAAATTACAGATCAACACTTCAGCTCTGATCTCTGTTTATGTAATCCTAACCCCCCCCCCCCCTTCCCCTCAGTCATTACCTTCAGGCTGGCATCATTATCCAGGTATGAGGCAACTCTCTATTATAATCTCTATTTAAAGAAATCCTTTGAATCCAAGTTAAAGCAGATGACTTCAAATTGGTTTATGTGAAGACTGAAATGTCTTTAAGAAAGTTAAAAACAAGATTGGTGGATTTACTAGAACCTGCGAGGATCAATTAACAAGTATTTGGACTTCGGGAGATGTGCTGGTACTGAACATAGCTGTAGATATCACCTTCAAAGTTCTGACTATGGGGAATCAGATTCTCACTGCTGGAAAGGTGGACCCTAGAGACTACTAGCGAGAAACTAATTCTCAACCTGGCAGTCTGGACTCTTAGGTCAAAACCGGTCTTCAGTAGATCATTCCTACCCCCCACCAGTGAGAATAGGCTTGGGTGCTTGGGAAGGTTGTGAAGGTTGAGGAATCAAGGGTCTGGTTAAGGAAGCTGTAATTTCGTGGCTCAAGTAGATTGGCAGCAACAAGATGGCTAGAGCGTGAAGAGGCTTAGTCTGGGTTGTAGGTAATCAGAAGAAAGCATAGTCTGGGTCGTAGGCAGGCAGAAAAAGGCATAGTCAAAGTCTGTATCAGAGGTCATGGGCAGGTGGCAAAAAGAGTAGATAGAAATCCACACAAAGGTCAGCAGCTCATCAGGTCGACCCCCAAAATTGGAAAAGAGACACATCAAGACAGGATGCTAGCAAGATCTTCTGATGCCATCTTGGTGCCTCAGCTTCCAACTGTAATAAAATGCCCCTGCATACGTGCTTTTGTCCGTACATCATGCAAAGAAGTTAATGTGCCACAGTTTACGCATCTGCAATCTTTTCTGCGCAGTTCATCATCTTCGGTGGCCCAATGTCAGCATGTCTCATATAATTTACAGTTTGGTGACTTAAACTAAGGTGTGTAGCCTATGCATATTCTTATCTTCAAAAGCACCTCTGAAGGTGGAATTAGGTAACCCTGATTCTGATTAAGCTGATCAAGAACGATCATTAACTTCCATTTTGATGCCTTGAGGCAGCATCCAATCAGTGAGCGCGCTTAGCCTGTGCCCCTTCTACCTCCAACCATTAGGTCACAAAAAGCAGGAAAGAAATTCAAATAAATACTATGTCACAAGGCTGTGGAAGCCACACGTACCCCCCGCCAGGAATCTGGTTGCCAAGAGACGCCAACCGACTGTCTGTCTGAACAGGCGGGGAGACCGGGGGAACACCCTGCAACCCCACAACCCCAACTAGTAAAGTAAAAAACACTCCAAACATGAGGGCGGGGGATACAAGGGGAATAGTAGAACCCCAGAAGAGAAGGGGGGGAACACAGGCAGCCCCAAGCACCCGATTCCCAACCTCTGGGATCCCAGTCCACGTATAACAGGCAGGGAGGTACAGGAGACACAGAGATAAGGCCCCGACGCCCAATTATTAAAAATATAAAGAAAAAAAACAAATGTACCCGAAAAAATAAAATCCTTGCAAAAATTGTGTTCTGCCTGGCAAGCAGCTGTATGGACTGTAAGACTGAACTGGGCCTGAGGGGGCAGCCGGGCACTATATACGCTAGGTGGGAGGAGTTCGATCTTTGCAGAACACGCCTGTCGGCTGAGTAAACCCATTAATATCCAAATGTCCGTCAAGGTGGAGCAGAGGACAAGGTAAATACAAATATACCTAGGCTATGGTCTATTATTAAGGACCATGTCCAAAACCAGTAAGATGGGATTACTATGAGTGTCCTTACTTCTGATTTTAGGCTTTATAGGATTTTGATACCGCATATTTTAATTGATAAACATCAAGCTACTATATTTTAATGCTGGCGGTCTGAGGACTTCTCTTGGTCAAGGCTACATGAAACAAGAAATATTCATCGGGAGTGAAACCCACATAGCTTTTTATATACAGCTTGTCTGATTTTTACCGACAGGAAGACAATAGTTTCAAAGAGCCACCGGCATGTCCTCTGCTGCCGGGACCATGACCGAGGGGTTTGATTAAATCTGTGGACTCCTGGTCAGTGCCATTGCACATCAAAGCATACTTCCGCCATTGTTCAAGATGAGAATTCTGGAAATGAATCGCTCAATTCTATTGATCAGTGGAAAGTCTCTAGAGTAATGCTGCCTTTTGACTAAGAACAAAGCAGGTAGGGGCACCTCGAGGCCAATGTGAGGAGGTCTGTAAACCAGGGGAAACATTTAGGCTTTGGCCTAGGCAGCACAAAAGAGTTTAGCGTGTGATAAGAGGAAATAATGCAGGAAAGCATTTCATATGCCGGATTAACTTCACAATGTGATCCCGGCTCAGCTCACCGAGAGCCGTGTTTCAGATGTCAGACTTTTCATGTGTCGCCGTTACGGTGAGTTTAATACCTCGAAGATGATTAGCAGCGACCCGTGTGAGACAATACATAAAAGAGACAGAGAGAGGCTTAAAGCTGGATTATCCCAAAGAATTATAGACATGTTCAATGTTAAAGCCCTATTAGCAAACTGAGAAGTTCGGTTTAACAGAGGCGAGGGGATCCCAGAGATCCATTTGCCCCTGTGTGAGCCATGTAGTGTAGGTTACTAGTGGCAGCAACCCCAAGTACCAGACTGGGTGCTCCCTTCAACTCCCTCCCAACTTCAGGTTCCTTGCTGTTCCTTCCCCATGTACCTTGCTGGTGCTCTCTCCAGTCCTCCCCCACTATTTACCTTGCTGGCCCTCTATGCCAGGTCCAGGTTAATTAATGATGCCCCCCACCCAAGTACCTTTACCTTACAGGGTGCTATCTGCTGTCCCATTCCTCCTTGGGGCTCCTTGTTGTCCCATATACCTTGCTCTCTACCCCAATACCTGCTGAGTGTACCATGTAGTCCTCTTGCCGATTTCAGGTTCCTTGCTGTCCCCTCATCCAAGTGCCCTGGCCCTGTAGTCCCCTACCTTTTTCAGAGTTCCTTTGCTCTCACCCCCCAAGTAACTCATAGGTTGCTCCCTGCAGCTCCCACCCCCTTGGGTACCTTGCTGTCCCTTCCCCGCATACCATCTACAACAGGGTATTTCCAACTTTTTTACTTTCCATTTTTGAAGTATCATCATACCACCACACCACTAATACAGACTTAACTGGGGAGTGGAGGTCCCATACAGGATCAGCAATTCAAGCTCTTATCCCAGCAATGCAGTCATCCAAAAATACTCAAATTTCTATATGCCCATAGCTTGTTGACTGAGCCACCTGGCACATCCTATTGAAGCAGCAGCAAGTTCACAGTGATTCATGTCCCCCCACTTTACCACCAGTAATACAGTACTAGTACCACTGGTTTGTAACCCATGATCTAGAGGCTCCCTATAGTCCTCTCCTTTCCTCTATGTTCTTCCCCGTCTCTACCCAAGTACCCTGCAGCTCCTCCCCTCTTTCCAATCTTCCTTGCCGTAACCCTTTGAATACCTGAAGTATCCTCTAGGGTGCACCCTGCAGTCCCCTCACCCCCAGAGGTTCAATCCTGGGTTCACTAACCCACAAATCTACCTACTTCTACCGCTTTGACAAGGACCCCTCCAAGTGGCTGCCTAGGCAAGTTGTGAGCCAAGAGAACCTCTGGACTCTTCATCTCCAGTAGGCCTACTGAAAGAGGAGCAACCAATAATCTAGAGTCAATAAGATCTAGAGTCAATAAGATTCTTGGGCTGGTGGACATTTCGATTTCCAACAATTCCCAGAGCTGCATCACCCTGATTGATGCGCACACTCATGCCAGGGCTAGCCAAATGGCTGGTTCAGGCATGCACAGCTGGGGAGATGCTTGCTGCTCTCCTTCCATCAGCCATTATGTGCCGCTTATTAATATGGGTTGAATAAAAATACAATTCTGTGAGTACTCACCTGTAGAATTGTTTTTACTATGCATGGCAGGGCCTGCTTCAAGAAGTCCTTATGTATAGAATATTCCGCCACAAGGTGGCGCAGTGTACTGCAGAAGAGTTGTGGCTCCTCCCGGCACCATATAAAAACAGGATCACCAATAGACCTCCCCAGTGTTGACAAGCAGTTATACAAGAAGCCGGGAGATAATAAAAGGTAAAAAAAGGTAACAACCCCAACTAACTTGGAACAATCATCATAAAGAGGCAACCAAGAATAACGATGACAAGGGTGGGGTGAAGCAGGCCGTGCCATGCATAGTAAAAACAATTCTACAGGTGAGTAATCACAGAATTTTATTTTTCCTATTGCATGGCACGGCCTGCTTCAAGAAGTCCTTACATATGGGACATCCAATAGCAGTGTCCGTAAGGTAGGGTGGGATCTCCAAAAAGTAGCAGCAGGCAGTTCAAACCACCACCGCCTGAAGTACCTTGCGACCAAAGGCAGCATCGGCTGAGGCCTTAACATCAATCTTGTAGAACTTGGAAAAGGTATGAACAGAAGACCAAGTCACAGCCTTAAAAACCTTGTTCAACAGAAGCTTGGTGCAATTGGTGGAATGAGCAGTAACCCGAAAAGGAGGAACCTTCCCTTTAGCAGAATAGGCCTGTACCACCGCCTGGCGAATCCACTTGCTGATAGTAGATTTAGCCAGAGGCAAGCTCTTCCTAGGTCCCGCAGGAAGAACAAAAAGAGCATCAGATTTCCTGAAAGACTCAGTAGCAACCAAGTAAAACTTCAGAGCCCTGATGACATCCAGAGAATGCAGGGTCCGCTCCTTGGAATTAGCAGGGTTAGGACACAAGGAAGGTAAGACAATGTCCTGATTGAGATGAAAAGCAGACACAACCTTGGGCAAGAAATCCAGCTTAAGCCTAAACACCACCTTATCCTGATGCCGCTCAAAATAAGGAGGTTTAATGGAAAGCGCCTCCAGCTCAGAAACTCACCTGACTGAAGTAATAGCCACCAAAAAGGCCACCTTAAGAGTCAGAATGGGTAACGCCACCCCACGGATAGGTTTAAAGGGAGGACCCTGCAGAGCAGACAACACCAGATTCAAGTCCCAAACCGGTAGCATAGGTTTACGTGGCGGACGCACATGAGTAACTCCCTGGAAAAAAGTCTTAACCAACCGGTGATTGGCAAAGGATCTTTGGAAAAAAATTGCCAGAGCCGACACCTATCCCTTGAGGGTACTAAGTTGAAGGCCCGAATCCAAACCATGTTGTAAAAATTCCAGAAACCTGGGGATAGAAAACACCTGACAAGGAAGAGACTTGGACTCACACCAGGCAATGTAAGCATGCCAGACCCTGTAGTAGATAAAGGACGAGGACTTCGTCCTAGCACGAATCATGGTATCAACAACAGAGGCCGGCAACCCCTTATCCGTCAAGATGGAGGTTTCAGCAGCCAAGCCGTCAAAGCCAGCGTTTGTAAATTGGGATGGCGCAGCTGTCCATGAGTGAGAAGATCTGGATCCTTGGGCAAAACGTACCGATCTACTGCCAACTGCACGACATCTGCGAACCACACCCTCCTTGGCCAACAGGGGGCCACCAGAATGGCTGGTACACCTTCCTGGGCTATCTTGCGCAGCACCCTGCCCAGCAGAGGAAAGGGAGGGAACACATAGAGGAGCCGAAACTCCGTCCAAGGAATCGCTAGCGCATCCGTGGTGAAGGCCAGAGGATCCTGCGACAGGGAGACAAATCTTGGAAGCTTGTGATTGCGGCGGGACACAAACAGGTCCACATCCGGCTGACCCCAGCATTGACACAGGGAGTGAAATACCTTGTTGCTGAGGGACCATTCCCCCAGCTGAGAAGTCCCCCTGCTCAGGGAGTCTGCCTCCTGGTTCTCCACCCCCGGAATGTAGACCGCCGAGATGCAAGGGACATTCTCTTCCACCCAAGACAATATCAGGGACACTTGAGGGCTTGCTTGCACCAAGTCCCTCCCTGATGACTGATGTAAGCAACCGCCGTCTGGTTGTCCGAGCGGATCTGAACAGCCCGACCCCGAAGGTGCGTGGTCAGCTGAGAAAGAACCAACCTGATCGCCCTCAGTTCCAGGACATTGATGGGAGCATGGGCCTCCTGGGGGCCCCATCCACCCTGGAACTTCAGAGACTTCCAAAAAAACCCCAAGCAGTCAGACTGGCATCTGTGGTGACAGTTTCCCAGCAAGGAGGCAGAAGGGTCCTGCCCACTAGAAGGTTCCTTGAGTCCAGCCACCACGAGAGGGACTGTCTGGCCAGGGGGGACAGAGCAAATTCCTGATCCAGGGACACAGGGTCCCGATCCCAAACTGACAAGAGGTGCAACTGAAGAGGTCTCATGTGAAACTGAGAAAAGGGGACCGCCTCGAAGCAGGACACCATCAGGCCCACTAACTGCCGGAAGCAGGGATGGGGAAACAAGAGCAGGGCCCGTACCTGCTTCTGAAGGCCCTCCACTTTCTGCTGAGGCAGGAATACCTTGACCTGAGAGGTATCCAGAGTCATGCCCAGAAAGGACCTCACCAAAGGAGGAGATAGTGAAGACTTGGGAAAGTTGATCACCCAGCTGAAGGACTCGAGAGTGGAGGTCACCACCTGAGTATCCTTCTCGGCCTGATGAAGAGACCGAGCCGCAATCAGAATGACGTCCAGGTAAGGGAGGATGCGAATGCCCTGGTTCCACAGCAGTGCCATCACGCCCGCCAGAACCTTGGTAAACACCCGAGGCGCCGAGGTGATACCGAACGGTAAAGCCACAAACGGGTAATGCTGATCCTCCAGAGCAAACCTCAGGAATCTCTGATGACCTGGAAAGATTGGCACGTGAAGATAGGCATCCTTGATGTCCACGGTGGTCATGAAGCCGCCCGGGCGAAGGGTACTGACAGCCGAGCGTAGCGCCTCCATGCGAAAGTGCTTGAACCTGACAAACTTGTTGAGACCCTTCAAGTCCAGAATGGGCCTCAAAGACCCGTCCTTTTTGGGGATCGTGAAAAGATTGGAGTAGTACCCCTGACCCTGTTCCTGGGAAGGCACCAGGCAAATGACTCCTGACTCCAACAGGCGTTGAACTGCAACGCCCAAACCCTGAGCTGACAGAGGGTTTTGAGACATCTGGGATCTGAGGAATCTTGGGGGCGGCCAGGCTGCAAACTCTATCTTGAAACTGGAGGACACCACCTCCTGAATCCACCGGTCTGAGACGCGGAGCCTCCAGACGTGAGCAACGAGCCGAAGCCGTCCCCCCACCCAGATGGGCGAGGGCGCCTCCTCATACCTGAGGGGCCTTGGGAGGGGGTTTGGGCTTGGGACCCCAGGAGAGACCGGGACGACCACGGGATCTGCCACGGCCCCAAGAATCTCTGCGGCTACCCGAGAAGAGGGAGCCACAACCTCCTCTGGAAGCACGAAAGGAGGGGAAGGAAGCGGAGGGCCCCCGAAAGGGCCGAGTCTGCTTCCTACGCTAAGGTAACCAGCCTTGGCTAGAACATCCAGACGCTCACCAAAGAGCCATAGCCCCGCAAAAGGGAGCCCAGTGAGAGCCTTCTTAGCTGAAGTGTCAGCTGCCCACTGACGCAACCAAACAGAGCGCATATCCACCAAGTGGGCAGAGGGCCTACCACCCAGCCGGACTGCATCATCCATGGCAGTAAGGACAAAGGCAACAAAATCAGAGCAAAGCAAGAGGACCCTATAATCCTCCCGCCTCCTACCAGCCATAGCGCCATCAGTGAGACGCTTGAGCTTTTTCTTAAGGGCAATAGCTGTAATGGCAGCGGCGCAGACCGGACGCAGCCCAGCCCCCACAAATGTAAAAGCATGGCAGGCCAGCTGATCAATACGCTGGTCCGCGCTGTCCCGCAGTGTAGTAGTGTCAGGGGAAGGCATGACCGAGGTGTGGGACAGCCCTAGAACGGGAGCGTCCACCTCAGGGGGACACGACTATCGCTTGACCAGGTCAGCAGGAAAGGGATACCTCTTATCCAACCCTTTGGGCACCGCGGGCAATCTATTAGGACGTTCCCACTCTTGAGCACCATATTAGAGAAATGGCCCTGCTCAGGGGACACCAGACGTTGTTTATCGGGACGAAAGAGCTCACGCTGCTTCCTCTTAGCCACCTCAGAGGGGGCAATGTGCAAGGTTTCAAAAATGTCAGACAACATTCTATCAGTGTCATCGGGGAGCCATGAATCCTCCCCGGACACAGACCCAGGGTCACTGTCGTACCCCTCCTGCTGGTCCCCAGAGGAGTTAGAGTCCTGGAAAAGCTCCCCCTCCTCTAGGGAGTAACGGCCCCCAAGGGCATCAATTTCCTCATCCTCCTCAGCAAAGAGGATGGGCGTGGGAGCCAGGTGCCGCTTCTTGCCAGAGGCCTTACCTGGAACAGGCCTGGCAAGCTGCCTTTCAATGCTGGCCACACGAAGTGCCAGATCAGATTGTGACCCCCTGCTAGTATCCCCCAGAAACCAAACAAGGCAAAACAAGGGGATGACCAGAACACAGTCCCCAAAAACACTCACCCCCTCAGAAGCTAGGACAGGAACTCCGCATCCCTCAGTAGGCACACCATAAAGCCTATGGCCGGCTACCCTTTGTGGTACAGGGTCTGCGGCTTGGAGGAGCGCTTCTTGAGCACCTGACCCTAGTGCTCCTCTACCCTCACCCGATCAGTCAGTCGAGGCTGGGAGGCACAGAGGGTCCGGAAGCGGGTGGAAATAGACTTGCAGGGCCGCAGGCTTGGTTGCCCCGCTCACCTGCGCAATATAGAGAGCCATCTTCTAACTTCGCAGCATCACTGCAGAGGAAACACTGGGGAGGTCTATTGGTGATCCTGTTTTTATATGGTGCCTGGGAGGAGCCACAACCCTTCTACAGTACACTGGGAATATCCCATACGTAAGGACTTCTTGAAGCAGGGCGTGCCATGCAATAGGTAAAAACTGATTGTAGCAGAGCCGGTACATCGCTGTAGAGGCAGGCATAGTGGGCGTTCCAGGGGGTGGGGTTCACACACAGGGGCATCCCAAATTGGGGTGCCCCTGAGATAAGGAACAAACCCGGGAGAGTGAAAATTGTTTCTCTTTAAACTGGCCAAATATCTAAACAGACTTTTGGCCCACTAACAGTGACCCCTAGAGGGCATCCTGATTCGGGATGGCCTGCAGTGTGACTCTGGAAAGCCCCAACCCATTTTACCTATTCACCTAGTTCCGGGATCATGGGGCAGTAAAATCCAGCAGAGTGTGCAGCATAGAAATGGCATTGCTCTTTGGGCACCTCTGTTGAGCAGACCATCAGGCAACCCTGTCATTTGTATATAACGATTGCGCCACCTCTGCGCATCCCCATTGCTGGTTGCATGTAAAATAATTAGTTTTGTTGCGTCATATGATCAGGGAAAAGATTATACATATGAGCTATACATACGGAATCCAGAGCTTGGGGAAATCCTCAATTTCCTTTTGTGAGTACTCGTTCAGCCGCCTGGGAATGACTCTGGGCTGCGTAATTTCACAAACAAGATTCTTCAAGATGTCCTCAGGGATATCCTGCAAAGGCAAAAAACATGTAAGGCCATTGCTCCGCCTAATGCCGAGAATCATGGGTAAATCTTACTCTGTATGTGCCATTTAAAGACTTTCTTTTCCATGGCTCTCCCCTCCAGTGATGCCATTAGTCACATAATGAATAAAAGCCTCCCTGTCCCAACAGATTGGCCGAAGCAATTGCCTGCTGTCCCCAGCGGGGCAAATAGTCATGTGGGTCCAGAACCGGCCCCTGGTTTATCTGGTCCTAGAAGAGGTGAGTTTTTGGGGCCTGGGTTTTGGGGGTTGCAGGGGCTATGTGCAGGGTTGGTGATTAACGACCTGGCACTAGCAGGGGTCCCTCATCAGCCTGTGGGAACGCCTCAAAGAGGAACAAAGCCTGAATTTTGACTTTCCCAGGCTTTGTCTCTTGCCCCCCCGGGCAACCCAAAGTGGGGTGCCTCATTGCGTGAAACCCCCCCATGCGGGAGCCCTATGATGCGGGGGATGCGGTCGCACGTGTTTACATCTGCGATGGAGGCCCAGGAGCAGGGGAGTGTTGCGGCTTTTTAGATTCCAAGACCATGCCGCAAGGGTTTTGTTCCTAAAACTGACATAGTGGTAAGTAAGTGTTTAAAGTGGACCAAAACTCTAATCTTGTCTTAATCTACTTGAAATGTTCCCTAGGGGGATTGAGAATATCGACCTTAGTCCCGCCCGTGCTGTATATTCATCTTCCTTCAGGCTTTCCATTGTAGTGGCGTGCAGCAATCAGCTGGTGGCGCCGCAGAGTAACATCTCTGCTCTCTTCGAGCCACTGTCAGAGGAATGCGTGTTTTCCTTTGCGACGGGACCAAGCAGAGATTTAGCTGCTGCAATCAGACAGGAAAGTAAATATGTCCCCGGCTTTATGACTATGAAACAGTGGACTCATTCCTGAAGGAAGAGAGCCGGGAACAGGAAGCCTCTGGCCACCTCGTTACAGCACTTTCTGCTATAAAACGTATCCGCCATTGCCGGCTATGAACTTAGCCGCAGCACGAACACAAACATAACTGGCATGCCACACATACAGAACTAATAGCATGCACCTTTCTGATAGCCTTTACATTTTCTTTTTAAAGAGGACTAGAACCTACTTAACCCAGATACCAGTGACAGCCAAATCCCGGTCCCTGGGGAATCTCAATTTGGAATGCCCCACTGTGTGAAAGTTACCACAATCATAGTAACATAGTATGTAAGGCTGAATAAAGACTTTAGTCCATCCAGTTCAGCCTGTTTAGCTCCTTCCAGTGGTCTAGTGGCCATAGCTGGAAATGTTATTACATGCCAGGAAGGCATCAAGGCCACTTTTGAATGTTTTTACTGTATCCATCATTACTACCTCCTCTGGCAGCGAGTTCCATAGTCTCACTGCTCTTACAGAGAAGAATCCCCTCCTATGTCGGTGGAGAAAGCACCTTTCCTCTAACCTTAGTGGATGCCCCCGGGTTATGGTTACACTCCGGGGTATAAATAGATTGTGGGACAGATCTTTGTATTGACCCCGAATATATTTATACATAGTTATTAGATCACCCCTCAATCGTCTTTTTTCTAAACTAAATAAACCTAACTTTGACAATCTTTCAGGGTACTCTAGTCCCCGCACTCCTAAAACTTTTTGGCAATCTCACGCCACTGTGGCGGAAGCCGTCTGATACGCACACCCATGCCAGGACGTCTATGTATGGTTGGTGTGGAAACACTCAGCCAGAGGGGAGTGGCCAAAGGGATGCCGGAGGCTCTCAGCGCTCTGTGGCAGTTTATTATCATAGTGTTTTGACTTACATTCATATGCATGGCATAGAACACAGATTGGAGGAAACCCGCACATGGGCTGTGGGAGTGGGTAAGATGTAAGTAGATGTGCCAAAATGTGGGGACTCATCTTCAAATTTTGATGCACTACTTAACGGGTCCTGAGACTGAGTCTCGCAGCCTGCTGGCCTACTGTTAAAGTGGAACAAAACCCAACAGGGACAGCCCTGGAATCTAAAAGATTCCGTCCACCGCACAGCGGGGCATCCCCATCCCAAATTGGGGTGCCCTGCTGTCCTGCTGAACTATCAGCAGATAGCCTAGGGGATGGTAGGGCGCCCAATAGAAATGGGGATAGAACCCAGTATCAACCTCCCAACCTAATCAACCAACTGCATGGGAGATAAGAACTGAATGCTTTGATTTTACACTTGACCTGGAAAAACCATTTAAAAGTGGACCAACAGTCTAATTTTTTTTTTAATTAAAAAAAAGTCATTCATAACTATGCAAACCACTGCATGCTTATTAAATTGGACTTGCCTGGGTTTTGGTCCTTTCCCCTGGGGCACCCCGATCCCTGTGTGAAACCCCCCCAGATCATCGATGCCAACTCACCTCCTCCCAGTCCTATGGCACATGCACGGCTGCTTGTCCAATCAGCGCACTCGGAGCCGCTGACGTCATCTAAGCCTTCGTATAAGGCCGGAGGTTCCAATCACGATCCGCGGCCGCATCCCCCGCTACCCTCTAGCAGGGAGTGTGCCTGCGCTGGCCATTCCCAAATTCCTGGCGCGGACACCCACCCTGCTAGAGGGATAGCTGGGATGCGACCGCAGGTCGTGCATGTGCCGTTGGACTGGGAGGCAAGGTAAGTGTATGGGGCGACCTGGGGGGTTTCACAAAGCGGGGCATCTCGATTTTGGATGCCCTGGGGGGAGGGAATTGATTGGCCCGGGAATCTTATAGATTCCAGGGCTGATCGGTGTGGGTTTTGGTCCATTTTAATGACTTACCTTACCTGACCTCCCAGACATCTTGCTCCCACGCTGCCAGTGCAGTGATGATGTTAATAAGCTGCAGACTTTGGCCCGTGACTCATGTCACCGCCCGGTAGCCTGCAGCTAGCTGTTTATTCATAGAGCAGCAGATTCCGCCCCTCCACATACCCGGAACAGGCTGGCAGAAGCAGCTGCACAGCTGACATTAGTCCAGACCTGTGCCACAAAGGTGAGTAAGTCCTGTGGGCTTTTTATCTTTTAGAATGTTGGTCCACTTTAAAGGCCTAAAGTGTCACAAAAATCAATGGTATCCACTCCCTGGAGCAGCTGTACAGTAGCAGGTGGGTCAATCGTTGGCATGCAAGGGGCACTTACCTCTTCAGCAAACAAGTGCAGTCTCTGCATCATAGTCCTTCTCTGCAGGTTTTTCGGCAACATTCCGTACACAGCCAGCTTTACTATCTACAAGAGAGAAAATCACAAGACTTTAATGACCTCTGCAGAGTTGCCCTTTAAGTGGACCAAAACCCAGGATTTTGACTATCCTGGGTCTTGGTCCTTTCCCCCCCGATGGGGGTGCCCCGCTGCGTGAAACCCCCCAGGTCGCTGAAGTCAACTCTTCCTCTTCCCGGTCCAATCAGCGTGCCCGGATCCGCGAATATCTAAGCCCAGCAGCTCCAAGAGCTCCGACGGCCGCATCCCCTGCTTCCCTCCAACAGCGAGCGTGCCCACGCCGGCCATTCACAAATGCCCGGCGCGCTAGAGTGATAGAAGGGATGCGGCCACGGCTCGCCGTTGGACTCGGAAACAAGTGTATGGGCTGACCTGGGGTTTTTTACACAGCAAGGCATCCCGGTTTTTGATGCCCCGGGGGAGGGAATCAATCGGCCCTGGAATGTTATAGATTCCCAGGCGATCACGCTGGGTTTTGGTCCACTTTAACAACTTGTGAGCAGGTACTCACCACTTCCTTTTATAAAAAGGCTAGACATAGGGCATCCAACACAGGGGATGGTGTCCTGGCATGACCAGAAGCATGCCGCTCAGTCGGCGAGCCATGGGGACCCCCAGCCCCTTTACCTGGTGTGCAGGCTGGTAGATTTAAAAGGGAGGGACCTCACATCTTTTTTATTTTATTTTTTTTTAAGAGCTGCAATATCTGTGGCAGATTGCAGAAGTCCATCTTGATGAATGCGCAGATCATTTGCATAAGGACGGCCCTACAGACAGTATGCGGATTCTAAGCACAAAATGTGCTAGCATCACAGAGCGGGGCCACAACCACATGCTCGCGACAAAAATTCATACGGTACGATTTCAAACTTCAATATCTGCATCAACTTTGAAATGGAAGACAGTTTAGGACATTGCCAAGTTTAGCCCTATACAATAAAATAACCCTTGGCTACGCATGTGCAATGACGTTAAAAATGATTAAAGTGGACCAAAACCCACTGCGATTCCCTCCCCCCGAGGCATCCAAAATCAGATGCCCCTCTGTGTGAAACTCCCCAGGTCGCCCCATTCACTTACCTTGTTTCTCGGTCCAATGGCGCATGTCTGAGCCACTGCCGCATCCCCACTATCCATCTAGCAGGGCACGTGGCCGCTCCAGGCATTTATGAATGGCCGGCGCGGGCAAGCTCCCTGTTAGAGGAAAGCAGTTGTCTGGCCTTAGCTGGCTTTAGGCGAAGGTTTAGGCGATGTGACATCAGCGGCTCCGAGTACGCTGATTGGACCAGTGGGCGCGCATGCGCCGTAGGACTAGGTAGAGATGAGTTGACTTCGGCAATCTGGGGGGTTTCAAGCAGCAGGGCACCCCCGAATGGGGTGCCCCGGGGAAAAGGACCGAAACCCAGGATAGTCAAAATCCCGGGTTTTGGTCCACTTTAAACTGGACCAACACAACAAACAGTGCTCATATGCATCCCTCCCCAGAACAATTTTGCTGCACATAAAAACTAATTTACCTTTCTCTAACACTGCAGGCCGCCTGCAAACAGGAAGTGCTGCTGGGCTTCCTGTTACTGTACATTCAGTTATGTCAGTTGAATCCAGGCAGCAGCATGGCTGAGATGCTGGGAGGGGAAGCTCCAAAATGGCCGCTACCTTTTGACTGCTTTAAAGCAGAACAAAACCTAAGGTGGCCAGGGCCAGCCGCAGGCCTTTCCCTGGGGCATCCCGAATTGGGATACTCTGCTGTATGACACTCCCCAGGTTGCTGATATTTGCTCACCTTTTACTGGTCCAAAAGTGCATGTGCGGGCAGAGCCATTTGCTGTGCCTATGTAAGTAACGGCTCTGATTGCTTACAATGGGGAGAGGAGCGGCAGCATCCCCTGCATTTACGGGCTATGTGCGCTCCCAGTAATTCAGGCTGAGATGGGGACGCACGCAGTGCTGGAGATACAGCCGCTCTCGCACCCCCATTGAAGCCTATCAGAGCCATTTGCTGAATGACATTGTCATGGAACATGGTTCCGTGCTGTGCTGTTGGGCCGGAAAGAGGTGAATTGTACTGGATGATCTTGGGGGGGGGGTTACACAGCGGAGCATCCCACTTCAGCTTTAACTTTCTCTGCATTAGTCTATGCATTCTGCTGCTATTTTTGCGTCCCATACAGCTACATTCTAAAACCCTCACCCTAAAACAGAGAAAGGCGCCCATACCATGCAGTGCCCCATGTAATCCAAGGGAGTTCATACCATCCTATGACCCACCCATAGCACCATGTATAGTACACGCCCTATACAGCGTGGCTTCAAGGATACCTGCAAAAGGCACAAACAAAGGGGACCTGCACCAAACCCTTCTAATTAATACAGGTGCCAAAGCTTACAAAGGCTTATTCAGACTACAACAAAATAGGGAGGCACACTAGAATCAATACTCGTACAAAAAAAATATTATTTTATTTGATCTTAACCCAAGTTACTCACTACATATAATTCTAGACATGCTAAAACCAATTAAAAAACATCAAACAATGACAAACAAGACAGACCAACATAGATGAGGTGTGTAGGCGCCTGAGGAAGTGGGAAGTGTGCCCACGGAACGTGTGGCTCTTGGGGTGGTAGGCGTTGGGGAGACCTCTTTGGCTTATTTTGGTTTATTTTGGTTGTATTTTGGTTTCATTTTGTGACCTATACTGTGGTTCACATCATAGGACATTAGCACACTTTGGTTATGATGATGCTGAGGGGTTTATTGTTATTTGTGATTGTTTCATATAGGCAATGAATTGTGTTAGTTTTTTCATCTTGATGGCATTGGTTCTGATCACCAATTTCAGATTGGTTACAATCAAATTTATTTTTGGATTGTTTGCACTTGCACTTTACAGCACATTTATATTTATATGATCTGGATCATAGGCAGCTTTTGCACAGTATATGCACATGGTTTCATATTTACATCAGAAATTTTTATTATGATATATTTTATTATGTGTACACAGATATATATAGGAATTTGATGGCAATATATATATATATATATATATATATATATATATATATATATTTGATGGTGCTCTCCCTATCGCCTCCACACCTATCTATGTTGGTCTGTTTTGTTTGTCATTGTTTGATTCATGTTTTGTAATTGGTTTTATCATGTCTAGGTTTATATGTAGTGATTAACTTGTGTTAAAGTGGACCAACACCCAGGATTTTGACTATCCTGGGTTTTGGTCCACCTAGGCGGGGCACCCCAATCGGGGGTGCCCCGCTGTGTGAAACCCCCCAGAAACCCCAATAAACTCACCTCTCCCCGCTCCCACGTGACTGCCCGGTCCAATCCCCGCCAACGTCCAGGCGGGGAACAGGAACGTCCAGGCGGCTTCCGCCGCCGCCGCCTCCCTCGCGTCACTTTCGGCGCGCGCGCGCCCGTGCCGGCCATTCACAGACGGCCGGCGCGGGGGCGCGCACGCCTAGAGGGGCGCGAGGGAGGCGGCGGCGGCGGAAGATAAGGTAGGTGATTTGGGGGGGTTTCACCCCGCGGGACATCCCGATCTCGGATGTCCCGCGGGGTGGGAGGTGATCGGCCCGGGAATCTTATAGATTTCCGGGCCGATCACCTCCTCGGTGTTGGTCCACTTTAAGATCAAATAAAATAATATTTTTTTGTACTAGTATTAATTCTAGTGTACCTCCCAATTTTGTTGTAGTCTGATCAAGGATAACTGCAGGTAAGCCACTCAGATGACTAGCAAAGCATTTTCAAAAAAGTCCTGTTGCCTTGATTTTTTTTTTTAAACTATAGACATACAATGACCTGGATGAATGAAAACCTTCACAGGCATCACACAGTGGGGTGGCTCCTATAGGAATGTAAGCCCCGGGGCAATGGCTCCCTCTGCAGGCCTCCTGCTGGAATGCCAGGCATCCTTACACAGGGACGCCCCCGGGCCATGCGCCCGTCACCAGCCACTTGTACACCCCGGAATGTCACCATTTACATGTAGTAAAAACATAATGAGGACGCTGAACATGAAAAAAAAAAGCTGCAGGGCTTCATAATACAGCTTAGAAAAAGTATTTACCCCATGGTAAGTCTTTATGTTTTATTGCCATGTAATAATGGCCACTGGGAAAATAATATTTATTTATGTAACACAGAAATATAAACGCTTGTATCAAAGGGACTACACATCCCAGCAAAGTCATTTAAAGGGATTCTGTTGTCTGAAGGAAATAAAGTGGATCAATGCCCAGGATTCTCACTTGTTCCTGGGGCATACTAATTCAAAGCGGACCTTCACCCTGAATAGGAGCCTATCTTATATGTTTCCCACACCCTGTACATACAGATTGCCCACATTAAAAACCATCCTACCTGCATCTACTGCATTTTCTGAGCTTTTAAACATCCAAGATGGCAGCTCATGGAGCATCAGGCTGCCTGCAAACAGGAAGTGTCTTCTGACTGTGTCGCTCTGCATTCTGGGATTGTTGTCCTCTTCCTGACCCCAGCTCTGCTCTGTGTGTGCAAAGCACAGCTATAACCCCACTTCCATGCACTTTACCCCGCTCTCCTCTCGTCAGTATGTGATGCTTCTGATTCAAGATGGCGCCGCCCGTATACTAGAGTCCTAAACACAGTTGCAGCCCAGCAGGGGAAAGAATAATATGTCAAGTAGGCACAACCTGAAGCTAGTCGGGGGGAAGATCAGGAGCAATGTTAGAAAATATTATTTTACAGAAAGAGTAGTAGGTGCTTGGAACAAACTTCCAGCAGAGGTAGTTGAAACATCAACAGTCACTGAATTTAAACATGCCTGGGATAAGCACACATCTATCCTAAGATAAAGAGAGCATACAGTATACACATAAGGGCAGACTAGATGGACCGTATGGTCTCCTTCTGCCGTCAACCTTCTATGTTTCTATGTTTCTAAGTAATTGACTATAAACTTTAAATATATTAATTTTAGATGCTGGGGAATAGTTGAAGGGTTTGGGCTTTTCATTAAATGATGCTGAAGGTCTGGTTTAAAGTGGACCAATGTGTAAAAGCTCCCAGATTACCCCTAAACACTTACCTTTCCACCTCTCCCATGGTGCATGCACAAGCCCACACCCAATCAATGCTGAATGCAGTGTATATTAGTACATGGCATAAAGCACTGTTTGAGCAGAGATCTGGCAGATACAGCAGCTGCATCCTAGGTCTCCCTGTGGTCTACGACTCAGAGATGCTCTGGATGTGCCCCCAGCCTGCGAGCGTAGTGTGGGCCCCCCCTAGAAAAGGTGAGTGTTGGCAGGTTCACACAGTGGGCACCAAATTGTGATGTCCCTGGGGTAGCAAATCAGCTGGCTTAAAATGTAGTTTGCCCCCTTTAAAGTGGAGCAACACCCAGGATTTTGACCATCCTGGGTTTTGGTCCACTTCGGCGGGGCCCCCCGACCGGGGGTGCCCCGCTGTGTGAAACCCCCCAGAAACCCCGAAAAACTCACCTCTCCCCGCTCCCACGTGACCGCCGCTGCCAATCGCCGCCACCGGACAAGTGGGAGGCAGCAACGGACAAGAGAGCACGCCTGCCGCCACCTCCCGCGCGTCACTCTTACAGGGTGCGTGCCCGCGCCAGCCATTCACAAACGGCCGGCGCGGGTGCGCGTCCTGTTAGAGGGACGCGCGGGAGGCGGCAGCGGGCGCCGCTGGATCGAGGCTAAGGTAGGGATTTCGGGAATCTGGGGGGGTTTCACACAGCGGGGCACCCCCGATCGGTGCCATGGCTTATTTTCAGGGGATGTCTTATAGCCGGCTGGCAGCTGGCTTGCAGTACGGCAGCTCTAGTACAGTATGTGCACAGAGCTGGCTGGCAACAGGGAAAGGAGTCACACGATTGGCCACCGATGCGCACATAGGTAGGTTGTGGGCGGGGTGTTCCGCCCAATGGCCAATCACAGGACTCCTTTCCCGATGCAGGCTCGAGGTGAAGGTAAGGATATTGGGCGTTCCGGGAGTGGGGGGGCTGGGGGGTTGTTTTTATTCACTATTTGGGGGACCAACACCCATTAATAAAAAAGCAGGTGTTGGTCCGATTTAAGGTTTTATTATCCCCAGTAAACAATGGTGCTAAAAGTCGGCGACAATAGGAGGACACAGAGCGGCTGCACACATTTTCTTAGGTTTTTCATAGGATTTCACTTCCACAAAAGGTGTATCCCTCTAATGCGGGGCTCATGAGGGAGGGGATGAGGTTCATTTAGTGTCCCCCTGCACCAGCACCCTCCCTGGCACAGAGCTGCAAGGTTGGGTCCGCTTACCCTCCACTACCACCCAACTTTACCAACCTACACTCCCCACACCATTTAAAGTGGAGGCAAAACCCAAAGGCAATGTCCCAAGAGGCTAAAAGGGTCAGGTGATTTCCCCTCCTTTGGCATCCTGATTTGGGATGCCCTACAATGTATAGCCCAGCACTACAAGAAAAGAGATGCGAGTCCTGTACACACTGAACACTGCTGCTATGGCCGCGGCTGACATGAGGAAGCTCACTCACACCGACACATTTCCACCAGCAGTATTCTGTTTGTGCAGGGGTCACTTCTCTCTTGTAGGTCTTGGTGTACAGACTTGGTGTATGGTTGGTAAAAGTCCCATTCCCCATAGGCAGTGTGGCATCCCTCCTCCCATTCCCCATATGGGCAGTGTGGCATCCCTCCTCCCATTCCCCATATAGGCAGTGTGGCATCCCTCCTCCTATTCCCCATATAGGCAGTGTGGCATCCCTCCTCCCATTCCCCATATAGGCAGTGTGGCATCCCTCCTCCCATTCCCCATATAGGCAGTGTGGCATCCCTCCTCCTATTCCCCATATAGGCAGTGTGGCATCCCTCCTCCCATTCCCCATATAGGCAGTGTGGCATCCCTCCTCCTATTCCCCATATAGGCAGTGTGGCATCCCTCCTCCCATTCCCCATATAGGCAGTGTGGCATCCCTCCTCCTATTCCCCATATAGGCAGTGTGGCATCCCTCCTCCTATTCCCCATATAGGCAGTGTGGCATCCCTCCTCCCATTCCCCATATAGGCAGTGTGGCATCCCTCCTCCTATTCCCCATATGGGCAGTGCGGCATCCCTCCTCCCATTCCCCATATAGGCAGTGCGGCATCCCTCCTCCCATTCCCCATATGGGCAGTGCAGCATCTCTCCTCCCATTCCCCATATGGGCAGTGTGCCATCCCTCCTCCTATTCCCCATATGGGCAGAGTGCCATCCCTCCTCCTATTCCCCATATGGGCAGTGTGCCATCCCTCCTATTCCCCATATAGGCAGTGTGGCATCCCTCCTCCTATTCCCCATATGGGCAGTGTGCCATCCCTCCTATTCCCCATATAGGCAGTGTGGCATCCCTCCTCCCATTCCCCATATAGGCAGTGTGTCATTCCCCCTCCCATTCCCCATATAGGCAGTGTGACATTCCCCCTCCCATTCCCCATATAGGCAGTGTAGCATCCCCCCTCCCATTCCCCATATAGGCAGTGTAGCATCCCCCCTCCCATTCCCCATATAGGCAGTGTGGCATTCCCCCCTCCCATTCCCCATATAGGCAGTGTGACATCCCCCCTCCCATTCCCCATATAGGCAGTGTGACATCCCCCCTCCCATTCCCCATATAGGCAGTGTAGCATCCCCCTCCCATTCCCCATATAGGCAGTGTGGCATTCTCCCCTCCCATTCCCCATATAGGCAGTGTGGCACCCCCCTCCCATTCCCCTTATAGGCAGTGTGGCATTCTCCCCTCCCATTCCCCATATAGGCAGTGTAGCATCCCCCCTCCCATTCCCCATATAGGCAGTGTGGCACCACCCCTCCCATTACCCATATAGGCAGTGTGGCATTCCCCCCTCCCATTCCCCATATGGGCAGTGTGCCATCCCTCCTATTCCCCATATAGGCAGTGTAGCATCCCCCCTCCCATTCCCCATATAGGCAGTGTAGCATCCCCCCTCCCATTCCCCTTATAGGCAGTGTGGCACCCCCCTCCCATTCCCCATATAGGCAGTGTGGCATTCCCCCCTCCCATTCCCCTTATGGGCAGTGTGGCATTCCCCCCTCCCATTCCCCATATGGGCAGTGTGCCATCCCTCCTCCTATTCCCCATATAGGCAGTGTGCCATCCCTCCTCCTATTCCCCATATGGGCAGTGTGCCATCCCTCCTCCTATTCCCCATATGGGCAGTGTGCCATCCCTCCTCCTATTCCCCATATGGGCAGTGTGCCATCCCTCCTCCTATTCCCCATATGGGCAGTGTGCCATCCCTCCTCCTATTCCCCATATGGGCAGTGTGCCATCCCTCCTCCTATTCCCCATATGGGCAGTGTGCCATCCCACATCCCTCCAGAAAAAAAAAACATGAACGCTGTGCCTGCTCTGGCTTCCGGAGAGCGGGAGCGAGACTCATGTAAGTATACTTTTCCATATATATATATTCACTAAGAGTTGAAAACAATTCTCATGGTAGCAAAACATTTAATTCATGAGATAAAAACCTGAGAACGTCACTTTTAGTGAATCACCAGATAGGAAAACAATGGATGCCAGTGGCACTTTTTTGCTCCTGAGAAATGTATAGAACTTTTTACTCCTTTTTACTCTGTAGTAAACATCCAATTGGCTTTCATTGTTTTCCTATCTGCTGATTCTCTAAAAGTAAAATTCCCTGGCTTTTTTCTCATGAATTGATTTTTTTTACTACCATGAGAATCTTTTTTTCAACTCTTCCAGGCTATTATCAACCAAAGGTTTCAAAGGTTATAATCTACTGCCATCTAGTGTCTGTATTTTGTCACTGCAGCCAGAGCAGTGCATTTAGCAGGGGATAAGCTAAACAGCCTCTTAGGTCTAGTGGCTGTTTGGCCAAAGTTATCTGACTGCTTTTTTCATCCTAGAAACTGAACATGATTAAAGTGGAACAAATCCCAGAAATGTGACTTTTCTGGGTGTTGTGAATGTGTGGGTTTCATGTAATGATAACCAACTGCTGTGACTATGTCACATGGCGAATGGTTCCCAATGACTAGAACGGGGAGCATGCACTTCCGCGTCCACTGCGGCGATGCAGGGAATGATGCAGCGCATGCTTCCTATTCACACACACTCAGAACCATTTGCCGAATGACAGTCACAGATTAGATGAGTCACACATTGGAGTGGGGAAAGGTGAGTGTTTACAGGCACCCCGGGGGGTTTCACAAAATGGGGCTTTGATTCGGGATGCCCCTGAGAAAATCCAGTGGCTTGCCCGGGAATCTTTTAGATTCCAGGGCCGACCCAGGTAGATTTTGTTCTGCTTTAAAGCGGAACAAATCCCATGAAGTTGACTTCACCTGGCCATGCTCCAACGGTGCATGCACAGGCTCTCATCAAATAAATGCTGCCTGCTGTAACGTCATTGGAAAAAAAAGCACAAGGAGAACATTTTAAATAGATTTCACTGGTATATGGTGAACAACTTGGAATTAACCCACCGTGTAAGCATGATAAAAAGTGCATGCACCCTGGGATAGAAGAATACAATTACGGACTGTCACTGGAGAATAATAGACATTGGCGGATTTATTGTTAAAGTTTAAGTTGCTAATCAATTGGGAAATTTTTCTCATCATTACTTTTTATCTTAAATGCTCTGTGTCTTTTATATAAGACCATTTGTGGGATCCACGGGGATAATTGGATCAATACACGTTGAGCACTACATAAGATTATTACAAAAATATTTTAAACACTATTATCAAAACATCTAGCGAGGTTTTCTTAGGATTTATAGTCATTGGAAAAAAGGCTCTCATTCAAGCCAATGGGAAGCGCGCACTGCTGCATCCCCGACATCCCAACGCAGCAGCGCACACTCCCCATTGTAAACAATGCGAGCCTCCTGCCGAATGACAAGTTCCGATTAGGGACGACCACTGGTGGTTTTTTTCCGGTTTAAACAGCTACTAAAGCCAAATTAACAAAAAGCAGGTACCTTATCTCTCCTGCAGCACCCCCTGGTCTCTGAAAACGAGGGGCACAGCGAGCATGCATCCCAGAATGCTTTGGGTCACAACCAAAACTCACTGTAGGTCCTGGCCCCGCTACTCACTCTGTAATGAATGGACGGCACAGTGATTGACACGAGGGGCAAAAGGAACAAAATCCGTGATTTTCCCTATTGGGGGGTGTTGGCCCTTGTCCCTGGGGCATACCAAATTAAGATGCCCCAATGTGTGAAACCCACCTGATCACCCTAAACACTTACCTTTCCACCACCCCATGGCACTAGCCCTCACCTAATCAACACAGAATGCGGCCTATATTAATGAATGGCATAAAGCACTGTTTGAATGGAGCTCCAGCATATAGTGGGTCTCTGTGTGGTCTGTGCCTCAGCCGCAGAGAAATGCCAGGGATGTGTCCGCAACTTGCCCCTCCGAGGAAGAGTGAGCGTAGCTGTTAGATGACTTTTTTTGTGTGGTCTGGGAGAAATGAAATTAAAAAGGAAGCGCAAACTTTGGAGCCCTGCTACGGCTTCTACCCTGCACTGCAGAAAATGGAGGAGACGCACATGAGAAAGCTGCTTGGTGCCTCATTTTATTTGGATGTAAAGTCTCTTTACAGTCAGTCCCTTTAAAGGAGCAGTCCAGTCTAAATAACTTTAGTGCTTTATGGGAGCAGCCATGATGGGATTACTGCAGCTGCCGCCCCATGGTCTCCCTTCGGCTGTGTGCGGCCAAGCACAGCCATTCAGTTGCGGCACGCAGGGCCGTGTACAGTCGAGAAAGAAGGTGGGTGATGTTGCCGCCGCCCGCGCATGTGCAGTGTGCTCGGGGGGCGGGGGGGGTGAGGTAAGAATATCAGGTGGTCTGGGGAGTTTCACACATTAAGCCATAGACTCTAAGGCGGGATTTGGGCCACTTTAAGGAGGAACACCACATGGAAAGCTCACTCTCAGCGGTACTGTTCCTCTCAGGTGGGGCATCCCAAACTGTGTGTATCACTGGCGATCGCCATAACAACACTCCTTCCAGTGGATCCCATGGCACAGCTGAAACAGATTGGCTGATTGGCTGAATGCTCTGTTTCACCCCCCCCCCCCCCCGGCTCTGCTTATGGCTAAGCAGCGCCTAAGGGAACTGAATGTGCCGCCGGCTGCATCCCTCGCTCAGCTCCTAGTGGTGGCGTGCCCGCGCCGCTCATTCATAAAGGCCTGGCAGGGGTGTGCACGCGAGGTGAGTGGGGATGCGGCCACGGCACAAAGGGTTCCAGGATCAGGTAAGTGGATCTGAAAGGATTCACACAGCTGGCCAATTTGGGATGCCCCAAGGAGTGGAACTCGGACAGCAATGGAGTCTTTTAGACTCCAGGGCCTCAGAAGTTGCTCTTTAAGAAAGCTGCCGTGGATTCCATATCGCATTACTAAGCAGCAGCAGGTGGAATCTGACATCTCCGGAATATCTCCCTCTGGCTGCAGAAGGAAAACGATTAGCGCCACTAAATGAATTACAGGAGCGGCGAGCGTTGCCTGGGGCAGGGGGCTCCGTGGTGGAAAAATGCCGACAATGTGGAACATGAGTGACAGGATGGCGGGCTGCGGACAGGGGGCTCTGATGTATGGCGCCCGCTGCTAAACACACACGTCCGCTCCCCATCATCACCTGCAAACTCAACACAACATCGGCCATATTGTTTTTTTTGCAACAGACAAGAACCGATAAAAGAAATGTGTAAAGTCTTTACGCCGCCGGCGCTGAAAGATTTACAGGCTGGTTCAGTCATTGTGACTTCAGACACTACCTGAAGGAGGAGGAGGAAGGTCTGCAGCCATACATCAAGCTTGTCTGTCTGTCTGGGGCTAAGGCTTCAAGTTTACCTAAACCCACAAGGTTCTTAACTCCCCCTCACCCCCAATGCAATGACAAAGCTCAGGAAGCCATATATTGAGATGGGATGTAAGACCTTGGGATGGGCTAACTCTCCCTTCTGCTGTGACTGTAACAAGCAAGATGAGTCCATTGTGTTACATTTATTTAAAGAGGAACAAAAAACACTGGCCCACTGGCTTTTCTCCAGGGCGACCTGAATTGGGATGCCACACTGTGTGAAACCCCTCAGTTCACCCCAAAAAACTCACCTTTCCATGCTTTAATAGCGCATGCACGGGCTCTCGTCTGCCGTGAATTATGTTATTTGGCTTTCATTGACTTGAATAGGTAACCACCGAGATAGACTGCGCCAGGAACAAGTGCATGGCTGGGGATTCAAGTTAAGAGCGCCGTCTGCTGATTGACGTAGTCATTGGACGAGAGGCGCTGTTGGAGCGTGGAAGGGTAAGTTTTTATGAGCAAATGGAGGGGGGGGGGGGTGCTCACATAGCAGGGCATCCCGATTCTGCACAGAACAAAGCCCAGGTTTTGTTAAGCCAAATTGCAAGTCTTTTATCTTAATTGTTTCTATTGTAATCAGCTGTGATACTTTATAAAGCATTCATGAGTCTATTATAGAAAGTTAGATAGCTTAAAGAGCAATGTGATGTGTGCATCGCACTCTACTTTGTACCTTCCCGGCAACCGATGCTCCTCTCACTTGGCCCGGTTGGGCAGTAATGGTACGATCTTATGGCCAAAGGCTAGGACAGAGGAGTCTGCCACCAGGTACCTAACCCAAGTACACCTATAGCCCAGGTATCTCATCCACTGGGGTGTACTCAACAGCCATATAGTCACCTAACTGCTATAGGCCGACAGCCATATAGTCACCTAACTGCTATCAGCCGTCAGCCATATAGTCACCTAACTGCTATAAAGTCGACAGCCATATAGTCACCTAACTGCTATAAGCCGACAGCCATATAGTCACCTAACTGCTATAAGCCGACAGCCATATAGTCACCTAACTGCTATAAGCCGTCAGCCATATAGTCACCTAACTGCTATAAGCCGACAGCCATATAGTCACCTAACTGCTATAAGCCGTCAGCCATATAGTCACCTAACTGCTATAAGCCGACAGCCATATAGTCACCTAACTGCTATAAGCCGAACAGCCATATAGTTACCTAACTGCTATAAGCCGACAGCCATATAGTCACCTAACTGCTATAAGCCGACAGCCATATAGTTACCTAACTGCTATAAGCCGACAGCCATATAGTCACCTAACTGCTATAAGCCGACAGCCATATAGTTACCTAACTGCTATAAGCCGACAGCCATATAGTCACCTAACTGCTATAAGCCGACAGCCATATAGTCACCTAACTGCTATAAGCCGACAGCCATATAGTCACCTAACTGCTATAAGCCGACAGCCATATAGTCACCTAACTGCTATAAGCCGACAGCCATATAGTTACCTAACTGCTGTAAGCCAACATCTTTCCTTGCTACAAACTTGGGACCCATGCATGCTACAGACTGAGGGCTGCTTGAAAGCAGAACAATACCCAAGAATTCAAATTTCCCGGCCTTTGCTACGTTCCCCGAGGGCATCCCAAATCGCGTGCTTCTCACACGCCCACCTTGATGGTGAGTGTGTAGAGGCGATGGGCACCAAGGACAGCGATAGATGCAGTGGGAGCAGCTGCCTGTAAGCAGGGGAGCCTTGTGCTGCAACAGCAGTTTTCATTTTGAGTCTAAGAGGAAAGTCCTCCAAAGCAGACAAACACAAAAACATGGTACTCACTAGAGATGAGCGAACTTCTTTAAAGTTCGATTCAGGCGATTCGCTGAATTTCCCCAAGAAATTCGGGTTTGCCCGAATCGAACTTTCACGAATCGCTCATCTGAAAAAAAAAATGCCGGCATGGTGGCAGCGGGCAGGCCGGCTACGCTATCAGCGAGCCGCCGCCGGCCCGCTGACAGCGCAGCCGGCCTGCCCGCTCCCACCATGCCGGCATTTGTGTAAAAAGCAAACACTTATCTGCATGCTCGGAGCGTGGAGGCCGGCGTCGCTCTCAGGCGCCCTCTGATGACGCGTCCTCTGATGACAGCTGAGAGCGGCGCCGGCCTCCACGCTCCGGCGCCGCTCTCAGCTGTCATCAGAGGGCGCGCCATCAGAGAGCGACGCCGGCCTCCACGCTCCGACCATGCAGGTAAGTGTTTGCTTTTTAAAGAAATGCCGGCATGGTGGGAGCGGGCAGGCCGGCTGCGCTGTCAGCGGGCCGGCTTCCGCCGCCCGCTGACAGCGTAGCCGGCCTGCCCGCTCCCACCATGCCGGCATTTTTTTATTTTTTATTTCAGGGAAAATTCGATCGGCACGAACCAAAAAAAATTCGGGTTCGTGCCGAATCGAATTTTCCCTGAAATTCGGAGCGAATTCCGGTTCGTCCGAACCGGTTCGCTCATCTCTAGTACTCACCTTCTCTCCCGCAGCAGCTTCTTTAAAGGAGCACTATCGCGAAATCGTGTAATATTAAAAATCCATATAAACACTTTAATAATAGGGGAAGGGGTCAATTATACACCCCAACTGAATAAAACTCCTGCCAAGCTTTTGTTTTTTTTTCCCCTAGTAGGAATAAAAACCTAGGGTTACAGGTTTAGTCTATGGCGGGGTGACACCAGAGATGCCCTCTTCCTTCCATTAAAAGAAAAAAACAAGCCTGGCTCGATACTGGTGACTGGTGACCTCTCCTCTCACCATCCAGCAAGCATATTTATATGGATTTTTATTATTAGGCCATTTTTTCGCGATAGTGCTCCTTTAGTCGGGTGTGTACAGACACTGTGACTAACTATGTCACAACATACAGCGAGCATTGGAATTCTGGGGTGTCTTCTTGCTGTGGGACCGGAAGGTTTCTGAGCCCCGGGCCCACAAAAGCAGATGCTGCTAGGGAGAAAAGGCTCTTATTTTGTTTTCTTTAGGGCAGAATCATTGCCTGGCCACCTCCTTGTTGTTCTCCATGCTGGATGCCTTCCCAATCCTAACAACGGCAAACAAACTTAAAGTGGACCAAAACTCAGGATCTTCACTATCCTGGGTTGTGGTCTGAGCCACCATGGGGGCCATCCCAATTTGTATGGAGAACCCCCCCCCCCCCGCCAGTTTGCCACATGGCAGGCTCTCAGCCAATCAGTGCTGTATAAAATGCAAATTAATACATGCTATACGGCCCTGTTTAGGCAGAGAGCCCGGAGAGCCCCAGTTTCCTGTCTTGGGGGGGGGGGGGGGGGGGGGGGGTCACACAGCAAGGCATCCTAGGGACGGAGAAGTGGGTGGTTGGTCCACTTAAAAATGTTTTCCCATATGACATTTGCCTGGACTTTGGGATGCCCCTACAGCTAAAGATCCCTAGGAAACCAAAAGCAGGAATGGAGCATGTTTAATATTGGACGATGTACGGCTGCTACATGTGTATGCAGCTGTTGCCAGTCGCCATTAGAAGGAGTTTCTGGGAAAAGCCAGCATCTTTCTAATGCAAGCCTTAATAAAGGCATCAATTTTGTTTAGTGCCTCTGTCAACCAGGAACCACCATGAAACAGGGTTGGCAGACAGGGGTTAAAGCAGACCTTCACCTTGAATAAGAGCATATCCCACACCCTGTACATACAGATTACTCACATTAAAAATCATCCTACATTCATCTACTGCATGTTATGAACCTTTAAACATCCAATATGGCGGCTCATGGAGCATCAGGATGCTTGCAACCAGAAGGGTTGCTTCTGACTGCATTCTGGGATTGCTGTCCTTTTCCTGACCCCAGCTCTACTCAGCTATAACTCAGCCCTCTGCTTCTGAGTCCTGAACAGAGTTGCAGCCCGGTGAGGGAAAGAATAATAATAATAATAATAAGTGATTAAAAACTTAAAATATATTAATTTTAGATGCTCGGAAAATACAATTCTGTGATTACTCACCTGTAGAATTGGTATTATAAGTATGCAGCACGTCCTGTTCCAGAATATTCCTTACACATGGGTTATGCATCCACAAGATGGCGCTGGACTGCAGAAAAAGACTTGTGGCCACTCCCGGCCCCTTAAATAGCCAGGAACCTCCCACTAATTCCCAGTATTGACAAGCAGTTAACAAAAAGCTGGGAGAATCAAAAAAGAACAAGAATCCAAAATGAACAATCACCATACAAAGGTAACCAAGAACAATGATAACAAAGGGCGGGGTGGAGCAGGACGTGCTGTATACTTATAATACCAATTCTACGGGTGAGTACTCACAGAACTGTATTATTCCAAGTATACAGCACGTCCTGTTCCAGAATATTCCTTACACATGGGACATCCAATAGCAGTGTCCGTAAGGTGGGGTGGGATCCCCAAAAGTAACAGCGGGCAGTTTAAACCGCTGCCGCCTGCAGAACTTTGCGGCCAAAAGCAGCATCAGCTGAGGCCCTAACATCAACCTTGTAAAACTTAGAAAATGTATGAACAGAAGACCAAGTAGTGGCCTTGCAAACTTGTTCAACAGAAGCCTGGTGCTGAAAAGCCCAAGAGGCACCAAAAGCACGAGTAGAATGAGCAGTAAGACGGAAGGGAGGTTCCTTCCCCTTAGCAGAGTAGGCTTGTATCACCGCCTGACGAATCCACTTACTGATGGTGGATTTAGCCGGAGGCAAACTCTTCCTAGGTCCAGACGGGAGAACGAAAAGAGCATCCGTCTTCCTGAAGGGTTCAGTAGCCACCAAATAGAACTTCAGACACCTAACCACATCCAAAGAGTGTAAAACCCTCTGCTTAGAGTTACTAGGATTAGGACACAGAAGGCAAAACAATGTCCTGATTGAGATGAAAGGCAGACACAACCTTAGGCAGAAAATCTGGCTTAAAACGAAACACCACTTTGTCCTGGTGTCTCTCAAAATAAGGAGGAGGTTTGATGGAAAGCGCCGCCAACTCAGAAACACGCCTAACAGAAGTGATGGCCACCAAAAAGACTACCTTAAAGTGGACCGTCACCCAGGGGTGATCGGCCCGGGAATCTATAAGATTCCCGGGCCAATCACCTCCCTCACCGCGGGACATCCGAGATCGGGATGTCCCGCGGTGAGGGACCCCCCCCAAAACCTTATTTCATCGGCGGTGGCTGCCGCCGCCTCCCGCGCCCCCTCTAGACGTGCGCGCGCCCGCGCCGGCCGTTTGGGAATGGCCGCCGCAGGCGCGCGCACTGTCAGAGGGGCGCGCGGGAGGCGACGGCGGACGCGCTGTGTTGTCCGCCGCTGTCACCCGCTTGTCCGTCGGCGGTGATTGGTCAGCGCGGCCACGTGGGAGCGTGGTGAGGTGAGTTTTGGGGGCTTTCTGGGGGGTTTCAAACAGCGGGGCACCCTTAATCGGGGTGCCCCCCTGAAGTGGACCAAAACCCAGGATAGTCAAAATCCTGGGTGTTGGTCCACTTTAAGCGTCAAAATGGACAAGGGGGCCCCCTGCAAGGGCTCGAAGGGAGACCCCTGCCGGGCAGATAAGACCAAGTTCAAGTCCCAGACTGGTAACATAGGCTTACGTGGGGGACGCACGTGAGTAACCCCCTGGAAGAAGGTCTTGACCAGGGGATGCTGAGCAAAGGATCTTTGGAAAAAAATGGCCAAGGCAGAAACATGACCTTCCAGAGTAGTGAGCTGAAGACCCAGATCCAAACCATGTTGCAGAAACTCCAGAATCCTAGGAATATAAAACACACGACAGGGAAGCGACTTAGACTCGCACAAGTCAAAGTAAGTACGCTAAACCCTATAGTAGATGGAAGAAGAGGACCTTTTCCTAGCCCTGATCATGGTATTAACAACCGAAGCAGGCAGCCCCTTTTCCATCAAGATGGAGGTTTCAGCAGCCAGGCCGTCAAAGCCAGCGTTTGTAAATTGGGGTGGCGTAGGTGCCCCTGAGTGAGCAGATCTGGAACCCGGGGCAGGGCGTACTGATCTACTGCCAGCTGCACGACGTCTGCGAACCACACTCGTCTTGGCCAACAGGGGGCCACCAGTATGGCTAGCACCCCTTCCTGAGCTATCTTGCGCAGCACCCTGCCCAGCAGGGGAAACGGGGAAAACACATACAGGAGCTGAAAACTCGTCCAAGACATTGCCAAGGCATCCATGGCTAAGGCCAGAGGATCCTGGGACAGAGAGACAAAGACTGGAAGCTTGTGATTGTGACAGGGCGCAAACAGATCCACATCCGGCTGACCCCAGCGGTGGCACAGGGAGCGAAACACCCTGCTGCTGAGGGACCATTCTCCCAGACGAGAAGTCCCCCTGCTGAGGGAGTCTGCCTCCAGATTCTCCACCCCCGGGATGTACACAGCTGAGATGCAGGGAACCGTCTCCTCCGCTCAAGACAGTATCAGGGACACCAACTAGGGGTGATGCTATTCTAGATCTTGTAATATCAAATAATGATGACCTGATGGGGGCAGTAACAGTCCGTGAAAATCTTGGTAACAGTGACCACAATATAATTGTATTTAACATAAACTGTAAGAAAGATTTTCTTCCTGGGAAGGCAAAAACATTAAATTTTAGAAAGGCCAACTTCCCCAGGCTCAGAGCTGCACTCAAGGACAAAGACTGGGAGCATCTGTTCAGGGATAAGGATACAGATGCCAAATGGGAGTGCTTTAAATCAATTGTGAGTAGCAACGTTGCAAAATGTATTCCTACGGGTAACAAATATAAGCGGCTAAAGTTAAACCCCTCATGGCTGACACCTGCGGTTAAAAGGGCAATAAAGAACAAAAAAAGGGCATTTAAACATTACAAGGCTGAACTCTCAGCTGTAACACTTGAACAGTATAAACTAGTAAATAAAGTGTGTAAGAAAGAAATAAGGTTGGCAAAAGCACAAAATGAACGAGATGTGGCCAAAGAAAGCAAAACAAACCCTAAACGATTTTTCAAATATATTAATTCGAAGAAAACTAAATCAGAACAGGTAGGTGCCCTAATTAATGATAATGGGGAAATGGTCACTGGGGATGAGGATAAGGCAGAGCTGTTAAATGGATTCTTTAGCTCTGTGTACACAAGAGAAGCGCAAGGAGCCAACACAGGAGATGCCACTGATAGTAATAGCCCAAGTATAATAATTAACAAGCTAAACGTGGATATCATCCAAGAAAAACTCAATAATTTAAATGTGAATAAGACTGGAGGACCAGATGGACTTCACCCAAGAGTTCTCAAAGAACTCAGTTCCGTTATCTCGTCACCTCTGTTGTTGATCTTTAAAGACTCACTAGCAACTGGTATGGTGCCAAGGGACTGGCGCAGGGCAAATGTGGTGCCCATTTTTAAAAAGGGCTCTAGGTCTTCTCCGGGCAATTACAGACCTGTTAGCTTAACATCCATTGTGGGGAAATTGTTTGAGGGACTATTAAGGGACAACATACATGAATATGTAACTATCCATAATATTATAAGTGACAAACAACACGGTTTTACTAAGGACAGAAGCTGCCAAACTAACCTGATTGGCTTCTATGAGGAGGTGAGTAGAAGCCTGGACAGAAGGGCGGCTGTGGATATAGTTTTTCTGGATTTTGCAAAAGCATTTGACACTGTCCCCCATAGACGCTTATTGGGGAAATTGAGATCTTCAGGATTAGAAAACGCAGTTTGTAACTGGATTGAAAACTGGCTGAAGGATCGTGTGCAGAGAGTTGTGGTTAATGACACCTACTCTGAATGGTTACCAGTTGTAAGCGGTGTACCCCAGGGTTCAGTGCTGGGCCCACTATTATTCAACTTGTTTATAAACGACATAGAAGATGGAATTAAAAGCACTGTCTCTATTTTTGCAGATGACACAAAGATATGTAGCACAGTGCAGTCTATTGAAGATGTTCACAAGCTTCAGGCTGACTTGGACACATTGAGTGTCTGGGCATCCACTTGGCAAATGAAGTTCAATGTGGAAAAATGTAAAGTCATGCACTTGGGGTCTAATAACCCTAAGGCAACATATGTCCTCGGGGGAGTAAAACTGGGAGAGTCACTTGTTGAGAAGGATCTGGGGGTACTAGTAGATCACAGACTAAATAACAGCATGCAATGCCAAGCAGCTGCTTCCAAGGCCACCAAGATACTATCGTGCATTAAAAGAGGCATGGAATCACGGGATAGAGATGTAATTTTGCCTCTTTACAAGGCACTGGTGCGCCCTCACCTGGAATATGCCGTCCAGTTCTGGGCACCCGTTCATAGAAAGGACGCCCTGACTCTGGAAAGGGTGCAAAGGAGAGCCACCAAACTAATAAAGGGAATGAAAGATCTTAGTTATGAGGAAAGATTACGATAATTAAATCTGTTTAGTCTTGAGAGGAGGCGATTGCGGGGGGACATGATTAACTTGTATAAATATATAAATGGACCATACAAAAAATATGGGGGAAAACTATTTCACGTAAAATCCTCTCTAAGGACAAGGGGGCACGGCCTTCGATTGGAAAAAAAGAAATTTAGTCTCCGGAGGCGACAATCGTTTTTTACCATGAGAACTATAAATCTATGGAATAGCCTCCCACAGAAGCTTGTTACAGCATCAACCGCTGACAGCTTCAAAAAAGGATTAGATGCTTATTTTGAAGAAAATAACATTAACAGTTACTACTAGTGGTTATCAATAAAAAAAAAAAATAAAGACAAAAAAATAAAATAAATAGCTTCCCCTATGAAATAAAAAATAACTTCCCCCTACCCCAACACCCTTGGTTGAACTTGATGGACATATGTCTTTTTTCAACCGTATTAACTATGTAACTATGTAACTATGTAACTTCCTTGAGGGCCCTCTTGCTCCGGGTCCCTCCCTGATGATTGATGTAGGCAACCGCCGTATGGTTGTCCGAGCGGACCTGAACAGCCCAAACCCGCAGGTGTGGGGTTAAGTCGGCGAGAACCAACCTGATCGCCCTCAACTCCAGAATGTTGATAGGGGTATGGGCCTCCTGAGGGCCCCACTGACCCTGGAATTTCAGGGACTACCAAAAGCCCCCCCAACCTGTCAGGCTGGCATCCGTGGTGACAGTCTCCCAACAAGGGGCCAGAAAGGATCTGCCCCCCAGCAGGTTCCTTGAGTCCAGCCACCACGATAGAGACCGCCTTGGCCAGAGGGGACAGAACAAACACCTGATCCAAGGACACGGGGTCCCGATCCCATACTGACAAGAGGTGAAGCTGAAGAGGCCTCATGTGGAACTGAGTATATGAAACCGCCTCGAAGCAGGACACCATCAGGCCCACCAGCTGCATTCCCTGCCTGATGGACGGATGAGGACAAGACAGAAGGAGCTGAGCTTTCTCTTGAAGACTCTCCACCTTCTGCTGAGGAAGAAAGATCTTGACCTGAGATGAATCCAGAATCATGCCCAGAAAGGACTTCACCATGGAAGGAGACAGGGAAGATTTGGGGTGGTTGATCACCCAGCCGATCAAGTGTGGACACCACCCTCTGAGTATCCAGCTCTGCCTGATGGAAGGACTGAAAAGCGATAAGCATGTCGTCCAAGTAGGGAAGAATGCGAATGCCCCGAGATCTCAGCAGAGCCATCACTCCTGCCAGCACCTTGGTGAATACCCTGGGAGCCGAGGTGAGACCGAAGGACAAGGCCACAAATTGGTAGTGCTGATCCTCCAGAGCAAACCTGAGGAATCTCCGATGACCTGGAAAAATAAGTATGTGAAGGTAAGCATCCTTGATGTCTACAGATGTCATGAAGTCACCTGGGTGTAGGAAATTCACAGCGGAGTGCAGAGTCTCCATGCGAAAGTGTCTGAATCTGACAAATTTGTTGAGGCGCTTTAAATCCAGGATGGGTCTGATGGACCCATCCTTTTTGGGAACAATGAAAAGATTGGAATAATAGCCTTTGCCCCTTTCCCTCAAGGGCACCTGGCAGATGACTCCCAGTTCCAGAAGGCCTTGGACAGCCAGGGACAGACCCTGAGCTGACAGGGGGTTTTGAGCTAACCGGGATCTGATGAATCTTGGGGGCGGCCAGGCTGCAAACTCTATCTTGTAACCGGAGGACACTACCTCCTGAATCCACCGGTCTGAGACATGACGCCTCCAGACATAAGCCAAGAGCCGAAGCCGTCCCCCCACCCGGATGGGTGAGGGTGCCCCTTCATGCCTGAGGGGGCTTGGGGGAGGACTTAGGCTTGGGACCCCAGGAGGGGCCAGGGCGGCCACGTCCTCTGCCCCTGCCCCAAAAATCTCCGCGGGCTCCAGCAAAGGAAGCTCCCCGTCCAATTTTGGAGCCACGGAAGGAAGGAAGAAAGGCACCTGAACCTTGAAAGAATCGGGGCTGCCTTCTAAGCTGAGGTAACTTGGGTTCCTTAGCAAACAAGTCCAGACGTTCACCAAAGAGGCGCAGCCCCTTGAAGGGAAAGCCAGTGAGAGCCTTCTTAGCAGCGTTGTCAGCTGGCCACTGGCACAGCCAAACCGAGCGGCATATCGCCACCAACAAGGCAGATGCCCTGCCACACATTCTAATGGTATCATCCAAGGCAGAGAGAACATATGCAACAAATTCCTCACAACGCAGAAGAGCTCTATACTCTTCACTACCAGCATCATCAGGGGCCCCATCTAAGAGACCCCTGAGCAGGCTCTTAATAGCAACAGCCGTAATGGCAGAGGCACAGACCGGGCGCAGCACAGTCCCCAGACAGGCAAAGGCATGGCAAGCCAGCTGATCTATGCCCCTGTCCTCCCAATCCCTCAGTGTAGTAGAGTCAGGGGAATGCACGACGGATGTGTTGGACAACCCCAGAACTGGTGTATCCACCTCGGGAGGACATGACCAACGTCTAACCATCTCTGCGGAAAGGGATACCACTTATCCCAGCTCTTTGGCACCCCGGGAAGCCGGCTAGGCCGTTCCCACTCTTTGAGCACCAGATTATTAAAATGAGTTTGTTCAGGAAACTCCAAGCGTGGTTTAACAGTATGAAACAGCTCCCCCTGCTGCCGTGGAGCCAAGACAGGAGGAGAGATACAGAGTACTTCAAAAATGTGAGATAAAAGCCTGTCAGTATCATCTGAAGCCCATGGGTCAGACCCAGAATCGGCACCATACACCCTAGATTGTTCCTCAGATGATTCTGAATCAGAAAATAATTCCCACTCTTCCAGGGGGGTATAACCGGTAACATCAAAAAATTCCTCAGCCTCCATAGGAAAGAGGGAAACACCAGGTGATAAATGCCGCTTCTTAGCAGAAGCCTTACGCGGGCCAGCAATATGTCTCTCAATGCTGGCCACCCATGCAGCCAAATCAGGTTGAGACTCCCCACTGGTATGCACCTCACTAGGAGTCAGATGTAAGCGTGGGGGGGTAGGCGAAGCCAGAGGGAGCGCAGGCCCAGCCACCGGTAACCCAGACTGCAGCGCAAGCGTCTGCTGGGCGCAGGGTACACACATCCTGACACACAGCCGGGCTTGTCCCGAAGGAACCCCAAGCACATTATCCTGAGAAGCCTCCATATGGTGATCATTGTGGCACAATAGGCCAATTGGGATTGACGCCAATAAGGCTACCCGGGATGCCCCAATAGCCCGCTAGGGAAGTGGGAGATATACAATACAATAGCCCTCCAATAAGGAGTTAATGCTAAAAGGGGGTAGGACCGGGAGAAACCACAAAAAAGTTTGACCCGCCTGCAAGACATAAAGCAAAGAACCCGTAAGCATAATACAAAGAAAAATAAAGAAAAGCCAACCCGCAGGGGTACTTACAGACCGCAATAGGGGGACACCGGACACGCAGCACAGGAGCTCCAAAATGGCGCCTGCATATACCTTGAGGGGCGGGCCGCGGAGAAGTGATGCGGAAAACGTCATCCGTAAGGCCTGGCCCCCGAAGAGCGCGAAAACGCGCCCCATGACAAAGCCAGCCAATGACGGCGCAGCAGCGCCTGAGGCGATGTCGCCTCCGTCCGCGGAGAGGAGTACAAGCGCGCGGCAGCGGCAATAGCAAAACCAGTGCAACCAATGCCAAAAACATAGCAAAACACATAGTAATATATACACCACCCCCCCTCCCCCGGAGATCTACCCAGGGGGAGCGAAGGGGAAGCAGCGGACCTAAGAGGAGCCTAACTGAGGGGACAGGGGGCGAGGGGCAAATGGCCGCGGGAGGGGCATCCCATAAGGCTCACCACGGGCCTGTACCGCCTACCCTTTGGTGGGGGACTGCGGTAGGTGCAGCGCTCCTTAGCACCTAGCAGCGGTGCTGTCTACCATCACCTGACCAGCGCAGCCTAAGCTGGGAGGCAGTGAAAAGGAACGGGTGGGAATAGTCCTACAGGGCCGCAGGCTAATAAGCCCAGCTCACCTGCGAGTAGAAAGAGCTATCTTCTAGTCATCGCAGCCCAGACTGCAGAGAAGCACTGGGGAATTTGTGGGAGGTCTCTGGTATATATGGGGCCGGGAGGAGCCACTTGTCTGTCTCTGCAGTCCAGCGCCATCTACTGGATGTATAACCCAAGAGTAAGGAATATCTTCTGGACCAGGATGTGCTGTATACTTAGAATACCTTGACCTGAGATGTCTCCAGAGTCATGCCCAGAAAGGACCTCACCCGAGACGGTGACAGGGAAGACTTGGGATGGTTGATAACCCAGCCGAAAGACTCTAGTGTGGACATCACCAACTGGGTATTCAGCTCGGCCCGATGGAAGGACTGAGACGTGATGAGAATGTCGTCCAGATAAGGAAGGATGTGAATGCCCTGAGATCTCAGCAAGACCATCTTGCCCGCCAGCACCTTGGTGAATACCCTGGGAGTCGAGGCGATACCGAAAGGCAAGGCCACAAATTGGTAGTGCTGATCCTCCAGAGCAAACCTGAGGGATTTCTAATGACCTGGAAAGATTGGTACATGAAGGTAAGCATCCTTGATGTCTACAGAAGTCATGAAGTCGCCCGGGTGCAGTTAATTGACCGCTGAGTGCAGGGTTTCCATGCGAAGATGCTTGAACCTGACAAACTTGTTGAGACGCTTTAAATCCAAGATGGGCATGAGGAACCCGCCCTTTTTGGGGACCGTGAAGAGATTGGAATAGAAGCCTCTGCCCCTTTCCCTGAAAGGCACTGGGCAGATGACCCCCAACTCCAGAAGGTTTTGGACAGCAAGACACAAGCCCTGAGCTGACAGAGGATTTTGAGCCATCCGGGATCTGATGAATCTTGGGGGCGGCCAGGCTGCAAACTATCTTGTAACCGGTGGAAACCACCTCCTGGATCAACCTGTCTGCTACACGTCGCCTCCAGACATGAGCAAAGAGCCGAAGCAGTCCACCCACCCGGATGGGTGAGGGCGCCTCCTCATGCCTGAGGGGGCTTGGAAGAGGATTTGGTTTTGGGACCCCAGGAGAGGCCGGGGCGGCCACGTCCCCTGCCCCTGCCCCAATAGTCTCTGCGTGCTCCTGTAAAAGAGACCCCTCGTCCAGCCCTGGGAGCCCGAAAGGAGGGGAAGAGAGGCACCAAGACCAACGCTTAATCACATCAGCAGGAAAGGGATACCTCTTGTCCCAACTCCTTGGCACCCCAGGCAACTTACTAGGCCGTACCCATTCCTTGAGCACCAGATTATTAAAATGAGACTGCTTAGGGAACTCCAAGCGTGGTTTAACTGTATGAAAAAGCTCACCCTGCTGCTGCGGAGCCACTGCAGGAGGGGAAATACAAAGCACTTCAAAAATATGAAACAACAACCTGTCAGTGTCAGTGTCATCTGAGGACCATGGGTCTTCGCCAAAGGGAGACCCGTTACCACCATAAATCTTAGGCTGTTCCTCAGATGATTCTGAGTCAGAGAATAATCCCCCCTCCTCAAGGGGACAATAACCAGAAATGTCAAAAAATTCCTCAGCCTCAACAGGGAAGAGGGAAACAGCAGGGGATAAATGCCACTTCTTGACAGAAGCCTTACGCGGGGCTGACCCAGCAATATGTTGTTCAATTCTGGTCACCCGTGCAGCCAAATCAGATTGGGACTCTCCGCTAGTATGCCCCTCACTGGGGGTCAAATGTAAGCGCGGGGGGGTAGGCGAAGCCAGAGGGGGGGCAGCCCCAGGGCTAGTAACAGACGACCCCGGCTGCAGCGCAATCGCCTACTGGGCGCAGGGTACACACACCCTAACATCATCACTTATAGGGGATACCCCACACGCCACGCCACACATAGCCGGGCTTGTCCCGAAGGAACCCCAAGCACATTATCCCCAGAAGCCTCCATACAGTGATTTGAGTGGCACAACAGGCCAGTATAGGGTTAACGCTAATAGCAACCCGGGATGCCCCAAAAGCCCGCTAGGGAAGTGGGAGATTCCCAAGGGGAGAGGGCCGGGAGAAACCACAGTCTGAATTTCACCCCGCCTGAAAAACATAAGAGACAACCCTATAAGTATATACACACGAGAAAAAATACAGGGGTACTCACGGATCGCACAGGGAGATAGCAGCACACGCAGCACCAGAGAGGAGAAAATGGCGCCCGCATAGACCTCGAGGGGCGGGCCGTGGAGATGTGATGCAAAAGGCGTCATCCACAGAGCCCCCCCCCCCCCCGAAGAGCGCGAATCGCGCCCCACGTGATCCAGCCAGCCAATCACGGCACCGCAGCATCTGAGTAAATGTGAAAATAAATGCAAAACACACACAATGAAAGTGATCAACGCCAACCCCCCCCCGGAGATCTACCTGGGGGAGAGCAGCAGCGGCCCAAGTAAAAATAGGAGAAGGGAGGGGAGATGGGGGGCACCTAGAGGGACTGCGGTAGGAGCAGCGCTCCTCAGCACCTGACCCTGGTGCTAAACCTACCTTCACCCGAACCGGTCAGCCAAGGCTGGGAGGCAGTGGGTTCGGAACGGGTGGAAATAGTCCTGCAGGGCCGCAGGCTAATAAGCCCCGCTCACCTGCACAGAGAGAGCCATCTTCTATCTTCGCAGTCCAGACTGCAGATAAGAACTGGGAATTAGTGGGAGGTTCCTGGCTATTCTGGGAGTGGCCACAAGTCTTTTTCTGCAGTCCAGCGCCATCTTGTGGATGTATAACCCATGTGTAAGGAGTATTCTGGAATAGGACGTGCTGTATACTTGGAATATAGTTTTTAAAGGTTTGGGCTTTTCATTAAATCATGCTGAAGGTCCGGTTTAAGGTCTACTTGAAGCATAAGGTTATGGTCTCCAGGAATCTGGTCATCCGCACCTATCAGCATTGTCGTGTGTGTAATGTGCAAAGCAATCTACTCACAGCGGTGGGGTCCTTCCTATGGAGAGAAGCTGCAGTGACTTGTTTGAAGCCTCCGGGGTACCTGCACAGAAGAGGGAATGTGAGATATGAGCCCCCTGCGGGCACCCCCATCAGGGTGAGAGGAGGGGTATCTGCACAAACATACTGAATTGTGTCTGAACATACTGACACAGCCAGGCTGCAATCCTCACTGCGCAGGGGAAATGCTGCTCCTGCACGGGGCATCCCATGTAAGCACAACCGGGGCACTGAGAAAAACAATGCTGACCAATATTACCTATAGCCCCCAACCCCACTCACTGTTATGTCACACCTGATCCCTAATTTGCCCCCCCCACCCTTAAGCCTGTCTCATGTGTGCAGCAACTTACAACATAGACCCTCTTATTTGTACTGCACCCCAATGCAGACCCCCATTCTTCCAATGCCACAACCCTACCTGCAGCCCCCTCTCATCTGTGCCACAACCAGCCTATAGACCCGCTCATCTGTACTGCAAGCCAATCCCGGCCTCCATTCTTTCAGTGCCACAACCTGACCTGCAGCCCCCTACCATCTGTGCCACAACCTGATCTGCAGCCCCCTACCATCTGTGCCACAACCTGACCTGCAGCCCCCTACCATCTGTGCCACAACCGACCTGTAGAGTCCTACCATCTGTGCCACACCCAACCTGCAGCCCCCTACCATCTGTGCCACACCAACCTGCAGCCCCCTACCATCTGTGCCACAACCGACCTGCAGCCCCCTACCATCTGTGCCACACCCAACCTGCAGCCCCCTACCATCTGTGCCACAACCCGACCTGCAGCCCCCTACCATCTGTGCCACACCCAACCTGCAGCCCCCTACCATCTGTGCCACAACCGACCTGCAGCCCCCTACCATCTGTGCCACAACCGACCTGCAGCCCCCTACCATCTGTGCCACAACCGACCTGCAGCCCCCTACCATCTGTGCCACACCCAACCTGCAGCCCCCTACCATCTGTGCCACAACCGACCTGCAGCCCCCTACCATCTGTGCCACAACCAACCTGCAGCCCCCTACCATCTGTGCCACAACCGACCTGTAGAGTCCTACCATCTGTGCCACACCCAACCTGCAGCCCCCTACCATCTGTGCCACACCCAACCTGCAGCCCCCTACCATCTGTGCCACAACCCGACCTGCAGCCCCCTACCATCTGTGCCACACCCAACCTGCAGCCCCCTACCATCTGTGCCACAACCGACCTGCAGCCCCCTACCATCTGTGCCACAACCGACCTGCAGCCCCCTACCATCTGTGCCACAACCGACCTGCAGCCCCCTACCATCTGTGCCACACCCAACCTGCAGCCCCCTACCATCTGTGCCACAACCTGACCTGCAGCCCCCTACCATCTGTGCCACAACCAACCTGCAGCCCCCTACCATCTGTGCCACAACCAACCTGCAGCCCCCTACCATCTGTGCCACAACCTGACCTGCAGCCCCCTACCATCTGTGCCACAACCGACCTGTAGAGTCCTACCATCTGTACTGCAAGCCAATTCTGACCTCCATTATTTCAGTGCCACTACCGACCTGTAGCCCCCTACCATCTGTGCCACAACCTATCCATAGACCCCTCCCATCTGTACTGCAAGCCAATCCTGACCTCCATTCTTTCAGTGTCACAACCTGACCTGCAGCCCATCTCTTCTGTGACACAAACTGTCTCCAGACTCCTCCAATTTGTACTGCAAGCCAATTCAGACCTCCCTCCCACTGGTGCAGCCACATCCCATCTGTGCTACAAACTGCCCATAGACCCCTCCCATCTGTACCGGAAGCCAATCCTGACCTCCATTCCTGCAGTGCCACAACCCGACCTGCAGCCCCCTACCATCTGTGCCACAACCCGACCTGCAGCCCCCTACCATCTGTGCCACAACCGACCTGCAGCCCCCTACCATCTGTGCCACAACCGACCTGCAGCCCCCTACCATCTGTGCCACAACCGACCTGCAGCCCCCTACCATCTGTGCCACAACCGACCTGCAGCCCCCTACCATCTGTGCCACAACCGACCTGCAGCCCCCTACCATCTGTGCCACAACCCGACCTGCAGCCCCCTACCATCTGTGCCGCACCTGACCTGCAGCCCCCTACCATCTGTGCCGCAACCGACCTGCAGCCCCCTACCATCTGTGCCGCACCTGACCTGCAGCCCCCTACCATCTGTGCCGCAACCGACCTGCAGCCCCCTACCATCTGTGCCACAACCGACCTGCAGCCCCCTACCATCTGTGCCACAACCAACCTGCAGCCCACTACCATCTGTGCCACAACCCGACCTGCAGCCCCCTACCATCTGTGCCGCACCCGACATGCAGCCCCCTACCATCTGTGCTGCAACCGACCTGCAGCACCCTACCATCTGTGCCACAACCCGACCTGCATCCCCCTACCATCTGTGCCACAACCCGACCTGCATCCCATCCCTGTCCCCAGACTCCTCCCATTTGTACTACAAGCCAGTTCAGACCTCCCTCCAACCAGGGCTGTAACCATACCTGCAGCCACCTCCAATCTGTGCTAAAACCTGCCCACATACCGCTCCCATTTGTACTGAAAGCCAATCCAATCTGGACCAACTTCTCACCTGTGACTTATCTTACTTGCAGACCCCTCCCATCTATACTGCAAACCAATATAGACTTCCCTTCCGCTGGTGCTGAAACCACACCTGCAGCGCTCTTCCATCTGTGTTACAACCTGCCCCCAGATCCCTCTGATCAGTAAGTCTAGCCAATCCAGACCTCCCTTCCACCAGAGCTGCAACCTTACCTGCAGCCCCCCCTTTGACATGTACCCCACCTCATCATACAGGCCCCCTTTTGCATTTGCCACAGCCTGCCCTGCACAATCCTCAGCTATATCACAACCCCCACCACGGTCCCCTGTTATGTGTGCTGCAACCAGCCCCATAGACCCCTCTCATACCTGTACCAACCTGCACCACGGACCCATTATGTGTGCTGCAACAAGGCCCCATAGACCCCTCTCATACCTGTACCAACCTGCACCACGGCCCCCTGTTATGTGTGCTGCAACCAGCCCCATAGACCCCTCTCATGCCTGTACCAACCCGAACCACGGCCCCGTTATGTGTGTTGCAACCAGCCCCATAGTCCCCTCTCATGCATGTACCAACCCGCACCACGGCCCCCTGTTATGTGTGCTGCAACAAGGCTCCATAGGCCCCTCTCATGCCTGTACCAACCCGAACCACAGCCCCATGTTATGTGTGCTGCAACCAGCCCCATAGACCCCTCTCATGCCTGTACCAACCCGCACCATGGTCCTCTGTTATGTGTGCTGCAACCGGCCCTATAGATCCCTCGCATTCCTGTACCAACCCGCACCACAGCCCCATGTTATGTGTGCTGCAACTGGCCCTATAGACCCCCCTCATGCCTGTACCAACCCCGCATCATGACCCCATGTAGAGTCCTGTGGGCCATTGTCCTGGAAAGTAATGATGGTTAGATCAGTGGTGGCACACTTACCCTGTGTGTGATGAATAGACCTTCTGTTCCCATTTATTCCCAGAGAAAGCAATGTGTCTGGTATTTTTCACCACCACATGATCTCCACAGTCACCTGCCAAACAGAGCATGAAATCCATCAATAGAGAAAAGTATTCAGTAACTCAGTACAGCACAAGAAGCAGCAGTGCCATCTTATATTGAAAAGGTAGCGGGAGGAAGCCTGTGCCACAGTGGCAGCCTTCTAATAAGAAAGGTCCACTATAGAGGGCAAACAAACTCCCAAAACTGCACTGTTCTTCTGTTCACTTTGGATAGGCACAGCCTCTGTCGGGGGGGTCAGGTGCCATTTCAGGTCAAATTCACAGGTTTTGTTCCACTTTAAAGGAAAAGTGCACTTTCAATGGCATTTTTCATTACTGTGTGCCAGAGTTATGTCCTCTTTTTTATTTGCTTGCAACTCTGTGTTTTGAAAGGAAACCATTTTCTCTAGCAACAATGTGTTTATGTCTACATTAGTAAATTAATTGGTGTGTTTGGTGTGAGTGGCAAAGACATCCTGACTTCCAGCTCATTTCTGAGCTCACAGGTTTAACCCCCTCCTGCTCTAATTCAGACTTCTTCAGATGAGGGGGATCACAATCTTGTGTTCCAGTAGCTAAAGGGTTAGTGGCAGCGTTCTCACCTGCCAAAGCTGCTGATGAGCTCATCCGTGACAGTGGAAAGATTCTGGTATTTGTAGGCAGAAGCGATATTAAGGGCTTTACTCAAAGGAAAGCTGATCCCACTTGAGCAACACAGAGGCACAGAAATATAAATGGAAACAGCGTGCTGATAAGCTCGAGGGTCTGGGGGCACAATCGTAAAACACGTAATGTGCAGCCCTTTATTATGTGGTAGAAGGAAAGGAGGTGGGGAAATACAAGCAGGGAATAATTTTCAGATGATGTAGCTGTCCAGTTCTGGGCCAATGGCTTGTAAGCCAGGCCTCAGAGTCAGGTCACAGCGCCTATCCCAAGCACACTATATACATATATAATTACATATATAAAGTGGATGAGAACTAGACCACCATTTCTCAGCCTGGGGTACAGAGTGATGTTCAGGGGTGCACCAACATGGGGGGTATGATGGGTCTGACATCCTATTTTAAAGCAGGACAAGGCCAGAAATTTGACTTTTCTAGGTATTGTTCCAGTTCCATGGGGTATCCTGAATTTGGATGCCCCAATGTGTGAATCCCCCCCCCCCCCCCCACAAATGGAGCTTTTTATTCAACTCTTCCTGGTTCTCTTTCGTCCAATGAGAGCTGTCCGCTGTGATTATGTAACTCGGCAAACGGCTCCCGTTGACTAGCACAAGCCCCCCATTCACAGCAATAAGACATCTTCCAAATAACATAGTCATGGCTCGCTCGTGTGGTTTTGTTCCACTTTAAAGGAGGACCATAACCCACCCTGGAGTCCATGAGACACCAGGGCAGGCATACCTGGGGGTGCCCCCTGTGTGAAACCCCCCAGGTCGCCCAAAAAACCACCTTCGTTCCTGGTCCAATCCCTTTAGCAGGGCGCGTGCCCGCACCAGGCACTTGTGAATGGCTGGCGCAGGCACACTCCTTGTTAGACCGCCAGCGCGCTCACCGATTGGACGAGCGGCCGTGCATGTGTCGTAGGACCAGGAGGAGGCGAGTTTGTTGGGGCAACCTGGGGGATTTCACACAGCAGGGCAACCCCGATAAGGGTGCCCCGGGGGCAAATACCAAAATCCAGGATAGTCAAAATAGCGGGAGACCACCTGGGAGACCGACTCTGGGAAGGTGGTTGCTCCTTTTTAAGTGATCTAACACCCGTTATTCACGATATGGGTGTTAGATCGCAGCTTATGGGGGGGCATACTAATTGCTGATGCCCCCCTACTCTTCACAAGGCCAGATTTTATTACCTGATCCTCGTACCTTTAGCAAAATGGGGCTCTGCGACTGGCCAATGGTGGTCATGTGGTTCAGGTTTCCTACAGCCAACAGCGTCATTTGCATTGCTGAATAATTTCAGGGGAATGAGGATGTGGGGAATCGGGATACCCCCCCCCCCCCCCGTGCTGCAGCCATCAATCCTCTTTGTCCACGCTGAGTTTTGGTCTGCTTTACCTCTATACTACAGTCTCACAAACTCATTTACCTGCCTCTATGTGCTGATCACTATAACCCATGTTCTGCCCGGAGATTTTCCGGTCTCCTTAAATCATTTCCAGCAATGAGCGCTGTATTGTAACAATAAAAGAGGCGTGCATAACCCCCCCCACCCCTCGTAATAAGTGGAATCTATTTACCCGATAACCATCTCCATTCACATTCTGGTAATAAGACTAGGAGACATGTGGAGTTAATACCTCGCCCCTGTACAGGTCAGTGATATGGTTATGGAAGATGGAGACATTCTATGTTGCTCTGCAAGTACCTATTACAGAATCACTGCCGGAGAGCGGGACATGTTCCTATACATTGCACTGGCCCATGGCTGCTGATAAGCTAGAATACATAAAGGATCCATACAAGGAATTTATACAGACAAGGTATGGGGTCGGCTAATGGGCAATATGGGGGATAGGCATTTATAACACACAGGGGGAGGTGTGCCTAGAATAGTACAGCTTCCAGTAGAGGGTTTTTTTGGTCTCATTAGCCCCCCTATATTAGGCCTGACATGGGTCTCACCACATACTGGTTGCGACTATGTTTTGGTACTCACCAAGTCTCACCCCTCCATACAGCCACAAACATCCGGCCTAGTGCTGATGAGAGCCTAAAGCTCGAAACACGTGTCCACTAGTTGGATGTGTCTGGCTGTATAAAATTTAAAGCTAATCCTTGGCATTGCACCCTTAGCGTTTCTAAGGGCCTTGGATGGCACAGAGACGTAAAGAGATGATTTGCATAGCTCCGCCTACTGCAAGGATAGATGGGTAATGCTATCTGTCCTTGGACTAGGTGCTGTGCAAATACTTTCCGTTCTAGGAAAGCCACTCCTTTCCTTTACAGCTTCTAGAAAAAGTATTCCTAGTACTTGAACTTTTCCACATTTTTAAAGATTACAGTCACAAGTGTAAAGCGGAACAAAACCCACCACCGGCCTCCCTGGAATCTAAAATATTCCAGGGCCAACTGCACGCTTTCCCCTGGGACATCCTGAACTGGGATGCCCCGCTGTGTGAAACACCAAACACCAATAGTCACTCACCTCTTCCAACAGCGCATGTGCGGGCTCTCGTCCAGTGAGAGCCATCTGCCGTGACTATGTCAACCAGCAAACTGCTGTCGCTGTTATTTCCGCCTTAGGCATTCAGATAGCTTAGGTGCAGGAGCGCGCACCCTGCCCGGGATGGGGCAATGACTCCCCATTCTAGACAATGACAGGCATTTTCCAAATTACATAGTCACGGCAGACAGCTCTCATTGGGGAGAGCCTGTGCATGCGCAGTAGGGGTGAGCGAAAATCGGCGTCCGGGGGGGTTCACACAGAGAGGAATGCCATTTCAGGTCAAATTCACAGGTTTTGTTCCACTTTAAAGGAAAAGTGCACTTTCAATGGCATTTTTCATTACTGTGTGCCAGAGTTATGTCCTCTTTTTTATTTGCTTGCAACTCTGTGTTTTGAAAGGAAACCGTTTTCTCTAGCAACAATGTGTTTATGTCTACATTAGTAAATTTATTGGTGTGTTTGGCGTGAGTGGCAAAGACATCCTGACTTCTGAGCTCACAGGTTTAATCCCCTCCTGCTCTAATTCAGACTTCTTCAGATGAGGGGATCACAATCTTGTGTTCCCGCAGCTAAAGGGTAAGTGGCAGCGTTCTCACCTGCCAAAGCTGCTGATGAGCTCATCCGTGACAGTGGAAAGATTCTGGTATTTGTAGGCAGAAGCGATATTAAAGTGGACCAACACCCAGGATTTTGACTATCCTGGGTTTTGGTCCACTTCGGCGGGGCACCCCGATCGGGGGTGCCCCACTGTGTGAAACCCCCCAGAAACCCCAAAAAATACCATTTTGTGAATACTCACCTGTAAAATGGGTATTATAAGTATGTCACACACCCCACTTCAAACATTAATAATTACACTAGGGTTAACGCACCGCTAGGTGGCAGCATTGCAGAGAACTTCTCCAAAAACTTCAACAGGCCCCTCCGGGTCTATACATACCTGGTACCTCCCAAGAACCTCCCAGTATTAGAACAGCAGTAAGACAAGGTACCAGAACCAAACAATGTAACCCTCAACGTAAAGAACCAAACTTCACCAAATAGAGAGCCAGGATACCAAAAAGGGCGGGTGAAGTGGGGTGTGTGACATACTTACAATACCCATTTTACAGGTGAGTATTCACAAAATGGTATTATTCTAAGTATGTCACACACCCCACTTCAAACATTAATAATTACACTAGGGACATCCAACAGCAGTGTCCAGAAAAGGGTGGGTATCCGAATCAGGCAATAACGCAGAAAAAACTCAGACCACTGCAGCCTGCAAAACCTTGCGGCCAAAAACAGCATCCGCTGAAGCCCGCACATCAACCTTATTGAACTTAGAAAAAGTATGAACAGAAGACCAAGTTGCAGCCTTACACACTTGTTCAACCGAAGCCTGGTGCTGAAAAGCCCAGGACGCACCAACCGCACGAGTAGAATGAGCAGTAACTCGGAAAGGAGGAGCCTTCCCCTTAGCCGAATAAGCACCAACAATGGCCTGACGAATCCATTTGCTAATGGAGGACTTGGCCGGAGCCAAACCCTTCCTAGGCCCACAGGGCACAACGAAAAAGGCATCAGTCTTGCGAAAAGAAGACGTAGCACGTAGATAGTACCTGACACAACGCACAACATCCAAGCAGTGCAAGGCACTCTCCTTGGCATTCTTAGGCTTAGGACACAAAGAAGGAAGAACAATGTCCTGGTTAAGATGAAACGCAGAGACCACTTTAGGGAGAAAATCTGACTTGTAACGAAAAACCACTTTGTCCTGATGATCCTCAAAATAAGGAGCCTGAATAGACAAAGCTGCCAGCTCTGAAACACGCCGAACCGAAGTGATGGCCACCAAAAAAGCAACCTTCTGAGTAAGAACGGACAAAGCGACATCCCGCAAAGGCTCAAAAGGAGGAGCCTTAAGAGCGGAAAGAACCAAATTCAAATCCCAGACTGGGAGCAAAGGCTTCCTGGGAGGCCGCACATGCGAAACCCCCTGGAAAAAAGTCTTGACCAAGGAATGACTAGCAAAAGATTTCTGGAAAAAAATTGACAAAGCAGAAACCTGCCCCTTCAAGGTACTCAGCTGAAGACCGGAGTCCAGCCCCGACTGAAGAAACTCCAAAATCCTAGACACAGAAAAGACCCGGCAGGGCAAAGACCTAGCCTCACACCAATCAATATAAGATCTCCAATACCTGTAATAGATGGAAGAAGAAGATCTCTTCCTGGCACTAATAAGAGTCTGAATGACCGCATCCGAAAGACCCTCCTCCTTTAAGATGGAGGTTTCAGCAGCCAAGCCGTCAAAGCCAGCGTTTGTAAACTGGGGTAACAGAGTTGACCCTGAGTGAGAAGATCTGGCCGAAGAGGCAGATCGAACTGATCCACGGCCAGACGAACGATGTCCGCGAACCACACCCGCCTTGGCCACCTTGGAGCCACGAGAATGGCGGGAACTCCTTCCAGAACCAACTTTCGCAGAACCCTGCCTAGCATGGGAATCGGAGGAAACAGATAAAGAAACCCCAGGTCCCTCCAGCTCAGGGACATGGCATCCACCGCCAGAGCCAGAGGGTCCCGGGACAGGGACACAAAGGACGGAAGCTTGTGATTGTGACGAGAGGCAAACAGATCCACCTCCGGCGTCCCCCACCGGAGACAAAGTGACCGAAACACCTGGGGATGGAGAGACCACTCCCCCCGACGGGACGCACACCGGCTCAGAAAATCCGCCTCTGTGTTTTCCACTCCCGGAATGTAAACTGCCGAGATGCAAGGGACATGAGTCTCCGCCCAGACCAGAATCAGGGACACCTCCCTGTGGGCACCCAGACTGCGAGTCCCTCCTTGGTGATTGATGTAAGCAACCGCCGTCTGATTGTCTGAGCGAACCTGAACCGGCAGACCTTGTAAATGATGCGTCAAGTGAGACAGAACCAACCTGATGGCTCGCAATTCCAGAACATTGATGGGCAAGTGGGCCTCCTGAGGGTCCCACTGCCCCTGAAACCGAAGATCCTTCCAATAACCTCCCCAGCCTGACAAACTGGCATCCGTGGTGACAGTTTCCCAAAGTGGAGTCAGAAACGACCTGCCCTTCAGAAGGTTGTCCGAGACCAACCACCACAGAAGGGACTGCCGAACCCGAGGGGACAACCGGAAGGACCGATCCAACGACCCCGGACACCGGTTCCAAGACGCCAAAAGATGAAGTTGAAGAGTCCTCATATGAAACTGAGCAAAGGGAACTGCCTCGAACGAGGCCACCATCAACCCCACCAGTCTCAACCCCAGACGAATGGACGGATGAGGATGGGAGAGGAGCAGCTGGACCAATTCCTGAATCATCAGAACCTTGGCCTGAGGAAGAAACACTCTGTGCTGGCAGGAGTCCAACGACATCCCCAGAAAAGTCACCACCCTGGCCGGAACCAGCGAGGACTTGGGGTAATTGATCACCCAGCCGAACCTCTCCAACATAGACACCACCGTGCTGGTGTCTCCCTTTGCTTGACTGAAGGAAGGAGCCATGATGAGAAGATCGTCCAGGTAAGGCACAATGCGAATCCCCTGAGCTCTGAGCAGGGCCATCACCCCCCGCCAACACCTTGGTGAACACTCTCGGAGCAGAGGTGAGACCGAATGGAAGAGCCACAAACTGAAAATGCCGATCCCCCACCACGAAACGGAGGAACCGCTGATGAGCAGGAAAGATCGGCACGTGCAGGTACGCATCCTTGATGTCTATGGACGTCATAAAGTCCCCCTGCCGAAGCGAACCGATCGCAGACCGCAGGGTTTCCATGCGAAACTTCCGAGGACGAATAAACCTGTTGAGAAACTTCAAATCCAGAATAGGACGGAAGGACCCGTCCTTTTTGGGGACCGTGAAGAGATTGGAGTAAAACCCGCGCCCCACCTCTGAAGGAGGAACCGGGCAAATGACAGCTAAATCTAGAAGATTCCTTACTGCCGCCAGGAGCCCCTGCGCGGCCAAAGGATCCAAAGACACCCGAGACCTGAAGAACCTTGGAGGAGGACGGGACTCGAACTCCAACTTGTAACCGGCCGAAACCACCTCCCGGATCCATCTGTCCGGGACCTCCTGGTCCCACACCCGGGAGATAAGTTGCAACCGTCCCCCCACCCGAACGGGTGAGGGCGCCCCCTCATTGCTGGGTGGGCTTGGCAGCCGGCTTGGGCTTGGCACCCCAGACGCGAGTGGGGCAGCCACGGCCTCTGCCCCTATTCCAACTGGCGCCCCTGGGGGCCGAGGAGCCCGCACCTCTACCGGCGCCGACTCCCCGAAAGGACGGATTGAACGAGACCATCCCCCGAAAGGAACGGCAAAATTTCTTGCGCTGAGGTAATTTACCTCCCTTGGCAACAGAATCCAGCCTCTCACCAAAAAGCCTCAAACCCAAAAAGGGCAGAGCCGTGAGCGATCTCTTAGAATTAAAATCGGCCGTCCACTGTCTCAACCACACACAGCGCCGGATAGCCACCAGCAAGGCAGTAGCCCTGCCACACATCAACATGGCATCCTCCTGAGCGGCCAGGATAAAAGACAAAAAAGCATCGCAGCGCTTAAGCCCAAGGGACTCATCACTGGTGGGCTCGAGATCCACCCCCAAGTCCCTGACAATAGACCTGACAGCAAAAGTCAAAAGAGCCGAGGCACAAACAGGCCTTAACACGGAACCCGCACATACAAAACCATGACGGGCAAGCTGATCAACCCGGCGATCCTCGCCGTCCCTGAGCGAAGTCGTGTCAGGGGAATGCACAACCGCCGTGTTGGACAGTCCCAGGACCGGAGTATCTACCTCAGGGGGAACAGACCAACGCTTCAACAATTCCGCCGGAAAAGGATATTTCCTATCCCAGCTAGACGGCACCCCAACAAGACGAGTAGGTTGCTCCCATTGCTTGAAAACAATTTCTTCAAAATGTTGTTGGCTGGGAAACTCCAGACGCTGCTTGGACACCCCAAAAAGCTGACCCTTGGGCCTAGGAGCAACCACCGGAGGCTCCAAATCCAAAACCTCAAACATCTGGCTCAGAATGGTAGAGGAATCGAGAGGGAGGCCATCAGCCTGATCCCCCTCAGAACCCAGCACCTGCTGAACATCAGAATCTTCTTCCTCAATGGGCTCACCTTCTTCACGGGGACGATCCGACCAATCCAGATCTCCCACCACTTCCTCATCTGAATACGGCGGGAGCGGAGACAGATGCTTCCGCTTAGCTGAAACCTTCTGAGCGGCTATAACAGAAAACCGCTTCTCAAGGCTGGTCAAGCGGGCACATACATCAGACTGCGAATCCCCGCCCAGGACAACGTCACACGGGGTCCGGAATAAGCGAGGGGGAGAGGGAGATGGCGCGGCCGAAGAAGTGCTAGGCACCGGAGTACTGGACTGCCGTGCAATGTTCTGCTGTGCACAAGGGATACACAAAATGACATCATCTCCCTGGAGCGGAGTCCCACAACCCCCGCACACCTTGGATTGTCCCGAAGAACCATTCCCGGTATCTGTGGCAACCTCCATGTGGTGAAATTTATGGTATTCGCAGAACCCAGGGATTTATGCGGTACGCGACCCGGGATTCCCCTTAATAACCTAACACTTGTCTAAGGATAGTCACAAGATCCTGACCCAGGGGAATAGCATAAGACCCTTGTAAAAATATATATAACTATAACTATATATATATATATATATATATATATATATATATGTGTATATATATATATTGCAAAGAAAAAACACCCCCCACGAGCCAGGTATATATGACCGGGAGAGCCCTGCCAGACGGGATCCCAGGATCTGAAAAACACAAGGGGAGAGGGACAGGCGTCAATCCAGCACCATAACCAAAATCCACATAACATACAAAACCCCCCTCACACCACCCCCCCCCCCTCATTAACCAGAGCAAAGGAAATGGTTAATGCCAACCAGCACCATAAAGATGCGCCGGAGCGAGGAGGAAGGAGAAGGAGGAGGAAAGGATCCGAGGGGTCATCGCAAGAAAAAACCAAAAACGCCTACCTTGAGAGGGAGAGGAAAACCGCGCAGCCTGCAGAAGATGGCGGCCCGCAAACAGCGCAGAGAGGGAGGAAGAGACAAGCTCCGGGAGCGCGGGAGCCGAGAAGGCCCCGCCCCTCCGGGACCTCCAATCCGTGCGCGGCCCGCGCGCGCGCGACCCCGCCCCCAGGCAGCGTCAGCGTCTGCCGGCGGGGACCGCGAGCAGACCTCAATGACGGGACCGGCGGAGCCACCCGCCGGCTCCCAGTGCGCAATACACAGACCCACACACTGATAACCGGTCCCCCCTGAGCAGCCTGACAAGCAGGCTGCAAGCGCCGGGTACGGCGCTCAGCCACCGGCGTGACCGCGGCGCAGCGCGCCGCGAGGCCCCGCCCCCCCGGCTCCTGAGGGGAGAAAGACACACAGACAGGGGGAAAAAAGGCAGGCAAACTTACAGTGAAGTTAGTCAATGTAAAATCACAAAGGGACTCACAATGTAGAGCGCAGCAGCACACTCAAACAGCATGTCACCGTTTAAAGCCATTCAGTCTGCTGCACAGCAAGTCACCGTCCCAAGCGCGCCCCACACCCCGGAAAGTGACACAATATCCCAGGGCAAGGCACAACCTGACCACTAACCTCCTATAAAATGGGGCATCCCACATCCGGATCACCACTCCGGGAATCCCGCTATGCCCCGCAATGAAGGGTCGAGCGGAGGAGCTAATCTCCTAGGCACCAATGGTGCCGGCTACCTTTTTGCCCGGCCTACAGCCGAAGCTGGGAGGCTGCCATTAAATAGAATACTTTCAAACAAAAGCCGGGCAGAAATAGACCACGGGGGGGGGGCGGGGGGATACCCCGGCTACCTGCAAGCAGGAGACTTCTTTCTTCTGTCTTGTCGCCACCTTGCAGAGAACAACACTGGGAGGTTCTTGGGAGGTACCAGGTATGTATAGACCGGGAGGGGCCTGTTGAAGTTTTTGGAGAAGTTCTCTGCAATGCTGCCACCTAGCGGTGCGTTAACCCTAGTGTAATTATTAATGTTTGAAGTGGGGTGTGTGACATACTTAGAATTACTCACCTCTCAACGCTCCCACGTGAACGCCGCAGCCAATCCCCGCCAACGTCCAGGCGGGGATCAGGAACGTCCAAGCCGCTTCCGCCGCCTCCCGCGCGTCACTCTCGGCGCGCACGCGCCCCCGCCGGCCATTCACAGAGGGCCGGCGCGGGCACGTCTGGAGGGGCGCGCGGGAGGCGGCGGCGGCGGAAGCGGCGGCGGATCAGGTAAGAGGTTTTTGGGGTTTCTGGGGGGTTTCACCCCGCGGGACATCCCGATCTCGGATGTCCCGCGGGGTGGGAGGTGATCGGCCCGGGAATCTTATAGATTTCCGGGCCGATCACCCCTGGGTGTTGGTCCTCTTTAAGGGCTTTAGTCAAAGGAAAGCTGATTCCACTTGAGCAACACAGAGGCACAGAAATATAAATGGAAACAGCATGCTGATATGCTAATCACGGGTCTGGGGGCACAATCCTAAAACACGTTCATTTTAAATTCAAAAATGGTAAGAACACCAAAAACCGGACCTACATTTCTGTTAAAGTGGACCAACACCCAGGATTTTGACTATCCTGGGTTTTGGTCCACTTCGGTGGGCACCCTGATCGGGGGTGCCCCGCTGTGTGAAACCCCCCAGAAACCCCAATAAACTCACCTCACCCCGCTCCCACGTGACCGCTGCTGCCAATCCCCGCCGGCGGACAAGCGGGAGGCAGCGACGGACAAGAGCGCACATGCCGCCGCCTCCCGCATGTCACTCTTACAGGGCGCGCGCCCGCGCCGGCCATTCACGAACGACCGGTGCGGGTGCGCGTCCTGCTAGAGGGACGCGCGGGAGGCGGCGGCGGGCGCCGCTGGATCGAGGAGCAGGTAGGGATTTAGGGGTTTCTGGGGGGTTTCACACAGCGGGGTGCCCCGCAGTCAGGGGACTGATCGGTCCGGGAATCTTATAGATTCCCAGGCCGATCAGTGGAGGGTGTTGGTCCACTTTAAATTAATTTATGTGATAGAGCAACACAATGTATATGTGAAGTGTAAAGAAAACATTTTTCTAAATTGTAAATTTAGGTCTGCACAGTGGCTGGGCCATTCTAACACAGGAATATGTTTTCATTTAAACTATTTCATTGTAGCTTTGGCTGTATGTTTAGAGGCGTTGTCCTGCTGAAAGTTAAAGCAGATAAAATCCCATTTCTGGGGGCACTGCTTATCCTTCGGAGGCCTCCCACCCAACCCCGAGCAGCCGGACGCTGCTGTTAGCTCGGCGGTGGCCCAGTTTTTAAAACCAGGTTTTTCCACCACCAGAGGACCAAAACATGGGATTCTCCACTCCTTGCCCACAGGGCACTCAATCCAGTATCCCCACTGTGTGAAATCCCCCAGGTCACCCAGTTTACCTCACCTTTTCCTGGTCCTACAGCAATAATGTAGACAGGTGTCTTAGGGGACCATGGTCAGAGAAAGACCCCCTTCTACCCACTCCCACCAGCTCCTGAAGAGCCCATGCAGCTCGGCACAAGAAGACAGGACATCGCACCCAGGACCTGTGCCCTTATTGCGGCTGAGGGTACTGCGGGTTAAGTTGGTTGAAGACTCAGAATCCAATTATCAACTGGGAGACCGAGGATTCAATGAAGTGGAGCCCATTCCAATCACTGCATCTGTATTGCTCTTAAGACCACCAATGTTTCCCACCATCATATTCAGACAAGTGGAGCCAAGCAAGCCAGTGGTCGCATCCCTGCTACCCTCTATCAGCAATTTACAAAGGCCTGGTGCACATCCTCCTAAAGATATAGCAGGTGGTGTCCGTGCATGAGCTGCTGGATCGGGGGAGAAGGTGAGTTTACTGGGCGACCTGGGGGGTTTAACACAGGGGGGCATCCGGAATCTGGAAGTTTCGAGAGGGAAGGAAATCTGACGGCACTGGCCGTCACCCATGGGTAGGTGGACCTTCGGTCCTATTTTACTTGAAAATGGCAGAATCAAAGCCCAGACAACATTGGGAGGCTGGGAAGCCAAGTGTGACACTGGAAGCTAAAAAGACAGGTAAGTGAGCATGCTTCCCTGTCTGCCCTATTCATGGCGCTGACAAAGCCCAGAGCTGGGGTGCTATTTTCACCCAACTTCAAGGGTGTGCTAGACCTCCTCAACCTGGTTTAGGAGGTGTGAGCCACACAGCAGGGATCTGTGAGCCACAGGGCCGGCTCCAGGTTTATGTGGGCCCTCGGGCGGCATGGTCTCAGTGGGCCCCTTTGCAGTGGATAGTGGCGGGTCAGAACTCTATATATTGTATGGCCAAAACTAAGAAGGGCCGCTTGCCCTCCGACCCCCTATTGGAGCTATTTTTTCGTTTGGCCCCACATGAATGGGGAGGTTTTGAGAAAGAGGGAGGCTGAGGGAACATAGAATGGGACAGAGCTAAGAGAACAAGGATAGATAGGTCAGGGCTCAGGGGATAGGGATGAATGGGTCAGGGCTCAGGGGATAGAGATAGATGGGGCAAGGCTGAGTGGATAGGGAAAGATGGGTCAGGACTCAAGGGATAGGGATGAATAGGTCAGGGCTCAGGGGATAGGGAAAGATGGGTCAGGGCTCAAGGGATAGAGATAGATGGGGCAAGGCTGAGTGGATAGGGAAAGATGGGTCAGGACTCAAGGGATAGGGATGAATAGGTCAGGGCTCAGGGGATAGGGAAAGATGGGTCAGGGCTCAAGGGATAGAGATAGATGGGGCAAGGCTGAGTGGATAGGGAAAGATGGGTCAGGGCTCAAGGGATAGGGATGAATGGGTCAGGGCTCAGGGGATATGGATGAATGGGGAAAAGCTGAGTGGATAGGGAAATATGGGTCAGGGCTCAAGGGATAGGGATGAATGGGTCAGGGCTCAAGGGATAGGGATGAATAGGTCAGGGCTCAGGGGATAGGGAAAGATGGGTCAGGGCTCAGGGGATAGGGAAAGATGGGGCAAGGCTGAGTGGATAGGGAAAGATGGGTCAGGGCTCAAGGGATAGGGATGAATGGGTCAGGGCTCAGGGGATATGGATGAATGGGGAAAAGCTGAGTGGATAGGGAAATATGGGTCAGGGCTCAAGGGATAGGGATGAATGGGTCAGGGCTCAGGGGATAGGGATGAATGGGTCAGGGCTCAGGGGATAGAGATAGATGGGGCAAGGCTGAGTGGATAGGGAAAGATGGGTCAGGGCTCAAGGGATAGGGAAAGATGGGTCAGGGCTCAAGGGATAGGGATGAATGGGTCAGGGCTCAGGGGATAGAGATAGATGGGGCAAGGCTGAGTGGATAGGGAAAGATGGGTCAGGACTCAAGGGATAGGGATGAATAGGTCAGGGCTCAGGGGATAGGGAAAGATGGGTCAGGGCTCAAGGGATAGGGATGAATGGGTCAGGGCTCAGGGGATAGGGATGAATGGGGAAAAGCTGAGTGGATAGGGAAATATGGGTCAGGGCTCAATGAATATGAATGAATGGGCCAGGGCTCAGGGGATAGGGATGGATGAGGCAGAGGTGACATACAACCAATGGGGCAGAGCTGAAGAGACAGGGATGGATGGAGCAGAGAGACAGAGAAAGGAAGTGTGTGCAGATCTTTAACCATAGTGTGCCAGCTGTCAGTGGGCCCCCCTGATGGGTGGGGCCCTCAGCAGCTGACCGGGCTTGCCGGGTACTGACGCCAGCCCTGATGAGCCACATGTGTTTACTAAGCTCCAGTTAGAAGACCATGCAACAAATTAGGTGGAAAAAGATCCTGTTCTGCTTCATCAGACCCTCTACCAACATATGTTTGCAGGGCGGCCGGGCAGACTGCAATATGGACTTGTCACTATGCCACTTTTGATTGATGGCAGCCTTAATAACCCCACAGCTGGCAGGACCACAGTAATCAGTGCGAAATATATATATATATGTCTTCCCTGGAAAGCAGCTTCCCTTCCTATTACAAGCACATTTCTCATGCAGCCATGTGTCTGCGGGGCATGCGGCATCTGTCAGAGAGAAGGATCACCTTCCACCAACCGTCAGCAGGCCAGGTGGAAAGTGCCGAGGCATTCATAACTTCTTCTGTACAGTATGTATGTTCTTACATGTCTCACATGGAACACTGAAATTCCCAATGTAAAAAATGTCACATTCCAGAGTGAAGGTTGATCGCAAATCGCACCCCCTCCACGTATTAGGCTCTGTCACCCCTTATAGCATGGAGATAGTACGCCCGTATCTGTGCAACCACCGGGCACAACTATCACATCGAGTAAGAAGCACTATGGCCGGCTTCTGTTGCCCGGTCTATGGCTGGCTTCAAAGTTATCCAAGGGGATAAGGGAATAGGCACCTGCCAATGAAAGGCAGCGAGTGAAGTTCTAATTTTAGCAAGTAATGAATTTTCCGTAGTATAAGACACCCAAAAGTATGCGAGAAATGTCAGTGCGTCTTATCGGGCAAATGTAAAAAATAAAAACAACAAAAAAAGTAAACTCACATATCCGCCGCTCCCGATGTCCCCGTGATTTGTGCTGTTCCACCCTTAACATTGTCCTCGCCGCTGCAGCTTCTTCTCTGACGGCTCCTGCACACAAATCCAGCGGGTGTGATGGAGTGTCACACTGTCTATATGAGGAATAGGAGGGCGATACTGCCACACTGCCTATATGAGGAATTGGAGGGGGGTGCCACACTGTCTATATGAGGAATTGGAGGGGGGTGCCACACTGTCTATATGAGGAATTGGAGGGGGAATGCCACACTGCCTATATGAGGAATTGGAGGGGGAATGCCACACTGCCTATATGAGGAATTGGAGGGGGGATGCCACACTGCCTATATGAGGAATTGGAGGGGGGTGCCACACTGTCTATATGAGGAATTGGAGGGGGGTGCCACACTGTCTATATGAGGAATTGGAGGGGGAATGCCACACTGCCTATATGAGGAATTGGAGGGGGAATGCCACACTGCCTATATGAGGAATTGGAGGGGGGATGCCACACTGCCTATATGAGGAATTGGAGGGGGGATGCCACATTGTCTATATGAGGAATAGGAGGGCGATACTGCCACACTGCCTATATGAGGAATTGGAGGGGGGTGCCACACTGTCTATATGAGGAATTGGAGGGGGAATGCCACACTGCCTATATGAGGAATTGGAGGGGGAATGCCACACTGCCTATATGAGGAATTGGAGGGGGGTGCCACACTGTCTATATGAGGAATTGGAGGGGGGTGCCACACTGTCTATATGAGGAATTGGAGGGGGAATGCCACACTGCCTATATGAGGAATTGGAGGGGGAATGCCACACTGCCTATATGAGGAATTGGAGGGGGGATGCCACACTGCCTATATGAGGAATTGGAGGGGGGTGCCACACTGTCTATATGAGGAATTGGAGGGGGAATGCCACACTGCCTATATGAGGAATTGGAGGGGGAATGCCACACTGCCTATATGAGGAATTGGAGGGGGGATGCCACACTGCCTATATGAGGAATTGGAGGGGGGTGCCACACTGTCTATATGAGGAATTGGAGGGGGGTGCCACACTGTCTATATGAGGAATTGGAGGGGGAATGCCACACTGCCTATATGAGGAATTGGAGGGGGGATGCCATACTGCCTATATGAGGAATTGGAGGGGGGATGCCACACTGCCTATATGAGGAATTGGAGGGGGGATGCCACACTGCCTATATGAGGAATTGGAGGGGGGATGCCACACTGCCTATATGAGGAATTGGAGGGGGGTGCCACACTGTCTATATGAGGAATTGGAGGGGGGTGCCACACTGTCTATATGAGGAATTGGAGGGGGAATGCCACACTGCCTATATGAGGAATTGGAGGGGGAATGCCACACTGCCTATATGAGGAATTGGAGGGGGGATGCCACACTGCCTATATGAGGAATTGGAGGGGGGTGCCACACTGTCTATATGAGGAATTGGAGGGGGGTGCCACACTGTCTATATGAGGAATTGGAGGGGGAATGCCACACTGCCTATATGAGGAATTGGAGGGGGAATGCCACACTGCCTATATGAGGAATTGGAGGGGGGATGCCACACTGCCTATATGAGGAATTGGAGGGGGGATGCCACATTGTCTATATGAGGAATAGGAGGGCGATACTGCCACACTGCCTATATGAGGAATTGGAGGGGGGTGCCACACTGTCTATATGAGGAATTGGAGGGGGGTGCCACACTGTCTATATGAGGAATTGGAGGGGGAATGCCACACTGCCTATATGAGGAATTGGAGGGGGAATGCCACACTGCCTATATGAGGAATTGGAGGGGGGATGCCACACTGCCTATATGAGGAATTGGAGGGGGGTGCCACACTGTCTATATGAGGAATTGGAGGGGGGTGCCACACTGTCTATATGAGGAATTGGAGGGGGAATGCCACACTGCCTATATGAGGAATTGGAGGGGGAATGCCACACTGCCTATATGAGGAATTGGAGGGGGGATGCCACACTGCCTATATGAGGAATTGGAGGGGGGGATGCCACACTGCCTATATGAGGAATTGGAGGGGGGTGCCACACTGTCTATATGAGGAATTGGAGGGGGAATGCCACACTGCCTATATGAGGAATTGGAGGGGGGATGCCACACTGCCTATATGAGGAATTGGAGGGGGGATGCCACACTGTCTATATGAGGAATTGGAGGGGGGATGCCACACTGCCTATATGAGGAATTGGAGGGGGGATGCCACACTGCCTATATGAGGAATTGGAGGGGGGATGCCACACTGCCTATATGAGGAATTGGAGGGGGGTGCCACACTGTCTATATGAGGAATTGGAGGGGGGTGCCACACTGTCTATATGAGGAATTGGAGGGGGAATGCCACACTGTCTATATGAGGAATAGGAGGGGGGAATGCCACACTGCCTATATGAGGAATTGGAGGGGGGTGCCACACTGCCTATATGAGGAATTGGAGGGGAGATGCCACACTGCCTATATGAGGAATTGGATGTGGGTGCCACACTGTCTATATGAGGAATTGGAGGGGGGTGCCACACTGTCTATATGAGGAATTGGAGGGGGGATGCCACACTGCCTATATGAGGAATTGGAGGGGGTGCCACACTGCCTATATGAGGAATTGGAGGGGGGGTGCCACACGGCCTATATGAGGAATTGGAGGGGGTGCCACACTGCCTATATGAGGAATAGGAGGGGGAGACTGCCACACTGCCTATATGAGGAATTGGAGGGGGTGCCACACTGCCTATATGAGGAATTGGAGGGGGAGACTGCCACACTGCCTATATTGGGAATAGGAGGGAGAAATGCCACGCTGTGTGGCGTGCAGTAACCAGGACTGTGCATCAGCCAGGGACAGACTGACCTTCGGGGCCCGCTGAGACTCTGTCGCCCAAGAGCCCACATAAACCTGGAGCTGGCGCGGTCTGAGTAAAAGAAACTACTTTTTTTTTTTTTGCTGTCACCATCTCCAAGTGCTACTGCAGGGAAACACCATTGTGTCGGGCAACATTTGGCGCTGTCCTAAACTGTTTTCCATTAATTACATTGAAGAAGAAATGGCCGAGATATAGAGGTTTACAGGTTCAGCTTATGATTTTTCTTCTAAAAAAGTGGGCATGGCCTTTGAAATTGTACTGGCTCTCACAAAAGTGCCGCTGTGCCGAGGGTGCAGCCGACTGGCCATATCCGCAGCACGCTGTTCAGGTGCGCACGCGCTCCCATACACAGCAATTCAGAAAGGCTGGGTGCGAGAGCACAAGCAACCGCAGGGGAGCTGGGGATGCAGCCGCCGGAGGAATCGCACAGTGGGACTAGCCGGGATCAGGTAAGATCACCAGCTCCTCTGGGGGTTTCTAGTGTAGGAATCCACCGAGGGTAGGCTAGCGGCTGGGCCTGGAATCTTCACCCCCGCCATGCCCATTACCCTGTAAACTGGTCTCCAAGGTTGGCATCTCTGAGCCTGTACCCCCCCCCCCCCCCATTTCCTCTTCTTTCCATTGGCTGGATATTTCTTTTATGTTGGGTGTATAAGGCCAACTTTCCCAACACCTTGTCACAGGTACATGGGTGTGGTCTTGTAAAATGTAAGATCAACCATACATTTTCATCTAAAATACCTTATATTTCACTTTATAAATTGCCACACCCAACAAAGACACATAGCACGCTTCTCCAGAACACTCTATAGTAACAGACCAGCTAGGATCCGAACCCTGCTGCTTCATATAACCAAAAATATCGGCAATTACTAAAAACTTACCGCCGGGTTACCAAAAATACTGGCAAGGTGTCAACCTTTCTGGTGTATAAGTGACCTTCTCCTCCCGCCATCCAGCATATTTATATGGATTTTTAACACTGGGCCATTTTTCACGAACGAGTCTGAAACGTGTAGACAGAGTATCCTCCCGCTCGTAGCCGCAGTCGCCCCCGCTACAAGGCTTCTGATACTAAGGTAGAGCTGTCAATCCTTTTTGTACATCTATTTAAATCGGCCCAACACCCGTTTTTCCTTTAATGGGTGTTGATCCTGCAGTCAGCTAATCAAAACAAGCTGGGGAGGGCACCCAGGATTCTGGAGTCCCCCCCCCACATAACTGGTCAGAGCGCCTGTAATCCTCACCTTTACTATGAGCCATCGCTAATAATGGAGTCTGGACGGTGGACAGGGGCAGGACGCGATCATGGCCCATGTGAACGGCCGGCGGCCAATCTCGGGACTCCTTTCCCGGCGCTGGCTCGTAGTGAAGGTGGGGATTACCGGTCTTCTGGGGGTTATGTGCGAGGGGGGCTCCGGCATTCTGGATGTCCCCCCCCCCCCCCGAGCTTGTTTTGATTAGCTGTCTGCAGGACCAGCACACGTTAAAGGAAAAACAGGTCCAGTTTAAAGTGGACCAACACCGAGAGGTGATCGGCCCGGAAATCTATAAGATTCCCGGGCCGATCACCTCCCACCCCGCGGGACATCCGAGATCGGGATGTCCCGCGGAGTGAAACCCCCCCAAAACACCTTACCGCCGCCTCCCGCACGCCCCTCTAGACGTGCGCACGCCCGCGCCGGCCGTTTGTGAATGGCCGGTGCGGGCGCGCGCCATGTAAGAGTGACGTGCGGGAGGCGGCGGCGGACGCGCTGTCTTGTCCGTCGCTGTCACACGCTTGTCCGTCGGCGGGGATTGGACGGCGCGGTCACGTGGGAGCGCAGTGAGGTGAGTTTTTGGGGCTTTCTGGGGGGTTTCACACAGCGGGGCACCCCCAATCCGGGTGCCCCCCCGAAGTGGACCAAAACCCAGGATAGTCAAAATCCTGGGTGTTGGTCCACTTTAAGTAATGACAGACTTCACCATCACCACAAATGACACACAGGAGCCTCACCTGCTATAATGCTGCTTCTAGCATGCCATAGCTTTTACTTTAGACACTACTGCCCCCTGCTGTTGCCTAGCGAAACAACAAGCAGTTCTTGCATTCATTACAGCTGCATCACATTTCTTTCAACCTGTTAAAGTGGTACTTTTGCATTTTTGCCGGCCCTGGAATCACATATAAGTTCAAAGTGGAGTCATTGGAATCATTGTCCAACGCCCCCACCCTGCCACCACCAGGGAACACCATACCTTGGAGCTCTTGTGTAGGGAGCCGGGCACCTGGACTTCCACTGGATATGGGGGAGGGACACAAGAAAGAAGAGTTCCCACAATGTTTCGCTGCCCCCATAGGGGTACAAAAAAAAACCTACAGCGCGTACCTGACTTAGTGGAGGCTCTGTAATAAAAAATAGCAGGAAAAAACACAAAAACACTGAGGGCTGAGGGGAAGGGGCGGGGCTGTCAGTTTGTGTTTCCTGTTTGGGGAGAGGAAGAGAGTGTCTGGCCATCCTGGAGGACGTCTCGGGAAAATGTCATAAAATGCACTTTTCAGTCTGCGGTGTCCCTGGGAAGGAATGGCCGTTCACCGATACATTTGTGCTACTGTTGTAATTGGGAGTAATGGGGCTTTTACATGCAATATGTTTCTCTTGGAAAATGTACAATGAAAAAAAAAAGCTTTTATTATTTTTTTTTTCACCAAAATATATTGAGAAAACGCAGAGAATAGTACAAACAAGACATTTCATAAATCAAAGTATAATATTCCTGGAAGTCTCAGCAAATCCATGCAAAAATTACAGTTAAATGGTGTCAAAATCTCTAGGTAGGCTGGCATTAGAATGCACGGCATGTCCGCAGCATGCGTTGTGGGCACAGCAGAAAGGTGAGTCATGTGGGTGTCACATGGCAGGTTCAAAGACCTATCAATGGGATAGTGAACATTCAGAACATATCCAAAGCAGTTGCAGGGGAGACAAGTTAAATATATTTTTTTTTTCATTTTTGTCTGGACTATTCCTTTAATGTCAGAATTCGTTTTCCCATTAAACCCCAGAATACTTACTCAGCGCGTGGTACATCGGCTTGTGTAAGCCCTGGAGGTGGACAGAGCACAGCGCTGCGATCTTGCCAGGCGGCTGCATCCGCGCGTCGATAACATGCCAGACCCGCGCGAAGGTGGCCCATTGCTGTGCCGAGGAAAAGAGAAATGAAGATTAAAGAACCCCGGCCATTAACATTCAGTAACCCCTGAGGAATCAAACAAAATGGAAGAGAAAATAACTGAAGATCTGCTTTAAAGTGGAACAAAACCCAGCAGCGCCCAGCCTGAAATCTAAAAGATTCCATGTCCGACCGCTGGCTTTTCCTGGGGGCATTTAGAATCAGGATGCCCCCGCTGTGTGAAACCCCTCAGGGTGCCGATAAACACTCACCTTTCCCCTGTCCCGATCTGCATGTGCAGGTTTCTGTCTTATCAGAGGCACTTGCTCAAATGACGTGATTTGGCAAAATGCCAAATAGGCAGTATGGCTCCCGCAATTCTCTGCGTTGTGCAAGCGCTCCTGTCCCAGCCATTCATATAGGCTGAGGTGGGAACGCGTGCCTGTCATGCATGCAGGGGATGTGGGAGCGAACGCTCCCCATTCATCCCAATCAAAGCCGCTGGCTAAATCACAGCAAGGGGCTCTGACTGGATGGGAGGCCACGCATGCGCCGCTGGACCAGCGTGCAGGTAATTTGGGTGGGTTTACACAGCGGGGCATCCTGATTTGGGATGCCTCACGAAAGAGGAACAAACCTGGTAAAGTAAATAAACCCGGGTTTTGTTCCGCTTTAAATGAGCTCTACCGTGAAATAGTCTAATATTAAAAATCCATAGAAACATTCTGGATAACAGGGGTATATTGTATACGGGTGATCTGCTCCATTCCAGTGCATGTCTCCTGGTACAGCAGCGTTAACCACATTTAAAAACTCTCTCTATAATACGATTAGTAAAGAAACCTTTTGCACAATGTGCAATGTCTAGCACCAATCCCAATTATCATCAACCTGAGGAAAAACAAATGTGCCAATCCCTGGACCCAAGGGTACACTGTATCAATATAAACAACAACGGTCCCAGTAAACCGCAAAATGGGATGCCCCGGGAGGCACCAAATGTTTCTCAAGAATCAATCCTCCAAAGTCACATCAATACAACCATTTTTAATTCATTAGTATGTTAAAAAAGACAACAAACATATACATAAACTCAGTACAATCACAATCATAAAGTGGACCAACACCCAGGATTTTCACTATCCTGGGTTTTGGTCCACTTCCGCGGGGCACCCTGCTGTGTGAAACCACCCAGATCGCCTTAACAAACTCACCTCACCCCGCTCCTACACGAGCGCTCGTCCAATCAGAGCGCTCAGAGCCGCTGTGGTATGTACGGACAAGCGATGGACAACCACAGCGGCTCCGAGCACGCTCGAGGCCGCATCTCGTGCTTCCCTCTAACAGCGCCCTGCTAGAGAGAAGCGCGAGATGCGGCCGCGGCTCGCGCATGTGCCGTTGGAACGGGGATAAGGTAAGGTTTCTGGGCGTCCTGCGGGGTTTTCACACAGCGGGGCATCCCGATTTCGGATGCCCCGCGGGGAGAGACCTGATCGGCCCGGGAATCTTATAGATTCCCGGGCTGATCCCCCCTGGGTGTTGGTCCACTTTAAAAAACATTTATACACAAACCCGGACACAGCAAGGAACCCTCATAACAATTTCCAAAGTTCATACCATATATACATAAACAAATAATTTTATTGCTACCAATAGATATCCTGTGTCTAAAAAGTGCAGTAATGCAGAGCAAAGTTATAAATATTACATGTGCAAAACGTATCTACTTAATATCAAATGAACAGGCCAAAACCATCTGGGACAAAAAAGTTTTTAGCACCTTGAGAAAGTGGACTTTGCTCTACAGAACGCGTGGGTGGTGAGATTCTGTACCCGGCCCAGCAGAGGTGATTTTGCACTATAGGGGTGTTTGTCCCAGATGGTTTTGGCATGTTCATTTGACATTAAAGTGGACCAACACCCAGGGGGGGATCGGCCCGGGAATCTTATAGATACAGATATACAGATCCCTCCCCGCCGGGCATCCGAAATCAGATTGGGGACAGGAAAAAGCAGCAGTAGCTGCCCATCCTCTAATTGGAGCCATGCTTCACTGTAGTGTGCAGCAATTTCCTAACCCCTGACATACAGAGTTCCTGCCATGATTTTGGCTTTTTTAGGATCTTTAACTGAAGGGACATCCCAAATCGGGCTCCCCAGGGCCAATTGTTTAAGTCGTTTTTAACTGCAGTCTGCTTTAAAGTGGACCAACACCCTGCCTGATCGTCCCGGGAATCTATAAGATTCCCAGGCCGATCAGATCCCTCCCCGCGGGGCATCCAAAATCAAATCCCAGGATTTCCCCCCCCCCCACATGTTTTTGGTCCACCTAACAGGGCATCCCATTTTGTGTGTTAAGCTCCCTGGTTCGCCCTGTACTCCTCTTGAGTGGATTACACGCAGGCTCTCCTCCAATCATAATATTTGGTGCCCATGAAGTAAAGGGTCCCCGACCGTTACGAAACGCGTTGGCTAGGGGCAGGGGGACATTCTGACAGGCAGACTACTTATTTGGGTAATGTACTGACTCAGCACATATGTATATGGTTTTGATGTATTTTACTTTTTCTGCTCTTGGCGGTCCTTACTTAATAATTATAGGTTTAGCACTTAGCACTTTAAATGTTATTATTTAATGTATATGATAAATGCACTTTAAATGGTGTTGTATGTATATGTACAATGTATTGGTTGATATGGATATGAGATAGGAGCCTGTATAAAGCGCCCCCTGGTGGTCATTGTTGTGACCCTTTTTTAGGATGTTTTAGATGTCTGTAAATTGTGATCCTTGTTCAATAATAAAATAGGATATTTTTATTATTAATCTGGGCGGTGCTGTGGTTTCTGGTGGGTTTGAGGGGACTGTGGGGTTCCACTCCAATCATAATTAATTTTCGTTCCACATTAATGCTTACCAATGAATCATAAATGAGAGAATTGTGAGGGGACTCTACTGGCTACGTGCTCCCGCCACCAGCCATGCAGATATGCTTGGCGCGGGTGTGTGCCGCTGATAGGGGTGCTGGGGAGGCTACGCGTGTGCTGTAGTGGCGAGATTTGAGGTGGAGTCTTTTAGACTGGGCAAATAGGGTTTTGATCTGTTTTAAAGGGACTGTCAACCCCCCCCCCCCCCCCCCGAAAAAGGTACTAGCTCCTGGCTGATCCACTGCACGGAAACCTCCATGTTCCCTGCATTGAGTGGCGCTGTGAACATGTGCTCTGGAATTCTTTGGGCCACGACCAACACTCCCTGTCAGTCGTGGCCCCGCCAGTCACAGCCCCCTTCATTCATTGCAACAGAGAGGGAGTGCTAGACAGGGAACGCTGAATGAGGACACTGGGGGTGGGAAGGTTTCTGAGTGGCCGACCACCCCCGACCTGCTGTGCGGGAGAAAAAGTGAGTGCCTGTATGTTTTTTTTTGGTTGGGTTTACAGACCCTTTAAGAACTTGGTCTTTTTTAACATACTAATGAATAAAAAATGGTTGTATTGATGTGATTTTGGAGGATTGATTATTGAGCAACATTTGGTGCCTCCCGGGGCATCCCATTTTGCGGTTTACTGGGACCGTTGTTGTTTATATTGATACTCTCTCTATAATATATATGATTGTTATTAATGGACCATTTCTATGTGACGCTGCTCTTTTAAAGTGTAACTCAAACCTGTGTAGAGCCAGTCACTTCAGAACAGGCTTCCTCTCATACATAAACTCCCCTCCTCTCGCTATTCCCCAGCCCCAACCGGATTGCCATGTGACCGGAAACCTGTTGTAAGCACCTCCTGCTGGAGAAGGTGGTGGCTGCCACAGGATGTGCTGCGGCCTGCAGTCCCCTGTGAGGCTGAGAGGGGGGGGGGGGGGGGGGGGGAACAAAGTTCTTAAAGGGTCTGTAAACCCAACCAAAAAAAACATACAGGCACTCACCTTTTCTCCCGCACAGCAGGTCCGGGGTGGTCGGCCACTCAGAAACCTTCCCACCCCCAGTGTCCTCATTCAGCGTTCCCTGTCTGGCACTCCCTCTCTGTTGCAATGAATGAAGGGGGCTGTGCACAAGCACAGTGACTGGCGGGGCCACGACTGACAGGGAGTGTTGCTCGTGGCCCAAAGAATTCCAGAGCACATGTTCACAGCGCCCCTCAATGAAGGAAGGAGGTTTCCGTGCAGTGGATCAGCCAGGAGCTAGTACCTTTTTCGGGGGGGGGGTTGACAGTCCCTTTAAAACAGATCAAAACCCTATTTGCCCAGACTAAAAGACTCCACCTCAAATCTCGCCACTACGGCACACGCGTAGCCTCCCCAGCACCCCTATCAGCGGCACACACCCGCGCCAAGCATATCTGCATGGCTGGTGGCGGGAGCACGTAGCCAGTAGAGTCCCCCCACAATTCTTTCATTTACGATTCATTGGTAAGCATTAATGTGGAACGAAAATTAATTATGATTGGAGTAGAACCCCACAGTCCCCTCAAACCCACAAGAAACCACAGCACCGCCCAGATTAATAATAAAAATATCCTATTTTATTATTGAACAAGGATCACAATTTACAGACATCTAAAACATCCTAAAAAAGGGTCACACCAATGACCACCAGGGGGCGCTTTATACAGGCTCCTATCTCATATCCATATCAACCAATACATTGTACATATACATACAACACCATTTAAAGTGCATTTATCATATACATTAAATAATAACATTTAAAGTGCTAAGTGCTAAACCTATAATTATTAAGTAAGGACCGCCAAGAGCAGAAAAAGTAAAATACATCAAAACCATATACATATGTGCTGAGTCAGTACATTACCCAAATAAGTAGTCTGCCTGTCAGAATGTCCCCCTGCCCCTAGCCAACGCGTTTCGTAACGGTCGGGGACCCGTTACTTCATGGGCACCAAATATTATGATTGGAGGAGAGCCTGCGTGTAATCCACTCAAGAGGAGTACAGGGCGAACCAGGGAGCTTAACACACAAAATGGGATGCCCTGTTAGGTGGACCAAAAACATGTGAGGGGGGGGGTGAAAATCCTGGGATTTGATTTTGGATGCCCCGCGGGGAGGGATCTGATCGGCCTGGGAATCTTATAGATTCCCGGGCCGATCAGGCAGGGTGTTGGTCCACTTTAAAGCAGACTGCAGTTAAAAACGACTTAAACAATTGGCCTTGGGGAGCCCGATTTGGGATGTCCCTCCAGTTAAAGATCCTAAAAAAGCCAAAATCATGGCAGGAACTCTGTATGTCAGGGGTTAGGAAATTGCTGCACACTACAGTGAAGCATGGCTCCAATTAGAGGATGGGCAGCTACTGCTGCTTTTTCCTGTCCCCAATCAGATGGAGCTCCAATGGGGAAAAGTGAGTATCTCCCTAATGCAGGGCTCACTGGTGGAGTGGGGGGGCAGGACCCTCCATGATATGAGTTGTCAGGAAGCGAGCAAGTCTGCTTCAAAGTAGACCTACAGCCTCCAGACATACTTCTTAAGGAGGATTTAGGTCAGCTTTAAAGCACTTGGAAGGGACATAACAGCCAGTGTAAAATTATACCGGCCTCACTAGCGGACTTTGACTCTCCCGGGTGTTGTTACTCTCCAGTGGGACATCCCAATTTAGGACGAACCCTGAACTGTCCATAAAAACCCATCTCATGGGCGATCCCGCAGCGCATGCATGGGTCATTGGCCAATCAGCGTTTGCAATTTTGAAATCCTTGCTTAGCTGACATGACACCATCAGAAATGCCTGGAGTGATAGGAATAAGTGGGGATGCGGCCACATGATTATACAAGGAGATTGTGGGGGGTTAACAGAGCAGGGCATCCAAAATACGGAGGCAGCGGGGCTGAGAATATCGCCCTCCCTAGGGTTTTTAGGCCTTTAAAGCAGACCATAACCCAGGTTTTTCCCTTACCCATGATTTGGACCACAATACAGGGGCATCCCGATTTGTGTGAAACCTCCAGGATCAGCTGTTTACTTGCCAAGATCCACACTTTCATGGTGCATAATCTTGTCCAATCAGAACTCACCATCGGGCCTAAGTATGCCCAGCAATTAGTCTTTAACAGAAGCGAACGCATGGTGCCTCCCGCTCTGTTGTGCAGCCATGTAGATTAGCTGATGCACACACCTACCGCCAGCATGCACCATAAGATCGAATCCTGATGTGAGTATATGGGCGACCAGTAGGATTTAAAGTGGACCAAAACCCAGGATTTTCACTATCCCAGGTTTTGCTCGGTTTTCCTTGGGCACAGTGATTTGGGATGCCCCGCTATGTAAAACCCTGACCATTAGCCCAAACTCACCTCTGTGCAACGACGCATGCGCGGCCTGTCATCCAATCAGCTTTCTTGTCCGTGCATACTAATGTGCGGCTGGAGATACTGAATGGAATTCAAGCCACACACATCGGAGGTGAGGAGAAGCCACACATAGCCATTCTGTTGAGGCGGGCATGGCTGCGCATGTGCTGTGGGCTTGAAAGATAGGTAAGAATTCTGGGTGAGCTTTAGGGTTTCACACAGCTCAGTTCAGGATTCCCTAGGGATAGGGAATCAGCCCAGCCCTGGAGTCTTTTACATTCTAGAGCTGAGCTACCAAGGTTTTGGTCCGCTTTAAAGAGGAACAATCCCCCTTTGAGTCTAAAAGACACCTGGGGAGGTGGTATTTCTTGTTATGGGGCATCCTAAATTGGGATGGTTCGCTGTGTAAAACCCCGGGGATCACCATTTCCACTCAACTCGCCGCATTTCAACCCTGCTACACATCTAGCTAGGCAAGCGCCCGTGCCATGCCTTACTGACTGGCTGGCACGGGCATGCCCACAGCTAGCCAGGGCTCGCTCCATTGAGATTTCCCTGCTGCTTAAACTGGCAAACGAAATCCAAATGGAACGTGCGCCGAACTGGGATGTCCTGCTGTGTAAAACCCAGAGTTCGCCCAGAGTTCTTACCCGTCCGACAAGTCCACAGTGCACACTTGCATCCAAATGAATGGCTGTGCACAGGCATAGCACGGCGTGCGCGTCACCAATGTATGCGGATGGGATTCCATTTAGCTTTTCTAGCCGCACATTAATATGTACTGCCAGAGACCGATTGTAGGAACGGCCATGCATGTGCCATTGAGATGATGAAAGGTGAGTTTACAGGGCGAATGGCGGGGCTTCACACAGCGGGGCATCCCAAACTGGCCATGTAAAGTGGCTTATAACCCGGGGCGGAGGGGCAAATGGTTTTGGTCCACTTTAAATTGTGTATGGCGCTCACACGTAATAGAAATATCAAACATAACATTACGCCGGCAGATCATAACCCAGTATAGTCAAAATCCTGGGGTTTGGTCCACTTTAATGTTCACCACAATCTATTGTGAATGGCTAAAATCCTGTGCATGGAGCAAGGTATGAGACCCCACAGATCACACACACACATCACAGATCTCACACACCGGTATGATTATGTAAAGTTGCTCATAACCCGGGGGGGGGGGGCATAGGACACAAATGGTTTTGGTCCACTTTAAATTGTGTAAGGAGCTCACGCGTAACAGAAATATCAAACATAACATTACACCTCCCCAATAACTACATATACAATAAAGTCACAGATACATATGGCAATCCCCGCTAAATGCCATTACCTGGGCAGCTCTGCTGTAACTCGCCATCACATGGAGGTCACCATGACACACAGAGAGACAGGCCCCTTTGCTGCGCCTTATACATGAAGCAATACATAGAATTGTCTCCATTGTTTCAGACATTTTTGGTGAGTCTTCTTCCTAGAGATCAGTGATATTTGATCTACGGCAATATGGCGACATCCATCCAAAAGACGTGCACACGTGAGTGACGCGAGACACGTTATGGTACTTTTTTATATTGAAGATTTTATTTTATTTGTAGAGTTTTCTTTTTTACTAGGTGTGCCAATATTTATAGCAAACATCTTATTTCAACATTTTAGTTAGACTTTAGCATTAACAGTCATGTCAACCATCTTGCCGGAGTCCAAGTGCTGAGGCTTTTGTTAGCGGGTCGTGTTGCCGCGGAAATGTGACAGTGGAGCGGAAGTACGTCACTGGCGCGGAGTTTGGAATTTTCCCGGTTCGGAGGAGGCTGTATGGATCGTTATGTGCTGCTGTTGAGTTGGCGGAGGAGGACGGAGCCGCCCGCAGGTGACCTCGCTGCTTCCGGTTTGTCTTGCAGAGCGGCAACAGAAGCCGTAGCGTCGCTCCTTATAGTTTGGCTCCTAAAATAATTGGAAATCACTGGCCCTAAAGTCTATACAACTCCATTGCTGGTGCTCGCCCTCTTATCCCAGGGCATTCCAATTTGGGAATACCGGTGTTCTCAAATCAGAATGATACAGAATGAACCAGGGATAGGCCAAATTCTGGGTTTCGGTCTAATTTAAAGCGGAACAAAACCCAAGAGGGTCAGCCGCTGGCCCTTCCATAGAGCATCCCAAATTGGGATTAACGTAATTGAAATGGGTGCACCGCCAATGCTGAAGCACTATAACTAGGGTGTGCTCACTAAAATGGACCACCTAAACAACAACAACAATAGAGCGGGCATGCATATGAGCACACCTGTCTCTAAAAAAGGAGCACCACAACCTAGTGAAAAGATATTATACAAAATACTTTTATTATTGATACCATACAAAAGAAAGCTAAAAACACATAAACCACAAACAATTAAAAACAACCGAACATGACAAATGTACTCCAATAGTTGATACCCAAACGGGTATATGCAAATAATTAATACCCCATGTTAACATGGCCCATCATTTTTCACCCTAAGATAAATATTTTGTGCCGGCACAAAAAAACATTACTCAATAACCTGCCTATACTTGCTACTGAAGATAATAATGTATGAGAAATAAAGTGCTATAGTGCATACCAAATCCTAATAATACATGTGCCAAGAATCCATTCACACACAACTGTCAATACAACATGAAACCACAATCCCACACAACAGGTGATGACAAAAAGCAAAAAAACTATCAGCGTATCCCAGATGACTGATTTAAACACATTAACATAACCTTAATGAATTAATATAAACACATATCGTAACACTAAATATATTGCACAGACCTAATCCAAGAGGTTTAAGTGTGAACCATGTGAACAAATCAAAATAAATATGCAATAGCAAGTGCCGACAAACAATACAACATAAATCTCACAATTACAGGGCCACCCAGGGTGTACGATCATAGGATCAAGGTCGGTATAATCCACCCGCGCACGCGGCTCCCATGCCGCTTTAAGGGTGAGGGATTAAAGCGGTCCTTCACTCCGAATAAGAGTCTATCTTATATGTTTCCCACACCCTGTACATACAGATTGCTCACATTAAAAATCATCCTACCTGCATCTACTGCATGTTATGAGCCTTTAAACATCCAAGATGGCAGCTCATGGATCATCACGCAGCCTGCAAACAGGAAGTGCCCTCTGACTGTGCTGCTCTGCATTCTGGGATTGCTGACCTTTTCCTGACCCCAGCTCTGCTCTGTCTGAGCAAAGCACAGCTATAACTCCGCCCCCTGTACTTTATCCCACTCTCCTCTCCTCAGTAAGTGTGATGCTTCTGAGTCAAGATGGCGGCGCCGTTATCCTAAAGTCCTGAACAGAGTTGCAGCCCAGTGGGGGAAAGAATAATAAGTGACTAAATCTTAAAATATATTAATTTTCGTTTTATAAGGGTTTGGGCTTTTCAATAAATCATGGTGAAGGTCCGGTTTAAGGTTGCCACCTGGTCGGTATTTTTTTTTTTGTACTGGTCTGGCGGTGCTAGTATTTGTCTTTTTATTGGTAATTGTGGGTATACTTTTCCCATCCTCAATTATCAGTAAAATAAAAATACCGGCACCATCAGGCTGGTAAAAAAAAAAAAAAAATCCCGACCAGGTGGGAAACTTAATCGGGATGCATGGCTGTCTGAGACTCCAGGGCAGGCATACTAGCTCCCCCCATGGCACCCCGATCGAAGGTGCCCTGCTGTGTGAAACCCCCCAGGTCGGCCTAAAACTTTGTTTCCCGATCCAACGGCGCATCTGCAAGCAGCGGCCGCATCCCCACTATCCCTTATAAGGGCGGAGCATTGAAGTATATATGGGAGGGCAATCCCGGTGGAAGTGGTGTAGTGTATTAGGGAGGGCAATCCCGGTGGAAGTGGTGTAGTGTATTAGGGAGGGCAATCCGGGGGAGGGGGGGATTGGTGAAGTGTATAGGGGAGGGCAATTGGGGGGGGGGATGAGAGTGATGAAGTGTATAGGGGAGGGCAATCCGGGGGGGTGAGTGTGATGAAGTGTATAGGGGAGGGCAATCCGGGGGGGTGAGTGTGATGAAGTGTATAGGGGAGGGCAATCCGGGGGGGTGAGTGTGATGAAGTGTATAGGGGAGGACAATTTGGGGGGTGGGAGTGGTGAAGTGTATAAGGGAGGACAGTCTGGGGGGGCGGAGTGGTGAAATGTATAGGGAACTGCAATCTGGGGGGGGGGTGAGAATGGTGAATTGTAAAGGGAATTATAATCCAGGGGGGGGTGATGAAGTGTATAGGGGAGGGCAATCTGGGGGGGGGGGGGAAGTGTATATGGGAGGGCAATCCAGGGGGGAGTGGTGAAGTATATCTCTGAGTACCCCCTAGGGTACCCATACCGCAGGTTAAGAAACAGTGAGCTAGAGGACTTGTGTCAGGATTGGAGGAGAGATCCTGGGGATGGGCTAGCACACAGTTTCTCAACCTGCAGTACACTTACCCCAGGGGGTACTTAGCAATGTTAAAGGGTGCACCAGCAGTATTAGGTCTGGTATATTATTTTAACAGTAAAACATTATTCTTTCTTGCTTCAAAAAGTGCTTAATGGTCAGTGACCTACTTGTTTCTGTAACATTAGTAATTGATCTAATTGACCTTTGGGGCACTTGGTTGCAACTGTTAGGGGGTACTTGGCATAACAAGGTTGAGAACCGCTGAGCTAGAAGTGCTAGGATTGGAGGAGAGTTTCTAGGGATGAGGTAGAGGACTTGTGCTAGGATTGGAGAAGAGTTCCTGGGGATCAGGTAGAGGACTTTTGCTAGGATTAGAGAAGAGTTCCTGGGGATGAGGTAGAGCACTTGTGCTAGGATTGGAGGAGAGTTTCTAGGGATGAGCTAGAGGACTTGTGCTAGGATTAGGGGAGAGTTCCTGGGGATGAGCTAGGGGACTTGTGCTAGGATTGGAGGAGAATTCCTGGGGATGAACTATAGGACTTGTGCTAGGATTGGAGAAGAGTTCCTGGGGATGAGCTAGAGGACTTGTGCTAGGATTGGAGGAGAGTTCCTGGGGATGAACTATAGGACTTGTGCTAGGATTGGAGGAGAGTTCCTGGGGATGAGCTAGAGGACTTGTGCTAGGATTGGAGGAGAGTTCCTGGGGATGAACTATAGGACTTGTGCTAGGATTGGAGGAGAGTTACTGGGGATGAACTATAGGACTTGTGCTAGGATTGGAGGAGAGTTCCTGGGGATGAACTATAGGACTTGTGCTAGGATTGGAGAAGAGTTCCTGGGGATGAGCTAGAGGACTTGTGCTAGGATTGGAGGAGAGTTCCTGGGGATGAGCTATAGGACTTGTGCTAGGATTGGAGAAGAGTTCCTGGGGATGAGCTAGAGGACTTGTGCTAGGATTGGAGAAGAGTTCCTGGGGATGAGCTAGAGGACTTGTGCTAGGATTGGAGAAGAGTTCCTGGGGATGAGCTAGAGGACTTGTGCTAGGATTGGAGTAGAGTTCCTGGGGATGAGCTAGAGGACTTGTGCTAGGATTGGAGGAGAGTTCCTGGGGATGAACTATAGGACTTGTGCTAGGATTGGAGAAGAGTTCCTGGGGATGAGCTAGAGGGCTTGTGCTAGGATTGGAGGAGAGTTCCTGGGGATGAGCTAGAGGACTTGTGCTAGGATTGGAGGAGAGTTCCTGGGGGTGAGCTAGAGGACTTGTGCTAGGATTGGAGGAGAGTTCCTGGGGATGAGCTATAGGACTTGTGCTAGGATTGGAGAAGAGTTCCTGAGGATGAGCTAGAGGACTTGTGCTAGGATTGGAGGAGAGTTCCTGAGGATGAGCTAGAGGACTTGTGCTAGGATTAGGGGAGAGTTCCTGGGGATGAGCTAGGGGACTTGTGCTAGGATTGGAGAAGAGTTCCTGAGGATGAGCTAGAGGACTTGTGCTAGGATTAGGGGAGAGTTCCTGGGGATGAGCTAGAGGACTTGTGCTAGGATTAGGGGAGAGTTCCTGGGGATGAGCTAGAGGACTTGTGCTAGGATTAGGGGAGAGTTCCTGGGGATGAGCTAGGGGACTTGTGCTAGGATTGGAGAAGAGTTCCTGAGGATGAGCTAGAGGACTTGTGCTAGGATTGGAGGAGAGTTCCTGAGGATGAGCTAGAGGACTTGTGCTAGGATTAGGGGAGAGTTCCTGGGGATGAGCTAGAGGACTTGTGCTAGGATTAGGGGAGAGTTCCTGAGGATGAGCTAGAGGACTTGTGCTAGGATTGGAGAAGAGTTCCTGAGGGTGAGCTAGAGGACTTGTGCTAGGATTGGAGAAGAGTTCCTGGGGATGAGCTAGAGGACTTGTGCTAGGATTGGAGAAGAGTTCCTGAGGGTGAGCTAGAGGACTTGTGCTAGGATTAGGGGAGAGTTCCTGGGGATGAGCTAGAGGACTTGTGCTAGGATTAGGGGAGAGTTCCTGGGGATGAGCTAGAGGACTTGTGCTAGGATTGGAGAAGAGTTCCTGAGGATGAGCTAGAGGACTTGTGCTAGGATTGGAGAAGAGTTCCTGGGGATGAGCTAGAGGACTTGTGCTAGGATTGGAGAAGAGTTCCTGGGGATGAGCTAGAGGACTTGTGCTAGGATTAGGGGAGAGTTCCTGGGGATGAGCTAGGGGACTTGTGCTAGGATTGGAGAAGAGTTCCCGGGGATGAGCTAGAGGCCCGTAGCTCCCATGAACAGGTGAGGACACCTCTATGCACCTGAGGGCCCAATGAGGATTCTACTCACTGCCTGATTCTCAGTTAGTTGCCAGCTGGGCTGTGTCAGTACTTAGCGAGTGGCAATTCTTCTCCTCTTCAAAGAGCGGTTGTTGAGACCATGTTTTTCCACATTTCCACTTCTCTACACAATTTATTTGCTTTTTTGTATTCTGTCTCCTTACTGCTTCTTGTTTGTTCCTATTTCAAGGTCTGGAAAACTTGCATGATGTTTACACCCAACTGAAAGGATACAGCACTGGCTACACCGAGACCTTCCCAGGTACAAAGCTGCCACCTAACTGTTTAGCCTGATTATTTAACCAACGCTGACCTAAACTCTCATCCCACACCCTGGGACCTGCACAATTAGGGAGCGAATACATAACCTATACATGCCTGGTCCTGACTGTGTTAGGGGGAAGCAGGGCTCTCATGAGCAGGTGCCTATGCTACAGGTTGTGACTGGGTTACAGGACTTGCAATCTCCAGTAGCACGAAAAATCAAAAGTAGACAAGGCAAAAGTGTGGTAGGACTATGAGGGATCAAGCCTGTAGATTGGGCTGTCAGTGATTTATTTTATTTTAACTGAAGCCTAATTTGTTCTTCCTCCAACTGTAACAAATATTGCCTCACCTGGCGTGTCCCCTCTCTGGCATGTTCTGCAGTAAGCAACAGCAGCAGGAAGATATAAGTTGCTCCAAGGCCAAAAAGTGAGGTTGTCCTGCGACCTCGAACACCTTCACATGGAATTGTGGGAATGAAATCCGATCAGTGGAAGTTGAGGTTACATTACAAAAGTGTCACTTTAAAGAGGGCGACCCTCTAAAGATGCTGGCCCTGGTGCTCAAAACATGAACCCCCTGATTGCCCCAAGAATTAACTTACCATGCTGGCATTCCTATGCCAGGTTTGTGGGCCCAGGAACGCATCTCTATGGCTGAGGGGCGCTCCTGAACCCAGCCATTCAGATAGGGTGGGTTTGGAAGCAGACCACAGGGAGGCTGTTGTGGAGGGCATTGATATGCGTGGCACACAACCCTGACCAGACCACTTTTGTGGTAGTGTAGGGAAGATACGTTTTATGGATGACCTAGAGCATCCCAATCCTAGCTTTTTGTGCACTTTAAGTCCCTGAAAATGTCACACCTTATTTTTATAATGAACCGGTCAGAGGCTCACTATTGCTGGCCACATCATGTGTTACTTTTCTTTCCTTAAAGTGGACAAAAACCCGGGATTTTGACTATCCCAGGATTTGGTCCTTGCTCCCGGGACATCCTGCATTGCTGTGTGAAACCCTCCAGGTAGCCCACCAAACTCTCCTCTCCCCCATCCTACTGTGCATGTGCAGGGTGGGTTTTGGTCCACTTTTAAAGCAGAACAAATCCGGGGTTTTGACTATCCTAGGTTTTGTTCCATGCCCGGTGCTGTGTGAAACTCTCCAGAACAAATCGCCTCTTCCCAGTCCAATGGCGCATGCGGGCTCTGGTCCAAGCAGTTTGCCATGACTGTCAATGAGGAACGCGAGGACGCATTCCCAGCAGCATGCATGCTCCCTATCTGAATGATTGGGGCGGGAGTGCACGCACAGTCAGAAGAAGCAGGAGATGCGGTCGATCCCCAGTTGGACAGTGGAAAGGTAACCGGATATCCGTGATCCCTGGGGCCCTGGGGGGAGCGAGTATGCCACTTAAAGCAGGACAAAACCCAGGGTATCTGGCCTTGCCCCGACCAGATACCCTGGGTTTTGTTCTGCTTTAAATGGTTGTTGCCTGTTTGTGTAGATGAGATTAAAGAGGACCAAGTCTGAGACTCCAGGGAAGGCATACTCGCTCCTCCCAGGGCACCCCGCTGTGTGAAACCCCCCGGTAGCCTAAAAACTTACCTTTGCTCCCAGTCCGACGACGCATGTGCAAGCAGCGGTCGCATCCCCACTATGCCTTTAGCATGTGAATGCCCGACGCATGCTGCCTGTTAAAGGGTAGCGGGGGATACAGCCTTCAGCTTTCAGAGACAAGCTCCTGGCCGAAGGTGCTCCAGCGGATCCAAGCTTGGATGAACGGCTGCGCATGCGCTGTAGGACCAGGAAGAGGTGAGTTCGTTCAAAATCCTGGGCTTTGGTCCACTTTAAATGACAAGTGACTTCTGATGAAGTGTTTTTGGACCAGTCAGTCGGATGCCCTCTTCTGGTATGGAATCGATCAGTCCAATGGCCATTTCTGGCGTGGTGTGTGTTGTTTTATTGATGCGGATTGCATAGAGTACAAACTGTACAGAAGGAGGCTTAAGCCAGACCTGTAACTCCTCTACACGTTTCATTTTTCAGCTTGTGCTTTGTCCGGTAATCCAGGATCGAGGAAATGGTTTGTGGCTCTACAGGTCACCCATGGCTCCTTCCAGGTATCTCCATTGATCATGTTTATAAACCAAACTATAGACACACAACGGGGTTGATTCAGAGCCTGGTGAGAAAACTTCCTTTTTTAGGAAATAAATTTGCCATTGACTTTCATTGTCCGCCTTGGGGCTGATTCAGAGACAGGTGAAAATTTACACCCAGTAGACTAGGGGTGTCATTTTGAACCAGGGCCACATCGGCATTCTGGTTGCCTTCAAAAAGCTGGTTAATTACAGGAAAAAACACAAAATACCACTATTCAAATGTATAGTTACAGACACAGAATGATTTTACTCTGGATAAATGCAGACAGGCACAGAATTATTTGGCCCAGAACAGATGCAAAATGATTAACCTTTTACACTTTTTCAGCGCACATAATATGATGTCACTCTAAATAACAATAGTAATAAAATATTACTATTGTAATAATAATGTAGACGCAGAATTATTTTGTCCAGGATAGCCAGATAATTATTTTGCCTAGCAGAGCACTAAAATAATTTTTTACCACCCGTCTGGAAATAGCTAGCACTAATCCCTGCAGAAGACCTGGCACCCGCTGCTGTGGCAGTAAGTTGGGTGGGTTATGGGGCCCACCTTGTGTGATGAGAGCTGGTAACACACAACAGTTGCAGACACTACTTTATATTTTGCCAAAAATGTTAAAAAGGCGCACACCATCTACTTGTATAGGTACCACACCTGGGATTACACCTACCAGCGCTTCAGTCAGCAGCACCTTACACATGAATGAGGATGTGCTGCCGGTGTACGACGCCTTGGAGCGATTGGGCCAGCTATGAAGAGCCATACCCATCCACCAATGTCTTGTACCTGTCAGAGGGCCACATTAAAAGGTTTGGAGGGCACCATCTGGCCTTCGGGCATTGAGTTTCACACATTTTCTCTCCTAAAAAAGAAGTGCATTTTCTCACCAGGCTCTGAATCCCCAATGTTGCCCCAGAAGACAGAAAGAAAATTGATATCGCAGAAGCACTTTTACCCATAGCAATCGTGATGGGTGCTTGGCCAGCGGTGGTGCCGCATACACTGATGTTAAACAGAAAGCCAGCACTCCATTTGCAAATAAAGTGTATTGAATCAAGTTAATTCATTCATACAAACTATTATCCAGCAGTTAATACAGCCCATACAATCTTTATCCAACGTTTCGGGAACATTATGGATTGTATGAACTTGTTTCAGTACACTTTATTTGCAAATGGGGTGCTGGCTCTCCGTTTGACTTCCCTGAAGACAGGAGGGCCTTTATGTGAAGGGGAACTCCAAGCAATCCACTAAACAAATAGTTTGTATGTATAGATCATGGTGCTTGTCTGAAGAGGTGGAAGCATTTCATTGGAAGGATGACTTCCCTTGCAAGTCGCTTTAATTCTAATCCGCCCAGGTTCAGCTTAATCCTAAACCCCTTAAACCTGTATCCTCCCATTAGGAAACCTACACATATCTAGATCTGATTCCCAGAAAAGAGTACTTGCTTGGGGGGCAGATACCAATACCCCTTATTTTGTTAAAGTGGACCAACACCCAGGGGGGGTCGGCCCGGGAATCAGATTCCCGGGCCGATCAAATCCCTCCCCGTGGGACATCCAAAATCGGGATGTCCAGCGGGGCGAAACCCCCCAGGAAGCCCAGAAACCTTACCTTAACCCCGTTCCAACGGCGCATGCGCGGGCCGCGTCTCTCGCTCCCCTCTAGCAGGGCGCGCACCCGCGCTGGCCGTTTGTGAATGGTGAGGTGAGGTGAGTGTTTCCGGGCGTTCTGGGGGGTTTCACACAGCGGGGCACCCCGACCAAAACCCAGGATAGTCAAAATCCTGGGTGTTGGTCCACTTTAACTCCTCACTGCTGCCACCTGCTACTTTACTTACTGGTCAATATTCCAAATACACAGAAAAAATTTTTTCTTTGTTAAAAAAACACATTTTAGTATTGTGCTTCATAAAATTATAGCAAAAGTATTTCCCTATTGTGGCTCCAGCAACCACCAAATTAGCCCCAGACTGCAGCAGCCTCTCCACTGCAATCAATCAACTCAAATATATCATTAATTCATCTTTATTGAAATCTCCACTAAAAATTACATATAGGCATGCAATTTAAGATTACCCCACAAAATTCATTATATGGGGCATGCAGACCCGTAATCCCATTATCGCCCTCAAAGGTGTGAAATAACAAATATTTAAAAAAATATATAAAAAATTCATAAAATTATACCAACTAAGCAACAAAACCCATGATTTTCACTATCCCAGTTATTTACTTGTTTCATTCCCTATTGTGTGTGATCCCGCTGGATCTCCTTCTTTACTCTCTTGCTGGTGATCCCATGGCGCATGCACATGCTCTCCTCTAATCTGATTTATCACTGTCGGGGGAGCAGCTTAGTAAAGCTGATCGGAGGTTAGCTGCTACCCACTTGTCTTTAGGCTGCTCGTACATATGCCAGCAATCCAGAAAGGCCTGGCATAGGTGAGTGCATCAGTTGGAGGGAAGTCGAAGATGCAGCCGTGGTCCCTACATGCGCCATGAGGTCACCAGCGAGGTGAGTATACTGTTTGGGGGGATATCACACACCAAGACACCACAAAAGGTCTCCAGGGCTGACCGATTCCCTATCCCTGTGCTGGTCTAAGAAGCTTTTGTGCCTCTTTAAGAGGACGAATGAACAACACTGCTTGGTGCATTTTGTTTATGGGGATGTGGTGAGAAGGAGAAACAGGTTTAATAGTTCCCAGAGCTCAGCTGTAGCCAATAAATGGTTTCCGAGTTCCTGGCTGAGATTTAAAGAGGACAAATTCTTGCCTAATGCACATGCCCAGACTCTCCACCAAGAGCTACAGTGAGACTTTAACATCACCATTGGTGCCCAAGCTGGCGGTGACCCCCCCATATAGTAAAGGTAAGCACGCCAGAAGAAGATTTCCAGCACTCAACAAAGAGTTAAAGTTAAAACTTTACTTTTAATGCATCATGATAAAATTATCCAGCCATCCTATGTCACACAGCGATGATGCTTTTCAGGTATGCGACCGCCCTGTATCAAGCCGATAGCTACTTATGCTGACCATTACCACATGATGTGTGTTTTTATGGCTTATTAAAGCAGTCCCACACCCATTTCCTGCCTAATGGTTGTTGGGCTGCATTGTGACAGGCCCAGCTGGGGGCATCCAGATTGCTGGAGCCCCTTGCGGATTGACTCCCGCAACTCTTACCAGAAGCTTTGACTTTTGCACATCGACTCCCGCAGTGCCTGCTATTCTTACCTGAATCTCAATCTCTTTCCCGGCCGCCAATCAGGGGGAGCGGCCAGTCACGGAGATGCATTTGGGCTGAGCTTCAGGTAAGACTGGTGAGAGTCGATGGGTGGGGGCTCCAGAAATCTGGATGCGCAATGTGGCCCAACACCCATTAGGTAGAAAATGGGTGTGTATCTGCTTTAATAAACTGATATACCTTTGACATTTCTAGTGGTGCTCCCTTTTAGGGACCAGTGTCCATTTTCTGTTATCATCAGACAGTCGGCGTGCCCCATTTTATGAGCGCTTGCGGTCTATGGTGTCTATCAGGCCTGAGGGTGCAGCTTCAAGGCTCTGCTTCTTTCTGATTTGGGCTTTTCGTCAGTGACAGAGCTTTTAATCCTCATATTATGTAACACCCTGGTCAGTTTTCCAGCTCCGATTGGGAGGATCTCAGTCCATGTGATGATGGATCAGAGCCCACTCAGAGTGCTGTGGAAGAATGTGCCTGTGCTCTACAAAGCTTTGAGGAGGATGAAGATAACAGCCGGGACTCTGGGACTCAGACCAGGTATGACTGCTAGTTTGTGTTTTATACCATCTACTGACGTGGGACGCACACATGGCAGCTCTGCCAATCAGAGGTGCGTGTTTTGCTAAAGACAACTAGTGCTTTGCTAATTGGGTTCTGGTTTGCAGATATTGGGTGCAGATATTGTTCTAAAGATACCAAAGCATAATAATAAAGATGTTCTATTGTTATGAACAAGATAAAATATATACGTATTAACATATAAACAAGCTAACAATAATGTATATACAAAGACAACTTACATCACCTCAGAGTAATAAATGGCTAACAACTCTCACTATGGAAAAGAGTGAGTCATCAGCTGCAGGAACTGGTGGTATGGCAAGGAATACAAAATGCCCAACGATAGCTACGATGTGTCTCTCTAACACAGGTCAAAGTTCCCAGCTCTTGACAGGTACAGTAAGTACTCTTGTCACAGGTAAATGCTGCTCCCTCCTGGCTGTGGTAGCTTCTGCCTCCTAACTCCACAAAAAATCTTCTAACCTGCGTTGTTTTTTTTTCTCATCACATGTTTAATAAACGAGATACAGATAGAGATGTATTAAATATAGCTTCTATATAGCTTAAAGCAGAACAAATCCCTTGCGGCACAGCCCTGCAATCTAAAATATCCCACAGCCTCCTGCTGGCCTTCCCATCCCTGGGGCATCCAAGATGCCCTGCTTTCTAAACCCCCTCCCCCCGGGGTGCTGCAACACTGCGTCGGGGACTACCTCATCAATGTAAACACAGACGGCTGCATCCTCGCATCTTTGGGCTGTACACACACTCCCACAAACAAAAAACATTTGCCAAACATTTAATATACACGGCAAATGGCTCTGATTGGATGAGAGCCCACGCATGTGCCGTAGGACCGGGGAGAAGTGAGCTGTTCTGGCCGATCTAGGGGGTGTCGCACAGTGGGGCATTCCAACAGGGAACAAAACCTGGCATAGTAAAAATCCAGGGATTTATTCAGCTTTAAGCCTAATTAAACATCATGTTAGACACATGGTAATCATGGTAAAACAGTTACACAGACATCTGGGAACACACAATGGCTAAGAAACAGTGTGTCAGCAAAAGAAACATTACATTTCTTTTATCCCGGGTCAAAAATTAAAGTGATGGACAAGTCAAATGTTAAAATAAAAAATATCCGTGACTTACCTTTCATTGAGTGGCTGGAGCACTGTGATTCCTCTTCTGCTGGTCTCCTTAGTGAGGAAATCACTTCCTCATTCAGCTTTCAATTCCCACCCCGATGACTTGGTCCTCAACCTGCAGTGGACCAAGAATGGAAACGCCCCCACTACCTCTCCAGATGTCCTGATTGGCTGCCTCTCTGCAGCTAAGAAACCCCGTCCTCCTCTCTGGTCACACTATGTGTTGGCAGGCTGGAGATTCTCTGCCTGCAGCACCTCTCACCCCCTTTTTTTGGTCACACTATGTGTTATCACACTATGTGGCATTAAAAACTAGAGGCACAACAATGCACTTATTTTTTTACTATGATATATGTAAAGCACACAGTGTGCTTACATCACATCGCTGTTGCCACTCCCACTGTTTCTATGCATCTCCAATGCTCTAATATTTTTACAAATACCTTAGGAACTACAGGGTCCTTTTGAAAACTGATTTTTTTGGGGACAGTGCAACGTGTAGGCCGATAAAATGGAAAAAACAAAACAATCGGGCACTCGCCTTTAGTATAACTTAAAAAAAAAAAATACAAGATGGTTTCTAATAAACATTATCAGATTTTAGTTGTATTACGGTATACGTTACTGTAGTGTTTTTCTGTGTCTCTGATCAGCGGCCAACTGTGGTCTAAAGCGGAAAAAAAACCAGCACCCATCCAAAATCGGGATGCCCCACTGTGCGAAACCCCCCTGGAAACCACTCACCTGGCGAGGCTTCAACCACATGCGCTGGATTTTGTCCAATGAGAGCTACCTGCTGTGACGTCATTCGACCGGCGGCTCTCATTGTTTACATCCCTTGCATCTCCGCCATTCAGATAGGCTGCAATGGGCCAGGGATGTTCTCCCCATTCAAGTCAATGAAAGTTGCCTGTCGAATGAGATAGTCACAGCAGGTGGCACACACTGGAAGAGAGCCCATGCATGCACTGTTAGAGCATGGGACGGTGAGTTTTTATGGGCTTCTTGGGGGGTTACACACAGTAGGGCTTCCCGAGGGCATGGAACAAAACCCGGGAAAGTCAAATTCCCAGGTTTTGTTCCGCTTTAACTTAGTAAGTATCACTGTTGGGGGGGGGGATTGATAAAGTGGCCATCTCTAGAGCGAATACCTGGGGGGCGGGGTAGTAGACATGACCTCCAATCATTTTAACTTGGTCCACTTAAAGTTAATAACAATCAATCACCTTCTTAATCCTGTGTTGTTTCTTCAAACATATAGCTTGTATGAGGAATGTGCAGAGAGCCTCCACCAGCTGGCGGACAAGCTTCCTGCCCCAGGTAAGATACAAAACCATTGGTACAGTTGCAAATAAAATAAACAGTATAGGCTGACCTCACAATCACAATATATGTTTCTTACTTTCCTGCCTGTCTGATCTCTCAGAACTCTGAGTATAGCTGGGATCGACCCATGAAGGCCTGCATGTGTGTGCATGTCTCTCTTTCACTCACTCACCAGCATAGGGACATGATTCTTCATTTTCCCTGGAAACACAAACTGATGAAGGGGCTCCGGTGGCATCAGTGTCCCAGAATTGTTGAATATCTGCCTGTTTATCCATAGGGTCCTTTAAAGACCCCATGTCTTCAAAGGACATGTCAGACCATTTAGAGACCTGGGCTAGGGGAGAATCCACTCTTGGTTCCTCTATTCCCTTGAACCATCTCCTTGATAGTGTCATGGACAAAAAACCTAGGTGTATTCTCAGTGTGCCACACACCCCGCTTCCCCTTTAATTCTTACGATCGGGTTACTCCGACGTTGCAGGGAGAAGTCTTGAAAACAAGCCCCTTCCGGCCTATATATACCTGGGACCTCCCACTTAACACCAGTTTTTTCTCTCTGCATGAAGCGACAAGACAGAAGAAAGAAGTCTCCTGCTTGCAGGTAGCCGGGGTCAAACCCGGCATCCCCTTTTGGTCTATTTCTGCCCAGTTCTATTGTGTTGTTTATGCCTAGTTAAACGGAAGCCTCCCAGCCTAGGCTGCTGGCTGGGCAAAGGTAGATGGCACTTTAGAGACAGGTGTGCTGAAGCCGGTGGGGGAAGAGGTCCAGTGCGGCTTGAGCTGTAGAGGTAAATGGTCCCCACCATTGCGCACGTGGGGCCGTCCTTGTACTTTGTTATTGCCTGCCATGTATAGCGTTTTTTCCTGGGGCACTTCTGCTTATGTATGGGTCAAATGCCTGTATTTGGGTATGTGTGTGTGTATGTGTGGTTATGTGTATGTATATATATATATTTATGTGTATGTGTGTATATATATATATATATATATATATATATATATATATATATATATATTTATGCAGGTATATACTCTTATTTTTTATTGATGCACTCTCTGGCTTTGCCTTGAAATAGCATGTATCATGTATATTTTATTCATGATGTTTAAACTATTCATATGTTTGCCTTGTTGGTTATGTATGAATGCGGTGCATACTGGTTGGGGGACTGACTGTGGTCTCTTTTCCCCCACAGATTCTGGGATCCCCTCACTGCAGTGGCTCTCCCGGTCTGTTATACCTGGCTAGTCTTAGTCTCTAAATTGGGATTTTCCTAGGCTTAAAAAAAAAAAAAATCCTCCCACTTCCGGGACTTTAATTACAAAGGGGCATCCCGGGTTGCTTAATGCGTAAAACCCTGGGTTGTTGCGAATACCACAAATTCACCATATGGAGGCTTCCAACGTTACCGGAAATGGCTCCTCGGGGCTATCCAGGCTGTGTGGGGGTTGTGGGGCTCCGCTCTCAGGCGATGATGTCATATTATGCGTTCCATGTGCAAGGCAGAACATTGCGCGCCAGTCCGTTGCTCCGGCTTCTGGCTCCTCACAACTTCCGTCATCTCCTATCCCCCCCAACCTATTCCGGACCCCGTGTGACATTGTCAAAAATGGGGATTCGCATTCCGGGGTGCATGCGCGGTTGGCCAACTTCGAGAAAATAATTTCCGCTTCAGTGGCTCAGAAGGCTACGGCAAAGCGGAAGCACCTTTCTCCGGCAGTACCTGCTTCGGAGGGTGAGGTACCTGAATTTTTGGATTGGTCCGATTGTCCCCCTGTTGAGGAGGGGGAACTCCTTGAGGAGTCGGATGAGCCTGCAGACCAGCTATTGTTTGACACTGCTGGTGATCAGGCTGTGGGGGTGTCCATTGACACTCCTTCCATTTTGGCTCAAATGTTTAAAGTTTTGGCATTGGATCCGCCTGCGGTGGTCCCTCTGCCAAAGGGTGAGTTGTTTGACGTACCCCAGACGCGTTTGGTGTTTCCCAGGCAACAGCACTTTGAGAGGGTTGTCCTTAAGGAATGGGAACAACCCGTGCGCCTGGTTGGAACTCCTCCTAATTGGGATAAGCGTTATCCCTTTCCGGAGGACTTGGTGAAGCTTTGGTCAGTGCCCCCCGACGTCGATACCCCGGTGTTAGGGTTGACTGGCTCGGCTGCGTTGCACTTTTCTGGCACCACTACCATTAAGGATGGTGAGGATCGTCGGGTTGATCAATTGGCTCGCCATGGTTTTATCAGTGCCGGGTCGACACTACGGCCGATTTGTGCTTCGGCGCTTCTTCTGCTGGCAGTTAGATCCATTATTAGGGATCTGCTCGCAGATCTTGATCCCGCTTGTGATATGTTTAGTTCTCTCAAGCAGTGTGAGTCGTTTGTTTCTTTTGTCCTGACTGCTCAGGACGATGCTCTTGCGACGAGTAGCAGGACAGCAGCATTGCTGGTGGCTATTCGTCGGTCTATATGGCTGCGCCAGTGGACGGCGGACCTTAACTCTAAAAGGGCGCTTACAGCGCTACCTTTCTTAGGTTTACGCCTTTTTGGCGAGAAATTGGATGCGGTTACCAAGGATGGTAAGTTGCCTCAATTCAAGAAGCCTCGTTGCTCCTTTCGGGGTGCGAGTTCCTTTAGTCCCTCCTTTCGAGGAGCCAGAGCGGACAGAGGGGCTTCCCTTCCCGTTACCGGGGGTGTAGGTTGGTCCCGGGGAAGAGGTCGTGGCCATCCCGGTCAGTCCTGGGGCGCCAAGCCCAAACCTACTGCTAAGCCCGCTCAGCAATGAGGGGCTGCCCTCACCCGTGCGGGTGGGGGGACGATTGCGACACTTCTCCCTGGTTCCGGACACATGGATCTGGGAGGGGGTGTCGCCCGGTTACAAACCGGAGTTCGAGTCTCGCCCTCCTTCACGGTTTTTCCTGGAAATGGCGGGCATCCGGCTGGTGCTGCGCTTAGAGGTGGGCCTCGGTTTTTGCTCCATTCTCTTCGCAGCCCCCAAGAAGGATGGGTCGGCTTGCCCCATCCTGCATCTGAAGTTTTTCAACCTTCTTAGGTCCTCCCTTGCTCCGGCCAGGGTGGTGTCCTTTCTGGGAATGCGGTCGGATTCCGGTCAACACAGGGTGTTTCTCACTCAGTCCAAAATTTGTCTGATTCAGGAGTTGGCTTGGGTCCTTCTTTCCAACCCTCGGCCGTCTGTTCTGGAGCCGAGAGCCTTCCGTCTGGTTCTTGCTCTTTTGTCTCATCAGGGTCTGGGCCTTCTTGTTCAGCTTCGCTCGGACAATCAAACAGCGGTTGCTTACATCAGTCATCAGGGAGGGACTTTGGGCAGTCTGGGTGCCCTCAGAGTGGTGTCCCTGATCCTGACCTGGGCGAAGGCACATGTTCCTTTTCTCTCGGCAGTCTGCAGTCCGCTCCGGTGGGGGACACCGGAGGTGGTCCTGTTTCCCTTTCGTCACAATTGCAGGCTCCCGATCTGTGTGTCGCTCTCCCAGGATCCTCTGGCTCTGGCGACGGAAGCCATATCCCTGAGCTGGGGGGACCCGGGGTTTCTGTACCTGTTTCCTCCGATACCCATGCTAGGCTGGGTGGTACGGAAGCTGGTTCTGGAAAGGGTGTCCGCCATTCTCGTGGCCCCAAGATGGCCAAGACGAGTATGGTGCGCAGACATCGTTTGGCTGACAGTGAATCAGCTCATTCTGCCTCTTCGGCCCGATCTGCTCACTCAGGGTCGGCTGTCTTACCCCAGTTTACCAACGCTGGTTTTGATGGCTTGGCCGCTGAGACCTCCATCTTGAAGGAGGAGGGTCTTTCTGACTCGGTTATTAAGACTCTGATCGGTGCCCGAAAGAGGTCTTCTTCTATCACCTACTATAGGACTTGGAAAGCCTATATCGCTTGGTGTGAGGTTAGGTCCTTGCCTTGTAGGGTCTTTTCGGTCTCCAGGATTCTGGAGTTTTTACAATCAGGGCTGGACTCCGGTCTTCAGCTGAGTACTTTGAAAGGGCAGGTTTCTGCCTTATCTATATTTTTTTCAGAAGCGTTTTGCGCTTCTTCCTTTAGTTAAAACTTTTTTCCAGGGGGTTACGCATGTGCGGCCTCCCACGAAAACAATTACTCCCTGTTTGGGACTTGAATTTGGTTCTTTCTGCTCTTCAGGCTCCTCCCTTTGAGCCTTTGCAAGATATTGCTTTGTCTACCCTGACTCAGAAGATTGTCTTCTTGGTAGCTATCACTTCGGTTCGGCGTGTCTCGGAGTTGGCGGCCTTGTCTATTCAGGCGCCCTACTTTGAGAGGCATCAGGACAAAGTGGTCTTTCGGTTCAAACCGGACTTTCTTCCTAAGGTTGTTTCTGCTTTTCATTTGAATCAGGATATTGTTCTTCCCTCCCTGTGTCCTAAGCCTAAGAATGACAAGGAGAGGGTTTTGCATTGTTTGGATGTAGTACGCTGTGTTAAGTACTATTTGATTATTACTTCTCCTTTTCGTAAAACTGATGCCTTTTTTGTTGTGCCCTGTGGGCCTAGGAATGGTTTGGCGCCGGCCAAATCTTCCATTAGCAAATGGATACGTCAGGCCATTATTGCGGCCTATTCTGCTAAGGGGAAAGTTCCCCCTTTTCGTATCACTGCTCATTCTACTCGCGCCATTGGAGCGTCTTGGGCTTTCCAGCACCAAGCTTCTGTTGAACAGGTTTGTAAGGCCGCTACTTGGTCTTCTGTTCATACTTTTTCTAAGTTTTACAAGGTTGATGTGCGGGCCTCAGCGGATGCTGTGTTTGGCCGCAAAGTTCTGCAGACTGCAGTCATTTAAGTTATGCTTCACTTTGCCTTCGGATACCCATCCCTTGTGTACACTGCTTTTGGATGTCCCGATCGTAAGAATTAAAGGGGAAGCGGGGTGTGTGGCACACTGAGAATACCATTTTGTGAGTACTCACCTGAAAAATGGATATTGTCCGTGTGCCACACACCCCGCTTCACCCGCCCTTTTTGGTATCCTGGATCCTTTATATGGTGAAGCTTTTCTTTATTTTGAGGTTACCGTTGGATTTCCTGGTACCTTGTCTTTCTGCTTTTTAAATCACTGGTGTTAAGTGGGAGGTCCCAGGTATATATTAGCCGGAAGGGGCTCGTTTTCAAGACTTCTCCCTGCAACGTCGCCACCTGCTGGTGGAGTAACCCGATCGTAAGAATTAAAGGGGAAGGGGGGGTGTGGCACACTGACAATATCCATTTTTCAGGTGAGTACTCACAAAATGGTATTTTTAGGATCCTTAAAACCCAGATAAAAGGAATTCTTTAAACACAAAGGTTGGGCTGGGGTTTCAATCTTTAGTGTGGTATAGATTCTCATGACCTCCTCCATACCAGCAGTTCCTTGGGTCCAGCTTTATTCTCGTCCCTTGCAGGCCCTCTTTCTGGATATGGTGGACCGTGGCAGAGAATGGCAGGCGGGAAGCCTTGGCACAAGATAGAACCCATAGTGGCAACGACAGATGCATGTTCCTTTGACTAAGGAGCTCTCTGTCAAGGGCAATACTTGGGGAGGTGGACAAGAGCCACGGCCTGGAAGTCCTCCAACTTCAGGGAACTCCTAGCTACAAAAGAAGCCCTGAGGGAACTAGAGTTTGGAAGTACTGGTCAGAGGCATCCATATTGTCTCAGACAATGTCAAGGTTTCCTTTCTGAAACACCAGGGAGGAACAAGATCTTGGGAACTTTCCAGGTTGACCAAATCCCTGTTGGAGATGTCAGGTCCATCCAGGCAATCCACATAAAATGGTACTTAAATGTTGAGGCAGAGTATGAATTGACCAGGGAGAAAGGGTGCTACATCAGCTGGTGTTTTCCCAAATAGTGACTCAGTGGGGGCAGCCAGATATAGATTTGTTTGCCAACAACCAGAACTCCAGGTACCGGAAGTATTTCTCTCTCAGAAGGGATCCGGTGGCTTGTGGTCTGGATGCATTCAGCAATCAGTAGGGGGAATTCAGCCTTATTTATGCTTTCCCTGGATCAGATCTTTTAGTCCTAAGAAAGATCAAACGAGAGAAAGCCAAGGTTCTCCTGGTTGCACCACATTGACCCAGGAGACCGTGGTTTTCTCTCCTGCCCCGTATGTCGGTAGAGCCTCCATGGCTTCTATCAGAATTGCAGATGTCATTTACCAGGGCCCAATTCTCCATCCACAGGTCCAGTCCCTAAAATTAGCAGTATGGACCCTGAATGGGCCTTACTAAGAAAAAGGTGGTTATCATATAGTTATTACCATCCTGTTGGGAAGCAGAAAGTTACACAAAAGTGACATTAAAAATCTACTGTAAGGTATGGAAAAAGATACCGGTCCTTCACCTCGAGGTAGCTTTGGTTTTAGAATTTCTGCAGGAAAGTTATAAGTTAGGCCTAGCCCTATGCACCCTTAAGGTTCAGACTTCGGGCCTATCAGTCCTTCTGGAGGGACGTCTTAGAGATAACCTTTGGTGGGTATATTTTTCATAACTGTTTCACCGTGTGTCCGTGCCACCCAATGGCAGCAGCAGCCATTGTCACTTGTTAAAGTGGAGTAAAACCCACCCTGGAGTCCGAGACTCCATGGCAGGCTTACTCCCTGCCCCGGGGCATCCAGATTTGGGATAACGCACTCCTGCGCATGCCATCTTTCTGGAATCAGCAGACCTCAGGAGAGATGGATCCCGATCACAATACAGTAATAAAATTAAGTGGACCAAAACCTGTGGGCTTTTCCTATTGCATGGCACGGCCTGCTTCCAGAAGTCCTTACGTATGGGTTATTCCGCCACAAGGTGGCGCAGTGTACTGCAGAAGATTGTGGCTCTTCCCGGTACCATATAAAAACTGAATCGCCATAGATTTATCCAGTGTTCTCTCTGCAGTGAATTTGCGAAGATAGAAGATGGCTCTTTATATTGCGCAGGTTTTCGGACCCTCTGTGCCTCCCAGCCTCGGCTGACGGATCGGGTTAGGGTAGAGGAGCACTAGAGTCAAGTGCTCAAGGAGCCCTGCTCCAAGCCGCAGACCCTGTACCACAAAGGGTAGCCGGCCAAAGGCTTTATGGTGAGCCTACTGGGGATGCGGCGTTCCAGTCCTAGCTTCTGAGGGGGTGAGTGTTTTGGGGACTATGTACTTGTACTGGCGTTTTGAGGTCCCCCTGCCCCCCCCATCCCTGGCCTGTGCTCTCGCCGCTGCCTGATCGCCTTCATCTCCCCCTCCCTGTCATGTGCTAGAGGGAGGGGGGGTGGTAGCGGCAAGGGTGTTTCGCAATTTTTTAAACAGTTTTTAACTATTTAACTGTTGCGCCTGTGTTAATCACCATATGGAGGTTTCTGGGGATAGTGTGCTTGGGGGTCCTTCGGGGCAATCCCGGCTGTGTGCCATGTGCGGGGCATCCCCTCTGAGTAACAGTGCCACGGTGTGTGTGCCGTGCGCCCAGGGTATTGTTGCGGCCCAGGCTGGGCTACCTGCTTCGCTTCCCAGCTCTGCGCCCCCTTCGGCATCGCCTACCCCCCCCCCCGCGCCTGCGTTTAGCCCCCAGTGAGGGGGATACTAGCGGGGAGTCACGGTCTGATCTGGCATTGCGTGTGGCCAGCATTGAAAGGCAGCTTGCCAGGCCTGTTCCACGTAAGGCCTCTGGCAAGAAGCGGTACCTAGCTCCCGTGCCATCCCTCTTTCCTCAGGAGGATGAGGGACCTGATGCTTTTGTTGGCCTTTACCACCTAGAGGAGGGGGAACTCTTCCAGGACTCTGACTCCTCTGGGGACCAGCAGGAAGGTTACGACAGTGACCCCGGGTCTGCGTCTGGGGAGGACTCATGGTTCCCTGAGGACACTGATAGCCTGTTGGCTCACATTTTTGAAATCTTGCACATTGTCCCCCCTGAGGTGGCTAAGAGGAAGCAGGGTGAGCTCTTTCGTCCTGATAAACAGCGTCTGGAGTCCCCTGAGCAGAGCCATTTCACTAACATGGTGCTCAAGGAGTGGGAACGTCCTAGTAGATTGCCCGCGGTGCCCAAAGAATTGGATAAGAGGTACCCTTTTCCTGCCGACCTGGTCAAGCGATGGTGGTGTCCCCCTGAGGTGGACGCTCCCGTTCTAGGGCTGTCCAATACCTCAGTCATGCCTTCCCCTGACACTACTACACTGCGGGACAGCAAGGACCGGCGCATGGATCAGCTGGCCTGCCATGCTATTCTAAGTATGTCACACACCCCGCTTCAAGATATCCATAACACGTGGGTAATACCGACCTGAAGAGGAAAAAGCCCCTCACGGTCCATAAATACCTGGGACCTCCCACTCATTACCCAGTCTTCCATCTCTGCAGTCGGCGAGCAAGTCAGAAGATGCCTCCTCCTTGCACAGGGGGAACTGAGGTAGCCGGGACCTTCCCGGCCCGCTTTTGATTTCTATTTCCGCCCAGATCCCTCTTTTTTATTACTATACATGCCTCCCTGCCTTGGCTGAGGTCTGGGCGAGGGTAGAACAGCACATTAGGTGCTCAGGAGCTATGCTCCTCCGTGAGACCCTGTACCAAAGGGTAGGCGGTTTTCCGGGCTGGTGACCCCGGTTTGGGATGCCCTGTCCCTTGGCCCTTTACCCCAGGTAGTGTCCCCCTCTGCGGATGCCCTTCTCCTTGTGGGGGGGGTGGGGGGGGTGTTCAGGGGCTTTTATTATGTGTAGTGTAGTGCTTTTCACTGTATTTTTGCTGGCTGAGGAGATCCCTCTCCTCAGCCTGGTACTTGGAGGCGGGGCCGGGCGCGGACTCGATCGCCGCGGCCTGCCTGTGTTATTGTCTTACATGTACCGGCGCCGTGGTCGCCGCCATTACCGCGGCGCCGGTACTCTGTCACATTGCAGCGCGCGGGTGAGGAGTTTGTCTCCTCACATGCTGGAGTAGGGGGGCGGGGCCGGGCGTCGGAGCGTCGCCGCGGCCCGCCCCCCTCCTTTCTATCTGTCTGCTCACCGGCGCCGCAGCCGCCGTATACCGCTGCGGCGCCGGTCCTTGTTCCTTTAGTGTCGTGAGGGGAGATCTCCCCTCACGCTTGTGTTAGAGGGGGCGGGACAATCGCGCTCTCCGCGCTGGCCACGCCCCCCCTTCTCCTCTCTCCCTCCGTGCTACTGCTGCTGCTGGCTCCTGTGAGACGGACGCCATCTTGGAAGAAGGAAGCACCGTGAGTGGCCCTGTGGGCCCCATATCTTTTTTATTCTTTGTGTCCTTTTCAATGTGCTGATAGCCTTTTCTGTTGTGTCTTTCAGGTAGACCTATGTTAGGTTTAGGGGGTTTCTCCCGGTCCTAGGGTCCCTGGGTTACCTTTACCTATTTCAAATACTCCCACTTAAAGGGGCATCCCGGGTTGCTTATACGCGTAATTCCCTTGGTCATAGCGACTACACACAAGTTCACCATATGGAGGCATCCCCGGATACTGGGCTCGGGATCCCCTCGGGGCAATTCCGGAAGTGTATGTTGTGTGGGGTATCCATTACTGGGGATGATGTACTTCTGTGTATACCTTGTGCACAGCAAACTATTACGCGGCAGTCCGAACCCCAGGCGTCTGGGTCAGCACCGCCGGTCGCTTCCTCTCCTCCTCCCAGCTTGATACGCACCCCGTGTGACGTTGTCATGGGTAGGGCGCTACAATCTGAGATGTGCGCCAGATTGGCCAACCTTGAAAAATTAATTTCCAGCTCGGCCGCCCGTAAGGTTCCGGCTAAGAGAAAGCACTTGTCGCCGGCTCCGCCGGTGGATGATTTTGACTATGTTAATAATTTGGACTATTCTGATTATTCCCCGCTAGAGGAAGGGGAGGTTTATGAGGACTCTGATAATTCAGACGATGAGCAGTTTGTTGGCGCTGATGCTGAGCTGGGGGACTTGGGGAGATCCTCGGATACTCCTAACGCTCTGGCTCAGATGTTTGAGGTTTTGGCTATTTCTCCTCCTGAGGAGGCTCCACAGCAGAAGGGTGAGTTTTTTGAGGAATCCAGGCCGCGCTTGGAATTTCCTAATCAAAGACACTTTGACAAAATTATTGCTAAGGAATGGGACAGGCCAGCTCGGCTCCCTTCCCTTCGGATACGGTTAAGCGTTGGGCATCACCCCCCGAGGTGGATGCACCGGTTTTGGGGTTGTCCAACACTTCTGTTTTAAATAATCCTGATTGTTCCACCCTCAAAGATGGAGAGGATAAACGCATTGACCAGATGGCTTGTCATGGTTTTGCTAGCGTTGGGTCAGCCATGCGGCCCGTTTGCGCTTCGGCGCTGATGGGGGTGGCCGCCAGGTCCGTGGTCAGGGACCTGTTGACTTCTTCCGGGCTTCGTCCTGGTAGTGACGAGTTCCTTGGCCTTAAATGGTGTGAGTTGTTTTTGTCTTTTGTATTAGCCGCCTTGGATGACACTTTGATGATGTGTGGTAGGACGTCGGCTCTGCTGGTGACTATTCGGCGGTCGGTGTGGTTGCGCCAGTGGGCGGCCGATTTTATGTCCAAAAAGTCGCTGACGGCTCTACCTTTTGTTGGATTACGGCTCTTTGGAGAGAAATTGGATTCTGTCACCAAGGGTGGTAGGTTACCTCAACGCAAGAAACAACGCCGTCCCTTTCGGGGGGCGCCTTCCTTTACCCCCTCCTTTCGTGGGGCCAGATCTGGCAGGGGATTTGCCTTCCCCTCTTCCAGAGGAGATTCCGGGAACAGGGGCAGAGGACGTGCCCGTCCAGGATACAGTTGGGGCTCTAAGCCCAAACCTGCTGCTAAGCCAGCTCAGCAATGAGGGGGCGCCCTCACCCATGCGGGTGGGGGGACGGCTGCGACACTTCTCCCAGGTCTGGGATCAGGAGGTCTCGGACAGATGGATCCGGGAAGTGGTGTCTTCCAGATTTTTCAGGTCTCGGGTGCCTTCGGAACCTCTGGCCGCGCAGGGGCTCCTGGTGGCATTAGAGAGTCTTCTGGACATGGCTTTCATTTGCCCAGTGCCCTCCTCAGACCAGGGCAGGGGTTTTTTATTCCATCTGTTCACGGTACCCAAGAAGGACGGATCGGTCCCACCCATCTTGGATCTGAAGTTTCTCAACAGGTTCATCCGGCCGCGGAAATTCCGCATGGAAACGCTGCGTTCGGCTATCCACTCTCTTCGTCAGGGAGACTTTCTGACGTCCATAGACATCAAGGACGCTTACCTACACGTCCGATTTTTCCAGCACACCCAGAGGTTTCTCAGGTTCGTGTGGAGGATCGGCATTTTCAGTTTGTGGCACTCCCTTTCGGTCTTACCTCGGCTCCTCGGGTGTTCACCAAGGTGCTGGCGGGGGTGATGGCTCTACTCAGGGTTCAGGGTATCCGCATTGTGCCCTATTTGGACGATCTTCTGATTATGGCTTCTTCCTTCAACCAAGCGGAGTTGGACACCAGAACGGTGGTATCCACTCTGGAGAGGTTCGGTTGGGTGATCAACTACCCCAAGTCCTCTCTTTCTCCGTCCAGGGTAGTGACTGGGAATGTCTCTGGACACTTCGCAGGCCAGGGTGTTTCTGCCCAGGCCAAGGTTCTTTTGATTCAGGAGTTGGTTCGGCTTCTCTTGTCGGCCCCTCGTCCGGCCATCCGGCTAGGGATGAGGCTGGTGGGGTTGATGGTGGCCTCATTCGAGGCAGTTCCCTTTGCGCAGTTTCACACAAGGACGCTCCAGCTTCATCTGTTGAAGGTTTGGGACAAGTCTCCGCTATCGTTGAATCAGTCCTTCCAGATGACCCCCCCCCCCCCCCCCCCCCCCCCCCCGAGTCCGTCGATCCCTGCAATGGTGGCTGGGGTCTGCCAATCTGTTGAAGGGCATTTCTTTTCTGGTGCCGTGTTGGGAGACAGTCACCACGGATGCCAGTCTGTCAGGTTGGGGGAGTGTTTGGAAGGACCTTCAGTTTCAGGGTCTGTGGGGCCGCAGGAGGCTCACGAGCCCATCAATGTTCTGGAATTGAGAGCCATCAGGTTGGTTCTGTTTCGCCTGACTCATCAGTTGCAGGGCCTGCCAGTTCAGGTTCGGTCGGACAACCGGACGGTGGTTGCTTACATCAATCACCAGGGAGGGACTCGCAGCAGGAGTGCCCTCAGGGAAGTATCTTTGATTCTGGACTGGGCGGAGAGCCACGTCCCGTGTATCTCAGCAGTCTACATTCCGGGAGTGGAGAACACGGAGGCTGACTCTCTGAGCAGGTCCTCCTCTCGCCAGGGGGAGTGGTCTCTCAGTCCCCAGGTGTTTCGTTCGATTTGCCTCAGGTGGGGGTTCCCGGCGGTGGACCTCTTTGCCTCTCGTCACAATCACAAACTTCCGGTATTTGTGTCTCTCTCGCAGAATCCACTGGCTCTGGCAGTGGATGCCATGTCTCTGAACTGGAGGGATCTGGGGTTTCTTTACCTGTTCCCTCCGTTTCCAATGGTAGCCAGAGTGGTGCGCAAGCTGGCCCTGGAGGGCGCGTCTGCGATTCTGGTGGCACCAAGGTGGCCAAGGCAGGTTTGGTTCGCAGACCTGGTAAGACTGGCAGAGGATCAGTTCGTTCTGCCTCTACTGCCGGACCTGCTCACCCAGGGTCGGCTACGCTATCCCAATTTACCATCGCTGGCTTTGACGGCGTGGCTGCTGAAACCTCCATCTTGAAGGAGGAAGGTATTTCTGATGCGTTGATTCAGACTCTTATTAGCGCCAGGAAGCGGTCTTCCTCTACTGTTTACTATAGGACCTGGAGGTCCTATATTGACTGGTGTGAAGGTAGGTCTTTCCCGTGTCAGGAGTTTTCCATTTCCAGGATTCTGGAGTTTCTTCAACATGGTCTGGATCTGGGGCTCCAGCTTAGTACCTTGAAGGGGCAGGTTTCTGCCCTGGCGGTGTTCTTTCAAAGGTCCTTTGCACTTCATCCCTTGGTCAGGACTTTTTTCCAAGGGGTTACGCATGTTCGACCTCCTAGGAAGCCCTTGGTTCCAGTTTGGGACTTGAACCTGGTTCTTTCTGCTCTTCAGGGTCCCCCGTTTGAGCCCTTGAATGAGATTGCTTTGTCTTCACTTACTCAAAAGGTGGCGTTTTTGGTGGCTATCACTTCGGTCAGGCGTGTTTCTGAGTTGGCAGCTTTATCCATTAAAGCTCCGTACTTCGAAAGGCATCAGGACAAGGTTGTCTTTCGTTTCAAGCCGGATTTTCTTCCTAAGGTGGTTTCTGCCTTTCATCTGAATCAGGACATTGTTCTGCCTTCTCTATGTCCTAATCCTAGCAACGACAAGGAAAGGGCGCTGCATTCCTTGGATGTAGTTCGCGTTGTGAAATACTATCTGGTGGTTACGTCTTCCTTTCGTAAGACTGATGCTTTTTTTGTGGTGCCCTCTGGGCCTAGGAAAGGTTTGGCTCCTGCCAAATCTTCCATTAGTAAATGGATTCGTCAGGCCATCATTGGGGCCTATTCTGCTAAGGGGAGGAGTCCCCCTTTTCGTGTTACTGCTCATTCTACTCGTGCGGTTGGAGCGTCCTGGGCTTTTCAGCACCAGGCCTCGGTTGAGCAAGTTTGTAAGGCCGCTACTTGGTCCTCTGTTCACACTTTTTCCAAGTTTTACAAGGTTGATGTTCGAGCCTCAACGGATGCTGTTTTTGGCTGCAAAGTTCTGCAAGCTGTTGTGGTTTAAGTTGTGCCTTGTTGCCTTGTTTTGGATCCCCGCCCTTTTATGGACACTGCTATTGGATGTCCCACGTGTTATGGATATCTTGAAGCGGGGTGTGTGACATACTTAGAATAATACCATTTTGTGAAATACTCACCTGTAAAATGGGTATTATAAGTATGTCACACACCCCGCTTCACCCGCCCTTCTTGTATTCTGGATCCTTTATATTGTGAACTTTGCGTTGCTTTGGTTTATATTTGCCTCTTCCTGGTCCCTTACCTTACTGCTTTCTTTATACTGGGTAATGAGTGGGAGGTCCCAGGTATTTATGGACCGGGAGGGGCTTTTTTTCCTATCATCTCTGCAGAACGCCCTCTTCAGGTCGGTATTACCCACGTGTTATGGATATCTTGAAGCGGGGTGTGTGACATACTTATAATACCCATTTTACAGGTGAGTATTTCACAAAATGGTATTTTTACACGTGTGGGGGCTGGGCTGCGTCCGGTCTGCGCTGCTGCCATTTCAGCTATTGCCCTTAAGAAATGGCTCAAGCGTCTCCTTAATGGCGCTACGGCTGGTAGCAGGGGGGAGGATTATAGGTCCCTTTTGCTTTGCTCTGACTTTGTTGCCTTTGTCCTTACTGCCATGGTTGATGCGGTATGGCTGTGTGGTAGGGCCTCTGCCCTTTTGGTAACTATGCACCGCTCTGTTTGGCTGCGTCAGTGGGCGGCTGATGCTGCCGCTAAGAAGGCTCTCACTGGGCTCCCCTTTACGGGGCTGCGGTTTTTTGGTGAGCGTCTGGATGTTCTAGCCAAGGATGGTAGGCTGCCTCAGTGTAGGAGGCAGCCTCGGCATTTTCGGGAGCCTTCCGCTTCCCTCCCCTCCTTTCGTGCTCCCAGAGTAGGTCGTGGCTCCCTCTCCTCGGGTACCCGCAGGGATTCTTGGGGCCGTGGCAGACCACGTGATCGTCCCGGCCTCTCATGGGGTCCCAAGCCACAAACCTTCTCCCAAGTCCCCTCAAGCATGAGGAGGCGCCCTCACCCATCCGGGTGGGGGGGCGGCTTTGGTTCTTTGCTCACGTCTGAAGGCTACGTGTCTCAGACCGGTGGATTCAGGAGGTGGTGTCCTCTGGTTACAAGAGTTTGCAGCCTGGCCGCCTCCAAGTTTCATCAGATCTTGAAGGGTCTCAACAAGTTTGTCAGGTTCAAGCACTTTCGCATGGAGACTCTACGCTCGGCGGTCAGTACCCTGCGCCCGGGCGACTTCATGACCTCAGTGGACATCAAGGATGCCTACCTTCACGTGCCAATCTTTCCAGGTCATCAGAGATTTCTCAGGTTCGCTCTAGAGGATCAGCATTACCAGTTTGTGGCCTTACCGTTCGCTATCACCTTGGTGCCTCGGGTGTTCACCAAGGTGCTGGCGGGCGTGATGGCTCTGCTGCGGAATCGGCGCATTTGCATCCTCCCTTACCTGGACGACATTCTGATTGCGGCTCAGTCTTTTCATCAGCCCAAGAAGGATACTCTGGTGGTGACCTCCACTCTCGAGTCCTTTGGCTGGGTGATCAACTATCCCAAGTCTCCGTCTTTTGGTGAGGTCCTTTCTGGGCATGCTTCTGGATACCTCTCAGGTCAAGGTATTCCTGCCTCAGCAGAAAGTGGAGGGCCTTCAGAAGCAGGCACGGCCTCATCCTTCCATCTGGCAAGGGATGCAGTTAGTGGGTCTGATGGTGTCCTGCTTCAAGGCGGTCCCCTTTGCTCAGTTTCACATGAGACCTCTTCAGTTGCACCTCTTGTCAGTTTGGGATCGGGACCCTGTGTCTCTGGATCAGGAGTTTGCTCTGTCCCTCTTGGCCAGACAGTCCCTCTCGTGGTGGCTGGACTCAGGGAATCTTCTAGTGGGCAGGACCTTTCTGCCTCCGTGCTGGGAGACTGTCACCACAGATGCCAGTCTGACCGGTTGGGGGGGCTTTTTTTAAGTCTCTGAAGTTCCAGGGTCGGTGGGGCCCCCAGGAGGCCCATGCTCCCATCAATGTCCTGGAATTGAGGGTGATCAGGTTGGTTCTTTCTCAGCTGACCACGCACCTTTGGAGTCGGGCTCTGCTGGGCGGGGTGCTGCGGAAGATAGCCCAGGAAGGGGTACCAGCCATTCTGGTGGCCCCCTGTTGGCCAAGGAGGGTGTGGTTCGCAGACGTCGTGCAGTTGGCAGTAGATCGGTATGCCCTGCCCAAGGATCCAGATCTGCTTACTGAGGGACAACTGTGCCATCCCAATTTACAAATGCTGGCTTTAACGGCTTGGCTGCTGAAACCTCCATCTTGATGGATAAGGGTTTACCGGCTTCTGTTGTTGATACCACGATTGGGGCTAGGAAGAAGTCCTCATCCTTTATCTACTACAGGATCTGGCATGCTTACATTGCCTGATGTGAGTCCAAGTCTTTTCCTTGTCGGGTGTTTTCTATCCCCAGGATTCTGGAATTTTTGCAACATGGTTTGGATTCGGGCCTTCAACTTAGTACCCTTAAGGGACAGGTGTCAGCTCTGGCAATTTTTTTTCCAAAGATCCTTTGCCAATCACTGGTTGGTTAAGACTTTTTTCCAGGGAGTTACTCATGTGCGTCCGCCACGCAAGCCTATGCTACCCGTTTGGGACCTGAATCTGGTGTTGTCTGCTCTGCAGGGTCCTCCCTTTGAGCCTATCCGTGGGGCTGCTTTGCCCATTCTGGCTCTTAAGGTGGCCATTACTTCTGTCAGGCGAGTTTCTGAGCTGGCGGCGCTTTCCACCAAACCTCCTTATTTTGAGCGGCATCAGGATAAGGTGGTGTTTCGGCTGAAGTCGGATTTCTTGCCTAAGGTTGTGTCTGCTTTTCATCTCTATCAGGTCATTGTTTTGCCTTCTTTGTGTCCTAACCCTGCTAATTCCAAGGAACGGACCCTTCACTCTTTGGATGTTGTCAGGGCTCTGAAGTTTCATTTGGTTGCTACTGAGTCTTTCAGGAAATCTGGCGCTCTTTTTGTTCTTCCTGCTGGACCTAGGAAGGGTTTGCCTCCGGCTAAATCCACTATCAGCAAGTGGATCCGTCAGGCGGTGGAGCAGGCCTATTCTGCCAGGGGGAAGGTTCCTCCTTTTAGGGTTACTGCTCATTCCACTCGTGCTATTGGTGCTTCTTGGGCTTTTCAGTACCAAGCTTCTGTTGAACAAGTTTGTAAGGCCGCAACTTGTTCTTCTGTTCATACCTTTTCCAAGTTTTACAAGGTTGATGTTAAGGCCTCAGCTGATGCTGCTTTTGGCCGCAAGGTACTTCAGGCGGTAGTGGTTTGAACTGCCTGTTGTTACTTTTTGGGGATCCCACCCTACCTTACGGACACTGCTGTTGGACGTCCCATACGTAAGGACTTTTGGAAGCAGGCCGTGCCATGCAATAGGAAAAAGACAATTCTGTGAGTACTCACCTGTAGAATTGCTTTTACTATGCATGGCACGGCCTGCTTCACCCCACCCTTATCATCGTTATTCTTGGTTGCCTCTTTATGGTGATTGTTCCAAGTTAGTTGGGGTTTGTTACCTTTTTTACCTTTATTATTTCCCGGTTTCTTGAATAACTGCTTGTCAACACTGGATAAGTCTATGGTGATTCCGTTTTTATATGGTACCGGGAGGAGCCACAACCCTTCTGCAGTACACTGCGCCACCTTGTGGCGGAATAATCCATACGTAAGGACTTCTGGAAGCAGGCCGTGCCATGCATAGTAAAAGCAATTCTACAGTACTCACAGAATTGTCTTTTTGCACTTAAAAAATAAAAACTTTCTCTTATTTGTAAAAACGTGCAATCCAGTCTTATCTGTTTCCTGCTTAATCTTTTTCTCATAGGAAAAGCACTGGTGGATATCCTGTTGATGTCTCCGGATGTACCAAAGTTAAAGGAGTGCGTGCTTGCAGTGGGAGCAATAAAACACCTAAAGGAATGGCATGGTGCTAAGGTGACCATCATTGCCCAAGAGAATAAAGGGTAATGTGGCCCAAATTAAGTGTCCTACACGTGTGAGATAGAGAGTTGTGAGCTATCGTAAGGAGGCTCGCTTACTAAGCTTAAAGTAGTCCCTCTCGCTGGCACATCTCAATTTGGGATGCCCCACTGTGTGAAACTCCCCAGATCAATGCAGAATCTTACCATTCTAACTGCTCCGATTAGCTGATGTGAAGTTGCATCAGCTAAGGACCGAATGGAGCCTAGGGCACCAACAGCCGAATCCCCCTAGCCTCAAGCTGGCTGCATGCCCACGACGGACATTCACAAATGCCTGGCTAAAGGTATAGCAGAGACCGGCCGTGGCCTATGCATGTGCCATTGGATCGGCAAGTTTGTGAGACAATTAGGTGGTTTTCACACAGGGCGGAATCCCAAATCGAGATGCCCCTGGAAGAGCGGGAATCCCTTTAATGAAGTGAGCCAGAAAGCTCCCTGCTAAAAAGGTTTAAGAACATTGTAAAAATGAAAAGGTTAGCAATGCAAGCTTATAAAAAATATTTTTTAAACTGATTTTGCAGCACTTCTGTAAAGGGAAGGCAATTAACACTAAATCTGCCTTTAAGAAGACTGAGTCAATGGGGAGGGTTCAAATGAAACCTTACTCGCCCAGACATTTTACCTGTTCCCATGGTGCTGCCACAGGGGGGCTGCACAGACCCCGCTGGGGGTCGCGGGGGATGCGGATCCATGCTACAGGCACACTGTGGAAATGCACTGGAAGCAGGGCCTGAGTGAAACCCCCTGGTTTGCTGTATAAACTCACCTTCCTGGCATTTCCACAGCACAGCCAATCAGTGTCCTCTATTTTGCTCGGCTATGCTGGCGCCTAAGCAGCGGAGCGGAATCGAGTGCACCACTGGCTGCATGGAATGGGGCGACCTGGCAAGCTTTACAAAGTGGGACATCTCAATACAGGATGCCCCAAGTAGTGGGACTCTGGTGGCCCTGGAGTCATTTAATGGCCTAGTGATAAAAATCCATATAAATATAATTGATGGTGGTAGGAGGGGTCACTTATACACCCGGCATCAAGAAATATCCAGCCAGGCTTGTTTCTTTCATTTAATGGAAGGAAGAAGAATCAAGGGAGACATGTTCTGTCCCCCCAATACAGAAAATTCAGAAAACTGTCACTCCTGGGTTTTATTCCTACCAAGATAGTATAAACCACAATCTTGGGAGGAGTTTTATTCATTTTGTGTGTATAAGTGACCCTTCCTCTCATTAGCCGACATGTTCTTTCACGATACACCTCCTTTATAGAAAATAAAATGATTCCTATGTGAAATGCACCATGACGTATCCCACGCAACGGCACATGTTGAAATGCTGGTGGTGGTCTTCCGCTGTTAGCCCCGATGCTACTCCCCAGCTGGCTTCTGTGTGTGCCCCTACTTCCATTCAGGAAGTGGGTCATGTCACATGACAGACTACTTCTTATGCTCTGAGGAGTGTGTCTGGGGAGCATTGGAGCGATCAGCAGAAAAATGCCTGCTTATCAACTAGAGGTCAAGATCAGTTGTGCTGCCTGTTGGGTAAAATATTTATTTCATTATATTTTGTAGCTGGACCAAAATCTTCAATTACCTGTCAGCAAATATCATTGCTCCTGAATTTCTAAAGACTTCCATTGACCCACAGGAGTTGTGGAGAGGCTCTATTGAGATATGTGAGAAAAAGGTAAGGAAGTGGGGCTTTGAATGAATTGACAATATTGATGACGTGATCCCGGCCTTGTTTATTCTAAAAAACCTCCTTTGCTTTCAGTTTAGTTCCGAGGTGGAGTTTCCTGGCTTTTGTATCAGATCAGTGTGTGATGACGACTCTCGTTGTCTACAGCTCGGCAATGTGTCCAGTCACAGCTTTAAGGGCAAGAAGAATCCTTCACTTCCTGAGGTTGTTTTTATGTTTATTGAATGCACCTTAAAGTGGCCCAAAACCCGTATCTCCCTCTTGTCAATCGGGTATGGGACCAGCTGCAGGAGTCAGAAGGAGCGGGTTAAGGAGGAAGGGTTCAGAGGTGTTAGTTATTTTATTTATTTTTTTGCTGTTCTTTGTTGATACTTTACTTGCCCCACGTCACATCTATTTAATGTGCCCACTAAAACTCACATTTCCCCGGTCCTACAGCGCATGCGAGGCCTCTTGTCTGATCACTCACTCGACTGCTTTGAGGTCAAACTGTCTAATACTCGGCTCCAGCTGAGTGGAGACGAGCATGTCGCCGGCTGCATCCCGCTACCCTCTAACAGGGAGTGTGTCTGCGCCGGCCATTCACGAATGCCCGTAACGGGCGTGCGTCCTGCTAAAGGTATAGCAGGTAGTGGCAGTTGCTTGCACATGCGCCGTTGGATCAGGGTAGAAGGTGTTTACTAGGCGACTTGGGTTTTTTACATCTGGGCATCCCGAATCTGGATGCCCCGGGGGGGGAGTTAGGCCTGCCTCATAGACTCCAGGGTGGGGTTTTTGGAAATGAGAAAAACTGAATAAATAAAGTTTAAAAAAAATGGGATTGTCACGATTGTCACTTTTTGGTACTTGCCTCTGGGGCCTATTGCTTTGGGGTGCTTCGCTGTGTGAAACATCCCGATTTGCCCCTAAAATGTACCTTCCCAATAATCCCACGATACATGCATGGGCTCTCGCCCAATCATCACTGTATGCCGGGCATATTAATCAGAGCTCTGGCATACAGAACGTCTGCTTCCCCTTTCTCCCTGAATGTTTGTGTGTACCCTGCAAAGCCACTTCCCGCAGTGCAGTACTTCATATTGTAATGCTAGATGCCAAGGAGCCATGACACTGGCAGGGGGACTAAACACTATATCGCGATCAAGGAGGCAGCTCTGAGAACGGCAACAAAGAAGCAACTGATTACAGGGCTGTCAGGGCAGGGGTCCAGAAATCTGGGGCCGAGGTCCGCATTCGTACCCTGGTCCGCCAGTTGAGTATCGCTGGTCTATATGAATTGCCTTATAACACGCCTTTTTCTTTTGCAGGTCTTCCATTACTATGGCTGTTTGCTGGAGTTTGTACAGATGGTGGAAATGTTGGAAATCCCATCTCACTTCATTTCAGACTGCGTATTTGAGTTGTATCCTTGGGGACCTGGATAATGCTTTCCAAAAGTTTTTTTCCTCTGGCAACAGGGGAGCTGGTGACTGTGTGATACACTTTCCTCCATGTTAAGCGGGCCTCCAGTCAAAAATTCTGTAAAATACTCTCCTAAACCCCCTCTCTTGCAATCAGTGATGCAAGAAATTTCAGAGGGGGCAGCATTTGCAGATGTTGCAGTATTGCAGCCAGATTCTATGCTAACGAACTTCATGGGGCTGCCATCTTGCCACAATTTAGACAGCCCTGCTTCTGAAAAAAAGTTCTACAGTCAAAAGTCAAAATTTCATGGAAATGATGCTTTATTTATAGCCAGAAGTATAAAGCTATCAGCTGTAGTGACTCCACACTGCTTAGAAAGCTCTTACACATTGTATCGACATTACAAATAACTGTTTCGGCAGCTGTGGCCATTGACTTCAGCAGCTGGCCATTGACTTCAGCAGAATGTGAGTGTGTGTAACATGACAGACATGCTGATCCCTTTTCTGAGATTAATCTGTTTGGTGTGGGCTGCTTATTGCAAATACAAAGCTCCAGACAGCCTGCATTGTGTGTGGAAACAATATCACCCAGGCACTCTTCAGCCATGCTGCATCCATTCTGCCAGCTAGAGGAGGATTTTTTTTAATTCTCTAACATTCTGTGTGAAAACTAATATAATCCCCCACTCATGCTTATGTATGTGAAAGCAGGGCTTTCAGGTGTAAACCAAGATGGGCACTACCATGTCATTCTAGGAGCGCAGCTATTCCACAACATCTGCATGGAGTTAAGACCTCTCGAAGGGCACACGCCACTGATCATCAGAGGGACTTTAGGGAGGGCAATTTTTTTTTTTTTTTTAAAGGGATCACGACTAGTGTATGTGTGATGTGCTTGATCAGATGGGGCATCCCAAATTGGCATGCTGTCCAAACATAACAGCCATTTTCTGGGATCGCGGCTTACCTTACCTTCCGGGATCCAGTAGTGATTGAAGCTGCGGAATCCACAGAGCATTCAGCATTATCACTCCCTCTGTGTTGGTGTCGCCACTCGCAACCAATCACTTGACTTGTGGATTCTGCAGGGATGCACATCAGCACTGTTTCATTTGAGTTTGTTGGGCCTGGAAAAGTTCACTTTCAATGGAATATTTGTAAGTGTATATTTTCGTGTGATAAAATGATGTCCTCAAGGTTCTGAACTGATCTATTATTGGTTGATTTATTTCCTATGTTAGTAAATGTGTGTTTTATGGAAGCACTTTTTACTATCGGCAATATCTTGCAATGTACCCCAAATCTGTAGACCAAGATTTGAGAGTCCTGAACACACAGAACACGGCTGCTGGGCAGGTGTAAGGGTGAGTGAGCTCCCCCACCTCAGCAGCGGCCATAGCAGCAGTGTCCTGTGTGTACAGGACTCACTGCTCCCTTCTTGGTGTACATTTTCAATGGTCACAGATTGAGTAAAAACTACTTCCATTCTCTAACATAGGAAAAAATTAAAATGACCAAATAAGCTCAGCAACTTGAGGACATGCTTTCGACCCCCAAAAATTATACAACTTTTGGGAGTGGACTATTCCAAAGGGATTGTCCAGGCAAACAGCTGAAACTCCAGGTCTGGCTTACTCCATCCCCCTGGGGGTTCTCGAACTGGGATTCCCCGCTGTGTGAAACCCCCCAGAGCGCCCAGTAAACTCACCTTTCCCCCGAGCCGGCATCGCTCGCCTCCCTTCTCCGCTGTGTGCAGCCCCACCTGCTGCAAATGATTGACTGTGTGTGGCCACACACAGCCGAAGGGAAGAAGTGATGCCGCACATAGCAAGTAAGTGTTGCTAGCTGGGCTGTGGGCTCGAGGAGAGGTGTGTTTGGTGTTCTGGGGGAAGGTTTCAGACAGAAGGGCACCCCAAACAGGGAAGGACCAAAACCTAGGATAATGAAAATCCCAGGTTTTAGCCCACTTTAAGGATGCCAGAGAACAAGCACTACACCAGTCCCATATCTAAACCTCCTCCAATTACACCCCTCAGTTTGCCCCCTCCATTTCTTGCAAAGGGTGGAGAGGAGTAAAATTTCATCTTGATGAATGCTGCCATGTTTGACCAGCGCTAGATACTCCTTAACTTTCACTAGATGCCTGACCAGAAATTTACAGCAAGGGAAATCTAAGCTGATGCTGGACCAGATGAACTCTCTGAAAGGCAAGGTAAGTAGTGGTGCACGCCTCTTTACTACTGTCTCAACTTCAGTATTATAATATTGTCCCTTTTTTCATTTTGTAAGGGGAGTTACTCTGGTGATGTCTTTCCCACAGTGACCACTTTCCATGGTGAGGAGGGGTATCTCCATTCAGTTTTGATTGGAGGTTCTTTTAAAGGGATCTTTTCCAAGTCATCCTTCAGCTTGACCACATGGAGATATTATGCTCCACCCCCTGGGAGGAAACACAAAACAGGAACAGAGTTTAAAAGCCCCACCCCTTCCTCCCCACCTCAGTTCTTTGTGTTTCCACCCTGGGAAACATTGGGACAGAGCGTGTGCTGATGTTATAGTCAGCAGCCAGTTTATTATTTTAGTTTATTATTTTCCGACCCTCCAGAGTTTGGAGTTAGCCAGCTGCACCAGGTATAACCCACAGGAGACCCTGTTGGAGACTGAATGCACCTGGGGCTATATCCCTCATAATTACTGAAAAAGGCACAGACAGTGCTATTTTCACTTTTAAAATCCTGCTCCATTATGGAGTAGGTACGCTGGAGTGGCATGGTGATCTGGGAATAATCCCTGAGGAACGGTTGTGCTAGTTGCAAACTATTTCCCCTTCATTATTTTAAACTTGGAGGTGTGTCTCTGACATCATCGGCCATCACTTACAGTTTTCGGCTGGAAGCAGGAAACATGAAGATGGAACCAGCATGGTTCAATGATTGGGCGAGGATAGCATCGGATCAGCTGGAAAAGGAGGGACAGCGGCAGCAGCAGCCAGGCCGGATTCCCCACAGACCCCACCAACGCTGAAACAGATGCTGCAGGTTTGGGTCGGACACGGCTGATGGAAGCCAGCAAGAGGTAGGACTGCAAGGTTCACTGTTTCATGATTATTATACATATAGAGATATGTGTACTGAGGTTGTCTATATATGGTATATATATATATATATATATATATATATATATATATATATATATATATATAGTATAATACAAAGGGACTGCAGTATATACTGTACATACACATGTACAGATTTGGTATTGGATATATATATATTATATATTATGTTAGTCTTTGGAGTTATATATATGGATGTGTATATGTGTGTATATATATATATATATATATATATATATATATATATATATATATATATCCTTTTAATAAGGGGTCTGTCTAAAACATGCATTTGTTGAAATGCATATTGCATTTGCATAAATGGAAATATGTTTTAGAGAAGTCAGATTCTGAAACAAGAACTGAACAAAAATAACATAACAAGACAGCTAAGAGATCCAAGCGGTGTGTAGTCTGTAGGGCCACACTTTCGGAAACTTAAAAAAAATAAATAAATAAAATTCTCAGTATAAAGCAAAAGAGAGGGTTAGAAATGAACATCTAATCGAACTTCTCATTTGCAACCCATTATAAATGGTCTCTTGCTATTGCATATATAGCTAATGCCATCACAGAGAGCCAGGTGAAGGGAGTTAATTAATAATTTGAATTCTTAAAAACCTCCTACAACCACTATCCAGATAAACCAACAAGGGCTTCGGATGTGGTTCGGAGAAGTATGTCTAAGTGGATAGACGAAATCAAGTCTCAAAATGAGTTCCTCATCTCGAAAATTGGAGGCTCTCCCAACATTATACAGAGCCATGTTCTTTCTAACACATGCTTGTCAAAAAATCATCAGAGCCTCAGCTAGGGGCAGGTGTCTGTCGTGCAGTCGGGCTAAAGACTGATCTGGGGACAGTAGTTATATATATATATATATATATATATATATACTGTGTTCCATTCTTTTCAGGGTGGAAGATTGTTGGGGAAGACTTAGATAACATTACAACAATATTCACAGAATCGGGAAAGATTTCCTGTTCAAAAATACATTCTATTCTTTCAGGTCAGGAAGAGAGGGAAAATGAGAATTCCCATTATCTCACTGAGGATCTAGACTTAATGTTAAATTACAGAGATTTTTTAATTAAACAGTATGAAGAGTCTTTCCCAATTAATTCAGTGTTAAAGGATTTATTTAAAACTGAATGGGATAACCCTGAAAAAAGATTTTTTTTCTCCAGAAACGAAATACCCCTTTAAGGTTCCTATTATGAACTAAACCAGGACTGCTCAGGAGATCACATTGTAAGAAGGGTGGGGGTTACAACTCTTTTCCTATTGCATGGCACGGCCTGCTTCCAGAAGTCCTTACATATGGGTTATTCCGCCACAAGGTGGCGCAGTGTACTGCAGAAGAGTTGTAGCTCCTCCCGGTACCATATAAAAACGGAATCACTTATCCAGTGTTCTCTCTGCAGTGATTCTGCGAAGATAGAAGATGGCGCTTTATATTGCGCAGGTGAGCGGGGCAACCAAGCCTGCGGCCCTGCATGGCTATTTCCACCCGTTTCCGGACCCTCTGTGCCTCCCAGCCTCGGCTGACGGATCGGGTGAGGGTAGAGGAGCACTAAGGTCAAGTGCTCAAGGAGCGCTGCTCCAAGCCGCAGACCCTGTACCACAAAGGGTAGCCAGCCATAGTCTTTATGGTGAGCCTGCTAGGGATGCAGCGTTCCTGTCCTAGCTTCTGAGGGGGTGAGTGTTTTGGGGACTTTGTACTTGTACTGGCGTTTTGAGGTCCCCCATCCTTGGCCTGGGCTCTCGCCGCTGCCTGCTCGCCTTCCACTCCCTCTCCCCCTCCCCGTCTTGTGTTCGGGGAAGGGGGGGCGGGTATTAGCGGTGAGGGTGTTTAGCTATCTTTTAAACAGTTTTTAACAGTTTTTTATCTGTTTTTCACCGCCGCCGCTTTGTACTACACTCCGCGGCTGGCGGCGTTAAAACTGTGAGGCGACTTTTCTGCTGTGTAATGACGCCGGCGCGGTCACGTGAGCGCTGTTTTCACGCTATTCGGGAGGGGTGGGGCTGGAGGATGACTCGTATCGCGTTGTGGACCCTTCTTCATCCCGGTGCTGTGGGGGTGATCTCGCCCGGTTGTCGCTTCCTCCTGTGGTCTGGTGGCTGGTGCCTTTGCCCAGCTTGGTCCGTGAGTCCCCTTTGGAGTTTTTTTGGTTTCCTTGGGACATGTGCTGCGGGATGCTCATGTGTCTTATGTCTTTCAGGCGGGACAACTGTGGGTTGTGGTTTCTCCCGGTCCTACCCCTTTACCCTCCCTCATCTTCCCTTACTGGCTTCTGGGGGGCATCCCGGGTGGCTTTTATTAGCCCTTAGCCTGTACTGGCCTATTGCGCCTGTGTTAATCACCATATGGAGGCTTCTGGGGATAATGTGCTTGGGGGTCCTTCGGGGAAATCTTGGCTGTGTTCCATGTGTGGGGTATCCCCTGTGAGTAACAGTGTCACGGTGTGCGTGCCGTGCGCCCAAGGTATCATTGCGGCTCAGGCTGGGCTGCCCGCTTCGCTTCCCAGCTCTGCGCCCCCTTCAGCATCGCCTACCCCCCCGCCCCTGCATTTTGCCCCCAGTGAGGGGGATACTAGCAGGGGGGTCACAGTCTGATCTGGCACTGCGTGGCCAGTATTGAAAGGCAGCTTGCCAGGCCTGTTCCACGTAAGGCCTCTGGCAAGAAGCGGCACCTAGCTCCCGTGCCATCCCTCTTTCCTGAGGAGGATGAGGGACCTGATGCTTTTGTCGGCCTTTACCCTCTAGAGGAGGGAGAACTCTTCCAGGACTCTGACTTCTCTGGGGACCAGCAGGAGGGTTACGACAGTGACCCTGGGTCTGCGTCTGGGGAGGACTCATGGTTCCCTGAGGACACTGATAGCCTGTTGGCTCACATTTTTGAAATCTTGCACTTTGTCCCCCCTGACGTGGCTAAGAGGAAGCAGGGTGAACTCTTTCGTCCTGGTAAACAGCATCTGGAGTTCCCTGAGCAGAGCCATTTCACTAATATGGTGCTCAAGGAGTGGTAACGTCCTAGTAGATTGCCCGCGGTGCCCAAAGGGTTGGATAGAAGGTATCCTTTTCCTGCTGACCTGGTCAAGCGATGGTCGTGTCCCCCTGAGGTGGACGCTCCCGTTCTAGGGCTGTCCAATACCTCGGTCATGCCTTCCCCTGATACTACTACACTGCGGGACAGCGCGGACCAGCGTATGGATCAGCTGGCCTGCCATGCTTTTAAATTTGTGGGGGCTGGGCTGCGTCCGGTCTGCACTGCTGCCATTTCAGCTATTGCCCTTAAACAGCTCAAGCGTCTCCTTGATGGCGCTACGGTTGGTAGCAGGGGGGAGAATTATAGGTCCCTTTTGCTGTGCTCTGATTTTGTTGCCTTTGTCCTTACTGCCATGGTTGATGCGGTACGGCTGTGTGGTAGGGCCTCTGCCCTTTTGGTGGCTATGTGCCGCTCTGTTTGGCTGCGTCAGTGGACGGCTGATGCTGCCGCTAAGAAGGCTCTCACTGGGCTCCCCTTTATGGGGCTGTGGCACTTTGGTGAGCGTCTGGATGTTCCAGCCAAGGATGGTAGGCTGCCTCGACCTTTTCGGGGGCCCTCCTCTTCCCTCCCCTCCTTTCGTGCTCCCAGAGGAGGTCGTGGCTCCCTCTTCTCGGGTACCCACAGGGATTCTTGGGGCCGTGGAAGACCAAGTGGTCGTCCCGGTCTCATGGGGTCCCAAGCCCAAACCTTCTCCCAAGCCCCCTCAAGCATGAGGAGGCGCCCTCACCCATCCGGGTGGGGGGGCGGCTTCGGCTTTTTAGTGTAATCAAAGTTTATTGATTTTTCAAATTACAAAAACAGAGGAACGAATGAGGGGGGGGAGGAAAGGGATACAGAAGGCAAGAGGGAGGAGGGTTGGGGGGGGGGGGGAGGGGGCGATTTATACAAGCATACATCGGTCAAAAAGGCTAATAAGACAATGGAGGGTGCTCATTGACATCAGTGTGCACCATTCTAAATACCTTTGGTTGGACAGAGACAGTACCCAGGCCCCTCCTCGGTCGGCAAGCTGCCAAGTCGAAAAACAGGCTGGGAAGGAGGCCCCCCCACAGAAGGAGAGGAGCGTCTCACATCAGATACAAGAGTAAAGCGTCCACTCCACCACCGCCCGCGCCCCCCGCCCAGGGAGAAGGGGTACCGCGGCCCAGCCCGAGGCCGGCGAGCTAAGGGACCGACGAGGCCCGCGGCAGGCGCGGGCCCCCCCGCCCCACGGAGTCCCCGTGAAGAATGGACACATCTATGAGATTGGGGCAGCGTGCCCAGGCGGCGGAAGAGAGACGCTCCCCGGTTCCGCGGAGGACCCCCGCTCCACCTGGATCGGGACCAGGTCCCGGGGAAACTATTGGAGGATGGGTGGATCCGGGGCTCAGTCCCTCATGACAAGGGGCGCTTTTGTGCCTGCCCCCTCCATACTGATGATCTCGGCCAGCCGAGCGGTCAGCAATTGAGCTTCTATAGTGCGCCGTATCCGCTACTACTCGAGAGACTGCAGAAGAGCAGGAAGGCGAGTGTCGCGATAGTCCAACCAGCTTGCCCAGATCATCAGGTAACTTTTGTTAGATCTCGTATCGCTAGCAATTAGGCTCTCTAGGTAACGGATCAATTCCAGCTCCTGCACCCATTCAGCCAGAGTGGGAGAGTCCGTTTTCTTCCAATGCCTAGGAATAATAGCTCTCATGGCGGCCAGGAAAAAACGCAATACATCCTTCTTGAAATTAGCCACAGATTTAGGGGTGAGTGACAACAGAGCGGATTGGGGTGTGTTAGTGATGGAGTTGCCCGACACCTGCTCGTAAATGAGGAAAGGCTTCGGCTTTTTGCTCACGTCTGGAGGCTACGCGTCTCAGACCGGTGGATTCATGAGGTGTTGTCCTCCGGTTACAAGATAGTTTGCAGCCTGGCCGCCCCCAAGATTCATCAGATCCCGAATGTCTCAAAACCCTCTGTCAGCTCAGGGTTTGCGCCTTGCGGTTCAACGTCTGTTGGAGTCAGGAGTCATTTGCCTGGTGCCTTCCCAGGAATGGGGTTGAGGGTTCTACTCCAATCTGTTCACGGTCCCCAAAAAGGACGGGTCCCTGAGGCCCATCCTGGACTTGAAGGGTCTCAACAAGTTTCAGGTTCAAGCACTTTCGCATGGAGACTCTACACTCGGCGGTCAGTACCCTGCGCCCGGGCGACTTCATGACCTCAGTGGACATCAAGGATGCCTACCTTCTCGTGCCAATTTTTCCGGGTCATCAGAGATTTCTCAGGTTCGCTCTAGAGGATCAGCATTACCAGTTTGTGGCCTTACCGTTCGGTATCACCTCGGCTCTTCGGGTGTTCACCAAGGTGCTGGTGGGCGTGATGGCACTGCTGTGGGAATCAGGGCATTCGCATCCTCCCTTACCTGGACGACATTCTGATTGCTGCTCAGTCTTTTCATCAGGCCGAGAAGGATACTCTGGTGGTGACCTCCACTCTCGAGTCCTTTGGCTGGGTGATCAACTATCCCAAGTCTCCGTCTTTTGGTGAGGTCCTTTCTGGGCATGGGGATACCTCTCAGGTCAAGTTATTCCTGCCTCAGCAGAAAGTGGAGGGCCTTCAGAAGCAGGCATAGACTCTGCTCTTGTGTCCCCATCCTTCCATCTGGCAATGGATGCAGTTAATGGGTCTGATGGTGTCCTGCGTCGAGGCGGTCCCCTTTGCTCAGTTTCACATGAGACCTCTTCAGTTGCACCTCTTGTCAGTTTGGGATCGGGACCCTGTGTCCCTGGATCAGGAGTTTGCTCTTTCCCCCCTGGCCAGACAGTCCCTCTCGTGGTGGCTGGACTCAGGGAATCTTCTAGTGGGCAGGACCTTTCTGCCTCTGTGCTGGGAGACTGTCACCACGGATGCCAGTCTGACCGGTTGGGGGGGCTTTTGGAAGTCTCTGAAGTTCCAGGGTCGGTGGGGCCCCCAGGAGGCCCATGCTCCCATCAATGTCCTGGAACTGAGGTTGGTTCTTTCTCAGCTGACCACGCACCTTCGGGGTCAGGCTGTTCAGATCCGCTCGGACAACCAGACGGCAGTTGCCTACATCAATCATCAGGGAGGGACTCGGAGCAAGCGAGCCCTCGAGGACGTGTCCCTGATTCTGTCTTGGGCGGAAGAGAATGTCCCTTGCATCTTGGCGGTTTACATTCCGGGGTTGGAGAACCAGGAGGCAGACTCCCTGAGCAGGGGGGACGTCTTGGCTGGGGGAACGGTCCCTCAGCAACAAGATTTTTCACTCCCTGTGTCACCGCTGGGGTCAGCCGGATGTGGACCTGTTTACGTCCCGCCACAATCACAAGCTTCCCAGGTTTGTCTCCCTGTCACAGGACCCTCTGGCCTTCGCCACGGATGCGCTAGCAATGCCTTGGACGGAGTTTCGGCTCCTCTGTGTTCCCTCCCTTCCCTCTGCTGGGCAGGGTACTGCGCAAGATAGCCCAGGAAGGGGTACCAGCCATTCTGGTGGCCCCTGTTGGCCAAGGAGGGTGTGGTTCGCAGACGTTGTGCAGTTGGCAGTAGATCAGTATGCCCTGCCCAAGGATCCAGATCTGCTTACTGAGGGACAACTGTGCCATCCCAATTTACAAACGCTGGCTTTAATGGCTTGGCTGCTGAAACCTCCATCTTGATGGATAAGGGTTTGCCGGCTTCTGTTGATTCCATGATTAGGGCTAGGAAGAAGTCCTTGTCCTTTATCTACTACAGGATCTGGCATGCTTACATTGCCTGGTGTGAGTCCAAATCTCTTCTTTGTCGGGTGTTTTCTATCCCCAGGATTCTGGAATTTTTGCAACATGGTTTGGATTCGGGCCTTCAACTTAGTACCCTTAAGGGACAGGTGTCGGCTCTGACAATTTTTTTCCAAAGATCCTTTGCCAGTCACTGGTTGGTTAAGACTTTTTTCCAGGGAGTTACTCGTGCGTCCGCCACGTAAGCCTATGCTACCTGTTTGGGACCTGAATCTGGTGTTGTCTGCTCTGCAGGGTCCTCCCTTTGTGCCTATCCGTGGGGCTGCTTTGCCCATTCTGACTCTTAAGGTGAACTTTTTGGTAGCTATTACTTCGGTCAGGCGAGTTTCTGAGTTGGCGGCGCTTTCCATCAAACCTCCTTATTTTGAGCGACATCAGGATAAGGTGGTATTTCGGTTGAAGCCGGATTTCTTGCCTAAGGTTGTGTCTACTTTTCATCTCAATCAGGACATTGTTTTGCCTTCCTTGTGTCCTAACCCTGCTAATTCTAAGGAGCGTACCCTTCACTCTTTGGATGTTGTCAGGGCTCTGAAGTTTTATTTGGTTGCTACTGAGCCGGTGGAGCAGGCCTATTCTGCCAGGGAGAAGGTTCCTCCTTTTAGGGTTACTGCTTATTCCACTTGTGCTATTGGTGCGTCTTGGGCTTTTCAGCACCAAGCTTCTGTTAGACACGTTTGTAAGACCGCAACTTGGTCTTCTGTTATACTTTTCCAAGTTTTACAAGGTTGATGTTAAGGCCTCAGCTGATGCTACTTCTGGCCGCAAGGTACTTCAGGCGGTAGTGGTTTGAACTGCCTGTTACTTTTTGGGGATCATACCCTACCTTACGGACACTGCTGTTGGACGTCCCATACGTAAGGACTTCTGGAAGAAGGCCGTGCCATGCAATAGGAAAAAGACAATTCTGTGAGTACTCGCCTGTAGAATTGCTTTTACTATGCATGGCACGGCCTGCTTCACCCCACCCTTGTTATCATTATTCTTGGTTGTCTCTTTATGGTGATTGTTCCAAGTTAGTTGGGGTTTTGTTACCTTTTTTACCATTATCATCTCCTGGTTTCTTGAATAACTGCTTGTCAACACTGGATAAGTTTATGGCGATTCCGTTTTTATTTGGTACCGGGAGGAGCCACAACTCTTCTGCAGTACACTGCGCCACCTTGTGGCGGAATAATCCATACGTAAGGACTTCTGGAAGCAGGCCGTGCCATGCATAGTAAAAGCAATTCTACAGAATTGTCTTTTTTCAATATAATAAAAATAGAGAGAGGCACCTAAAAGAGATGCTGGATGCAACCCACCCCCCCCCCACCACCACCACCACCATTCACCTTCTTAGAGACCAAGTTACCAAGAGATCCCAAGAAAAGTAGAGCCTGTCCGTAAGTTCTACAGGAACCCTTGCAGAAAAAGGCGATAGAAGTAGTTCCTCCAAGCCAAATTCAGGAGGGTTACTACACTCATGTTTTTTCTGGTAATAAACTATGAGGTAAAAACATAGAAACATAGAAGGTTGACGGCAGAAGGAGACCATACGGTCCATCTAGTCTGCCCTTATGTGTATACTGTATGTACTCTTTATCTTAGGATAGATGTGTGCTTATCCCAGGCATGTTTAAATTCAGTGACTGTTGATTTTTCAACTACCTCTGCTGGAAGTTTGTCCCAAGCAAAACAGAATTGTTCGGCAAGAGGTTCAGAATACAATCAATCTAATCTGTACGACGCACTCTGATCCATGATGGCCAATCTGGATCCTTAGAATGAGTATCTACACATTACAATCCGGCAAGCTCACCGCAAATAATTGAGATTTGCGTTTCAGCTAGACCAAGAGATGGTCATATACAGTACAGAGTACTCCCATTTGACCTGTCAGCCTCTCCGTTAAAATATTAGCAGAGTCTATGGCACTCCTCGGACAACTAGGAATCAATGTCATTCCATATCTGGAAGATCTTCTGATTTTAAATAAGTTCCAAAGAGGCCCTGTCAGTACATTTGGTAAAGACTATGAAAGTCCTAAGGGATCTGGAATGGGTGATTAACCTGGAAAGGTCCAGTCTAATTCTCTCACAGCAGTGCAAATTTCTGGGTTCCCTAATATGCAGCACCCAGAGGAAAATAATTCTGCCTGAAGTAAAGTCACTAAGGATAGTGAAGGAGGTGGTTTACTGGCAAAATAGCCAAGATTATCCCTAGGAGCAATAATAAAGGTGCTAGGACTAATGACTTTAACCATTCCAGCAGTACACTCAAGGGCTCTGCAGGAATTACTGCTACTAAAGTGGAACAAAGAGCAGAGGTCAATGGTCAATTGGTGCAGTCAAGCTCAGCAGTCCTAAAAGATATTCTCTGGCAGACAAACTTACAAGGGGCAGAGAATGGATACAGTCCAACCCAGCAGTACTAAAAGCAGATGGGGCTGGGGGCCATACCAGGAGACTTACCAAGGGAAATGGCCAAAAGAAATGGCAAGGAAGTCCTCAAATGTCATGGAGCTTATACCAGTAAAACCAGCACTAAACTTCTTCCAAAAGGAAAGAGGGGGGGGGGAGGGGAGGTGCAGATTAGGTCAGACCGTACGACAGCAGTAGCCTACCTAAACTGTCAAGTGGGAACAAGGTCAAAGACATGGATCACACTAGCGATAAGTCTGTTAATTCCTTTACAGAAACAAGTAGATTTCTTAACAGCAAACGCTCTAAGTTGAGGTAAAGTGCATCAAACAGAGATGTGTATAAAGTAAGACATATTCAGTTTGAGCACGAGTACTTGGGGACATCCTCAAATAGATCTGTTTGCAAACAAAAAAGTTCTTCTCTCTAGTGAAGGAGGAGGGAGCAGTAGCAATAGAGGTGCTTGCTCAAAAATTGAACTTTCTTCTTGCCTATGCTTTTCCACCCTTCAGAATCCTGCCGCAGGTGATATGGAAGGCAGCCCAGGAAAAAAAGCAAATGGGATACTCTTCACACCTTATTGGTCAAGAGTGTGGTTTGCAGAATTAACCAGGATGGGGATAAGAGGTCCTTGGAATCTGCTGGAAGTTGCAGACATCATACATCAGAAGTCAGTAATCCAGCAAGAATTCGAATGACAGCATGGGTCCTGAAAGGGCGCTGCTGATGAAAGAGGGAGTTCCAGGAGAGGGATAGAAATATTCTGCAAAATTGTAAGTTATATACAAGGAAAAGTTACGGAAAGGTATGGAAAGGAGTTTTCTTCTTTTGGGAGGTTCACAATCTGAAGGTAAAAGATATAGTTGCAGTGCTAAATTTTTTTGCTAAAAGGATTCGAAAAGGGACAGGATGTAAGTACCCGGAAGACTCCTGCATGATCAGTTTGTTCGGGATCAAAAACTTGGACAGAATGACTACCTCTAACCCTAGGCTACCTCTAACCCTAGGCTACCTCTAACCCTAGGCTGATCCTAACCCTAGCAACAAAAAGGGTTAATGAATTTAAGCATAATTAAGTATAGGAATTTTATTGGGCTATATTCCCAGATAAAATAATTCTAGACCCAGTCCATTTATTTTTTGCCTAAGATAGCAACTTCTGGTAGCAAGAGATAGTTCTTCCAATGCTGCCAGGTGCAGTTGGTAAGGAGGAGGATCTTTCGTTGCTTCATGGCAGAAGAGCTCTGATTATTATTGAAAAGGTCAAAATACTGGCATTTGACAGAGCAAATGCTAGTAGCATTAAGGGGAAAAAATAAAGGTTCAGCAGCCTCAAGGGCTACTGTTGCTAGATGGTTAAAACTGACTAGTGCAAAGTCATATGTTAGTAAGGGAGTGACTCCCCCTGTTGTGTCAGCTCGCTTCACAAGGGCAATGGGCACATCTTGGGCAGAAAGAACTGGGGCTTCTATAGATGTAAAGCTGCCACACCTTCCTTAAACAGTATAGACTTGATCTACTCTCTGCAAACATCACTCCTTCGGTAGAAGGGTACTCCTTGCAGCATCCCACCCCTAAGGTATAATTACTTGCCTAATCCTCTCCATGTGGTCAAGCTGGAGGATTACTTGGAAAAGCCTACGTTACTTACCGGTAACGTCCTTTTTAGGAATCCTTCAGCTTGACCCAGATGTCAAGGGTTGAAGTTCGGTTACTGTTCTATAACTGAGGTGGGGAGGAAAGGTTGGGGCTTTTAAACTCTGTTCCTGTTTTGTGTTTCCTCCCAGGGGGTGGAGCATAATATCTCGATGTGGTCAAGCTGAAGGATTCCTAAAAAGGATGTTACCGGTAAGTAACGTAGGCTTTTATACCTTCCCACCTGTGCTGCTCTGGGGTAACAATACTCCTTCGCAACAAATGCAAGGAACAGAAGTCACGCCCATTAAAATGAGTGGGCTCATTCCTATCTAAAGCGCTGGGGCATGGGAAACACAGCATGCAGTGCCTGGCACACAACACAGCCTATGGGCATAGCGGGCAAAGTAACTGTGCTGTCTTACATTGCCCTTAGATATCGTCTCTGCTCTCCTCCTTTATGTCAGTGCCTGGGGCGTCCTCCCTGTTTGCCTCTTTTTGTCACCACCAAGTTCCGGGAATCACCCGTTGCCTTATTGCAGGTGTTGGCCACTTGCCTTGCCAGAGGGCCTGCTGGAGCCACCTGTGGCCACTCCACAGTTTAGAAAGGTGTGTAGAGCAAACTTTCATCCACCCTATAGTCTTTTATACTTTATTGCTGGGTAAAGTGGCTTTTGGTCCCCCTTTTTTTTAAAGGGATTGACCACCCAATAAAAATAATGGTACTCCCCTTTTGTCCCCTGTAGCAACTTACTGAAATGCTGGGTCACTGCCCATGCCACTCAGGCCCGAACTTTGGTTGTAATTGATGGTGTGTCGTGCTTGCAAACCTGCCATCACTACTAACAGGAGTGCTGCGCTGCATTCATTGTAGTTGAGAGGGAGGGCCAAGGCCTGACAAGCCCCTCCATTGTAGCCGACGTATAGGGATAGGGACGCTCCTCTGATGGTGGGGGACATGAGTCGGCACAGAAGTGCCAGTGAATGGAGTTCGGGTCCAGGGCAGCAGTGGAATGCGATCCAGCAATCTGGTGGGTTTGCCGATCTCTGTACCGATCAGCTGGGGGGGGGGGGGGTGCAAAAGGTGTAAGCACCCTTTTGTTATTTTTATTGTCTGGTCAATTTTTTTAATGAGCACCAAAACCCACTTTACAAAGCAGGAGCAGGCAAGTTTAAAAGACTATACCGCTTGGAAGCAAGTTTTCCGTAAATACCCTCAGCTCCACAGATGGCTCCAGCAGGCCCTCTGGCAGGGCAAGTGGCCAGCCTCCTCCAGACAACGGGTGGTTTCTGGAACTTTGGGGGCTAGGACCGATCAGCTCCATGGGATGAAAGATGTGTAAACTTTTTGTCATTCTTATTTAGGTGGTCAATTCCTTTTGTAGAGCCTGTTTAATCCCTGTAATGTGGGCTGTGCATATCAGGTTCCTGAATTCCATGTTTGTTCCATTTCTTTGTTGTGCAGGTCTCGGCTGTGTTTGTTCTGTCCTGTAACGTTTGTGGGATTCCTCTACCTGCTGAGCAGCAGCGGAGTACCCGGAAATGGAAGGAATACATGTCCAGGAAACCCAAAGACATCAAAGGCAGGGATTATTGATTTCCTGTTTATAAATACTGTAATAGTGAAGAATTCTGCCTTATGGTGGCCACAAAAGTCTTAAAGGAGCCACACCACTCAACCCTGTTAGCTTGCAGACAAACCTAAATTCTGTCTCTAAACTTGGTTAAAAACAGAGGGCTTGGTCACACACATCTGCAGAAGTCTGCTGAAGCTGCATCACCAAGCGCCAAGGTGGCTTTGAGGGGTGCAGTTCTAACTCTAATCTCTGAGAGCCCCATTTGGGACATACAATGCAATAGATAAATTGGGAGCAGGCTTACCTGAGGTTGCCCTAAACCTCAAGTGCAGCCCATGGGGTGGAAGGGTCGAAGACCTTGCTATTATGGTGGCCACACAAGCATTGCTTCAATTGGACTGGGTGGACTTCTCAGGTTCTTTTCTGGGAGCTTGAGGTTGCACAAGAGAAAAAGAGTTGATTTGCATGTCTCCGCCTACTCACTAAGAATAATGGATCCATCTTTTTGTTCTTGTCCTGTATGTGGCATGTAAATACTTTGTTTTAAAGTTATTTTACATTTTTGATCCGCTTTAAAGTGGACCAATCACCAGGATTTTGACAATCCTGGTGATTGGTCCTCTTACATTGCCGGCTGTGAGAATCCCCCCCAGATTGGCCACATCACTTACCTTTTTTGCCATTCCCACAGCGCACGCACGGGAGCTCGTCTAATCCATGCTTTATCACTTGTATATTAATGCATGGCATAAAGCGTTGGTTTAGACAGAGCCTCAGCATAGGGAGCAGGGGAAGCGGTATCCCCAGTGTCCCTGTAGAGCGTTTTCCCCTGCGCGTTCATCTGAATGGCTGGGCCCAGGAGTGTGCACAACTGCAGGAATGTGGCCTGCAATCACAGTAAAGGCGGGTAAGTAAGGTGATTGCTGGAGATCGGGGGGGGGGCTCACGCACTGGGGATTACCGAATCTGGATGCCCCAGGGACACTTAGTCAGCTGGCCCTGAAGTCTTTTATACTCCAGTGCCAGACCAGCCAGATGATTGTCCCACTTTAAAGTGTTTCAGCAGACAAAATAACCTTACCTTTTATCCGGTGCCGCTGAACGGTGCAGGTGTGGGAATTAGGAACTCCCCTAATCTCACAATCCGCACCCCACCTTAGCCTAACCATGGGGGACGGGTTTGATCGAGGGATGGGATCGCAGCTCGCCATCAATCACAGTTACGCTGTCAACATGTAGGCATAGACCTGACACGTGTGCGTCTCTGGATGGAGTTGGATTGTGGGCAGCAGTGTGGTCTCAGCTACAGAGATCAGGTGAGTTCCTGATCCACAGACATGCACTGATCAGTGGCGGGGGACAAAAGGTAAGTTGACCTTTTTTTATTTTGCCTGCTGAACTTAAAATGGAACAAAAATGTGGTTGGCCCTGAAATATAAAAGATTTCAGGGGTCCACTGCTTGGCTTCCCCATGGGAATCCCAAATTGGGATGCCCCGCTATGTGAAACACCCCCAGATGACCCCACAATTCACCTGCTCCCTGGCTCCCTCGCTGATGTAAACATCGGTCAGCTGCATCCCCTGCATCTTTGGGCTTTGTGCTCCCTCCCGCATCCAGCCATTCACATAGGCTGGCTGCCGGAGATCGTCTGCTGCTTGGGAATCGGCCATTTTCGCTCCTTAAACTGTTTGCCAAAGATTACATATGCACAGTAAACAGTTCTGATTGGATAAGAGCCTGCATATGTACTGCAAAACCTGGGAAAGTTGCGTTTGTATGGACAATCTGGTGTTTTTAACACAGCGGGGCACTTCACACTGGGATGCATCCGGAGCCCCGAACAGAACAAGTCAAAATCCTGGGTTTTGTTCCACTGTATAAAATAAGCCCCTTGCCTTTCTGTTATAACCAAAGCTATACCATTGAATAGAAAAGCTATGGGTGTGCCAATGTGAACCCAAAAGGTGTCATTGGTGCCCTAACCATAAAGTGGTCCTAACCCTGCCTCCACTCACAGTAGTTAATGTGGAGTTGTCCTTCCATAATTATGAATATGGCGAATATGGAACCTCACGTAGCCTGTATTAGTAATACTTTCATTTTGTTTTAGTTCCAGGGGTTAATCTTAAAGGGGAATACTGCAGTTACTACTTCTTGATTCAAGGGGAGCAGAATGGTGTGTGCAAGGCAACCATGCTTAATTCCTCCAATCAAATTAACGGCGCTGCCTCTCTTGTGCTGTTACATCAGCGGCTCCAAAATAAGCTTATACTGGACACCACAGGTAAGCACACTGATCTACTGTACCAAGAATTAAAGTGGACCTAAATGCGTATAAATGAGTTGGCCCTCTAATTTCCTGATTTAGGGTTGTAAGAGGTGCTATTAGAGACCTGCACATGTGCTGTGGGATTGAGATGCATATACAGGGAAACCTTGAGGCTTCACACAGCATGGCACCCTGAATCGGGATGCCCCTTATACAGGCCTTACAGTCTAGGTCCAGGCAAAACTGTTTGGTTTGCTTCCTGAGGTAGCAGCATTGTCCTTTTTGTAGCAAATTGTACGTTAACCTGTATATAAATAGACTCAGAAGTCTTAAAGCAGACCTCCAGCCCAAAAGGACTTGAGGTCTACTTACTTCCCAACCCACCTTAGCCCATCCTGATTTGGGATACCCCACTGGCTAAAAAAAGAAAACTCCTAAAATCGGGCAAAATACCCTTCCAGGTCCAAGTTCCTGTGCTTTTCATGCATAATTACATGACCACAAGTGACCAATGAGGTTTGTCGGGCAATCGTTCACAGCCACCAGGCAAACTCGCTCTTTGTCGGAGCAATAAAAGTGAGTGTCGCAGGAATGAGGGGCGGTGGAAGGTTAAAGCAGACCAAATGCCATTTGGTCGATTGGCTGATCTCAAATTTGCCGGGTGACAAAACCTCCCTCTAGCCGCATCCCCCGGTTCCCTAGAGCAGCGGTTCTCAACCTGGGGGTCGAATGACCGAAACACAGTCGCCTAAAGCCATCGGAAAATACATATATTCTAAGCATACAGCACGTCCTGCTCCATCTATAATAATTACACATGGGTAATACTCCGCCAGAGGGCGCTGTTCACTGCAGACATGCAAAAACAGGCTCCTCCCGCCCCTTCATATACCCAGGGACCTCCCACAAATCCCCAGATTTCTCTGCAGTGCTGAACTGCGAAGACATGAAGTATCACGCTCTCGCAGGCGAGCTGGGCTTTACAGCCCGTGGCCCTGTGGGACTATTTCCACCCGTCCTCTTTATGAAGAATATGCCTCCCAGCCTGGGCTGCGTTGGTCGGGTAAAGGTAGGCAGCACCTTGTATGCTTAACGGAGCCATGCTCCACCGCAATCCCCCACCGCAATCCCCCACCATAGGGTAGGCGGTTAGGCTGATGGTGAGCCTCTAGTGGATGCCCCTCCCGCATTGTTGCCCGTGCCCCTTACAGAGTTAATCCCTGGACGCAGGTCCGCTTCTCCCTCGCTTCCTCCCGTAGCTCGGGGGAAAAGAAAGGGGGGGGGGGTATGTGTGGCAGTCCTAGTGTAATGTAACACGTTTAAGGCCTTTTGATCTTTCATTGTACTTGGGTGTCAGTGTCGCGCTCCTTGCTCCACGGAAGTTTATGGTTGCGAGCCTGTTTGTCCTTCATTACATGAGTGTACTGCCCAGTCGGCAGCATCATTGTCTAGCGTTACAGCAACTTTATGTATGGGCGTACTACCCACTACTACTTTTTCACTTTTCGTTGGTTAGAGCTTCGCGCTCTTTGGGGGAGGCGGGGACTCGGCATGACGCGTCCCGCGTAACAGCCAGATCAGGCCCGCCCCTCGAGGTTCGCTTGGCGCCATTTTGATGGTCTTCGCGCGCGCGTGGTTGCGATCCGCCTCCTCCCTTGGTCATGTAACATAGTAACATAGTATGTAAGGCTGAATAAAGACTTTAGTCCATCCAGTTCAGCCTGTCTAACTCCTTCCAGTGGTCTAGAAGCCATAGGTGGAAATGTTATTACATGCCAGGAAGGCATCAAGGCCACTTTTGAACGTTTTTACTGTATCCATCATTACTACCTCCTATGTAAGTGCCCTCCGGGGCGGTTTTTGTTCCTATGATTCTTTTATTCGAGCTGCGCATGGCACTGACACCCCCCCCCCCCCCCATCCCATTATGTCTTTCAGACGCCAGGATTTCGGTGGCTTCTCCCGGCCTGACATATATTATAGCGGGTCCACATAACAAATTCTCCCACTTCCTAGCGGGTCTTGGGGCATCCAGGGTTGCCTATTGCGTAAATCCCTGCGGGCATACTGCTCAGATAATCACCATATGGAGGCATCTCAGAATTATGTACCCGGGGTCCCCCCATGCTGATGTGACAGAGCACGGGTCTGCGGACCGTGTGCTGAACAGGCACTGATCCTGCAATCAGGTTGGCCAGTGGCTGCACCTCCCTTCAATACACCTGTCTCCCCGGACCTAAACCTCTCTCCTGATGAGTCTCACTGCCTACGCCTGAGCAGGTGCTGTCTACATTAGCGGAGCGTATGGGCCCTGGAAAGCAGCGGTCCCTGACGCCTCCTGGTTCTCCGGTTCCTAACGAAACCGATGAATCTGCTGCTATGCAGGACCTGGATCCTTCTGATGAAGGTGAGCTATTCTCCGATTCGGGCACCTCGGATGGGATGCCCTGGAGCCATGATGATTCTGGCCCCGGTTCTTGGGGCCTGTGTGACACTGATGAACTACTTACAAAGATCTTTGAGGTTTTGTCAATCTCTCCTCCCGGAGAAGCTTCCAAGCCTAAGAGGGAGAGTTTCCACACAGCGACACCGCGCTTGGAATTTCTGGAACAGGAGCATTTCCAGGCTCTTATATCCAAAGAATGGGATTCGCCTTGTAAACTTACAGGGGTTCCAGGGGTTTGGGATTGGAAGTACCCTTTTCCCCCTGATGTGGTTAATTTTTGGTCAGTACCTCCCGTGGTGGATTATAGGGGTTACTAACCCCCCCCCTTCATGACTGCCCCTCATTATCGTACCCTTCGGGATGCTGAGGACGGGGCATTGACAGACTGGCTTCCCACGCCTTTTCGTGTGCAGGGACGGCTCTGCGCCCGGTCTGTGCCGCGGCCATCACTGCGGTGGCCGCCAGGACTCTCATTAGAAAACTACTTGATCACCGACCTGAGGACCTCCCCTGGGAGGTATTTAATGCGCTCTCAGACTGTGATGTGTTTGTGAGGTTCATCCTCTCAGCACTGGATGACACCATTAACATGTGTGCTAGAACCTCTGCCCTTGTGGTAGCTATCCGCCGCCTGGTCTGGCTGCGACAATGGGGTGCTGACGATGATACGAAAAAGGCTCTTACTGGCCTTCCTTTCAGAGGACGGCGTCTATTTGGGGCCCGTCTGGACCTTTTTGGAAAAAAGGGTAAGGCACCTCTACGCAGAAGGCCGTCTCGGCCTCCTCGGGGCAGGGACACCCCTCCCCCTCCCTACGTTAGTGTCAAGCACGAACCTGAGGTGTGCTTCCAACTGTTCGGTGTGGATTTCCACCACGGGGTGGGCAGGCAACGCCCTGGGCCCTCTGGCAGGACTAAGTCCAAATCTGCCAAGACTTCCCAAGCATGAAGGGACGCCCTCGCCCTTCTGGGCGAGGAGACTGCTACAGCAGCTGACTCCTATCTAGGAATGTATCGTCTCCTTCTGGTGGTTCCTGGAGGTAGTTCCCCTGGACACAAGATAGCATTTGCTAGGCGGCCCCCCTCAGTGGTTGTCAGGGTGCTTCTAGCCCCTGTTTTCCCCTCAGGAATTGGTGCAGGCCGTACTAGGCCTACAGAGTTTGGGCTTACTTACAGGTTGCCCTTAACAGAATGGGGCTGTTGCCTCTATATTAACCTTCCTCCTTCCCTCAACAGTATGAGGCAGTCTGGGCCACGCTGGCCTATGGTAGGCCTGGCAATTCTACTCTCACAGGTAGTCCCTATATGACATCTCTGTCTTGGGACACAGGCGCCCTGTGCAAGGGGGGCTTCCGGCCTCCTGTGGAGTTCTAGATCTTCTTAGTTCCCCCTGTGTCTGCTGGACACCAAGACCGTTACTAGGCATGTTGCAGGACCAACCCTGTGGATTGAGGCATTGTTTGTGGCCTCTCTTTCGCTCCCAGGCTACTCACCATGGCGCGAATGGGGGTGTTGTCTCGGACATGCCTGGGGGGGCGTCCGCATTAGGATCTACCGGGTCGTCTTTCCTTACTCCCGAATCTCTACGTCCGGCCGAGTGGATTGGTCGGCCGGCGGTGTCCCCTGGGAGTTACTGGCTGGGTGCTCAGTCACCTCTATCCCTCATGGTCCCTTATCCGCTATCTCCATTCCTTGGATTCGGTTCAGGCTTGAGCCTTCTTCCTTGGCCACAAGTGGACTCCTGGTTACGGGGGCTCTGCCCCCCTTTGCTGACATCTTACTTTCACCAGGCAGGATTGCAGCTGGTGGGCCCGTTGGTGGCGTATCAGATGATGTCCCTTATATACCGGCACAGTAGGTTATTGATCCTACATGGGGTTCCAGCACCCCTGTGACTTGGTCTGTGCTCATTCCCCCTTGGTAAGGTGGTTCCTCTTGAGCTGATCGTATTCAAGGGCCCTGTCGGGGGGCACCCGCTTCTTTGCTTGCATCTTCCTGTGAATGGTCACCTTGGGTACCAGGTCTCGCAGGTTGGCGGGGGGGGGGGGGGGAATTTCTTCCAAAACCCCCCGTGGTTCCTAGGTAGGGTCCCTTAGAGGGTCCATCTTACCTACTGGTTTGTTGAAGCGGTGAGCCTTCCGTTGACTCTATACGGCTGGACTTCTCCTCTTCTAGGACCTGTCTATTTGGGGACTCTTGGCCTGTTGGAAGACATTGGCCTGTTTTATTATTGGTCTGGAGCTTGAAGCAGGATGATCCCTCTGGAGGGTTCCTGATTTGGGCGGGGGTCTACGCCCCCTGCTTCTCAGCGGTATTCGCTCCAATGGATGCCTTCAGTGGCAGGTTATGCTATCCTGGTGTCGCTCTGAGAGCCAACTAGGGTGGCTCTGTTGGGTCTTGCTTATACCACAGGGGCTCCGCCCTTGTTTTTACTGTCCCAGAATATTCTGAGTCTTTTCATGGGGGCTTAGTAAAATTATGCATAGACTTTCTATTTTATATGCCTTCTCTTCGTTCACCCTACTATGTGGGGTTCTGCGCACGGTTGTGCTGATAAAGAGACCCGTGAGATTGATGGCCCCTGGGTGGCCTAGTGAACTGTGGTTCGCAGATGCTTCTGCTGAGGTCTGCTGACCTGTACGCTCTCTCAGGAGTGCGGTTCTGCCCTTGTCAGGCCCCTTCTTTTGTCGTCCCAATCTACAGACGCTAGTCTGGGGCTTGACAGCTGATTCAATCACCCCTTGGAGACGGGCTTATCTTCTGGGTGACTTGGTATATGGGGGGCTAGGAGCAAGCTTCCTTGGCTTCCTCTTCCTCTGTCTATTGTGGTTTATGGTGTACCCATATTGATTGGCATGAGTCTTGGTCTCTCCCCTGTTGGACGTTCTCGGTTCCCAGGGTTCTAGAGTCATTACAGCATAGGTTGGGGTTGGCTCCCCATCTAGGTACTCTGAAGGTTCAGGTTCTGTCCTGGCTGTCTTCCTGTAGGAGTCTGGTTCTGTCTTCCTTGTGAGGAGTTCTCTTGGGGATTGCTTAGGTGCATCTCCCAAGTAGTTCTGTGGTCCCTGTTGGGATCAATTTTCATTCTGTTTGCCCTGCGGATTGTTCCCTTGGGACTTATTCTGGATGCTGCCTGAGCTGTTTTGTAGTCCAAGTCGCTTCTCCGGGGGCTCTTGCTTCAGTCAGACGTTTGCCTGAGAAGGTGGACCTGAGATATATATATCTCATATATATATATATATATATATATATACACATGGTATATATACCATGTATACCATGTATATATATACCATGACGTGGTGGTATTCCGCCTTACGCCGGACCCCTTGTCCAAGTGGTGTTTTATGATCATTATTTAAGTCCTTTTAGTCTGCCTATGGGCCTTATTCTTAATAATGCTGAAGTAAGGGGTCTACATTTCCTCAACAGGTGTTGAAATTTTCCTGGTTGTTTTCTTGTCCCTTAGGGGGACTGATGCCCTTTGCCCGCTTGATCTCGTTTGCTTCCAGGGCCAATGCGCCCTTTGGACTGATCTTACTTGGATGGTTGCCTTCCTGGTCCTGAGTAAAGGCTTCGGCTTCTTGCTGATCCTTGTTAATGAAGGGGTCAGTAACTTCGCCTGTCTGACGGGAGACCAGTTTTCATTTCCCCGTTGGGGAAAGTTCTAAGTTATACCAAGGCTTCTGTTGCCTGTGGGCTGGTTGGGCCGTTACACTGGCCTATTCCTTTTAGGGGGAAGATTCTCCCTCTCTCGTTTATTCCGTTATATTGGTGTTTGGGTACCTTTGGCCCTTCAGCACCAGGTTTTCTGTTGAATAAGTTGCTAGACCGCTGCTTGTCTCTGTTCATACCTTTTCAAAGGTTTTGTTATGGGATTGACATTAGAGCCTTTGCTCATGTCGTACTTGGTAGCAAAGTTTTGCAGGTGACAGCGCCTTTACTGTCTGCTGTGCCTTTTCTTGGGGGGATCCCACCCTACTTTATGGACACTGCTATTGGATGTCCCATGTGTAATTATTATAGATGGAGCAGGACGTGCTGTATGCTTAGAATAATACAATTCTGTGAAATACTCACCTGTAGAATTGGTATTATACGCATACAGCACGTCCTGCTCCACCCCACCCTGGTTTTACATTTTTCTGGATCCCCTGTATGGTGATTGTTATCATTGCTATTGTTACCAGTTTGGTGGTTGGTTTCTCCCGGCTTCTTTTCTCACTGCTTTTCAATACTGGGGATTTGTGGGAGGTCCCTGGGTATATGAAGGGCCGGAAGGAGCCTGTTTTTGCATGTCTGCAGTGAACAGCGCCCTCTGGCGGAGGATTACCCACGTGTAATTATTATAGATGGAGCAGGACATGCTGTATGCGTATAATACCAGTTCTACAGGTGAGTATTTCACAGAATTGTATTTTCCAAGGCTTTAGCCGCTGAGAAGTCGAGCTACCGTCTGCAGCAGCGCTATTCAGCTGTAACGCACGCCGTTATGGATGCGCGTTCTAAACTGAATGCCTGTGCGCAAACGTGATTGCATCATCCGTCCGGCTAAGGGGCGGGGGGAATTCTCCACAGTCCATAGCAGCACATTACGTGTGTTCGGCGCTTGTTGATGTCATCAGTGGGCGGACGCAGCAAGCATCGGAGGACAGAAGCCTAGGAGGCGGAGAGGAGGAGAGGCAAAAGAGCCTGTGAGACAGCCTGCTGGTGTAAAAAAGGTTAATAATGTAAAAACAGTACACACACCATACACACAATACTGTGTAAGTGTAAGGTGCTTTGTGTGTAATCATTACACAAAGCAGCTTTAACGTACACAAAGCACCATACATTTACACAGTGTGAACTACATCGGTCTTATACCCCTTTCAGTGGCAAGCACGTAGTTTCTACGTGCTTGCTTCTACTCCACTTAAGTGCCAAGCACGTAGAATCTACGTGCTTGACTTCCCCCCCCTGCTAGTAAAAAAAATACAAATCACAAATACTCACCTGACCCCTCGTTGGATCCGGCTGGGTCTCCTCTTTAATCGGATGGCTCCAGGAGAGCCCCTGGAATAGGCCCCCCCCCCCGTTTTGGCAGCAGCAGCTGCTAACTGTAAAAGAAAAAAAAAATAAAAATGACATTTACTTACCTGCAGTCGCGCTGCCTCCCTCCGGGTCTCCTCTTCACTGGGGGGGCCTCCGATCGCCCCCCCCCAGCCTCTTCAGCTTCAGGGGAGAGCCTGAAAGGGCTCTCTCCTGACGGGCGCCGCCATCTTGTTGTTAAGCCTTTGGGGCGGGGCTTATGACGTCACTCCCGGGCCTCTTGCTGCCTCTCCTCGGCTCAGCTGTCAGATGCCCTGGTGATCGCTGGGCAGAGCAGTGGAGGGGTAGGGGATGCTCTGATCCCCTCCTCTGGCCAGCGATCACCAGGGCATTTGACAGCTGATCTACACAGGAGCTGACAATCGGGTGAGGTAAGTAAAGTAAAAAAAAAACTTTTTTTTTTTTTTTTTTTTTTAATAAATGACATTTTTGTGTGTGTTTTTTTTTTTTTATGTTAACCCTTTGTGAACTGGTAAGGGGTCCATGAGACCCCTTATACCAGTTCACAAGGCTGGGGTCTGGCAAGCCACCTGCAACTAGCGGGTGGCTTGCCATTAACCCCCGCGCCCCCAATTACCTGCCTCCCCAAAGCCTGAAGAAGAGCCCGGGCCCACACAGGGTATGTGGGCTCGTAGGCTGCAGGGTGGGGGGCCATTTTTAAGGGTTAGGGTTAGCTTAACCCTAACCCTTATAATTAAAAAAAAATGGGTTCCCCTCTACGTAATTGTTTTTATTTTTAAGGGTTAGGGTTAGCCTAACCCTAACCCTTAAAATTAAAAATAAAAAGTCCTTTTTTATTTTTACGGGTTAGGCTAACCCTAACCCTTAAAAAAAAAAAAAAAAAAAAAAAAAAAAATGACATGGGGGGGGGGGGGGGGGGTCTCCATTTTTTGGGGGGAATTTTTATTTTTGTATATTTTTTTATTTTTAAGGGTTAGGGTTAGCCTAACCCTAACCCTTAAAATTCCCCCAAAAAAGGGGGGAACCTATGTAATTTTTTGGGGGATTTTTGAGGGTTAGGGTTAGCCTAACCCTAAACCCTTAAAATTACCCCCAAAAATGCCCCCCCCCCCAGAAGGGGGGACCCTATGTCATTTTTTTTTTTAATTAACCCCTTATGTTTATAGTGTGGATAGTAGTTGTATTTTATTTGTAAATGTAATAAAGTGCTCTTTTCAATTTGGGGGGTCTCCAGGGCAAGAATGGGGGGGCTACCGATACATATGTGGTACCGTTGTAATCGGGAGAAATGGGGCTATCACATGCAATATGGTTTTCATTAAAAAAAAAAAAAGTTTTATTTAAAATAAAGGAGACAATTGTTTAAAAATATATATATTTTTTTTTGTTTGTTTTTTTAAGCAGAAATATTCAAAAAACAGTAGAAAAATTACAAACAAGACATTTCATGTTAAAGCCTAAACTCTGCTGCAAAAAATGTATATGTAATGTATAAAATTTTTCTGGAAATTCCAGCAAAAATCACGGTTAATCATGCCGCAAAATGGGGAAAAATGACCTGTCAACAGAGGGTGACAAAACTTCAAGTAGGCTGACAATTAAAAGGGTTAATAGTACCTATGGATGTTGGGTATTGTTCTGCTCGGGGGACCTTGCGCTTTCAGATTTAGCTTGTTTTTTCTTGTTTGCATATTGATATTTTAGGAAAACATGGTTTTTATTCTGCTTTTTTATGATTGTTTTTAGGGAAACCCTGTGCAACCTAAGAATTCTTCAATGGATAACTTCCAGAAAGATGAGCCCACTACAACAAGCTCAGTACTCTTAGAAAGCTTAACATGTGTACTTTCAGGGAATATATGGTTTGTGGGGATATTCTTAATTTAAAGGGTTGTTTTGGTTGAAAAATCGCAAGGTGCGCACTTTGTCTGCAGAGCTGAAATTTTTAAGTAAAATTACCGTTATGCGCATGCTTTACTTTGGGGTGTTTGGCAACTCTACCCTTGACAGTACCTATGCATGTTGGGTATTGTTCTGCTCAGGGGATGTTGCTTTTTCAGATTTTATATGTTTTTTTCTGTTTGCATAGTTTTTTTTTAGGAAAATGTGGCTTTGATTCTTCTTTTTTATTCTTTTTTAGGGAAACTCTGTGCAACCAAAGAATTGATTGAGGGATTACTTCCAGAAAATTGCGCCCATGTCAACAAACCTGGTACGCCTAGAAAGCCTGAGGTGTGTACTTCCAGAGAATATATAGTTTTTGGGGGGGTATTTCAAATTTAAAGGGTTCTTTTTCTGGAAAGACAGCAAGGTGCGCTTAGCGCGGTGCATAGTTGAATTTTATCTGAAAATCTCTTAAAGCGCGGTTTCAGTTTGGGGGAGTCTCCTGGGCAGGAAAGGGTGTCTACCTATACATATGTGGTACCGCTGTAACCGGGATTAATTGGGGTTTCACATGCAATAAGATTTTATTGACAAACTTACATTTTTTATTACAAAAAACACTACAAATTGCAAAAAATAGATTTTGTTTTATTTTTTTGCACATATTTCACCCAAAAGTATTGAGAATACACCTAAAAAATGACAAACAAGACATTTCATGTTAAAGCCCAGACTCTGCTGAAAAAAACAATATATCATTTTCCTGGGAAATCCCTGGAAATCCCTTCAAAAATCACATTTGAACATGGGGAGCGTAAAATAGTGCAAAATGGTCTGGCAACAGAGTGTGACAAAAACTCCAGGTAGGCTGGCAGCGAAAGGGATACTACAAGAGACCACTATAAGATGTAGTTCACACTGTTATCCAATGTATAATTATCTCCCACTATTTTCCTATATTCTGAATGAGGAAACTGCTGAAATCATGGAAGAGAGCTCCCGAGAATCTTGAGTTACCACACAATCTGCCGCAGCCTCCTATTCATTTCAATAAGAGGCGGAGAAATGACAGTTTCCGAAACACGTGCTATGCCATGGTGAAATGTTATTTATTGGAATTAGTAATAAATATTTCTCAACATATAATTATTGTTTTTATGATTAATCACTATGTTTAAATGGTGTTTCATTTGTAGCATTGAGAATACATAATGCATATCAGGTATTTACATTCCGAATCATAGCTGTAGCAAAATTACAGTTTTGAAGTAGCCACCAAAATTATTTTTTTGGTTGGGGTCACCGCAACATGATGAACTGTATTGCGGGGTCACACGATTAGAAAGGTTGAGAACCACTGCCCTAGAGAATTGCTATCCCAAAATTCGGCAAAATACCTAAAGCACTTTTTGAACGCTATTGTGACAATATGACCATACAAGCCCCACGGCTATGCCCCAGCAATATCCCGACCCATGATTGTCTTCTGGCAGAGTTGTCCCCACTTTTCTGGCCAATCAGAGGGACAGATTTTAATGGGAGGTTGCAGTGGGGGTAAGTGAAGGTGGGGTTTGTGGGGGGTACCAGCAATCCGGATGCCTCCCCCACAACTCTCACAATAGCATCCAACATGTTTTCTTTAAAAAACATGGGTGTGGGAGCACTTTTGCCTAATGTCAACCTCCCAAATCTAAGAGGTTCGAAATAGGGCCGACTAGTCATTTTTGACTGGTGGTCTGTTTTAAATATCCATCTTTCATAAAGGGACATTCCAGGGTTATGGTTACATGAGCCTGCTTCCTGCTCTCCCTCCCCCACCCCATACTGGCTCTGGGGGGCTGCATCTTTCATTCAGCCTGCTTTATATTTTTGATAAGCCCAAGTGAACTTTTGTTGGGCCCTCCTCGTTCATGCACGAGTCCTCCCTTTCCTGTTTCAGTCTGTGAAGTCCCTGACAAGTGTAATTTATTGAGGGGACTGTGTTTGACCATGTCGGCAGAGGGGAGCTAGTTTGATAGGGCATTTTAGGAAATACAAAGTGCTTGTGAATGTAAGCTGCAGCACCCTGAAAACTGAAAGAAAATGGGGTAATATAACCTCTTGCTTGGATTGTTCCTTTAAAGTGGACCAACACCCTCCCATGATCGGCCCAGGAATCTATAAGATTCCCGGACCGATCAGACCCCTGACTGCGGGGCACCCCGATCGGGGGTGCCCCGGTGTGTGAAACCCCCCAGAAACCCCTAAATCCCTACCTTATCCACGATCCAGCGGCGCCCGCCGCCGCCTCCCGCGCGTCCCTGCAGCTGGACGCGCACCCGCGCCGGCCGTTTGTGAATGGCCGGCGCAGGCGCGTGCCCTTTAAGAGTGACGCGTGGCGGCGGGCGCGCGCTCTTGTCCGTCGGCGGGGATTGGCAGCGGCGGTCACGTGGGAGCGAGGTGAGTTTTTCGGGGTTTCTGGGGGGTTTCACACAGCGAGGCACCCCCGATCGGGGTGCCCCGCCGAAGTGGACCAAAACCCAGGATAGTCAAAATCCTGGGTGGTGTTCCACTTTAAGGAGAACTTATGGTTGTCGGTCACGGGCCTCTGGTTTTGACTTGGTAGGAGAGGACATGTGCTGCCTCTGTGGCCCTTACCAAGGGCAGCTTGGGACCAGAAATCAACCTGGGATTGTACTTGCCCTAGGCCAGCCTATGAGTTGCTAGGCCTCATCCCTAATATTCTTCCCGCTGGTCATCAAGTGGGTTTTATTGCAGGGATAGATCGTGGGCCAGGCATCTTTTGCTACTCTTAAAGCAATAGCACTAAAGCTGTACTATATTGTAGGGTCAGATAAAGTGGAAGAAGTGGGTGTGGCCCCCTACAGCCATGATGCTGAGGCTATAGTGTTGCATTGGCATGAGCTGTGGGGTACAATGGGACCAGATATGGGAAGAGGGGTTGCGAAGGAAGCGAGGAGTAGAAATGGGAGTGAAATGGGAGGAATACTTCAATTCCACCACAGGCTCTGGGTGAGGAGTGCTGGGGGTCACACCCAGCCCGGCATGCCCCAAACCAGTGCAGCGCACCAGTAATTCTCCCTGTTCTCCTTTTGACCAGTCCACCTTTGGCCCCACCAGTTTAACCATATCCTTTTGTATTTTAGACTTCGATGCATTAAGCGGTCTTCCCCATTTTGATGGCAATCAGATTCTGAAGCGGGAGAAGCTGCTGGCTCGTGCTCAGGCGCAGGCGATGGAGAAATTTTTCAGTACGTACACAATGACATTGTTTTATCACATCTGTCACCTTCACCTTTATTCTTAATTTAACAACACACTTGTATGTTTAAGAAAGAACAGATGCTGCTCAACAGATCACGCCTGCAAATATTAACTCCTTGAGGACCTTGTTAAGACTTACCCGGGAGGCTGTTTTCAGTATCTATGAAAGTAAACTGTCAAGTGATGGAATAAGATGTGCAGCTGATAACCTGCCAAATCCTGGAGCACCGTCTGCTGGTAAGGGTTCAGCTTTAGCATTTTTTAATAAGTTTAAAATTGTGCAGCTGACTGTAGGCTTGTTGTCCATCAACTTAAACTCTCCCTGACAACTCTTAAAACTATCCTGGTAATTGGCCCCTGCCTTGGGGCATCTCGGTTTGTGCCTCATGCACAGGGCTATCCGAAGCCTGGACATGGGGAGTGCGCACAGGTTCAGAGAAGCCAAGGAATACCGCCTCTTCGGAGATCGCTTCGTGGGACTCGCCCGGACCAGGCAAGATCACCGGCACCCCGGGGGAGTTTCAAACATCGGGGCATCCGACATTGGATCTTGTAGATTCCAGGCCAGCCGCCGGGGTGGTTGGTCCACTTTAAGATGCTTGCCCCTTTGTGCGCCGGAGTCGCTTGCCCCTTTGTGCGCCGGAGTCGCTTGCCCCTTTGTGCGCCCTGTCCGGCTTGAGGGCCTAACTGTTATAGTGATTGGATTATAGTGATTGGGTAGAAATGTATTGGAATAACGCTGAAATCAGGCAGGTTTTAATTCCTCTGTCCCGTGTCCTTGATTAAAGAAGACCTACACAGTCCATGGGCATAGTTTCCCCCTTCACTATTCAAAACCATGACCCTTTTGCTACAGGGTGCTATCCTTTTGCTGCCGGTATATTCCAAGTATACAGCACGTCCTGCTCCAGAAGATTCCTTACACATGGGTTATACATCCACAAGATGGCGCTGGACTGCAGACAACAGCTTGTGGCTCCTCCCGGCCCTATATAAGTCGGGGACCTCCCACAAATTCCCCAGTTTCTTTCTGCAGTCTGGTCTTATATGCCTGCAGGACTATTCCCACCCGTTCCGTACCATATACTGCCTCCCAGCCTCGGCTGACAAGGTTCGGGTGAAGGTAGGTTAGTAGCACCAGTTAAAGAGGTGCTGAAGAGCTAGGCTCCTACCGCAGTCCCTGCTTTGACAGGCTGATGGTGAGCCTTTTGGGATGCCCCACTGCTTCTTGGGTGTTGCCAGGTTATCCTGTGCAGTTACCCTTACCATAGGTGTCCCTTCCCCCTCACTTCTCCCATTTTCCCCTGGACGTTCTATCCCCCGGGAATCCTTTATGTTAATGGGGGGGGGGCTCTCTCGCTCTCTCTCCGGGGAGTGTTCCGTGATATATGTCTGTGTTTTATTTTTCGATGTATTTATACTGTAAAACGGCGCTGCCGTGGGCTTGTACTGTGCTCCGCGGACGGCGGCGCCATTCTCCTCAGAGCTGTCGGGGCCCCATTGGCCGGCAAGATCACGTGGGCGCGTTTTCACGCTTTTTTTTGGGGGGGGGGGGGGCGGGCTATGGGGATGATGTTTTTTACATCACATCTCATAGGAGGCCCGCCCCTCGAGGTCTGCGGACGCCATTTTGTCTTCCCTTGCTGTGTGTGCTGCTGGCTCCCGCGGTCCGTGAGTAACCCCGGGGGGATGGAATTTTTCTATTTCTTCTGCATTATCTCATGGGAATGTCCATTATGTCTTTCAGGCGGGTTAAAACTTCGGCACTGTGGTTTCTCCCTCCATTACTCCCACTTCCCTAGCGGGTCATTGGGGCATCCCGAGTAGCTATTATTAGCGTTAACCCTCACTGGCCTGTTGTGCCACGATAATCACCATATGGAGGCTTCTGGGGATGATGTGCTTGGGGTTCCTCCGGGACAAGCCCGGCTATGTGTTGCGTGTGGGGTATCCCCTATCGCCCAGCAGGTGCTCGCGCTGCAGTCTGGGTCGCCTGCTGCTGGGCCTAGTGCTGCGCCCCCTCTGGCTGCGCCTACCCCCCCCCCCCCCACGCTTACATCTGACCCCCAGTGGGGGGCACGCTAGTGGGGAGTCTCGACCTGATTTGGCTGCACGGGTGGCCAGCATTGAAAAACATATTGCTGTTACTGCTCCGTGTAAGGCTTCTGCTAAGAAGCGGCATTTATCACCCGCGGGTTCCCTCTTCCCTGTTGAAGCTGAGGAATTTTTTGACATTACTGGTTATTCCTCCCTGGAGGAGGGGGGAGTTATTCTCTGATTCAGTCATCTGAGGAACAGCCTAGGCTTTATGGTAGTACCGGGTCTCCCTTTGGAGAAGACCCATGGTCCTCAGATGACACTGACAGGCTTTTGGCTCATACGGTTAAACCACATTTGGAGTTTCCTGAGCAGACTCACTTTAATAATCTGATGCTCAAAGAATGGGAACGGCCTAGCAAGCTCCCTGGGATAAGAGGTATCCCTTTCCTGCTGAGGTGATTAAGCATTGGTCATGTCCTCCCGAGGTGGACACGCCCGTTCTGGGGCTGTCCAATACATCTGTCATGCATTCCCCTGACACTACTACCCTGAGGGATGGTGGGGACCGGCGCATGGACCAGCTGGCTTGTCATGCCTTTGCCTGTGTGGGGACCACGCTACGCCGTTTGTGCCTCTGCCATTACAGCTATATCTCTTCTGCTTTGTTATGAATTTGTTGCATGTTCTATCTGCCATGGATGATGCCATTAGAATGTGTGGGAGGACTTCTGCCCTGTTGGTGGCTATACGCCGCTCTGTTTGGCTGCGTCAGTGGGTAGCTGATAATGCTGCTAAGAAGGCTCTCACTGGCTTTCCCTTTAAGGAGCTGCGCCTCTTTGGTGAACGCTTGGACTTGTTTGCCAGGGGCGGCAGGTTACCTCAACGTAGGAGGCCGTCCCAGTCCTTTAGGGAGACCGGATCCCTTCTCCCTTCCTTTCGTGGTTCCAGAATTGGTCGTGGATTATCCCTTCCTGGGGCTCGCAGAGACTATTGGGGAAGGAGCAGAGGACGTGGCCGCCCTGGCTCCTCCTGGAGTCCCAAGCCTAAGTCCTCCCCCAAGCCCCCTCAGGCATGAAGGGGCGCCCTCACCCATCCGGGTGGGGGGACGGCTTCGGGTCTTTGCTCACGTTTGGAGGCTTCATGTCTCAGACCGGTGGATTCAGGAGGTAGTATCCTCTGGTTACAAGATAGCGTTTGCAGCCTGGCCACCCCCAAGATTCGTCAAATCCCGGATGGCTCAAAACCCCTTGTCAGCACAGGGTTTGTGCCGTGCTGTCCAAAACCTTCTGGAGTTGGGGGTCATCTGCCCGGTGCCTTTAAGGGAAAGGGGCAGAGGCTTCTATTCCAATCTTTTCACTGTTCCCAAAAAGGACGGGTCCCTCAGGCCCATCCTGGATTTAAAACGTCTCAACAAGTTTGTTAGATTCAAGCATTTTCGCATGGAGACACTGCGTTCTGCAGTCAATTCACTGCGCCCGGGCGACTTCATGACCTCTGTAGACATCAAGGACGCTAACCTTCATGTACCTATCTTTCCAGGTCATCAGAAATTCCTCAGGTTCACTCTGGAGGATCAGCACTACCAATTTGTGGCCTTGCCTTTCGGTACCACCTCAGCTCCCAGGGTTTTCACCAAGGTGCTGGCGGGCGTAATGACTCTGCTGAGATCTCAGGGCATTCTCATTCCTTCCTTACTTGGACGACATCCTCATTACGTCTCGGTCCTTCCAGCAGGCAGAGCTGGATACCCAGGCGGTGGTGTCCACACTGGAGTCCTTCGGCTGGGTGATCAATCACCCCAAGTCTTCCCTGTTCCCGTCATTGGTGAGGTCCTTTCTGGGCATCACTCTGGATACATCTCAGGTCAAGATTCTTCTCCCTCAGCAGAAGGTGGAGAGTCTTCAAGCTCAAGCAAGGCTTCTTCTGTCTTGCCCCCATCCCTCCATCCGGCAGGGGATGAAGCTGGTGGGTCTGATGGCGTCTTGCTTCGAGGCGGTTCCATATGCTCAGTTTCACATGAGATCTCTTCAACTTCACCTCTTGTCAGTATGGGATCGGGACCATGTGTCTCTAGATCAGGTGTTTGTTCTGTCCCCTCTGGTCAGGCGGTCTCTCTCGTGGTGGCTAGACTCAAGGAACCTGTTGATGGCAGATCCTTTCTGACCCCTTGCTGGGAGACAGTCACCACGGATGCCAGTCTGACAGGTTGGGGGGGCTTCTGGAAATCCCTGAAGTTCCAGGGTCAGTGGGGCCCTCAGGAGGCCCATACCCCTATCAAAATTCTGGAACTGAGGACGATAAGACTAGTTCTCGCCCAGTTGACTCCACACCTTTGGGGTCGGGCGATTCAGATCCGCTCGGACAACCAGACGGCAGTTGCCTACATCAATCATCAGGGAGGGACCCGGAGCAAGAGGGCCCTCAAGGAATTGTCCCTGATTTTGTCCTGGGCGGAGGAGATTGTCCCCTGCATATCGGCAGTTTACATCCCAGGAGTGGAGAACCTGGAGGCAGACTCCTTGAGCAGGGGGATGTCTCGGCTGGGGGAGTGGTGCCTCAGCAACAAGGTGTTTTGGTCCCTGTGCCGTCGCTGGGGGCAACCGGATGTGGACCTTTTTGTGTCTCGTCACAATCACAAGCTTCCAGTGTTTGTCTTTCTGTCCCAGGATCCTCTGGCCTTGGCCATGGATGCGCTAGCAATGTCTTGGAAAAGGTTTCAGCTCCTCTTTGTGTTTCCTCCGTTCCCTCTGCTGGGCAGGGTGCTGCGCAAGATCTCCCAGGAAGGGGTACCAACCATTCTGGTGGCCCCTGTTGGCCAAGAAGAGTGTGGTTCGCAGACATCGTGCAGTTGGCAGTAGATCAGTTTGCCCTGCCCAAGGTTCCAGATCTGCTCACTCAAGGACAGCTACGCCATCCCAATTTACAAACGCTGGCTTTAGCGGCCTGGCTGCTGAAACCTCCATCTTGATGGAAAAGGGGCTGCCTGCCTCTGTTGTTAGTACCATGATTCAGGCTAGGAAGAAGTCCTCATCATCTATCTACTATAGGGTATGGCATACTTACATTGCCTGGTGTGAGTCTAGCTCGCTTCCCTGTCGGGTGTTTTTTAGCCCAAGGATTCTGGAATTCCTGCAACATGGTTTGGATTTGGGTCTTCAACTTAGTACCCTCAAAGGTCATGTTTCAGCCTTGGCTATTTTCTTCCAAAGATCTTTTGCCAACCATCGTCTGGTTAAGACCTTTTTTCAGGGGGTTACTCACGTGCGTCCTCCTCGTAAGCCTATGTTACCAGTCTGGGATTTGATCTTGGTATTATTGGCCTTGCAGGGGTCTCCCTTTGAGCCCTTGTGTGCGGCCCCTTTGTTTTGACGCTTAAGGTAGCCTTTTTGGTGGCTATCACTTCTGTTAGGCGTGTTTCTGAGTTGGCGGCGCTTTCTTCTCCTTATGTTCAGAGACACCAGGACAAGGTGGTGTTACGTTTTAAGCCAGATTTTCGGCCTAAGGTTGTGTCTGCTTTTCATCTCAATCAGGACGTTGTCTTGCCTTCTCTGTGCCCTAATTCTAGTAACTCTAAAAAGCAGGTATTACATTCTCTGGATGTGGTTAGAACCCTGAAGTTCTATTTGGTGGCTACTGAACCTTTCAGGAAGACTGATGACTGAGACTTTTTGTTCTCCCTTCTGGGCCTAAGAAGGGTTTAGCTCCAGCTAAGTCCACCATCAGCAAGTGGATCCGTCAGGCTGTGTTTCAAGCCTATTCTGCTAAGGGGAAGGAACCTCCTTTCCGCCTTACTGCTCATTCTACTCGTGCTATTGGTGCTTCTTGGGCCTTTCAGCACCAAGCTTCTGTTGAACAAGTTTGCAAGGCCGCTACTTGGTCTTCTGTTCATACCTTTTCTAAGTTTTACAAGGTTGATGTTAGGGCCTCAGCTGATGCTGCTTTTGGCCGCAAAGTTCTGTAGGCGGCAGTGGTTTAAACTGCCTGCTGTTACTTTTGGGGATCCCACCCTACCTTACCGACACTGCCATTGGATGTCCCATGTGTAGGGAATCTTCTGGAGCAGGACATGCTGTATACTTGGAATAATACAATTCTGTGATTACTCACCTGTAGAATTGGTATTTTAAGTATACAGCACGTCCTGCTCTATCCCACCTTTGTTGTCATTATTCTTAGTTACCTCTGTATGGTGATTGTTCATTTGTTATTATTGTTCTCCCGGCTTCTTGTGTTACTGCTTGTAAATACTGGGGAATTTGTGGGAGGTCCCTGACTTATATAGGGCCGGGAGGAGCCACAAGCTGTTTTCTGCAGTCCAGCATCATCTTGTGGATGTATAACCCATGTGTAAGGAATCTTCTGGAGCAGGACGTGCTGTATACTTATACCAATTCTACAGGTGAGTAATCACAGAATTGTATTTTTATGCCCTCACTTGTGAAAATGTTTTTCCAGGATCTCAAGATGCCGTGCTGAAATCATCCGAGTGGCCTGAAAGAAATGTCCTTCAGAATTTGGAGAACTTTGAAAAAATGCGGCAGAGGATCCGGTGAGTAGTTCTAGCCTTTTAAAATCCGTAATAAGCACTGGATGCCTTTGCCAGCCATAATCACTTGTGACCTTGTAACACCTCTTAGGGCTTCTATACTCTCCAGCTCAGCTGAGCAGTTACTGGGCCGGAAGGACGGCCAGAAGGAGGGGCTGACACTGCTGGATGCCAAGGAACTGCTGAAATACTTCACTCCACAAGGCCTAGCCACCGGGGAGCTCCAGCCCTTGCAGGTTCTAAGAGGGTAAGGTTACAAAGGTTTTGTAAAACTCTACGTTAGATCAGCAAGTTTTTATACTTTTCTTTTTTTTCCTGGGTTTATATTTTTGTGTTTCTATAGTAATCAGTACATTTTTATCATTCCCAAAAAGAATATATTATTGGCAACATATAAACAATGATAAACACAGCGCTCAAATTTTTCTAACTGAGTAGAAACAATTGCAATCAAGATGAATTACAAATCTGCTACAACGTGCCAGACTTTCTATCCCGCAAAAAGTCCAAATCTAGGTATAATATGTAATAAGGCACAGAGCAAGCTTTTTCTTAGATCAAAGATGCTGGAAAGGAGAAAATGTCCCACTGTGCATGCACACTTCTTATTGTGCCCTCCACCTTCCGAGAGTACTCTTACCGACTCAGAGTTGAATAGATGCGCAACATTAAATTAGTCTTGAGTGAAAGAAATTGTGACCCACTACTTGGCGAGCATTTCCAGGCACAGATAAACCTGATACCAATCCCACATTGCAAAAGATGGGAGCACCTTTATTTTACTGATTGTATTTTAAGCGACCATCTTCTTGTAAGTGCATCTATTGGAGTATTAAATTTGATCCTGTTATTGCTTACAGCACTAGATGTTTTCTTTTCCTTTTGCTTTTCACATGCCTATGTTTTGACATCACGATCGATCTTTTGCAATTTGGGATTGATATCAGATTTATCTGCATTGCATTTGCACTTTAGCACGTTATTTATGTTTATAGGTAATTAATAGCGGTAATTGGTTTCTTGTTCTGAATTGAGGTTGATTTTATTATTACAGTTATTGCCATACCAACAGGATCACCCCCCTCCCCACACTGCGTTTAACTGTGCTTTGATGTTTTATGCTGCTTTGGTAATAGTGTTTTGATTTTATTCAACAGTAGTAGCGCAATCTAACAGGTCAGTTTTCCTGCCTAGTTTTTTTTTCTATTTCTTTTAGTATTAGTATTTATGTACAGTAAGGTATAAATGGCAGCAGATCAGGTTGGGGTACTGATTAGTCTCCTGCCTTGCTGAGAACCACCTGGTAGTTTTTCCAAGTACCTCGACTGGTTGGGAACCCCTGGTCTAGGCTGCCCATACAAACAAAAGGCCTTTACCTGCCAGCTTGTTGGTCCAATATTGCAAGGACCAGTGCTGTCAATCCTGGTGCCAACATAGTCCTTCTGTCCTGGTCTCACTCTGTCCTTGCAATGTCTCCTGATGCCAATTAATGACTAAACCTGCTCCTGTGTTCCCAGCAGAATGGACCTGCAATGATTCTGGGGGAAAAGCATTGGCAACTATAGTACTGAAATCAGAGGACAGGAGCCAGTAGAACTTTTAAGGGATCAAGCCTGCAGGCAGTTAAGTTCCTTTATATTTATTTTAGGAGGGGGGTAGACTGCACAAGGGCCATCATTTTAGAGGCTTTCTAAATCAGGATGGACTAGAGGCAGTTGTTAAATGGGACCTAAAGCAAATTTGACTGAAGGTCAACTGGCACCAGGGATGCTGCCAGTTTGCAGTGAGCCCATTTTCCCTGGTTGGTTATCTTACGCAGGCAGCACTATGAAGCTGTGGATGGGCAGCCTAACTTGGTGGCCCAGGTTGTAAGTCCTGAGTCTGTGGTGCAGGAGAGAAACCATATGTTTGGCTCTGCTCTATCATCCTCCCACCAGGCTAGTAAAGCAAAAGCTTTCCACTTAACCCATAGGGTGCTGCTGTTTCCAAACTTCATTAAAAAAATCTTTGCCTCAATTGAAAAATGATGTGCCTGTACTTGGTGTTACCCAAAGCTGCCTCTAGATGTCGCCGGCAGGCCACTTGCTATTAATCCCTAAAAAATAATCCATGCAACTTGGCTGATCGTCACGGAGTCCGTCCGAGTTAGGAATTAACAGAAAAGTTCAGGAATGTCGGCAAATACTGTGACTGTGGCTCCATTGGAGAGCAAGCTGGATCTGTCTGTGCACAAAATTAGAGTAGTTTTTTTATTATTATTATTATTACTAATATTGCTTATAGACACCAACATCTTCTGTGGAGGGGGTACAAGGTTGGGGATAACAGGAGAAGATGAGCAATGCAGTGCCTACCCTGTTTTCTCCAAAAGAAGGCCTAGTATTTTTCACGAATTTTGAGGATGCTTTATATATAAGCCCTACTTCAAAATTAAGCCCTAGTCACAGTTACACGCAATTGCCCAGGCTGCTGCCAGTAAGCCTCCATGCCAATATGACAGCTTGTCATGCAATTTCCAGAGAGACGCAAGCAGTAACCAGGACTTGTCAGTATATAGCGCTTCTCATGCTGCTCACTCTGCAATGGCACCCATCTGCCACCCAAGCCCATGAGGGGCGCAGTAAGGCCCAAAGCAAATATTAAAATATATTCTAAGCATACAGCACGTCCTGCTCCATCTATAATACTTACACATGGGTAATCCTCCGCCAGATGGTGCTGTTCTCTGCAGACATGCAAAAACGGGCTCCTCCCGGCCCTTCATATACCTGGGGACCTCCCACAAATCCCCAGATTTCTCCGCAGTGCTTACTGCGAAGACATGAAATTATCACTCTCTCGCAGGTGAGCGGGGCTTTTACAGCCTGCGGCCCTGTTGGGACTATTTCCACCCCTCCTCTGTGTGATATGCCTCCCAACCTGGGCTTCGCTGGTCGGGTGAAGGTAGGCAGCACCATGTGTGCTTACGGAGCAACGCTCCACCGCAATCCCCCACCATAGGGTAGGCGGTCAAGGCTGATGGTGAGCCTTCAGGGGATGCCCCTCCCGCATCATTGCCCCACGCCCCAGGTAGCGGTGGACCCTATGTAACGGGTCGCCTTCCTCCCTCGTTCCCCCCTTAGTCAGGGGTAAAAGAAAGGGGGGGGGAAGGGGTTGGGTGTGGCGGCCTCAGTGTATCCTTACACTCTTATGGCTTGGCTGTGCCTTACTGGGAACGGGGATCAGAGCCGCGCTCTTACACTTACTGTTAAAAACAACGCCATTAGTTTCTGTTTTCTGCTCGCACCGCACGTACGGCGGCGGCTTGCGGACGCCTCTGCGTCTTTCTTATTCCTTTCTTCACCTTCTTAGCCTTAGTGGCTCTTCCTAGGGGCATGGTTCCAGCTTGGCACGCTACGCATCGCGGTCGGCTCAGGCCCACCCTCCGAGGTTCGCTTGCCGCCATTTCCTTCTCCCGCGCGCGTGGTGAAGATCGTCCTCTCCTCTCTGTCTGTAAGTGCCCTCGTGGGCCACTCTTCCTTACTTTCTATCTCCCATTGCGCATGGCTCTGACATCCTTATTCCCCCTTATGTCTTTCAGACCGCGGATTTCGGTGACTTCTCCCGGCCCAGTGTAGCTCCCAGTCGTGACCATAAAAAATTACTCCCACTTCCCCGCGAGTTATTGGGGCATCCAGGGTAGCTTACAGCGTCAATCCCTACTGGCATATTGTGCCGATTAAATCACCATATGGAGGCATCTCAGGATATTGTGAACGGGGTTCCTTCGGGACAAGCCCGGCTGTGTGTAGCTTGTGGGGTCTTACCTAGCAGCGGTGACAATGCCCCGGGTCTGTGTTCCTTGTGCACAGCAGGCGCTATCGGTGCTTCCCGTCTCCTCTGAGGCTGGGCCTGCACCCCGCCGCACTTCACCTACTCCCCCAAGCCTGAGTCTAACCCCCAATACCAGTGGGGATTCTCATCCTGATCTGGCCACGAGGCTGGCTGGTGTTGAAAACTTGCTTGCTAATTCCTTAGCGTGTAAAGCCACCGCCGGCACTTGAACCCTGAATCGGCCCTCTTCCCTATAGAACCTGATGATTTGTTGCATTCCTATGCCCATATCCCCTCGGACGAAGGGGAACTGTTCTCTGACTCAGGGTCATATGAAGATGAGTCTAGGGGTCAGGAAGAGTCTGGTTCTGAGCATTGGTCCTCGGATGATATTGATAGACTGCTGGTTCAGATCTTTGAGGTTCTGTCCCTCTCTCCCCCTGCTGCGGCTCCCCGGCAAAGGGGTGATCTTTTTCATACTGCTAAAGCTCGCTTAGGATTTCCCGAGCAGACCCATTTCAATAGCCTCTTGCTTAAAGAATGGGAAAATCCCAGCAGACTTCATGGGGTCCCTAAGAGCGTGGATAGGAAATATCCCTTCCCTGCTGACTTGGTTAAGTGCTGGTCATCGCTGCCTGAGGTCGATGCTCCTATTCTAGGGTTGTCCAACACCTCTGTTATGCACTCTCCTGACACTACTACGCTACGGGACGCTGAGGACCGGCGTGTTGACCAACTGGCATGTCATGCCTTTGCATTTGGGGGAGCGACTCTGCGCCCGGTTTGCGCCTTAGCCATTACGGCAGTAGCGCTCAGGACCGTGGTTAGGAGTACTCTCGATGGCACAGATGAGTTGCCTCCTGATACTGTCAATGCTCTGTCCAGCTGTGATGCGTTTGTGAACTTTATCCTGTCCGCATCGGACGATGCTATTAAGATGTGTGCCAGGTCATCTGCCCTGGTGGTTGCTATACACCGCGCGGTCTGGTTGCGCCAGTGGGCCGCAGACAATGCCGCCAAGAAAGTCCTCACGGGGCTTCCATTTAAAAGGGCTGCGCTTGTTTGGGGATCGATTAGACCTCTTTGCCAAGGGAGGCAAGTTGCCCCAGCGCAGGCGGCAAGGCTCCCTATCGACCCCCTACCATGGGGCCAAACAGGGTAGAGGGACGTCCTTCGCTGGGGCCCGCGCAGATTCCTGGCACAGGACGCTGTCCCGGTTCCTCCTGGGGAACCAAGCCCAAAGCCCCTCCCAAGGCCCCTCAGGCATGAGGGGGCGCCCTCACCCGTTAGGGTGGGGGGACGTCTACAGCACTTCGAGCACGTCTGGCGGCACCACGTCTCAGACCGGTGGATTCAGGAGGTAGTGTCCTCCGTCTACCAGATAGAATTTGGGTCTCGAATCCCTCAAGACCCTGCCTCAGCTCAGGTCTTGTTGCTGGCCGTACAGGGTCTCATGGATCTAGGGGTCATTTGCAAGGTCCCCCTTGGAGACAGGGGCACGGGGTTCTACTCCAACCTTTTCACAGTACCCAAGAAGGATGGGTCAGTCAGGCCCATTCTGGATTAAAAAATCCTCAACAAATTTGTCAAGAACAGGCACTTTCGCATGGAAACTCTGCGCTCGGCCATTGGCTCACTGCGCCCAGGGGACTTCATGACGTCAGAAGACATCAAGGATGCTTACCTGCACGTCCCGGTGTTTCCAGGACACCAAAGGTTTCTCAGATTTGCACTAAAAGATCAGCATTACCAATTTGTGGCCCTGCCATTCGGCCTAACGTCGGCTCCCAGGGTGTTCACAAAGGTGCTGGCAGGGGTGATGTCCCTGATAAGGCTAAGGGGCATACGCGTGCTGCCCTACCTGTACGATATTCTCATCACCTCTCGGTCTCTGCAGCAGGCAGAGTTGGACACTCGCTGGTAGTGTCCACCCTGGAGTCCTTCGGCTGTGTGATCAATTACCCCAAGTCCTCCCTGTCCCCCTCCTCGGTGACTCCGTTCCTGGGAATGATTCTGGATACGGTTCAGTCAAGGATATTCCTTCCTCAACAGAAGGTGGAAGCCCTGACAGCGCAGGCGAGGTTCCTGCTTTCGAGCCCACAGTTCTCCACCCGGCAGGGAATGCAGCTGGTGGGCCTGATGGTGGCGAGCTTCGAGGCGGTGCCCTTTGCCCAGTTCCATTTGAGACCTCTGCAGCTTCACCTTCTGTCAGTGTGGGACAAGAACCCAGCATCCTTGGACGGGTTCTGTGTGCTTCCCCCCTCGGTCAGACAGTCCCTTACATGGTGGCTGGACCACAGGAACTTGATAGGAGGCAGGTCTTTTCTGACCCCCTCCTGGGAGACGGTCACAACGGATGCCAGTCTGTCAGGTTGGGGGGGATTCTGGAAGTCCCTGCGCTTCCAGGGGACGTGGGGTCCTCAGGAGGCCCATTTACCCATCAACATTCTGGAATTACGGACAGTCAGGTTGGTACTGGAGCGTTTGACCAAACACCTGAGGGGTCTGTCGGTCCAGGTACGCTCAGACAACAGAACGGCGGTTGCCTATATCAATCATCAGGGAGGGACCCAGAGCAAGGGTGCTGTCCAAGAGGTGTCTCAGATTCTGACATGGGCGGAGGCCAATGTTCAATGCATTTCAGCTGTTTACATTCCGGGGGCGGAGAACCTGCTGGCGGACGCCCTGAGCAGGGGGATGTCCCGTCAGGGGGAGTGGTCCCTCTGCAACAACGTATTCCAGTCCCTGTGTCACCGTTGGGGACTACCGGATGTGGATCTGTTTGCTTCCCGTCACAATCACAAGCTCCCGGCCTTCGTCTCACTGTCTCAGGATCCTCTGGCCATGGCCACGGATGCCCTGTCCATGTCTTGGAGGGAGTTTCGGCTTCTGTATGTGTTTCCACCGCTCCCCCTTCTGGGCAGGGTTCTACGCAAGATTGCTCTGGAAGGGGTACCTGTGATCCTGGTGGCCCCCAGGTGGCCAAGAAGAGTGTGGTTCGCAGACGTGGTTCAAATGGCAGTAGATCAGTACGATCTGCCAAGGGTTCCAGATCTGCTAACTCAAGGGTCCTTACGCCATCCCAATTTACAAACTCTGGCTTTGACGGCCTGGCTGCTGAAACCTCCATCTTGATGGAGAAGGGTTTGTCTGCCTCTGTGGTGGCTACTATGGTGCAGACCAGGAAGAAGACTTCTTCTGCTATCTATTATAGAGTATGGTGTTCCTACATTGACTGGTGCGAGTCCAGGTCTCTTCCCTGCTGGGAATTCTCTGTCCCTAGGGTTCTGGTGTTTTTACAGCATGGTCTGGACTTAGGTCTCAAACTTAGTACTCTGAAGGGTCAGGTTTCTGCCCTGTCTATCTTCTTTCAGAAGACCTTTGCTCAACATCACCTCATTAAAACCTTCTTTCAGGGGGTCACTCACGTGCGTCCCACTCGAAAACCTATGGTCCCTGTCTGGGATTTGAACTTGGTTTTGTCTGCCTTGCAGGGTGCTCCCTTTGAGCCTATTCAAGATGCTGCTCTGGTTGTTCTCACTCTCAAGGTTGTCTTCTTGGTGGCTATTACTTCGGTTAGACGTGTGTCAGAGCTGGCCGCTCTATCTATTCAGCCTCCATACTATGAGCGACACCAGGACAAGGTGGTGTTCCGCTTCAAACCGGATTTCCTGCTTAAAGTTGTTTCGGCTTTTCATTTGAACCAGGATATTGTTCTTCCTTCTCTGTGTCCCAATCCTCGCAACAACAAGGAGCGGGTTATGCATTCCTTGGACGTAGTCGGGTGCTTGAAGTATTACCTGGTTGTCACTAAGTCCTTCAGGAAGACTGATGCTCTTTGTTGTGCCTTCCGGGCCTAGGAAAGGTTTGGCTCCCGCTAAGTCTACCATCAGTAAATGGATTCGTCAGGCTGTGATTCAGGCCTATTCTACTAAGGGGAGGACTCCCCCTTTCCGTCTTACGGCTCATTCCACTCGTGCTATTGGTGCCTCTTGGGCCTTTCAGCAACAGGCCTCTGTTGAACAAGTTTGCAAGGCCGCTACTTGGTCTTCTGTTCACACCTTTTCAAAGTTTTACAAGGTTGATGTTCGGGCCTCAGCTGATGCTGCTTTTGGCCGTAAGGTTTTACAGGCGGTTGTAGTCTGAGCTACGTGCCATTGCCTTTGTTGGGGATCCCACCCTACTTTATGGACACTGCTATTGGATGTCCCACGTGTAAGTATTATAGATGGTGCAGGACGTACTGTATGCTTAGAATTATACAATTCTGTGAAATACTCACCTGTAGAATTGATATTATATGCATACAGTATGTCCTGCTCCACCCCACCTTGGTTTCACCTTGTTCTGGATCCCCTGTATGGTGATTGTTATCATTGTTATTGTTACCAGTTTGGTGGTCGGTTTCTCCCGGCTTCTTTTTCTCACTGCTTTTCAATGCTGGGGATTTGTGGGAGGTCCCTGGGTATATGAAGGGCCGGGAGGAGCCTGTTTTTGCATGTCTGCAGTGAACAGCGCCATCTGGCAGAGGATTACCCACGTGTAAGTATTATAGATGGAGCAGGACGTGCTGTATGCGTATAATATCAATTCTACAGGTGAGTATTTCACAGAATTGTATTTTTTACAGAGTGGCGCCCACCAGGTATCCTCGGGCTGTGCGCACTTTAAGCATTGAAGTCTTAATGGCTTTTAGATTTTTAAAGCTGAACAAAACCTGACCTGGCAGCCCTGGAATCTAAAAGATTTTGCTGGTCTTCCCCCTTGGGTATCCGAAATTTGAGGTTCCCCACTGTGCGATTCCCCCCCTCCCCCTCAGAGGTGCTGCAAAACTCGCCTCTTCCAGCAGCTCCCTCGGTGCTGTAGACAGTAGGGCACAAGAGCCATTGCACCCCTAGTATTCAACAGCAGTGTGTGTCTGATATAAAACCCTGGTGAAGTTACATTTGGTGATTATATGTAACCATGGGAGGCCTTTGGGGAGTGCGAGGTGTGCGGTAGCACAGGGCGCCATCCCAACTTCTGTGAGGGGGCACCAGGAGCTCCCAACTGAACCAGCATGCCTTTAGTTTTTCAGAATATCCCTTTCTCCTTCCTTTTTTCACATTTCTTTATCATTCTTTTTTACCTTTTCCTACTTTTTGAATTTCCCTTTCTTCTTTCTCTTGTATTTCATGATCCCTCCATTTTCCTCTTTTTCTATACCACTGGCTTTATTTATGATATATATTCACTCCATCTTTCTCTTATCACTTATCACCTGTCTGCCTCTTTTAGCTTCTAAACATCTTCTTTTTACTTTTTTCTTCCTTTGTTCTTTCCAGTTGCTCTTTTTCTTTCTTTCCTTTTTTTTCTCTAGCGTTTTCTATCTTTCTCTCTTTTTTTTTCGTTCTCTCTACCTATATTTTTTTCTCTCCTTGCTTTCGCTCTATCCTGCTTTCTCTTTTATTCTTTTTCTCTACTATTTTTCTCTCCTTTTCTCATTAGCTTTATTTCTCTTTCGTTGTCTCTATCTTTTCTTCTTTTTTTTTTTTTTTTTTTTTTGCTCTATTTTTCCATCTCTCTTTCGCCCATATTTTCCCCTATTTTTGTAGTCCTGTTCAACTCCCTAACTTTCTCTTTCTCCTCCACTCATTTTCCCACATTCCCCCATCTTGCACTCATTTCCACATTCTTTCCATCTTTCTCTTGCCACACTACTTCAGTCTCCTCTTTCACTTACTATTATGTATCCTATCTTTTATTTATTCTTTCATCTCTTTTCTACTTTCCTTTGTCTTCCTTTTCACTCTCTCTTTATAGTACATTCCTTTTCCTACTTTCAATCTTATTTAACCCTTTCCCATATTTGGTATTTCCTTTTCTGCATCCTTTTTGTTTTTCTTGCCCCATCTTCTCTCCCTCTTCTCTCTTCATCTTTCTCCCTCTTTTCCATGTTTCCTCTGTTGCCTGGAAGGGGGCGCCATCCTGAAATCTTGCAAAAGGAGACATTGACTCTAATGCTGTTTCTGTATGTAGCTACATCTCCGCCTAATAAAGGAAGACAAAACTATAATAGACCATCTTCTATGTCGTTCTTTGTGTTACTTTTAATCTTTCCTTTTGTTTCTTGATTGGCCGCTCTGCATTCAAAGTGGTCGTTGTGTAGAGAGGCTGCCCTGGTGGTGGCTTCATCTCGGGCAGGTTAGGTGTGTTACAGTTCACATGAGAAAGTCTTCCATCTTATTCTTGCCGAATGACCTCTGTCTGAACTCCTGCTGCCAGCCCATAGGCGGCAGAGCGCGTAGCTTAACCCTTTCTTGACCGCATGTCCTGTCTCTCTCTCTTTTTACGCACCTTCACGCTTCTTCGGGGGATCTGAGGACAGTCTAAAATACTAACTGCATCTGGGGTTTCACTGATCATTGACTGATATCTGGAAATGTTCAGAATTACCTCCACCTTGGATAATGCCTTCGCTCCAGCTGTAGAAAAACAGCCTCAACTTCTATTTCTGCCCCCATTGCGTGTACCTGTGGGCTTGTTGGTTTTCTTGTGATGTGCATTGGTGGCTTTGTCCCAAACGTAACTTTTTTTTAATTATAGCCACAAAGTTTAACCTCGGCCTCATCAGACCATAACACGTGTTCCCACATGCTTTTGGTACTTTTTTGGTGTATACAGAGGTGACCGCACTCACCGTGCCAAATATTGCTCTGGCAGATTAAAACAATCAAGATGCATTATCTCTGCCTCCTGCTGTGACTATAACAAACAAGATGAGTCATTCTGAAAAGCTTTCCAGCTCCCTGCTGAGTGTTACAATGTATTAACTTGTTATAGCTAGGCTGTGGCTGATATAGCATATTAGTTTGAATTGTAAATCAGTCATGAGCCTGCTATTGAAAAGTAAATGGCTCACAGCTTTCTGTGATGTGTGAATTGTGCCACTGTGCTGGAAATATTGTCTCCTCTGTATCTAGGCTAATGACTCGGGGTCGATTCATGGCTGTACGCAAATAACCTCAAAACTGCACGCAAGTGTTTCAGCATGCGGAAACTTGCACCTCCATGCGCACAAAATGTGCATGTGCAAAGTGTGAGCGTAAGTTTCTGACTCATGTGCAAACCTGCGCATTCTGCATGAAATGTAGGTCTTTTTTTGCAGAAATGACCCGGCTCCATGTGCATTTTGCTGGCTAAGACATTTACCGTTCCCCATGGCCTCTATGTTTCTCCTCTGTCTTAATTGTTTAGCTGTGGTGAATTTGTCTCTCCAGCTACTGTTTGAGATTAATCACTATTCTCTGATCTGTAGTGGATTACCTGTGGTGTGAGTGTTGTCCTTGCTTTAATGTGTAGTGTTTGGTAATACCTTGTTTTTTTAGTGTCTCAGTGCCTAATAATTTATTTTATTGTTTTTTGTTTTTTTTGGTGGGGGGATAAAACATTTCTGGCCAAATATCCACCTTTTTGGTGTTTGTAGATTAAAACAATATTTGTCAACTTTTCAAACTAGTTCGCCAAATTGTATTTTCTAGTTATAAGTACAGAAACATAGCTTGCAGCTGAGACTTTCATTCTTTAAAAACATGCCACCATGTGCTTTAGGAATGAAATAAGTAGGTCATTTGGTGAAGTCGGCAATTTCCTCCTGCTTTTTGCTGGAGGAAACTGCCGCATGTAATTCACGTTTGCGCACACTTTTCGGGAGGAAGGGGAAAAACGAGAGTGAACTATTTTTGCAGATAAGTTGCAAATACTGTATCTAAACGGAGCCATATGCCTGGCATTAATATGCATGACATACAGTGCTGATTGGACGAAAGCCCACGTATGTGCCGTGTGAATGGGGAAAGGTACATTTTTATGGGCGACTGGATGAGGGGGTGGACAGCGGAACATCTCAAAGTGGAAAGCCCCCATGCCAAAGATCAAAAAACCTGGATAGTGAAAATCTGGGGTTTTCTTATGCTTTAATTAACTTTTTCTACTCTTTAATTTCTTGTAAGCCTGAAAGATCGGGCAACCAGTGCCTTGAAGCTCAGTGCAATTTTATTTTCTTATACATGGGCTTAGTGCTGTGAGAGGATAGAAGCAGACTGAGGCCAACAATTGTCAAGCCTATAACCATTCCACAAGCTGCTGAGTCCCGTCCCCAATAAGCTTTCCAGCTGGTTAGTAAGCGCATCCATTTGACCTCCATATGGCCTCCTGTTGAGGCCATACCATTGCAGGGACATGGATCGGGTGTATATGGCAGCTCGTAATGGTATTATCTGGTATTCAGCACAGGTTGCTTCATCTGTAAATTCTTCACATTTGGGTAATCCGCCACCAGGTGGCGCAGTCGACTGCAGGAAGACTTGTGGCTCCTCCCGGACCATAAAAGGGCAGGAATTACCCAGAAGACCCAGAGTTTTTCTGCAGTCCTGACTGCGAAGACAGAAGATTTTCTCTCTCTGATTATTCGCAGGCGAATTTCCACCTGTTCCGGACCGTTCTGCCTCCCAGCCCCCGGCTGACGGTTCAGGTGAAGCTTTATTTATTTTCCTATTGCATGGCACGGCCTGCTTCCAGAAGTCCTTACGTATGGGTTATCCTGCCACAAGGTGGCGCAGTGTACTGCAGAAGAGTTGTGGCTCCTCCCGGTACCATATAAAAACAGAATCGCCATAGACTTATCCAGTGTTCTCTCTGCAGTGATTCTGCGAAGATAGAAGATGACTCTCTATATTGCGTAGGTGAGCGGGGCAACCAAGCCTGCGGCTCTGCATGGCTGAAGGATCGGGTGCGGGTAGAGAAGCACTAGGGTCAAGTGCTCAAGGAGCGCTGCTCCAAGCCGCAGACCCTGTACCACAAAGGGTAGCCGGCTATAGGCTTTATGGTGAGCCTGCTAGGGATGCGGAGTTCCTGTCCTAGCTTCGGAGGGGGTGAGTGTTTTTGGGGACTGTTTACTTGTTCTGGCGTTTTGGGGTCCCCCCCCTCCCTGGCCTGGGCTCTCGCCGCTGCTCGCTCGCCTTCTTCTCTCCCTCCCCGTCGTGTGTTCGGTGGAGGGGGGGGGGGGGCAGGTGGTAGCGGCAAGGGTGTTTTCTGCTGTTTTCAATCTGTTTTTTACTGTGTGTTTAACTGTTTTTCGCCGCCTCGCCGCTTTGTACTACGCTCGGGGGCGGGCGACGCTATATCTGTGCGGCGTTTTTTCTACTGTGTGATGATGCCGGCGAGGTCACGTGAGCGCCGTTTTCGCGCTCTTCGAGGGGGCGGAGGATGACGCATATCGCGTAGTCATCCTGCGGCCCGCCCCTCAAGGTTCCTCTGCCGGCGTCTGGGGCCCTTCTTCATCCCGGAGTTGCGGCGGTGATCCCTGTCTGTTGTCGCTTCCTCCTGTGGTCTGACAGCTGGTGCCCTTGCCCTGCTTTGTCCGTGAGTCCCCTTCGGGGGTTTTTGGTTCCTTGGGGCATGTGCTGTGGGATGCTTGTGTCTTTACTTATGTCTTTCAGGTGGGACAACTGTGGGTTGCGGTTTCTCCAGGTCCTACCCCTTACCATCCCTCATCTTCCTTTACTGGCTTCTGGGGGCATCCCTTGGGGGGGCATCCCGGGTGGCTCTTATTAGCCTTTACCCTGTGCTGGCCTGTTGCGCCTGTGTTAATCACCATATGGAGGCTTCTGGGGACAGTGTGCTTGGCGGTCCTTCGGGGCAGTCCCGGCTGTGTTCCATGTGTGGGGTATCCCCTGTGAGTAACAGTGTCACGGTGTGCGTGCCTTGGTATCCAAGGTATCCTCGCGCTCCAGGCTGGGCTGCCCACTTCGCTTTCCAGCTCTGCGCCCCCCTTCGGCATCGCCTACCCCCCTGCGCCTGCATTTAGCCCCCAGTGAGGGGGATACCAGCCGGGGGGTCACAGTCTGATCTGGCACTGCGTGTGGCCAGTATTGAAAGGCAGCTTGCCAGGCCTGTTCGACGTAAGGCCTCTGGCAAGAAGCGGCACCTAGCTCCCATGCCATCCCTTTTTCCTGAGGAGGATGAGGGACCTGATGCTTTTGTTGGCCTTTACCCCCTAGAGAAGGGGGAACTCTTTCAGGACTCTGACTCCTCTGGGGACTAGCAGGAGGGTTACGACAGTGACCCTGGGTCTGCGTCTGGGGAGGACTCATGGTTCCCTGAGGACACTGATAGCCTGTTGGCTCACATTTTTGAAATCTTGCACTTTGTCCCCCTGAGGTGGCTAAGAGGAAGCAGGGTGAGCTCTTTCGTCCTGATAAACAGCGTCTGTAGTACCCTGAGCAGAGCCATTTCACTAATATGGTGCTTAAGGAGTGGGAACGTCCTAGTAGATTGCCCGCGGTGCCCAAAGGGTTGGATAAGAGGTATCCTTTTGCTGCTGACCTGGTCAAGCGATGGTCGTGTCCCCCTGAGGTGGACGCTCCCGTTCTAGGGCTGTCCAACACCTCGGTCATGCCTTCCCCTGACACTACTACACTGCGGGACAGCGAGGACCGGTGTATGGATCAGCTGGCCTGCCATGCTTTTACATTTGTGGGGGCTGGGCTGCGTTCGGTCTGCGCTGCTGCCATTTCAGATATTGCCCTTAAGAAACGGCTCAAGCATCTCCTTGATGGCGCTACGGCTGGTAGCAGGGGGGAGGATTATAGGTCCCTTTTGCTTTGCTCTGATTTTGTTGCCTTTGTCCTTACTGCCATGGTTGATGCGGTACGGCTGTGTGGTAGGGCCTCTGCCCTTTGGGTGGCTATGCGCCGCTCTGTTTGGCTGCGTCAGTGGGCGGCTGATGCTGCCGCTAAGAAGGCTCTCACTGGGCTCCCCTTTACGGGGCTGCGGCTCTTTGGTGAGCGTCTGGATGTTCTAGCCAAGGATGGTAGGCTGCCTCAACGTAGGAGGCAGCCTCGGCCTTTTTGGGGGCCCTCCTCTTCTCTCCCCTCCTTTCGTGCTCCCAGAGGAGGTCGTGGCTCCCTCTTCTTGGGTACCTGCAGGGATTCTTGGGGCCGTGGCAGATCCCGTGGTCGTCCCGGTCTCTAATGGGGCCCCAAGCTCAAACCTTCCCCCAACCCCCCTCAGGCATGAGGAGGCGCCCTCACCCATCCGGGTGGGGGGACGGCTTCGGCTCTTTGCTCTCGTCTGGAAGCTACGCGTCTCAGACCGGTGGATTCAGGAGGTGGTGTCTGCGGTTACAAGCCTGACCACCCCCAAGATTCATCAGACCCCGGATGTCTCAAAACCCTCTGTCAGCTCAGGGTTTGCGCCTTGCGGTTCAGCGTCTGTTGGAGTCAGGAGTCATTTGCTTGGTGCCTTCCCAGGAACAGAGTTGAGGGTTCTACTCCAATCTGTTCACGGTCCCCAAAAAAGATGGGTCCCTGAGGCCCATTGAAGGGTCTCAACAAGTTTGTCAGGTTCAAGCATTTTCGCATGGAGACTCTATGCTCGGCGGTCAGTACCCTGCGCCCGGGCGACTTCATGACCTCAGTGGACATCAAGGATGCCTATCTTCACGTGCCAATCTTTCCAGGTCATCAGAGATTTCTCGGGTTCACTCTAGAGGAATCAGCATTACCAGTTTGTGGCCTTACCGTTCGGTATCACCGCGGCCCCTTGGGTGTTCACCAAGGTGCTGGCGGGCGTGATGGCTCTGCTGCGGAATCAGGGCATTCGCATCCTCCCTTACCTGGACAACATTCTGATTGCGGCTCAGTCTTTTCATCAGGCCGAGAAGGATACTCTGGTGGTGACCTCCACTCTCGAGTCCTTCGGCTGGGTGATCAACTATCCCAAGTCTTCACTGTCTCCGTCTTTGGTGAGGTCCTTTCTGGGCATGACTCTGGATACCTCTCAAGGTATTCCTGCCTCAGCAGAAGGTGGTGGGCCTTCAGAAGCAGGCACGGACTCTTGTGTCCCCATCCTTCCATCCGGCAAGGGATGCAGTTGGTGGGCCTGATGGTGTCCTGCTTCGAGGCGGTCCCCTTTGCTCAGTTTCACATGAGACCTCTTCAGTTGCACCTCTTATCAGTTTGGGATCGAAACCCTGTGTCCCTGGATCAGGAGTTTGCTCTGTCCCCCCTGGCCAGACAGTCCCTCTCGTGGTGGCTGGACTCAAGGAACCTTCTAGTGGGCAGGACCTTTCTGCCCCCGTGCTGGGAGACTGTCACCACGGATGCCAGTCTGTCTGGTTGGGGGGGCTTTTGGAAGTCTCTGAAGTTCCAGGGTCAGTGGGGCCCCCAGGAGGCCCATGCTCCCATCAATGTCCTGGAACTGAGAGTGATCAGGTTGGTTCTGTCTCAGCTGACCACACACCTTCGGGGGCGGGCTGTTCAGATCCGCTCGGACAACCAGAGGGCGGTTGCCTACATCAATCATCAGGGAGGGACACTTAGCAAGCTAGTCTTCAAGGAAGTGTCTCTGATACTGTCTTGGGCGGAAGAGAATGTCCCTTGCATTTCGGCGGTTTACATTCCTGGGGTGGAGAACCAGGAGGCAGACTCCCTGAGCAGGGGGACGTCTCGGCTAGGGGAATGGTCCCTCAGCAACAAGATTTTTCACTCCTTGTGTCTTAGGTCACCGCTGGGGTCAGCTGGATGTAGACCTGTTTGCATCTCGCCACAATCACAAGCTTCCCAGGTTTGTCTCCCTGTCACAGGACCCTCTGGCCTTCGCCACGGATGCGCTAGCAACGCCTTGGACGGAGTTTCGGCTCCTCTGTGTTCCCTCCATTCCCTCTGCTGAGCAGAGTGCTGCGCAAGATAGCCCAAGAAGGGGTACCAGCCATTCTGGTGTCCAAGGAGGGTGTGGTTCGCAGACGTGCAGTTGGCAGTAGATCAGTATGCCCTGCCCAAGGATCCCGATCTGCTCACTCAGGGACAACTGTGCCGTCCCAATTTACAAACGCTGGCTTTAACGGCTTGGCTGCTGAAACCTCCATCTTGATGGTTTGCCAGCTTCTGTTGTTGTTACCATGATTAGGGCTAGGAAGAAATCCTCGTCCTTTATCTACTACAGGATCTGGCATGCTTACATTGCCTGGTGTGAGTCCAAGTTTTTTCCTTGTCGGGTGTTTTCTATCTCCAGGATTCTGGAATTTTTGCAACATGGTTTGGATTCGGGCCTTCAACTTAGTACCCTCAAGGGACAGGTATCAGCTCTGGCAATTTTTTTCCAAAGATCCTTTGCCAATCACCGGTTGGTTAAGACTTTTTTCCAGGGAGTTACTCATGTGCATCCGCCACGTAAGCCTATGCTACCAGTTTGGGACCTGAATCTGGTGTTGTCTGCTCTGCAGGTTCCTCCCTTTGAGCCTATCTGTGGGGCTGCCTTGCCCATTCTGACTCTTAAGGTGGCCTTTTTGGTGGCCATTACTTCTGTCAGGCGAGTTTCTGAGCTGGCGGCACTTTCCATCAAAACGTATTTTGAAAGGCATCAGGATAAGGTGGTGTTTAGGCTTAAGCCGGATTTCTTGCCTAAGGTTGTGTCTGCTTTTCATCTCAATCAGGACATTGTTTAGCGTTCCTTGTGTCCTAACCCTGTTAATTCCAAGGAGCGCACCCTTCATTCTCTGGATGTTGTCAGGGCTCTGAAGTTTAATTTGGTTGCTACTGAGTCTTTCAGGAAGTCTGACGCTCTTTTTGTTCTTCCTGCTGGACCTAGGAAGGGTTTGCCTCCTGCTAATTCCAATATCAGCAAGTGGATCCGTCAGGCAGTGGAGCAGGCCTATTCTGCCAGGGGGAAGGTTCCTCCTTTTAGGGTTACTGCTCCTTCCACTGGTGCTATTGGTGCGTCTTGGGCTTTTCAGCACCAGGCTTCAGTGGATCAAGTTTGTAAGGCCACTACTTGGTCTTCTGTTCATACCTTTTCTAAATTTTACAAGGTTGATGTTAGGGCCTCAGCTGATGCTATTTTTGGCCGCAAGGTGCTTCAGGCTGTAGTGGCTTGAACTGCCTGCTGTTGCTCTTTGGGGATCCCACCCTTCTTCCTGGACACTGCTGTTGGATGTCCTAAATGTGAAGAATTTACAGATGAAGCAACCTGTGCTGGATTCCAGAAAAATACAATTCTGTGATTACTCAACTATAGAATTGTTTTTATGGTAATCCAGCACGGGTTGCTTTATCCCACCCTTGTTATCGTTATCCTCTTTTGCCTTGTTATGGTGATTTTTGTTGAGAGAGTTCTTTTTTTAGTGGGCTGTGTTTTTCTTAACATGATTTTTGTCTCCCGGTTTCTTGCATTACTGCTTTTCAAACACTGGTTCTTCTGGGTAATTCCTGCCCTTTTATGGTTCGGGAGGAGCCACAAGTCTTCCTGCAGTCGACAGCGCCACCTGGTGGCGGATTACCCAAATGTGAAGAATTTACAGATGAAGCAACCCGTGCTGGATTACCATAATTCTACAGGTGAGTAATCACAGAATTGTATTTTTTCAGGCAAAAGGTTAAAGATTAATAAACAGCAGCTTACCTTGCCAAGCGTTTCTCCAGCGCTGTGCATCCTCTCAGCACCACACCCTGAATGAGAAAATATATTGTCTAATCTGCCGCTCCGGCACACCTTTCCAATGTAGGCCACCAATACTAACTTGAGGAGCTAGTCCAGACCACGCCCCTCTGTATTGATGGCTTGAATGGCACTCTCAGAGCTGCCATTCAAGTCCAGCTAAACCCTCCCTCCTCTTAGCAAGTGCTCTCGCTCCCAGTGCTTCCCCGCCCATTATGCAGCATCCCATCTCCAAGGGTCACGCTACCATGCTTAGAAGGGAAATTTAGGTAAATTAAAGGAATAGAGGTAAAACTGTACACCTCAATATTGCGGCCATATTCTTGGTGTGCCACACACCCCGCTTCACTTCTTAAATATTCATCCATTATTGGGTTAATCCACCGCAGGTGACGTAGTGCAGAGAGGAAGTCTTGTAACGAGCCCCCTTCCGGCCTATATATACCTGGTACCTCCCTTCAATCACCAGTATTTTTTCTCTCTGCTTGCTGACAAGTCAGAAGATGGAAGTCTCCTGCTTACAGGTAGGCCGGGGTATTCTTACCCCGCCACCCCCCTTTTGGTCTATTTCTGCCCGGTTTGAGTTTGTATACCTTTATGGTGGAATGGAAGCCTCCCAGCCTAGGCTGCTCACCGGGCAAATGGTAGGTGGCACTTAAGTGCCTAGGAGCTTATCTCCTACCGCTCGACCTCATGCGTGGGGCAATGCGGCTATCCGGCATGGTGATCCGGAAATGGGATGCCCCTGTCCCGAGGGTCCCCGTAGCCCCTTACTCTCCCGTTACGGTCCCTTCTCCCTTCACTATGGGGGGGGGGGGGTGTGTGAGGGTGTGCTTTTAGTATGTGTGTTTCACTTGTATCACTGCATTTTAACATGTGTGTGTGTTCATGATTATGCATTCACTGTATTCAGCATGTGTATATTTTTGGGTCTGCTTTAAGGGCAGGCTGCGCTGGGTAAGGGCTGGCCACTTCTCTTGCAGACTGTTGCTTTGTGGCCCCCTACCCCCTCTCCTCTCCCCGCCTGGCATTTTATGTTTTCGTTTGAACAGCACCATGCGGTCTTTACCCTCCCCCCTCCGCCGCCTGGGCGCACGTGCAGTGGCCCAGCTGTGAGTGATTTCCAGCTGATCGGCGTAGGGGGGGGCGGGTCCCGCTGACGCGGCGTCGGGGGCGCGGCGCCGACGTCATGCGGCGTCTGCGGCGGGCCCAGCGTTCTTGCTTCCTTCAAATACAGGAAGTCGCGTGGGCACACGGCCGCACTTTGTCTTCCGTGCTGGCTGCAGGCTTGTTCCGGCTGCTGCCTTTGCTGACCAGGTAAGCGGCCCCTCCCGTTGGGGCCGTTAAATGGGGAATGCTTTCCTTGCAACAATATAGTGAGAAGTCACTTTGTATTAAGGGGGCGTGATTTAAGGGCACTTTGGTGCCATGCTTATATGTTTGTTTATACACATGTGAGGATCTGATGGTTTTTTCTTTGCCTTGCAGATCCTGGGATCCCTGCTTATGGTGGCCCTCCGGCTCTATGTGCCTGGCTAATTATTGGGATAGCTTTGAATGTATATATACATAGACTATATATATAAATATAAATATATATATAGTTTATTAAAGGGGACCTTAACTAAAAAAAAAAAATAAATAAATATATATATATATATATATATATATATATATATATATATATATATATATATAAAAAAATCCTCCCTTCTGGGACATTACTAATAAAGGGGGCATCCCGGGTCGGCTTATGCCTTAAAAGCCCCAGTATTGCGAATACCATAAATCACCATATGGAGGCTTCCGTAAATTCCGGAAACGGTTCTGCTGAGCAGTTTGGGGGGTGCGTAGGTTGTGGGGTTCCACTCCCAGCTGATGATGTCTTTATTTGCATCCCTTGTGCAAAACAGACTATTGCGCGCCAGTCCGTTGCTTCGGCTGCGGGGCCATCGCATCCTTCATCATCTCCTACCTCTCCCTCCCTATTCCGGACCCTGCATGACACTGTCAAAAGTGGGGATTCGCATTCTAAGGCGGCAGCACAGCCCAGCCCCCGGAAAGTAATGCCCGTTAAAGCAGCGTTGAAGGCCGCTGCAAAACGAAGGCACCTGACTCCGGTACCTTCGGCTCCACAGGACCAGTTTTGTGAACCTGTGGAATGGTCCCATGGATCCCCGGACGAGGATGAATTCCCGTCGGAGTCAGATGAGCCGACAGGTCAGCTTGTGGCTGATGAGATTGGCGATTGGTCAGAGGGGGTTGTTTTTGACACCCCCTCTATTCTGGCTCAAATGTTTAAAATTTTGAGTTTAGATACGCCTGAGGCGGCCGCCCCGCCAAAGGGTCAGTTGTTTAAAGAGCCTCAGCCGCGTTTGGTTTTTCCCAGACAACACCACTTTGAGAGGGTGGTTCTTAAGGAATGGGAACATCCCACGCGGTTATCTGGAATTCCTTCCAGTTGGGAAAAACTTTATCCTTTCCCGCCAGAATTGGTGAAGCTTTGGTCTGTCCCTCCGGACGTCGATACCCCTGTACTAGGGCTCTCCAGCTCGGCTATGGTACAATCTGCTGAGACCACTGTCCCCAAAGATGGGGAAGATCGTCGGATTGACCAATACGCTCGACATGGTTTTATCTATTCCGGGTCAGCGTTGCGCCCGGTATGTGCTTCAGCCCTTCTTCTATTGGCAATTAAGTCCTTAATTCAGGGGCTATATGAGGATCTTAAGCCCGCTTGCAAACAGTTCACTGCGCTTAAGCAGTGTGAATCTTTTGTGGCTTATGTCCTGGCTGCTCAGGACGATGCGCTGACTATGAGTAGCAAGGCAGCAGCTATGCTGGTGGCTATTCGCAGGTCAGTATGGCTGCGTCAGTGGTCAGCGGACACGGCTTCCAAAAAGGTGCTCACAGCTCTCCCCTTTTTGGGGTTGCGTCTGTTCGGGGAGAAAATTAATTCGCAAGGGTGGTAAGATGCCACAACGCAAAAGGCCTCGTGGTCCCTTCAGGGGGGCAAGTTCCGGTAGGCCTTCCTTTCGAGGATTCAGAGCGGGCAAGGGTGCGTCCTTTCCTGCTACCAGTGGCGCAGGTTGGACTCGGGGGGAGGGGCCGTGGCCGGCCCACTCAGTCCTGGGGCACCAAGCCCAAACCTGCTGATAAGCTCACTCAGCAATGAGGGGCTGCCCTCGCCCGTGCGGGTGGGGGGACTATTGCGACACTTCTACCATTGGAACCAAGTGGTTCCAGGCAGATGGATCCAGGGGGTAGTGTCGCCCGGTTACGACCTGGAATTCGAGTCTCACCCTCCTTCACCGTCCATTCATGGGTCGGTTCATCCCGGCCTGAACTCTCATCAAGACGGAGTGTGTCTTTCTTTTGCCCAAATTCACACAAGAACGCTTCAGCTATTTCTGTTAGCGTGTTGGGACCAGCAACCTCAGTCGTTGGATCAGTCCTTCTAGTTGTCCTCCCGTGTACGGCAGTCCCTCCTGTGGTGATTGGTCTAGATCAATCTTGTATAGGGCAGGTCTTTCCTGACCCCCCTTTGGAAAATTGTCACCACGGACGCCAGTCTGTCGGGATGGGACAGATTCTGGAAGGAGCTGCGGTTTCAGGGGCAGTGGAGGCTCCACTTACCCATCAATATTCTGAATCCGAGAACCATTTGTCAGGTGTTTGCTCTCCTGACTCAGTACGTTCTGGGTCTTCTGGTCCAGATGTGTTCAGACAATCGATCAGCAGTTGCTTACGTCGGTCTTCAGGGAAGGACGCGCAGTCTGAGTACTCTCAGAGAAGTGTCCCTGATCCGGACATGGGCAGTGTTCCATGTTCCCTGTCTCTCGGCGGTTTACATTCCAGAGGTGATGGAACAGGTAGCGGACCGGTTGAGCAAGGGCTCTCCCCGTCTGGAAGAATAAACTCTCCATCCTCGGGTGGTTCGCTTATTGTGTCTCCAATGGGAGACCCCGGAGGTGGACCTGTTGGCCCCTCATCACTATCACAGGCTCCCGAACTTCGTGTCACTCTCCCGGGATCCTCTGGCTCTGGCAGTGGACGCCATGTCCCTGTACTGGGGAGTTCTGGGATTTCCATACCTGTTTCCTCCGATGCCCATGCTGGGCAGGGTTCTTCAGAATTTGGCTCTGGAAAAGGTGTACGCCGTTCTCGTGGCCCTAAGGTGGCCAAGGCGAGTGAGGTTCGCAGACATCGCTCGGCTGGCAGTGGACCAGTTCGTTCTGCCTCTTCGGTCCGGTCTGCGCACTCAGGGTCGATTGTGTTACCCCAATTTACCAGCGCTGGGTTTGATGGCCTGGCTGCTGAAACCTCCATCCTGATGGAGGAGGGTCTTTCTGATTCAGTCATTAAGACTTTGATCAGTGCCCGGAAGAAGTCTTCTTCCATCACCTACTATAGGACTTGGAAAGCCTATATCGCTTGGTGTGAGATAAGATCTTTTCCTTGTAGGGTCTTTTCGGTCTCCAGGATTCTGGAGTTTTTACAATCAGGGCTGGACTCTGGTCTCCAGCTAAGTACGTTGAAAGGGCAGGTCTCTGCCTTATCTATCTTTTTTCAGAAGCGTGTTGCGCTTAAACCTTTAGTTAAAACTTTTTTCCAGGGGGTTACGCATGTGCGGCCTCCCAGGAAACCATTACTCCCTGTTTGGGATTTGAATTTGGTTCTTTCTGCTCTTCAGGCTCCTCCTTTTGAGCCCAAGATATTGCTTTGTCTACCCTGACTCAGAAGATTGTCTTCTTGGTAGCTATCACTTCTGTCCGGCGTGTCTCAGAGTTGGCGGTCTTAACTATCCAGGCGCCTTACTTTGAGAGGCATCAGGATAAAGTGGTCTTTCGGCTCAAGCCAGACTTTCTTCCTAAGGTTGTTTCTGCTTTTCATTTGAACCAAGATATTGTTCTTCCCTCCTTGTGTCCTAATCCTAAGAATGACAAAGAGAGGGTTTTGCATTGTTTGGATGTAGTACGCTGTGTTAAGTACTACTTGATTATCACGTCTCCTTTTCGTAGGACGGATTCCTTTTTTGTTGTGCCCCATGGGCCTAAGAAGGGTTTGGCACCAGCCAAGTCTGCCATTAGCAAGTGGATACGTCAGGCCGTTACTGCGGCCTATTCGGCTAAGGGAAGAATTCCCCCTTTTCGTATCACTGCTCATTCCACTCGCGCTGTTGGGGCGTCTTGGGCATTTCAGCACCAAGCTTCTGTTGAACAGGTTTGTAAGGCCGCCACTTGGTCTTCTGTTCACACTTTTTCTAAGTTTTACAAAGTTGATGTGCGGGCCTCAGCGGATGCTGTTTTTGGCCGCAAAGTTCTGCAGACTGCAGTCATTTAAGTTATGCTTCACCTGGCCTTGAGATGCCCTTCCCTTGTGGACACTGCTTTTGGATGTCCCAATAATGGATGAATATTTAAGAAGTGAAGCGGGGTGTGTGGCACACCAAGAATAATACCATTTTGTGAGTACTCACCTGAAAAATGGATATTGTTGGTGTGCCACACACCCCGCTTCACCCCCACCCTTTTCGGTATTACCGAAGCATTTATATGGTGAAGCCCTTTTTTATTTATATCAAAATTGATTTTTGAGGTTACCGGTGGAATACTGGTACCTTGTCTTTCTGCTTTTTAAATATACTGGTGATTGAAGGGAGGTACCAGGTATATATAGGCCGGAAGGGGGCTCGTTACAAGACTTCCTCTCTGCACTACGTCACCTGCGGTGGATTAACCCAATAATGGATGAATATTTAAGAAGTGAAGCGGGGTGTGTGGCACACCAACAATATCCATTTTTCAGGTGAGTACTCACAAAATGGTATTTTCTTCTTTAATGTAAAAACAGAACATTCTGTAGGACCGTGCAAAATGTAGCCCGAACACACTGGTCTAACAATTGGCTATGCTTGCAATATCCCTTTTTAAAGTGGAAAAAACCCACAGTGGAATTTGTGAGACTCCAGGGCAGGCTTACTTCCCCCTCCCCGACTCCCCAACTGGGATGCCCCGCTGTGTGAACCCCCATCCCCCCCCCCAGGGTACCCGGTATTCTTATCATCTTCCCCGAGCATGAGGGGTTGGCATCACTCAACTCCCTTCTCGGCTGTGTGCAGCCCCACCCGCCCACTGTGCATGGCCACGCACACCCGAAGAGAGAAAGTGATCCTGCATGCTGCCAATATGTGCGGCTGGGGATTCCACTCAGCGTCTCCAGCCGCACATTAATATGCACAGCGGGAGAAGCTGATTGGATGAGCGTCCACAACTGTGCCGTGGGCTCGAGGAGAAGGTGAGTTTGCCCAGCGTTTTTGGGAGGTTTCACACAGCAGGACACCCCAAACGGATGTACCCCCAGGGGGAAGGAACAGAACCCGCGATAGTGAAAATCATCGGTCCAGGAATCGCCGATCTATTCCCTCCCGCCGGAGAAACCAAAAACCCCGCTGTGTGAAAGCCCCCAGGTCGTCCTATTTACATACCTTGCCTCCCCTTTCGAACGGCACATAAATGAGCCGCGGTCGCATCCCCACTATCCCTCAGACGGGGCGTGCCCGTGCCAGGCATTTGTGTGAATGGTCTTCGCGGGCATGCTCCCTGTTAGAGGGAAGCAGGGGATGTGGCCACCAGCGAGATGGGAGCTGCTGGCCTTAGACAAAGGCTTAAACGGCATGATGTCAGTGGCTCTGAGCGCGCTGCTTGGACAAGTGGCCGCACATGCGCCATAGGACCGGTAAGAGGTGAGTTGTGCTCGGTGATCTGGGGGGTTTCAGACAGCGGGGCACCCCCGATAGGGGTGCCCTGTGGGAAAGGACCAGAACCCAGGATTTTGACTATCCTAGGTTTTTGTCCTTTCCCACGGGGGACCCCTATGCTTTACCTAATGTAGAGACCAATGCTGTAGTTTGAGAGGGGCGAGTGGCCGGACTTTTAATAGGCGAGAAAGTGAACTGACTCCTAGCTTATTCTTTATAGATAATCTTGCATGGTCTCTTTCTTTCCCCAGAGATAACGCATTTCTTTTAACACCACAACTTACCCCGCGCAAGCTGAGCCGTCTGCCCTTTGAACAGGCTTCTGAATGTCATTACCATGGCCTAGAGTAAGTATCTGCTTTCGACATGTAATTATAAGGCCGAGGAGCTCTTTTCTGATTGGTTGTTGTGTGAAAATCAAATGACTCCACAACTATTATAACGGTCGATTCAGCACCAGGTGAGAAATCTCTACTTTTTAGGGAGTGATTCAGCAACTGGATGTACAGTTAGGTCCATAAATATTTGAACAGAGACAACATCTTTCGAATTTTGGTTCTATTCATTATCACAATGTATTTGGAACAAAACAATTCAGATGCAGTGTACAGATTTTCTGCTTTCATTCGTTGGGTTGAACAAAAAGATTGCATAAAAGTGTGGGAACTAAAGCATTTTTTAAACATAATCTTTTAATTTCAGGGGCTCATTAAATAATTGGATAAATTAAATGATTGTAAATAAAATGTTCATTTCTAATACCTGGATGAAAACCCTTTGCTGGCAATGCCTGAAGTCGCTAACTCACGACCATCACCAGACATTGCTGTGTTTCCTCCTCTTTAATGCTCTGCCAGGCCTTTACTGCAACGGTTTGTTTCTGGGCCTTTCTGTTGAAGGCTTTGAGCCTTATTAAAGAAGCGTCAGCGCTGCACAGTGCCACTTTTTTGGCCTCCGTGGCACTCGGCATTCAATTAAACCGGACCAACAGACTGGCACAGTTGAAAAAGAAAGGTAGCGGCCATTTTTGAGCCTCCTCTCCCAACTGACAATGCTCAGTAACAGGAAGCCGAGCAGCACTGCCTGTTTGCAGGTGGCCTGAAAGTCCTTGAACCGCCATGTTGTGTTTAAAATTGTCCCCAGCAGGAGTTAGAGAAAGATAAATGAATCTGAATCTAAATTGCCCCAGGGAGGGATGCATATGAGCACTGTTTGCTGTGTTGGTCTGGTTGAAGATATTTTTGACTGTTGGTTTGACTGTTGGTCTGCTTTAAGGAAATAAAAATGTGATTCGCCCACCGCCTTATTTAACACCAGCGCCGAAAGTGATGCAGTGCTCTAGTTGAAGCAGCACCAAATGAAATAGGGCCGTGGGTCAAGATCCCATAGAGCACAATGGGCAAAACTGGAGTGAAGTGTTTAATGCTTATAATTCATATTAAACTCATTTATTCATACAGAACTTGCAATGGAATTTGTCAAGAATGAAAACACAGCACCTGGGCTGGGCTGGGGGGGGGGGGGGGTTATTAAAATTAACTTTAGTGGCTTCTTTTGCTTAAAGTGCACCTATACTCCGAAAGGAAGTTTATGTCGTCACCTTCTATCCTCAGCCCTGTGTCCCAAAAACAGCCTGTGATTCTTTTTGTACCTCAGCCTTTGTCCAATATCCATAAAACACCAGAAACAAACAGGAAGTAGTATTATGGTGAATGACCAATGTGGCACATGTTAAACTCCAAAAACAATCCAGTTTTAATGTGGATACCCCCAAATGAAAGCTGAAAGTCTGGACTTTATGTCCATATGCATTATTTAACTATAACTTGAATATGTTTCACTAAACAGGTAAAAAAAAAAGGCAATGTCCGAATATTTATGGACCTAACTGTACATTTTCACCTGGTGCTGAATCAGCCCCAAGGTAGAAAATGAAAGCGAATGGCAATTTTCAGTCCCTTAAAATTAGTAGTGTTTTCTCACCTGCTGCTGAATTGACCCCATACTAATGATCTTGTTTATTGGGCACTGCACTGTGTTAAGTGTTTTTCCTGGCAGGGCTAGCTCATGGTTTATGCGGGCCCTTGGGTGATAGTCTCTATGGGCCCCTTGCGATGGGATATGATACCCCCCTATACATGGTGAGAAAGCTTGTATTGTGAATATTGCCTAAGAATAGAAAGAAAAAAAAATAGAAGGAATGACAGATTAGTAAAGAATGAAAGATTTGAAATATGACAGGGGGGAAAAGAAAGAGAAAAGGAATTTAAAGAAAGAATAGATGGGAAGTAATATTAAATATAAAAAATAAATGAAAAGGAACAAAAGCACAGAATGAATGACAGAAACAAAGACAGAATGAAAGGAATGACTGAAAAAACAGGAAAGGTTGAAAGAAGGAATGAAAGAAAAAAACACTGTTAAGAAAGGAGGACTGACAGAAAAAAGGAGAATGAAGTACAGAATAAAAGAAAAGAAGGAAAGTAAAGGAATGGCAAAATGAACAGATGAAAGAAACAAAGAATAGTTGTAAAAAAAATAATAAAAGAAAAGAAACAAAGTATAGAAAGACTGACAGAATGTACATTGAAAGAGCCAATCTGCACCTGGTTAGCAGTCCTTAAAGTGGGCCAAAACCCAACTGGATCCTGGACCGATCCATTCTCTCCTCTCGGGGCATCAAAAATCGGGATGCCCCGCTGTGTGAAACCCCCCAGGACGCCTGCTACTTAGCTGAAAACCCACGGGCCGCATCTCATAGTCAAAATCTTGGGTTTTGGCCCACTTTAATCCTGATTACTGCACTGCCATGCATAGGGGCTGCCCAGGGTAAAGAGTGAGATGGGCCCTCCAAAGGTGCAGGGGTCCTGCCCGTGTATGCCCAGTGCTGACGCCTGCCCTGTGTCCAGGTATTTAGTATAATGCTTTGTGTGCTTTTTTTCCCTATGTTTAGGTATTGTCTTGATCACAGGAAAGCTTTAGATCGTGATGTTGGCTTTTCTGAACTCCAATCTCGCCTTATTCGCTATGAAACACAAACCACGTGTACACGTGAGTGCTGCCCTATTCCCTTCGTTTTAAGTCCGCTTCCCTCTCCTGCTGTCCTGTCTGAGCCCGGCAGTGTTCCGGATGGAGAGTCCCTGCAAGGAGGGGACCCCCTGAGGTTAAAGCGGCGCTCCAGGGACCTGGATGGTCTTATCGCCAGCAAGAGGTATGTGTATATAACTGTTATACCAGAGATACGATATGAACTTTCTTACAATACTTTAAAGTGGACCTATCGTCAAAAGGACTAGATTGCTTTATAAACCCTGGAGCGAGGATCCCCAACCTGTAGCTCCTGAGCCACATGGGGCTCACGGACCCTGCTGTGCAGCTTGCAAGCTATCTGGAGTTAATACAGAGTCGGGCAAAAGGGGGGTGAGAATAGTGTTAGCTTACCCAGCATCCAGTACTGCACATGCCCAGCTTCCACATTTGTATCACATACCTGGGACCCACGGAACCAGGGTAATTGGTACTGCATGCTACAGAGACAGGTAGGCAGACATGGTTCTCTCCCTGGCCAACCTTGCTATTAAAAGTGTCCAGTCCTCTGTAAACCTCCCCCATCTTCCACCTTCGGGGGGGGGGGGGGGGGGGGATGTGTTACAACAAAAAAAAATTCAGTGCCGTTCACCTGGAGCTTTCAGTGCTGGGCACAGTGCAAAATACTGCACTAGATATTCTAAGCATACAGCACGTCCTGCTCCATCTATAATACTTACACATGGGTAATCCTCCGCCAGAGGGCGCTGTTCACTGCAGACATGCAAAAACAGGCTCCTCCCGGCCCTTCATATACCGAGGGACCTCCCACAAATCCCCAGATTTCTCTGCAGTGCTGACTGCGAAGACATGAAGTATCAACTCTCTCGCAGGTGAGCGGGGCTATTGCAGCCTGCGGCCCTGTGAGACTATTCCCACCCGTCCTCTTCGATAAGATGTGCCTCCCAGCCTGGGCTGCGCTGGTCGGGTGAAGGTAGGCAGCACCATGTGTGCTTACGGAGCAACACTCCACCGCAATCCCCCACCATAGGGTAGGCGGTCAAGGCTGATGGTGAGCCTTCAGGGGATGCCCCTCCCGCATCATTGCCCCATGCCCCATGTAGCGGTGGACCCTATGTTAATGGGTCGCCTTCCTCCCTCGTTCCCTCCTTAGTCAGGGGGAAAAGAAAGGGGGGGGGGGTTGTGTGTATAGCGGCCTTAGTGTATAGTTAAACGCTTATGACTTAACTGTGTTTCACTGGGATCGGGGATCAGAGCCGCGCTCGTACCTTACTGTTTACCGCAGCACTAGTAGTCTGCCTTCTGTTCGCACCGCACGTACGGCGGCGACTCGCGGACGCCCTGGCGTCTCCTTCTTCCCTCCTTCCCTTCTTAGCCTTATCGGCTCTTCTTAGGTTGCGCTGGCTTGAGCGCCTGTCTTAATCAGTGTCGCTGTCACAGACCGGGATTCTTCCCCGACGGGGAGCCGCAGGAGAGCCCGAGTACAGATCTCGGCTGTACCTGCCCCGGCTCCGAGCGCCATTTTTAATAGGCTTTTCTGCTCTTTCCTTTTCTGTACCACCATTGGCTGGTTGCCTTACGAGCTTCGCGCTCGCTGGAGAGGGGCGTGGTTTCGGCTTGGCGCGCTACGCGTCACGATCGGCTCAGGCCCGCCCCCCGAGGTTCTTTCTGCGCCATTTTCTTCTCCCGCGCGCGTGGTAAAGATCGTCGTCCTCTCTGTATGTAAGTGCCCTCGCGGGCGACTTTTCTTTACTCTTATCCTACATTGCGCATGGCTCTGACATCCCATTTCCCCTTATGTCTTTCAGACTGCGGATTCAAGTGGCTTCTTCCGGCCCAGCATAGCTCCCGGTCGTGACCATAAAAACTTACTCCCACTTCCCAGCGGGTTATTGGGGCATCCAGGGTAGCTTACAGCTTCAATCCCTACGGGCATATTGTGCCGATTTAATCACCATATGGAGGCATCTCAGGATATTGTGAACGGGGTTCCTTCGGGACAAGCCTGGCTGTGTGTAGCTTGTGGGGTCTTACCTAGCAGTGGTGACAATGCACGGGTCTGTGTTCCTTGTGCACAGCAGGCGCTATCGGTGCTTCCCGTCTCCTCTGAGGCTGGGCCTGCACCCCGCCGCACTTCACCTACTCCCCCAAGCCTGAGTCTAACCCCCAATACCAGTGGGGGATTCTCATCCTGATCTGGCTAAGAGGCTGGCTAGTGTTGAAAACGTACTTGCTAATTCTCTAGCGCGTAAAGCCACCGCCAAGAGGCGGCACTTGAACCCTGAATCGACCCTCTTCCCTGTAGAACCTGATGATTTGTTGCATTCCTATGCCCATATCCCCTCGGACGAAGGGGAACTGTTCTCTGACTCAGAGTCATATGACGAGGAGTCCAGGGGTCAGGAAGAGTCTGGCTCCGAGCATTGGTTTTCGGATGATGTCGATAGACTGCTGGTTCAGATCTTTGACGTTCTGTCCCTCTCTCCCCCGGCCGCGGCTCCCCGGCAAAGGGGTGCTCTTTTTCATACTGCTAAAGCTCGCTTGGAATTCCCCGAGCAGACCCATTTCAATAGCCTCGTGCTTAAAGAATGGGAACATCCCAGCAGACTTCACGGGGTCCCTAAGAGCGTGGATAGGAAATATCCCTTCCCAGCTGACTTGGTCAAGTGCTGGTCATCGCCGCCTGAGGTCGATGCTCCTATTCTAGGGTTGTCCAACACCTCTATTATGCACTCTCCTGACACTACTACGCTACGGGACTCTGAGGCCCGGCGTGTTGACCAACTGGCATGTCATGCCTTTGCATTTGGGGGAGCGACTCTGCGCCCGGTTTGCGCCTTAGCCATTACGGCGGTAGCGCTCAGGGCCGTGGTGAGGAATGCTCTCGATGGCACAGATGAGTTGCCTCCTGATACTGTCAACGCTCTGTCCAGCTGTGATGCTTTTGTGAACTTTATCCTGTCTGCATCGGACGATGCTATTCAGATGTGTGCCAGGTCATCTGCCCTGGTGGTTGCCATACGCCACGCAGTCTGGTTGCGCCAGTGGGCCACAGACAATGCCGCCAAGAAAGCCCTCACGGGGCTGCCATTTAAAGGGCTGCGCTTGTTTGGGGATCGATTAGACCTCTTTGCCAAGGGAGGCAAGTTACCCCAGCGCAGGCGACAGACTCGGCCTTTTCGTGGCCAAGGCTCCCTATCAACCCCCTATCGTGGGGCCAAGCAGGGTAGAGGGGCGTCCTTTGCAGGGGCCCGCGCTGATTCCTGGCACAGGAACAGAGGACGCCGTTCAGGTTCCTCCTGGGGAACCAAACCCAGAGCCCCCCCCCCCCAAGGCCCCCCAGGCATGAGGGGGCGCCCTCACCCATCAGGGTGGGGGGACGTCTACAGCACTTCGAGCACGTCTGGCGGCGCCACGTCTCAGACCTGTGGATTCAGGAGGTAGTGTCCTCCGGCTACAAGATAGAATTTGCTGTACGGCCCCCCCACCAGGTTCATAGGGTCTCAAATCCCTCAAGACCCTGCCTCAGCTCAGGTCTTGTTGCTGGCCGTACAGGGTCTCATGGACCTAGGGGTCATTTGCAAGGTCCCCCCTGGAGACAGGGGCACGGGGCTCTACTCAAACCTTTTCACAGTACACAAGAAGGATGGGTCAGTCAGGCCCATTCCGGATTTAAAAATCCTCAACAAATTTGTCAAGAACAAGCACTTTCGCATGGAAACTCTGCGCTCGGCCATTGGCTCACTGCGCCCAGGGGACTTCATGACGTCCGTGGACATCAAGGATGCTTACCTGCACGTCCCGGTGTTTCCGGGACACCAAAGGTTTCTCAGATTTGCGCTAAAAGATCAGCATTATCAATTTGTGGCCCTGCCATTCGGCCTAACGTCGGCTCCCAGGGTGTTCACCAAGGTGGTGGCAGGGGTGATGTCCCTGATAAGGCTAAGGGCATACGCGTGCTGCCCTACCTGGACGATATTCTCATCACCTCTCGGTCTCTGCGACAGGCAGAGTTGGACACTCGGCTGGTAGTGTCCACCCTGGAGTCCTTCGGCTGGGTGATCAATTACCCCAAGTCATCCCTGTCCCCCTCTTCGGTGACTCCGTTCCTGGGAATGATTCTGGATACGGTTCAGTCAAGGAAGCTCCGACAGCGCAGGCGAGGTTCCTGCTCTCGAACCCACAGTTCTCCATCCGGCAGGGAATGCAGTTGGTGGGCCTGATGGTGGCGAGCTTCGAGGCGGTGCCCTTTGCCCAGTTCCATTTGAGACCTCTGCAGCTTCACCTTCTGTCAGTATGGGACAAGAACCCTGCGTCCTTGGATGGGTTCTGTGTGCTTCTCCCCTCGGTCAGACATTCCCTTGCGTGGTGGCTGGACCACAGGAACTTGACAAGGGGCAGGACTTTTCTGACCCCATCCTGGGAGACGGTCACAACGGATGCCAGTCTGTCAGGTTGGGGAGGATTCTGGAAGTCCCTGCGCTTCCAGGGGACGTGGGGCCCTCAGGAGGCCCATTTGCCCATCAACTTTCTGGAGTTAAGGGCAGTCAGATTGGTACTGGAGCGATTGCCCCAACACCTGAGGGGTCAGTCGCTCAGACAACAGAACGGCGGTTGCCTACATCAATCATCAGGGAGGGACCCGGAGCAAGGGTGCTCTCCAAGAAGTGTCTCAGATTCTGACATGGGCGGAGGCCAATGTTCAATGCATTTTGGCTGTTTACATTCCGGGGGCGGAGAACCTGCTGGCGGACGCCCTGAGCAGGGGAATGTCCCGTCAGGGGGAGTGGTCCCTCTGCAACACTGTATTCCAGTCCCTGTGCCACCGTTTGGGTCTACCGGAGGTGGATCTGTTTGCTTCCCGTCACAATCACAAGCTCCCGGCCTTCGTCTCCCTGTCTCAGGATCCTCTGGCCAGGGCCACGGATGCCCTGTCCATGTCTTGGAGGGAGTTTCGACTCCTGTATGCGTTTCCACCGTTTCCCCTTCTGGTGAGGGTTCTACGCAAGATTGCTCTGGAAAGGGTACCTGTGATTCTGGTGGCCCCCAGGTGGCCAAGAAGAGTGTGGTTCGCAGACGTGGTTCAAATGGCAGTAGATCAGTACGATCTGCCAAGCGTACCAGATCTGCTAACCCAAGGGTTATTACGCCATCCCAATTTACAAACGCTGGCTTTGACGGCCTGGCTGCTGAGACCTCCATCTTGATGGAGAAGGGGTTGTCTGCCTCTGTGGTGGCTACTATGGTGCAGGCCAGGAAGAAGACTTCTTCTGCTATTTATTATAGAGTATGGCGTTCCTACATTGACTGGTGTGAGTCCAGGTCTCTTCCCTGCCGAGAATTCTCCGTTCCTAGGGTCCTGGAGTTTTTACAGCATGGTTTGGACTTAGGTCTCAAACTTAGTACGCTGAAGGGTCAGGTTTCTGCCCTGTCTATCTTCTTTCAGAAGACTTTTGCTCAGCATCACCTGATTAAGACCTTCTTCCAGGGGGTCACTCACGTACGTCCCCCTCGAAAACCTACAGTCCCTGGATTTGGTTTTGGATTTGGTTTTGTCTGCCTTGCAGGGTGCTCCCTGCTCACGTGCGTCCCCCTCGAAAACCTACAGTCCCTGGATTTGAATTTGGTTTTGTCTGCCTTGCAGGGTGCTCCCTTTGAGCCTATTCAGGATGCTGCTCTGGTCGTTCTCACTCTCAAGGTTGTCTTCCTGGTGGCTATTACTTCGGTTAGGCGTGTATCAGAGCTGGCCGCTCTATCTATTCAGCCTCCATACTATGAGCGACACCAGGACAAGGTGGTGTTCCGCTTCAAACCGGACTTTCTACCAAAAGTGGTTTCGGCATTTCATTTGAACCAGGATATTGTTCTTCCTTCTCTGTGTCCCAATCCTCGCAACGACAAGGAGCGGGTTCTGCATTCCTTGGACGTAGTCAGGTGCTTGAAGTATTACCTGGTTGTCACTAAGGCCTTCAGGAAGACTGATGCTCTCTTTGTTGTGCTTTCGGGGCCTAGGAAAGGCTTGGCTCCCGCCAAGTCTACCATCAGTAAATGGATTCGTCAGGCCGTGATTCAGGCCTATTCTACTAGGGGGGACCTCCCCCTTTCCACCTTACGGCTCATTCCACTCGTGCTATTGGTGCCTCTTGGGCTTTCCAGCAACAGGCCTCTGTTGAACAAGTTTGCAAGGCCACTACTTGGTCTTCTGTTCACACCTTTTCAAAGTTTTACAAAGTTGATGTTCGGGCCTCAGCTGTTGCTGCCTTTGGCCGTAAGGTTTTACAGGCGGTTGTAGTTTGAACTACGTGCCGTTGCCTTTGTTTGTTGGGGATCCCACCCTACTTTATGGACACTGCTATTGGATGTCCCATGTGTAAGTATTATAGATGGAGCAGGACGTGCTGTATGCTTAGAATAATACAATTCTGTGAAGTACTCACCTGTGGAATTGGTATTATATGCATACAGCATGTCCTGCTCCACCCCACCCTGGTTTCACTTTGTTCTGTATCCCCTGTATGGTGATTGTTATCATTGTTATTATTACCAGTTTGGTGGTTGGTTTCTCGCGGCTTCTTTTTCTCACTGCTTTTCAATGCTGGGGATTTGTGGGAGGTCCCTGGGTATATGAAGGGCCGGGAGGAGCCTGTTTTTGCATGTCTGCAGTGAACAGCGCCATCTGGCGGAGGATTACCCATGTGTAAGTATTATAGATGGAGCAGGACGTGCTGTATGCGTATAATACCAATTCTACAGGTGAGTACTTCACAGAATTGTATTATCTCCCCCTATCTCTCACCCATCAATGAATTGTGCTTCTCGTCTTGGACGATGGATGTCCCCATCACATTGTGTCTGACGCACCTCAATACCTCCACTCCAGCCATGCCCACTCTCCCTCCCAGCATGACCTCCAGGTGTGACTGTGCATGGGATTAGCATTTGGGCAGCCTTACAGCCCCTACCATATATAGGTAACACAGGGCCTCTGCACTGCTAGTGGACATGCCTTGGGAGTGCCCTGGAGAGATTAACTTTTTTTTTTTTTCTATTGAAATATAACATAATAATATTGTTTAAAAAAAAATAAAATGGAGACTGAGCATTGACAAAGCCTTTTAAATAAAGTCCACTTTAATTTCTTTGGGGTTAAGGGGACCCACACATGGTGGTGGATTCGCAAGTATATTAGCTTTTCGGGGGGGGGGGGGGGGGGGTAATAGGCATTACACAAACCAATACCTTTGTTGAATGTAGCTCATGTGTATCTCTCCCAAGGTGGGAAAGGTTGTGGACCCCGTCCTGGATCATCCTGACGTGGGATACTCCACTGGGTAAAATGCAGAAAGGCAGAAAATAGGCATAGCCATTGGGGTTCGCCAGGGCCGCATGCACACCCAGCAAAATATATTTGTATTCTGATTGCTGCGACCAATGGAACGATGACAGGTGGGTAGTTTTGCCAATAAAAACATATAAAGGAAAAGAGGCGTTTTCCTAGAATGGAAAGTATCTATACAGCGTCCAACACAATGAATAATAGATTTACCCATCTTGGTGCCATTCAAGGCACTTGGAAAGCCACTGAGTGTGCAATGCCAAGGATTAGCTTAACATTTACATAGAAGCACCTTTCACTTGTGGACATGTGTTCCGGGCTTGTGGCCCTCATCAGAAAAAGGCTGAAAGTTATGTGGCTCTATGGGGGATGAGACTTAGTGAGTAGCAATACACAGTCACAAGCCACCATGTGGAGAGACTCCTGTTAGGCTTAATATGGGGGGGCTAAAGAGACCGAAAGACGCTCTACTCAAAAATAAATCAGGTGCTTTCCTTGATCGGAAAGTATTTACACAGCATCATATTGACTTTTGGTTCGGTCACAGTGATTCCTAGGGTGCATCCTAATTAGGGATGGCGGATAGTCGAAATTGCTGCCAACCCCCCCTGCCGAGCTGCACCAACCAATACCATGATCCAGCATGGTTTTCAAATGCAGCACAGGGAGTGCATGCAGCAGCTTCCCCTCCTCCCCTGTTTTGCACATGATGCAGGGGGTACCTTGATCACATTTAAACACATTGCTGGATTGTGGCTTGGTAAGTTCAGTGGGTTTGGCTGTGATTCCAACCGTGGGACATCCCAGAAAAAGTTTTCCCCTAGGAGTCATAGTGGCCACACCAGGAATCAAATATGGCTCTTGGTCCACTTTAAAGCTGACCAATCCCCCCCCCCCCCCCCCCCCCAAGCGATGTAAACAATGCTGGATGCATCTTCAGCATTTCTGTGCCAAGACGCGTTCCCACACACACACACAACTATTCACATAGGCTGGGGACATGAGGGATCCCTAGTCTAAAGGGAAACTGGGGATGTGGCAGCTCCCTATTGCTGGTTTTTGTGTCTAAACAGAGCCGTATGTCGGGTATTAATATACACGACATACAGTGTTGATTGGTCGTGAGCCTGCGCATGTGGGGGGTTTTGCATAGCAGGACAAGAACCCCGGGATTGTGAAAATCGTGGGTTTCGGTCTGCTTTAATTGTACACATATACGTGATAAGATGATAGTGATTCCTTTTTGTATTTTTCCGTATTGTTTTTTTTCCCCCAGACTTGCAAAATCTGAAAGCTCGGACTCTCTTCTGTCTCTGGCCAGTGACGGGAGTGGCCCTCACCCGACTTCCAGATCTATGAGGCCGCGCTCTGAAAGGACAGCACCACCACCATCATCATCCTCTGGACTCGCCTCCTCCTTGGCCTCTGTCCAACCACCTTCCAACATGAGTAACAAACCTGGACAGCCTGCACCAGCGGCCAATCCAGAGTCCAGATCCCAGAAGCATAACAGGGTAACGTGTTGCGTCACTCTTCATGTCATGACCTGTTGGCGCTGTGGAATGAGAGACGGGAATTCCTCACTGCTGCCTTGAGAGGCCACACGGGTCTCCTCTGTGTATTCAAATGTTCCCACTAGAAGCTGCTCTGTGTTTTATCTGAGGATTTACAGAGCTTCTATTCCCGTAAACCCACCAGTATTCAAGAAAACTAGACCAAAATTGGGTAACAGTATAGTTTAACTTCAGATTTACTTATATAGACCCTCTGTAGTTAACTGTAAAAAATAAAGTGGATCAATTAGGGCCAGCTCTAGGTTTGTGGGGGCCCTTGGGCAGGAGAATCTTAGTGGGCCCCAAAGTAGTGTGTCACATGTTGTAACCTTTCAGCTCTGCTGTTACAAATGGGTCATCTGCTGATCACCCTCCAGTCCTTATTACCTTCCCTACAGCCACTAATCATCCTATAGTCCTTATTGCCTTGCCTACAGCCACTAATCATCCTATAGTCCTTATTGCCTTCCCTACAGCCACCAATCGTCCTCTAGTCCTTGTTGCATTCTCTACTCCCACCAAGCACCCTTCAGCCATTACTGCTTGCTCCACTGTGACCAAAGACTCCATCATTGCAGTCAGTTGTCACCTGGTTCTCGCCACCTTCGGAGCTTCCATCAACTGCCCTCAATTCCCTGCCACCTTTTCCACTGTTTCTGATCATCCCCTGTTGCTGAGCCCAGCTATGAGCAGGTCTGCGCACAACACCTGGCATTCAGTGGTTCGGGTCCACTGTAAAATAATACCATGGGCAAGTATGAGCCTGAGTGGGCCCCTGAAGATGCCATATCCAAAAATGGGAGGCTTGCACAACCCACAAAGTATAATAAAGGGTGCTACTCCCAGGCTCAAACGGCCCTATAAAGGATACCTCAAAAACACAACAGGCGAGGCACTCCAACTCGGAATCAAAAATAAATATCAAACTTTATTAACTGTTTAAAATGGACATATTAAAAACACATTAAAAAACACAAGACAATACCACGCAGGACATACAAACATACAGGATGTGTTAGCGGTGGGAGAAAATTGATGCCTCATCATAATCCTAATACAGCAAGCATGAAATCCATATACCAAATGAATTTAACTATTTGTGCAAAAAGCGCAAGGTGCAATAATAATATAATGGAGATCTATTTAAAGTGCAATAGTGCCAATAATATAAACCATATTGCCGATCTCAAAGTCAAAAACCACAACAGCACAAAGGCTGTCCCTCAGACAGAAACAGCCGTATCAAAGCACTGTCATCCAATCAAATCACTATATGGATTAACATGCCAACTGATGAATGCAAATAAAATCAATATCCATAATATCAAAATATCAAACCAATAGGGTCTCCCCACCGCCTGCCAACATCCAGAGCCACGAGTTCCTTGGGCAAAAATCGTACTTCCTCAGGCTGGCCCCTGCCAATTGCCCAGGTCTGCCTCGCACTGGCCCTGGGATCAATCACCCCCTGCAGCTGACCCCTGGTCCCGATACAGGATGCCCACGGTCTGACCCCACCCCAGACAGCCTGTATACCTCTTACATTTCAGCCGGTTCCTCGCTGCAGCCGCATCCCTACATCTGTGCACGATCCTTCACCCAGCCATTCAGATAGGCAATCCACAGGGGAGCCTGGTGATTGGTCTCCTTTAAGGTCCAACAATGCTGATTTCTCCAGGTCACCAGGTAATTGAATGTTAGATGAGAAAAGGATGCCAATAGTCTAACACAACATACAGTCTATATATCGATTTTACTTTTAGTTTGAGTAGTACAGGTTTGTAACAAAGGGCTACTCTTAAAGTGGACCAAAATGAGTCTAAGATTGCCCCCCCCCCAGGGCATCCAGATTCGGGATGTCCCGCTGTGTGAACCACGAGTTCCCCATAAAACTCACCTTCTCCCTGATCCAACGACGCATGTTTGAGTCACTGATAGGACGGGAGCCCACACATTCACGCTGTAGAACTGCTGAAAAGGTGTTGACTGGGTGACCTGGGGGGTTTCTTGCCTATCTGGCTGGGGCGCATGATGCCGGGGATGCAGCTCGCACTCCCTACTCAAAGCAATAAGCCCCACCTGTAGTAAAACACAGAGCTGGTAGTAGGTGATAACTCAAATCAAGATTCAACAGTCCCACAGCGCATGCACCTCCACCGTTGAGTCACCAATAAAGCTGGCCTATAAATGATGACAATGGGCATATAAGGATCAGCAATTAGACTCAAACTTCCACACTGAGGGGGTATAGCTTCCAATGCCCAGATGCAGTTTTGCAATGCTTTAATTTCCTCAGGTATGCACCAAAGACCATCCGGTCGAATGATTAACCATGTGGGAGATAAATAAAACCATCTAGTGCAGAGCGCTCATTCAAATAAAGACTAATATTTAATAAGAAATGCACTCACAAATATAAGATTAAAAACAGCGTATCTCAAATACAACAGAAGCCAACAATCTCCTTAAAGCAAACAAAAGGCGCAGCCTTTATCCTATGTACGTTTTCACCGCCGTAGCGGCTTCAGCTGGGGAAAAAAAGTTTTATTTGGTACTAGGCCAGCTTTATTGGTGACTTTACGGTGGAGGTGCATGCACTGTGGGACTGTTGAATCTTGATTTGAGTTATCACCTACCAGCTCTGTGTTTTACTACAGTTTTCCACTACTTTTGAGATGGACTCGCTACACGTTGAGCTTTTTTACTTGTAGTGCTGAACGTGGTATCTTGTCTTTTTTGTGCTAATAAGCCCCACCTGCCAAGCAGGGAGTCTTGTGGTGAGGCATCACTGGTGAAGCCTGTGCACATTAGCCAGAGGCTTCTCCTTAGGTTGTAGGTCTGTTTTAATAGTCCGACTATCTATACTGGATACAGCTAAAAATAGAAGCCATCACTGTTGCAGGAATCGGTTCCTTTTGTGAGTCCCCGGAGCCAGAGGGGGAGGAAGATTCTCAGAAGATGATGAGGCTGCTTATGATGAACTCTGCTGTAATTATACACAGTGTGCCGTCCTGATATGACGAGAGCTGTTATTTTCTTCTGAGGGGCTCCTTTCCCATCCAACTGCTGGTAGACTTCTTTAAAGCGAAACAAAACTCAAGAACCTAAAAGGGACGGCTGCAGGTGTTTCCCTGATCATAGTCTAGAAATAGAGGAGGGGGGCTTAGACCAGCCATACTGCGTGCTTTAAACCTGGTGAGGAAGAGTAAAGAGCCAATAATGCGCTAAATCATGTTGCATGGGCTATAAGGTAAAGCCTATAGCATGTAGTGCCCCCTATAAAGGGAGAAGACCTATTGAAGCTGCAGGAAGGGCAGGACCAGTGTGATGGGCCACATGGCTGAGCCTCTAGTCCATGGTCATTGCTGGAAATATGGCCCCCTAACAATTCAGGCTAAGTGGCATTCCACAAAACATGACTTGTTGGTGACTCTTATTATTATTGATTATTTGTAAAGTATCATCTTCATACTGTAAAACATAAAATACATAAACTATTACAAGGATGCTACAAAGTTGAATGTAAATGCTATGAAAACAGACAACAGGTGAGAGCCCTGCCCTTACCAGGTTACCATCTAAACGACTTGAGGAGAGGGTTGGGCACTGAAAAATGGTCATGAGCCACATTCACAGTTAAAGCGGGTCAAAATCCATGAGTCCGGGCCCTGCAATCTAATGTCCCCACTGTGTGAAGCACTCCCCACCTCTGCGGTCGTGCTCCCTCCGGCGCTCAGCCTTTTTAAACGGCTGGGTGCGGGAGTGCCCGCGCGCCCGACCAGCGTACACCTACTCGCTGTGGCACCTTTAAGATCAGCCAATAGGCAATCTCAAAAGTGCATCTGAGCGTAGCTTGGTCAGTGGGGAATTTTCTTTCAAAACCGGGCCACCACTGAGCCAACAGCGACACCTGGCTTCTCAGGGGTGGGGATGCGAAATATGAGCGGTGGACCCAAAATGCATTTGCGATGCTGCGGTATCGCAAAAAAAACAATGGCACCTCTATGGGCCTTTCATGCATTTCCGGTACGGCAGAAAGGAGGAAAATGTGGCCGTAAAAAGTTCTGCCTGCTGCATCCAGATTGCAGACACACCCCATTAAAGTCTATGGTGCTACAGCAGGCAAAGATAATTGTTACACCATTGTGTCGGACTACATTTGGCGCTGTCCTAAACTGTTTTCTGTTTTTAAATTTTAGGTTTACAGGTTCAGCATATGATTTCGCTTCTGAAAATAGGTGGGCGTGACCCTTGGGTCTGTGATGCTGCACAATCTGTGATGGATCTGGGGGAAGGGGTGGGAGAAGGGAGGGACCAGTAATCCTGTCCCTCTCTGCTGAGCTGATTTGGGGGACGGGATGAAAAAGAGAAAGTCATTGGCTAAACCTGTAAACCTTGATATTTCGGCCATTTCTTCTTCAATGTAAAAACAGAAAACGGTTTAGGACAGTGACAAATGTAGCCCGACACAATGGTGTAACAATTACCTTTGCCTGCAGTATCACTTGCGTGTACCACATGCGTTTGGGGCACCACAGATTTTAATGGGATTCAGTAGATAGGAAGGTAGGACATAGGCCCCAATATGGCTTTTTTCAAACACAGACGTAAGCAGACTACCGCAGACGCAATCTCGGTCGGACAGGTGTGACCGTAGCGTAATTGCAGAATCAAAACCCAGGCCCTGATGAGCAGCTCAGAAACAGACCACAGGGCTGCCAAGACAGGTAAGCCAACAAACCTCTGCTTACCTGACTGTGCATTAAATCTACAAATACCAGTGCCAAGCCTTAGACTCCATGTATTCCTTAGCCTCAATAGTGCCACCTCCATAGGTGTTCTGGTCTGGGGAAAATGGTGAGCCACAGGTTGGGGACTCCTGGTCTTTAGAAACCTTTTTAATGTGACTGTGGTCAGCGGGCAGTGGTAAGTTGCATAATGCAGACATCAAGTTGTTCAAGTAGAGTTCCCCATAGCTATAGCCATTAGTTGCGGTCCTCATGGTAATAGCCATTTCCTTATATTTTCAGATGCTGAAAGAAGTGGTGTACAGGACACTAGAGAAGCACGGTATTAAGACGGGGCATCCCTGTTTCACTGCCTGCAGTCAGCGCCTCTTCGATGTTTCCAAATTCTTCTTGAAGGTGCGGCCAGCCGATCTCCTGAAACTATTCATTGTAATGTTATGAAATCTAGAAAGTTGTGTCCTAACCATTTTTATTATTTTTCAGCACTTTAAAGGGACAGACCTGGCGATGGCAATAATAAAGGAGCATCAGGAGCTCATCTGAATCCTGTCCCGTGTGCTTCTACTCCATTTCCTGCAGCACATTGTAGATGCTGTAGCAGGTCTCCAAATCTTGGCCCACATTTTCATTCCTTCAGAACCACTTCCAAATGCGGTTGAAAAGCTGCCTCTGACCCTCAGCGCGAGCCCGGTAAGCGCAAACACTTTGGCTTGGTTGTGTCATGCTTGGAGTCCTGAGGGACAGAGGTGGCTATGTGACCAGATTAGGAGGTGGTCATTAAGGAATAGAATGGAAAGGAGGGGCACATTTTAGAAATCTGCTACAGAATCTGCAGAGAATGGAGGAGAGGCACATAGGACAAGCTTCAGGTGAGCTCCTTGCTACCTTATTGCCATTGCCTGGGACTGTCCCTTTAACCCCTCTACCTCTCCAAGCTAAGCTTTGTAGCTTCTCATTGGTAAGCCACACACTGACCTTCTCATGGCAGGGATTCCTCAGACAGGAAACTGCAGCACATACTTCTACAGCCTGTCCCTTCTTTTGGGGGCTGGCTCAGTTAAGCTGGGGGCTAGTTATAGCATTACGCTATGTATATCTGTTCACCAGCCTGACAAAGCCCCCCTGTGCGAGGCTGGAATCAGTATACGCTGATTGGACGAGAGCCCGTGCATGCGGAAAGGTGAGTGGAGTGGGCATTCTTGGGGTTTCGCACAGTGGGGCATCCCAATTCAGAAGCTCCCCGGGGCAACAACCAATCACCAGGGTGGTCAAAATGTAGGCACGGTCTCTGTACAGCAGGTTCTTATTAAAATCAATGGGGCCTCCATGCACGGAAGGTCTTAGTGTACAGTGGTGCCCATTGTTTTTGGTGGGAACCAGCTGTACGGAGGTCAAACCCACCCGCCAACCAGAAGCAGCAGGGACTAAGGGAATCTTATAGTTACCTCTGGCACTGCCGGCCCTGAAGTGGCCTTTTTACTTGGACGTCTGGTACTGTATATGGGGGGGCAGCTTACAACCCCCTACCCCTATGTACTTACATTGAAGTGGACCTATAGTCAAAAATGACTTTATGTCCCTATTTCCAATTACCCCCTCTACGGTTGAAGATCCTTAGTAAGTCTATATCAGGCATGGAGCTCTGTAGGATGGGGGGGTCAGGTAAAAGTTGTGCACTCCATTGAAGCATGCCTACTGTTGAAAGAGCTGTGTTTCTATTTCCTGTCCCCCATTGGATAAAGCACTGCTACGGAGAATCGCTCTTGTGCAGGGCCTACTTGTGGGGTAGGTTGGTTTAGTTTAGCATCCTTATGAAACGTGAAGCTCCCTAGCATAGAGTTGTCTGATTTAAAGAGCCCCTCCACCCAAACACAGCAACAAGTTGCCCTTCCCATGCCCATAATTTGCTGCCGGAAAACCCCCCAGGAGCAGTTTAGCTGATGACATATGTATCGTGGTGCAGCAACCACCTGCTGATAGTGGGCATCCCCAGGCACAGCCATTATGGGCCTGGACATTTCACGGGAGGAGCAGAACCAGTATTTTATTGCCCTATTATTGTAAAGGTACCTCTTCCTCTTACTCATCCTTGCTATGATTTACATCTAGGACCTGAAGACGTCCCGGGGCCTGCACGACGAGATGAAGAAGGCCGCCAGCAGTAATGTGAAGCAGGTGAGCGTTGTGTGGCCATAATGTTTATCCCCAGGGAAAATGGCCTGTTGTTATTACACGGGACTTCAGATGCGGTAAAATATTTAGAACAGTGCAGATGACGGCCTTCAACTGTAACGCTTGAAAATTTCCCTGCCCTTTGTATGGGAATAGTCAGGAGAAATCCAGTAGAGCAGCTTGTTCTTTGTACAGGAGGGCCCTGCCAGCTCTGCCTGTACTACATGTGCCTACAAAGTCCCTACGAAAAAGCTTCCGTTACCTACTGTGCCTGTCATAAAGTGTCTACAGAAAAGATTCCCCTACCTGCTGTGCCTGCCATAAAGTACCTACAGAAAAGCTTCCCTTTCTTGCAGTGCCTGCCATAAAGTGCCTACAGAAAAGCTTTCCTTACCTACTGGATCTGCCGTAAAGTACCTACAGAAATGCTTCCCTTAGCTGCTGTTCCCACCATAAAGTGTCTACAGAAAAGCTTCCCTTACCTGCTGTGCCCACCATAAAGAACCTACAGAAAAGCTTCCCTTACCTGCTGTGCCTGCCATAAAGTGCCTACAGAAAAGCTTCCCTTACCTGCTGTTCCCACCATAAAGTGTCTACAGAATAGCTTCCCTTACCTGCTGTGCCTGCCATAAAGTGCCTACAGAAAAGCTTCCCTTGCCTACTGTGTCAGCCATAGAAAAGCTTCCCTTACCTGCCTTACAGCTCTAAAGTCTAAAAGATTCCAGTGCCAGGTTACAGCTTGTGACATGCCAGTTTGGGATGCCCTGCTGTGTTCCACACAATACTCTCTTCAGGAATCGATGCCGCCATGCTCTTTAGGCCTCTGCTGTGTCTCTGGCAACTGCTACATACACCACCACCAGCTTATCTGAATACCCGGCGGCGTGGCAAGTGGGAGGCACCAAGCAATCCATTTATTCAGAAGCGTTTGCCGAGCATTGACGTGCAAAGACTTTTCGACTTTACTTTCTCTTAAGAGGGACAAAGCCCAGGATTTCCTCCCTGGTTTTGTTGCCAATTTTGGATGCCCCGCTGAATGATGCCACCTTTGAAACATCTGCTATACTTCTCCAGTGATCCTCTTGCACATGTGCAGGGTCTCCTATAATCAGTGCTCAATGCCGAGCATATTGAACACTGAATGAGAGAAGAGGGCCAAGCATCCCTCCAGCAGCCGCATCCTGCCTCCTAATGGCTGACTCGGGAGCATTCAGCAGCCAAAGGGAGGCTGGGGATGCCACGTAGCCCACACATGCACTTTGGGATCACCCTAAAGTTAGGTTTGAAGGCAAACCAATAAGAATTCTAAATCTGGATGCCCCACAAAGGGAGGGAGACCACCAGTATGGGTCAACCCAGCCTATCTGCTGCCTGAGGCAGAATATAGAAGGTCCCCCGCCCCCCCCCCCCCCCCCTTCCAATAGAGCAGTTCACCTCTGTCTGGATCCTTCCTGTCATAGGAGTAGCCCCCCCCCCCCCCCCCCAACATTTCACATGGCCTCAGGTGCAGTCGCCCTAAGATGGCTCGCTACTTTAGACCCAGGAGCGGGAATCTGGAAATACCTCAGAGGCTAAGAATCTTTTTTTCTGCCAGTAGAAGAGGAAATAAACGGCAGTGCATCAAGTCCTGAGGAATCTCTGAAATCTGCATTTATATAAATTGCAAACAGGTCTCGCTCCTTCCCTGGCCCAGGCCTCGCCATAGCGCTCTGTGCTTGTCATGTCACCCCGATCCTTTTTTCTTCTCACATACTCTGTATATTACTGAGCAAATAAAGGCTTCTAACTCCGAAGTGCTACGTGCCCTCCACAATGGCCGCTTCCTTTCCACCACCCAGGAATGTCAAAGCCATCTCTAAGGTAATATTTGTATTGCGGTCAATGCTTTGTATGCAGCGTGCATGTTGGCGTTTGATCCCTTGGCTCGTCATGTGACACTGCCCGCTGTACTTGGACACAGATTAGATTAGTAAACCCATCAATGGTCCGTCAGAGGAAGCCGGGGGAAATGGACCTGAACATTCCCATTATCCCGATTAGGCTGAAGAGTAAACACCTTGTCACTGATTTGTAGCTCTTTAATAATCTGCTCTATACAGGGCTAAATGTAAAACGTGCTGTGCTGGGCGATGCGGGATACCCGGCCGGCAAAGTGACACCGCCATCACCATGTCCCGGGAGCTTACCATCATTTTACCACAAGATTAGCTGCTTATATATTTATGCAGAGCTAAGCTGGGCAAGCTCTCCGCTTCAGTTACCCGCTATTCACTAAGCAAGGAAGCTCTCCATCCCTGCACACAAACCAGCATCAAACCCATATAAATGAGTGTACACTCTTTAAAAGCTTTTCCTAGAGGTATCCCGATTTAGGATGCCCCACGGGTTGAAACCTCTTGGTTTGCCCATAAACTTCCCATGTATCTTGATTGGGGTCATTTGGAATGACCCCCCTATGTGTGAAACCTCAGAGATTGCCTGAAATCTTTTATTGCTCTATACTCCCAACTCACATTCATGGGATTCCAGCCAATGAGAATAGACTTCCGTCAATAATAAAACCTCCAACTGGAAAGCCACCTGCAGAATATCCGGAAATTTTACGTTTGTTTCGATTTGAAATTCTTTACTCTTTGAAATCCCACGAGACTAAGGCTCAGCCGGCCCTGGGGTCTTTCAGGCTCCAGGGCCAGCCAAAATGGGTTTTGGTAATTTGGCTTTCCCTGGTTTTGTTTCAGTCCCCCGGTCATTCTGAATTGGGATGCCCCACTATGTGAACCCCCCCTTCCCGAGCGCCGCTAGTCACTACTTGGTTTTAGTGACACATGCACGGCTTCTCGTCCAAATTTGTGACTCAGCAAACTGCTCTCGTTGACTTGAATGGGGAGCACGTGTTACCACATCCCCTGAGGCATGCGCACTCCTGTTCCAGCCTATCTGAATGACTGGGGCTGGAGTCTGTGCAGAACGCAGGGGGTGCAGCAGTGTGCACGCCCCATTCACAATAATAGCCCATGTTTGCACTGTTGGAGCTGGGAAAGGTGAGTGTTTACAGGAGCCCTGAGGGGTCTCGTACAGCGGGGCATCCCGATTCGGGATTCCCCAGGGGAAGGCCGGTCTTGGAATCTATTCTAAGCAGACAGCACGTCCTGCTCCAGACATAGTCCTTACATGTGGGTATACCTCCGCCTTCAGCACCGTGCACTGCAGAACATGAAGAAAACAAGCTCCTCCCGGCCCTACATATACCGGAGGACCTCCCACAAATCCCCAGTTTTCTCTGCAGTGCTTGAACTGCGAAGACATGAAGTATCACGCTCTCGCAGGCGAGCGGGGCTTTACAGCCCGAGGCCCTGCGGGACTATTTCCACTCGTCCTCGTTGTGACACTAATGCCTCCCAGCCTGGGCTGCGTTGGGTCGGGTGAAGGTAGGCAGCACCTAGTGTGCTTATGGAGCTAGACTCCACCGCAATCCCCCTCCATAGGGTAGGCGGTTAAGGCGTATGGTGAGCCTTCTATGGGATGCCCCTCCCGCACTAGTGCCCCTCGCCCGGTGTAGCGGTGAACCCAGTATTTTGGATCACCTTCCTCCCTAGATTTCCCCGTTAGGGGGGAAAAAAGAGGGGGGGGGGCATGTGTACGACGGCTAATCCTTGCCCTAATCACACTAGTCAACCATATTCTTATTTGGTCCTTGGAGTCAGAGCTGCGCTTCACTCTCAGCCTTTTGCCTTCCTACTGCGCTTTCATGTATTACTCGGTGCGTGCTTCAGTTTTATTCAATTGACGCTTGGCGTTCTATCACTGTATTCACCCTGTCAGATCTCTCTGAGGTGATGTCTCCCTGACAATATCTGTCGCGAGCTTCGCGCTCTCCGGAGGGGGGGCGTGGTTTGGTTTGGCGTGCTCCGCGTCATCATCCGCTCTGGCCCGCCCTTCGAGGTTCGCTTGGCGCCATTTCCTTCTCACATGCGCGTGGTGAAGACGGTCCTCCCCTCGCTGTTCTGTAAGTGCGCTCATGGGCGATCCCTTCCCTAGCTTTGACTTCTTCGCGCTTGGCTCTGACATCCCTGTTCCCCTGGTGTCTTGCAGACCGCGGACTTCGGTGGCTTCTCCCGGCCCGGCGTAGAGTCCGGTCCAGAACCTTTTAACAAATCACTCCCACTTCCCAGCGGGTGTTTGGGGCATCCAGGGTTGCTTTACAGCGTCAATCCCTACTGGCATATTGAATATAATAATCATCATATGGAGGCATCTCAGGATATCGCGAACGGGGTTCCTTCGGGACAAGCCCGTCTGTGTGTAGCTTGTGGGGTCACACCTAGCAGTGGTGACAATGCACGGGTCTGCGTCCCTTGTGCCCAGCAGGCGCTAGCTGGCCTACCCGCCTCTTCCGAGGCTGGGCCCGCGCCTCGCCTTGTTTCTCCTACTCCCCCAAGCCTGAGTCTAACCCCCAATACTAGCGGGGATCAGGGGGGGAGTCAAGGAGTCAGGATGATCTGGTTCTGATCTTTGGTCCCAGGATGACGTTGATAGATGGCTGGCCCAGATCTTTGATGTGTTATCCCTCTCTCCCCCGCCTGCGGCTCCTCGGCAAAGAGGTGACCTGTTCATACCGCTAGGGTGCGGTTGGAGTTTCCTGAACAAACTAATTTTAATAATCTCGTCTTAAAGGAGTGGGAACACCCCAGCAAACTCCAGGGGGTTCCTAAGACTGTGGATAAGAAGTATCCATTCCCTGCTGACCTGATCAAGTGTTGGACTTCGCCGCCCGAAGTCGATGCCCCGATCCTTGGTCTGTCCAATACCTCTATTATGCACTCCCCTGACACTACTACGCTGCGGGATCTGGAGGATCAGCGGGTTGATCAACTGGCATGTCATGCCTTTGCATTTGGGGGAGCCTCGCTCCGCCCGGTTTGCGCCTTAGCCATCACGGCGGTGGCGCTCAGGACTGTGGTTAAGACTGCTCTTGAAGGGGCGGATGACTTGCCATCTGATGCCGCCAATGCTTTGGTTACCTGTGAGACTTTTATTAATTATATCCTATCTGCATCGGACGATGCTATTAAGCTGAGCGCTAGATCCTCTGCTCTGGTGGTAGCCATACGCCGTGCGGTCTGGTTACGCCAGTGGGCAGCTGACAATGTCGCCAAGAAGGCCCCTATGGGGCTTCCTTTCAAAGGGCTGCGCCTGTTTGGTGAAAGGTTAGATATCTTTGCTAAAGGGGGCAAGCTGCCCCAGCGCAAGCGTCAGATTCGGCCCTTTCGTGGCCCAAGCTCCCACTCGACCCCCTATCGTGGGGCTAAACAGGGAAGAGGGGTGTCCTTCGCCGGAGCTCGCACAGATTCCTGGAACAAGAACAGAGGACGCCGCCCCAGCTCTTCCTGGGGGCCAAAGCCCCTCCCAAGACCCCCCAGGCATGAAGGGGCGCCCTCGCCCGTCAGGGTGGGGGGACGTCTACAGCATTTTCAGCATGTCTGGAGACGCTACGTCCCAGACCGGTGGATTCAGGAATTCAGGAGGTAGTGTCCTCCGGTTACAAAATAGTTTGCTGTACTGCCCCCTCCCAGGTTCGTCGGGTCCCGAATCCCACAGGACCCTGCCTCAGCGCGAGTCTTGATGCTAGCAGTGCAGGACCTTCTAGACCTCGGGGTCATTTGCAAGGTCCCCTCAAAAGACAGAGGCGCTGGGTTTTATTCCAACCTGTTCACGGTGCCCAAAAAGGACGGGTCAGTCAGACCCATTCTGGATTTAAAAATCTTAAACAGATTTGTGAGAAACAGACATTTTTGTATGGAAACTCTGCGCTCGGCCATTGCCTCGTTGCGCCCAGGGGACTTCATGACATCTGTGGACATCAAGGACGCTTACCTACACGTCCCGGTGTTCCCAGGGCATCAAAAGTTTCTCAGATTTGCGCTGCTGGATTAGCATTACCAGTTTGTGGCTCTGCCATTCGGTCTTACGTCAGCCCCCAGGGTATTCACCAAGGTGCTGGCAGGAGTAATGCCCCTGTTGAGACTAAAAGGCATACGAGTGTTGCCCTACCTGGACGACATACTCATCTCAGTCTCTGCAGCAGGCAGAGCTGGACACGCGGTCGGTGGTGACCACCCTGGAGTCCTTTGGCTGGGTGATCAATTACCCAAAGTCCTCTCTGTCGCCCTCCTCAGTCATCCCGTTTCTGGGGATGATTCTGGATTCAGTTCAGTCAAGGATATTCCTTCCTCCACAGAAGGTGGAAGCTCTGACAACGCAGGTGAGGTTCCTGCTCTCGAGCCATCATCCCTCCATCAGGCAGGGAATGCAGTTGGTGGGCTCGATGGTGGCAAGCTTCGAGGCGGTGCCCTTTGCACAATTCCATTTGAGAACTCTGCAGCTTCACCTTCTGTCAGTTTGGAACAAGGACCCAGCGTCCTTGGGCGAGATCTGGGTCCTTCCCCCCTCGGTCAGACAATCCCTGGCGTGGTGGCTGGACCACGGGAACTTGACAAGGGGCAGATCCTTCCTGGCTCCCTCCTGGGAGACGGTCACAACGGATGCCAGTCTCTCGGGCTGGTGGGGATTCTGGAAGTCCCTGCGTTTCCAGGGGAGGTGGGGCCCTCAGGAAGCCCACCTACCAGTCAATGTCCTGGAACTCAGGGCAGTCAGGTTGGTGCTGGAACAATTGACCCAGCACCTGAAGGGTCTGGCGGTTCAGGTACGCTCAAACAGGACGGCAGTGGCCTACATCAATCATCAGGGAGGAACCCGGAGCAAGGGTGCTCTCCAGGAGGTGTCTCTGATTCTAACATGGGCAGAGACCAATGTTCAATGCATCTCGGCTGTTTACATTCCGGGGGAGAAAAATCTGCTAGCAGATGCCCTGAGCAGGGGGTCGTCCCGTCAGGGGGAGTGGTCCCTCTCCAACTCTGTATTTCAGTCCCTGTGTCACCGTTGGGGTGTCCCAGACGTCGACCTGTTTGCGTCCCGTCACAATCACAAGCTCCCGAGCTTTGTATCCCTGTCTCAGGATCCTCTGGCTCTGGCCTCGGATGCTTTGTCAATGTCTTGGAGGGAGTTTCGGCTCCTGTATGCGTTTCCACCAATTCCCCTTCTGGGCAGGGTGCTACGCAAGATCGCTCTCTGGAAGGGGTACCCACGATTCTGGTGGCCCCAAGGTGGCCAAGAAGAGTGTGGTTCGCAGACGTGGTTCAAATGGCAGTAGATCAGTACGATCTACCAAGGATTCCAGACCTTCTAACTCAGGGGTCTCTACGCCATCCCAATTTACTAACTCTGGCTTTGACGGCTTTGCTATTGAGACCACCATTTTAAAGGAAAAGGGTTTGTCCGCTTCTGTAGTTGCTACCATGGTCCAAGCCAGGAAGAGGACCTCTTCTGCTATATATTATAGGGTATGGCGTGCCTACATTGACTGGTGTGAATCCAGGTCTCTTTCCTGCCGGGAATTCTTAGTCTCCAGGGTGCTGGAGTTTTTACAACATGGTCTAGACTTAGGTCTGGAGCTTAGTACTTTGAAGGGTCAGGTTTCGGCCCTGTCTATCTTCTTTCAGAAGACCTTTGCCCAGCACTCTCTTATCAAGACCTTCTTTCAGGGGGTCACTCATGTACGCCCCCCTCGGAAGCCTGTGGTTCCTGTTTGGGATCTGAATTTGGTTTTGTCGGCCTTACAGGGTCCTCCTTTTGAACCTATTCACGAAGCAGCTCTTGCTGTCCTCACGCTCAAGGTGGTCTTCCTGGTAGCCATTACCTCGGTTAGACGTGTGTCTGAGTTGGCTGCCTTGTCTATTCAGCCCCCCTACTTTGAGAGACACCGGGATAAGGTGGTGTTTCGCTTCAAGCCAGACTTTCTGCCTAAGGTTGTGTCTGCATTTCATTTGAATCAAGATATTTTACTTCCTTCCTTGTGCCCTAATCCTAGTAACCCTAAGGAGAGGGTTTTGCATTCCCTGGATGTGGTTAGGTGTGTCAATTCTTACCTGGTTACCACTCAGGTATTTAGGAAGACGGATGCTCTCTTCGTTGTGCCTCATGGGCCTAGGAAAGGTTTGGCTCCCGCCAAGTCTACCATCAGTAAATGGATTCGTCAGGCTGTGGTTCAAGCCTATACTACTAAGGGGAAGACTCCCCCCTTTCGTCTTACTGCTCATTCTACTAGAGCTGTTGGGGCTTCTTGGGCTTTTCAGCACCAGGCCTCTGTAGAGCAAGTTTGCAAGGCCGCTACTTGGTCTTCGGTTCACACCTTTACAAAGTTTTACAAGGTTGATGTTAAGGCCTCAGCTGACGCTGCGTTTGGCCGCAATGTTTTGCAGGCCGTAGTAGTTTAAATGGCTTGCTGTTGGCTTCTGTTGGGGATCCCACCCTTCTTTACAGACACTGCTATTGGATGTCCCACATGTAAGGACTATGTCTGGAGCAGGACGTGCTGTCTGCTTAGAATAATACAACTCTGTGAAGTACTCACCTGTAGAGTTGGTATTATATGCAGACAGCACGTCCTGCTCCACCCCACCCTGGTTTCACTTTGTTCTGGATCCCTGTTTGGTGATTGTTACTTGATATGTGTTTGCCAGTTTTGGGTGGTTGTTTCTCCTGGCCTCTTTCTCACTGCTTTTCAATGCTGGGGATTTGTGGGAGGTCCTCCGGTATATGTAGGGCCGGGAGGAGCTTGTTTTCTTCATGTTCTGCAGTGCACGGCGCTGAAGGCGGAGGTATACCCACATGTAAGGACTATGTCTGGAGCAGGACGTGCTGTTTGCATATAATACCAACTCTACAGGTGAGTACTTAACTTAAAGTATGATATATGCTTTTATGTATGGTATATGCAGAAGTGAGATGGGTAGAGGTGAGCTGGGAAAAGGTGAGGTGTGGTTGGAATAGGTGAGATGTGTAGAAGTGGGCATGGGTGAGGTGGGAAAAGGTGAAGTGAGGAGGTGAGGCACAAGGTGGGATGAGTAAGGTTTATTCAAGCATAGGTGTGATGAGGTGAACAGAGGTGGGTAGAGGTGCCAGGGGCCGCAAGTGACAGCCATGCAGGGGCCACATGTGGCTCCTGGGCCCCAGGTTGTTCATCCCTGCTATAGAGGAACCAGAAGCTGCTCTGTTACAGGTATCTAATCTGATTGCTCCCCGTTTTTCTTTTTATTTTAGGTGATTCAGTGGGAACTGGACAAGCTGAAGAAGAAGTGATTGTGGACTATTTTTGTAGTGCACAGGAAGTATTGCGTGTGTGGTTTTATATATTTGTATATATTTATATCAGTGTGTGTACATGTTTAATAAAAAATTTACCAAATGATTTCAACTGCTCATTATCATCATTACGTGGGTGACCCCCCTATCACAATTCTAGTCCTTAACTTGTTTTCAGGGTTAAAGCAGACCAAAACACTCTATAAACCCCCCCCCCCCCCCCCCCCCCACAAACTAGAATACCTCAAGTGTTGCTGCTGATGGTTTTAATAAAGAGGGGCTTTATTCTAAGTGTGCAGCACGTCCTGCTCCAGAAAATGATTCATAACAGATGGGATTACCTCTGCTAGAGGGCGCTTGACTGCAGAGATGGCAAAAAGAGGCCCCTCCCGGTCCCATATATACCCGAGACCTTCCACAAATTCCCCAGTATCTTCTCTGCAGTCGGCTGCGAAGGACAAGATGATGGCTTCTCTTCTCGCAGGTGAGCTGGGCTTAACAGTCCGCGGCCCTGTAGGACTATTCACACCCGTTCCACTTTTTATTTATGCCTCCAAGCCTTGGCTGCGCTGGTCAGGTGATGGTAGGCAGCACCTCTTACAGGTGCTTTGTCTGGAGCCCTTGCTCCGACCGCAAGCCCCCACCAAAGGGTAGGCGGTGCAGGTTATGGTGAACCTGGTTTGGGATGCCCCGTCCGCTCCTTGCCCTCCCTCGCATTTGTCATTTTGGGTCTCCTTAGCTGATACCCGCTCTTTCCCCTTCCTCCCGCTATCCCGTTCGTTTGGGGGGATATATATATATATATAATATATTTGTGTGTGTTACTGCGCTTTTGTCTTGGGGCTCCGCGCCCTGAGTGTTTCTACTTGCCATTTTTAAAATTGCCGACGCCTACACATGCGCCCTGCGGCGTCCATGGTCATGGCGACGTCACTCCAGTCCCTTCCGCGCACCTATTGGCTGCTGGGAGGCAGGCTCTCAGCCTGTCTACGCGCTCTTCGGAGGGGGCGTGGCCTGTCGGTTGGTGCGCTCCGCGTCGTCTCCTTCTGCGGCCCGCCCATTGAGGTTCCTCCAGCTTTATTTTGGTCCTCTCCTGGTGTGCTTGCTGGCTCCCACCGCGGTCCGTGAGTGCCCCTGCGGGCTTGGGTTTTTTATTTAGATGTAATTTCTGTGTACTTATGGGTGTCCTTATTGTGTCTTGCAGGCGGGAAAACTATATTAAGAGGTTTCTCCCGGTCCTGTCCCCTCTTAGTTCTCAGTAACTTTATTAGAGGCCTAATCTGTTAAATCCTCCCACTTCCCTGCGGACATTTGGGGCATCCCGGGTTGCTGTACAGCGTAATTCCTATTGGCCAATTGGGCCACTGTAATCCCCATATGGAGGCTTCACAGGATATTGTGCTCGGGGTCCCCTCGGGACAAGCCCGGCTGTGTGTGGTGTGTAGGGCATCCCCTGTGAGCGATGATGTGCGGGTCTGTGTACCCTGCGCCCAGCAGGTGCTTGCGCTGCATTCTGGGCTATCCATGACTGGGCCTGCGCCAACTATGTCTTCACCCACTCCCCCTCACTTGATTTTGACTCCCAGTGAGCTGAATACTAGTGGGGAGTCTCAGCCTGACGTGTCTTCTAGGTTGGCTAACATTAAGAGGTTGATTGCTAGCTCTGCAGCCAGTAAGGCCCCAGCTAAGAGACGGCATGTGGCGCCTGGTGTGTCTGCCTTTCCTATGGAGACTGAGGATTTCCTAGACTTGTCTGACTACACCCCACTTGAGGAGGGGGAATTATTCTCGGATTCAGAGCTTTCTGATGATCAGCATTTCAGTGGCACTGACGCTGGCTCTGATCATTGGGATGCTGATGACACCAATAGACTGTTGACTCAGTTATTTGAATTGCTTTCCATTTCCCTTCCTGCTGCGGCTCCCAAGCAACAGGGGGAGTTGTTCAATACTGCTAAGCCACATTTGGAATTTCCAGAACAGGCCCATTTCAATAATCTTGTACTCAAGGAATGGGAACGGCCCAGCCGGCTTCCCGGAGTCCCTAGGGGCTGGGATAAAAAAAGGTATCCTTTTCCCTCTGCTGTGGTTAACTGTTGGTCAACCCCCCCCCAGAAGTGGATGCTCCAGTCTTGGGGTTGTCCAACACCTCTGTGGTGCATTCCCCTGATTCCACTACCTTGAAGGATAGTGAGGACCGGCGTATTGACCAGCTGGCTTCCCATGCTTTTGCCTGTGTGGGGTCTGCCTTGCGTCCTGTCTGTGCTTCTGCTATTACTGCTGTGGCTATAAGGACTCTCATCAAGGATCTACTGGAAGGCTCCCCTGATGATACTTCTAGTGCCGAGTTCAGGGCCTTGTCACAATATGAGATGTTCACTGCTTTATGTCTTTTCTGCCTTGGATGACACCATTAGGATGTGTAGTAGGACCTCTGCCTTGGTGGTTGCTATACGCCGCTCGGTTTGGCTGCGTCAGTGGGCAGCTGATAACGCTGCTAAGAAGGCCTTTACGGGGCTCCCCTTTAAGGGGCTGCGCCTTTTTGGTGATCGCTTGGACCTGTTTGCAAAGGGGGGTAAGTTGCCCCAACGCAAGAAACAGCCGCGGCCCTTTCGCTGGTCGGGTGCTTTTACCCCCTCCATTCGTGGATCCAGGTCTGGGAGGGGGGTATCCTTTGTGGGGCACAGGGGAGACTTCTGGGGCACGCCCCGGATCCTCCTGGGGTTCCAAGCCCAAATCTGTCACCAAGCCCACTCAGCCATGAAGGGGTGCCCTCACCCATGCGGCTCTTCGCTCATGTCTGGGAACAGCAGGTCTCAGACAGGTGGATTCTGGAGGTTGTGTCCTCCCGGCTACCAGCTGGAGTTCGCTGCCTGGCCGCCTCCAAGATTCCTCAGGTCTCGGATTCCTCTAGCACCCCTGGCAGCTCAGGGTCTGTTTCTGGCTGTGCAAAACCTATTGTACATGGGGGTCATCTATCAGATCCCTCCTGGGGAGAGAGGTCTGGGTTTTTATTCCAATCTCTTCACAGTACCCAAAAGGGATGGTTCCATCAGACCCATCCTGGACTTAAAGCTTCCCAACAAGTTCATCAGGACCAGACACTTTTGCATGGAGGCCCTGCGCTCCGCAATCAGCTCTTTGCGCCCGGGGGACTTCATGACCTCCATAGACATCAAGGATGCTTACCTTCATGTGCCAGTCTTCCCAGGGCATCAGAGATTCCTCAGGTTCGCACTGGAGGACCAGCACTACCAATTTGTAGCACTGCCCTTCGGTCTCACCTCGGCCCCCAGAGTCTTCACCAAGGTGCTGGCAGGTGTTATGGCTCTCCTCAGAGCTCGGGGCATTCGCATTCTTCCTTATCTGGACAACCTCCTCATCACTTCTCATTCTTTCCAGCAGGCAGAATTGGATACCCAGCAGGTGGTGACTGCTCTGGAAACATTCGGATGGGTGATCAATCACCCCAAATCCTCCCGGTCTCTGTCTCTGGTGACCTCCTTCCTGGGCATGAATCTGGATACTGTTCAGGCCAGGATTTTTCTTCCTCGGCAGAAGGTGGATTCTCTTCAAGCTCTGGTTCATTTCCTTCTGTCCTGCCCTCGCCCTTCCTTCCGGCAAGGGATGCAGCTTGTGGGACAAATGTGTCCTGCTTCGAGGCAGTTCCTTATGCTCAGTTTCACATGAGACCTCTTCAGCTCCATCTCCTATCAGTCTGGGACAAGAGTCCCCTGTCTCTGGATCAGGCCTTTGTTCTGTCTCCTCTGGCCCTGTGGTCCCTCCTTGAAGTGGCTGGACTCGAGGAACCTGTTGGGGGCAGATCCTTTCTGGCCCCCTGTTGGGAGATGGTCACCACGGATGCCAGTCTGTCAGTCTAGATCAGTACGCTCTGCCCTTGGTTCCGGACCTTCTCACTCAAGGACGGCTATGCTATCCCAATTTACAAACGCTGGCTTTGACGGCCTGGCTGCTGAAACCTCCATCTTAAGGGAAGAAGGGCTATCTGATTCTGTGGTTGATACTCTAATCAGGGCTAGGAAGAAATCCTCTTCTACCATCTACTATAGGATCTGGCGGGCCTACATTGACTGGTGTGAGTCTAGGGTCCTTCCCTGTCGGGTGTTTTCCATTTCTAGGATTTTGGAGTTCCTTCAGCATTTTTTGGATCTGGGACTTCAGCTCAGCACGCTCAAGGGTCACGTTTCTGCCTTGGCTGTTTTCTTTCGCTCAACATCCTCTGGTCAAGTCCTTCTTCCAGTGGGTTGCTCATGTGCGTCCCCCCCGCAAACCTTTGTTGCCAGTTTGGGATTTGAATTTTTTTTCGTCTGCCCTTCAGGGCCCTCCATTTGAGCCTGTGCATGAGGCTGCTCTGTCTATTCTTACTCTTAAAGTTGCCTTTTTGGTGCCTATCACCTCGGTCAGGCGGCCTATCACCTCGGTCAGGCGGCCCTTTTTATTCAGGCCCCCTACTTTGAGAGACACCAGGACAAGGTGGTTTTCCGCTTTAAACCTGATTTCTTGCCTAAGGTTTTCTCTGCCTTCCATCTCAATCAGGACATTGTGTTTCCTTCCTTGTGCCCTAATCCTGGTATTTCCAAGGAGAGGGCCTTACATTCCCTGGATGTGGTCAGGAACTTGAAGTTCTACTTGGTGGCTACTGCACCTTTCAGAAAGACTGATGCCTTGTTTGTGGTTCCTTCGTGTCCCAAGAAGGGTCTGGCTCCTGCTAAAGTCTACTATTAGTAAATTGATTCGTCAGGCTATTTTTAGGGCTTATTCTGCTAGGGGAAAGGATCCTCCTTTCCGTGTTACTGCTCATTCTACCTGTGCTGTTGGGGCCTCCTGGGCCTTCCAGCACCAGGCTTCTGTTGAACAAGTTTGTAAGGCTGCTACTTGGTCTTCTGTTCTTACCTTTTCCAAGTTTTACAAGGTTGATGTTCGGGCCTCAGCGGATGCTGTTTTTGGCCGCAAAGTTCTGCAGGCGGCAGTGGTTTGAACTGCGAGTTGTTGCTTTTTGGGATCCCACCCTATTTACGGACACTGCTATTGGATGTCCCATTTGTTATGAATCATTATCTGGAGCAGGACGTGCTGCATACTTAGAATAATACAATTCTGTGATTACTCACCTTGTAGAACTGGTATTATAAGTATTCAGCACCTCCTGCTCCACCCCACCCTGTTTGCATTATCTTGGATCCTCTGTATGGTGATTGTTATCCTTGTTAACGTTGTTGATTATCATTGGCTTCTCCTGGTTATCCTTACTGCTTTTCTATACTGGGGAATTTGTAGGAGGTCCCGGGTATATATGGGACTGGGAGGGGCCTCTTTTTGCCATCTCTGCAGTCAAGCGCCCTCTAGCGGAGGTAATCCCATCTGTTATGAATCATTATCTGGAGCAGGACATGCTGCATACTTATAATACCAATTCTACAAGGTGAGTAATCACAGAATTGTATTTTTCGCCACTGCAGCCATACCCAGCCTTCAAATTTGGGATTGCAGATTGGCTAATCTCAAATGTGCCAAATGACCTGACAAGATTCTGGCCGCATTTCTGGCTTCCCTCTAATCCAGGGGTTCCCAACCTTTTTTCATCAAGTACCACTATCCATTTTCCGATTATATCAAGTACCACTTGGGGACTGCGTGAGCACTGTATTAAAGCACAAAAAACAACCATTTAAAGTGAAAGATTCATTTATGGTGCAAATCACGCTTGAGTAAAGTTTAGTAGGCAGCAGATTAGATTGGGATACAGGTAAGTCTACAGGATTTTGAGTACTACCAGAGGTACAAGTATCACCTGTTGGGAACCCCTGCTTTGGTTTGAAGGATGCTCCTGCCCCCAGCCTATGTGAATGATTGGATGCTGGAGTGAGCTTATGCTAAAAGGAATCTGGGGACACAGCCATGGGCCACTAAATCACTGGGGAGCTCCAAGAAAGATGAGTTTTTAAAGTGACTGGGGGGGAGGTTCCCATAGACTCCAGAACTGCCGCTTGTGGGTTTTAATCTGCTTTAAATCTCTATAGGAGGCCCTAAATCAGGCAAACCATGGTTGTTTCGAGCAGCTGCCCCGGAGGCTGTAGAACAGTGTTTCATCAACCCTCTCTTAGGGAGCCACCAACAGGTCAAGTGTTTGGATCGTCACAAAGCCGGGTCTACAGCTCCGCCGCTGCACTTAATGCCTTCATCTGTGATGGTGTGGAGATCTGCAACTCCTGACCAGTAGGCGGTTGGGTAACACTGCTTTAAGTGTAGACAAATCTTACGGGAGCCATAGCATAGTTAGTGCTTGCCCTAAACCTCCAAAGCTGCATATTGGGGGGGGGGGGGGGTCTATTGCATTCTGAATCGGTCTGGAGGAATTGAGTATCTGGAAGGTTGTTCTTGGTTCTCTTTGTGCTTCCCAAAAAGAATGTCGGATTGGAGTCAATTTTGGATCTTAAGTGGTAGAGTCTTCAAGGTATGTGGTGACATTTATAGTATAGAGCACGTCCTGTTCCAGAAAATTCCTTACACATGGGTTATACATCCACAAGATGGCGCTGGACTGCAGAAAACAGCTTGTGGCTCCTCCTGGCCCTATATAAGTCAGGGACCTCCCACAAATTCCCCAGTTCATTTCTGCAGTCTGCGCTGAGAAGATAGAAGATATCGCTCTTGTGGCGCAGGGGAGCGGGGCTTATTGCCTGCGGCCCTGCAGGACTATTCCCACCCGTTCCATACTATATACTGCCTCCCAGCCTCGGCTGACAAGGTTCGGGTGAAGGTAGGTTAGTAAGCACCAGTAAAGAGGTGCTAAGGACCTATGCTCCTACCGCAGTCCCTGCTCCGACAGGGTAGGCGGTTTAGGCTGATGGTGAGCCTTTTGGGATGCCCCCACTGCTTCTCGGGTTGGCCAGGTTTCACCTGTGCCTTAATCCTTCCCATAGGTTCCCCTCCTCCCTCTTCTCCCATTGTCCCCTGGGCGCCCATGGCTCCCCGGGAATCCTGTCTTTAACCTCTCGTTCTCCCTCTGGGTGATCTCAGGGGGGGGGGGGGGCATCCAGTTGTTAAAGCTGTGTCTTTGACCTTGGTGTGTTTTACTGTATACGCCGCTGCGCGCTTGTACTGCACTCTGCGGACGGCGGCGTCATTCACTTCAGAGCTGCCGGGCGCTATTGGCTGGCAGGATCACGTGTGCGCGTTTCGCGCTCTTCGGGAGGGGCAGGCTTCAGGGATGATGATTTTGACGTCACATCTCCACGAAGCCCGCCCCTCGCGGTCTGCGGACGCCATTTTCTTTTCCATTGCTGTCTGCTGCTGGCTCCCGCGGTCCGTGAGGAACCTTGATGGGGTGATTTTTTCTAATTCCTTCTGCATTATCTTATGGGAATGTTTATTATGTCTTTCAGGCGGGTTAAAACTTCGGCACTGTGGTTTCTCCCGGCCTTCTCCCCACATTACTCCCACTTCCCTAGCGGGTCATTGGGGCATCCCGGGTAGCTATTTTTAGCGTTAACCCTTACTGGCCTGTTGTGCCACGATAATCACCATATGGAGGCTTCTGGGGATGATGTGCTTGGGGTTCCTTCGGGACAAGCCCGGCTATGTGTTGCGTGTGGGGTATCCCCTATAAGTGATGTCGGGGTGTGTGTACCCTGCGCCCAGCAGGTGCTTGCGCTACAGTCTGGGTTGCCTGCTACTGGGCCTAGTGCTGCGCCCCCTCTGGCTTCGCCTAGCCCCCCACGCTTACATCTGACCCCCAGTGGGGGTCATGCCAACGTGGAGTCTCAACCTGATTTGGCTGCATGGGTGTCCAGCATTGAAAAACATCTTGCTGGGTCTGCCCTGCTTAAGGCTTCTGCTAAGAAGCGGCATTTATCACCGGCGGGTTCCCTCTTCCCTGTTGAGGCTGAGGATTTTTTTTACGTTACCGGTTATTCCCCCCTGGAGGAGAGGAAATTATTCTATTCAGAGTCATCTGAGGAACAGCCTAAGGTTTATGGTGGTACTGGGTCTCCCTTTGGGGAAAACCCATGGTCCTCAGATGACACTGACAGGCTTTTGGTTCATATTTTTGAAGTGCTCTGTTTTACTTCCAATCCATTACAGGCCGTCCTTATTCAATACAATTGGGTAATCCCTGCCCGAAGGGGCGTGACTGCAAGACAAAAGCGTGGCTCCGCCTCCCGGCCTATATCCTTCCGGCTGACTTCCTAGATTCCAGTTTCATTCTTGCAGTTGGGATGACTGCATGGCTCTCTAGACTCCTCTTCCATTTACTTTTTTTGTTTCTCAGATTATACCTTTGAAGTGGGGGCAAGACCCTGTCTGTCTTCCTAGGTCCCTTATGCTGCTCTGATCTGGAGTTTTCATCCATAAAACTGTATCTGGATCAGGATAGTAAGGTAAGCGCAGGGTCCAGTGTGCGCTTTGTAGTGCGTTGGCACTCTGGCTGAAGGCTTTCATTGAAAAGTATAAGCAGCCACAGGTTTTTGTCTGGTGAGCCTGATTGGGGGTGACCAAGGGAATGATTTTCCCTCTCTTATTGTTTTTTTATTGCTCTTTCCCATGTGTTTCTTTGTTCTCTGGTTCAAAAATTCAAAATTTGCCCGCAGAGCTAAAACTGCAACGAGGAAATAGTCCGTCGCCATGGAAAGATTTTTGGCTTGGCGAAGTACCGTGTACCGGGCGCTGGATAAGGATAGCACGGTGCACAGGGATTATGCTACGGTTCTAGTGGATAGGGAGACAGTTGTCTCCTCCCTGAAGGGGATCTAACCCCTATCGCCGTTGCTTTCTGAGAAACCCCTTGGCAGTTTTCATGCGGACCGTGAGGTGAATAGTACTGGTTACTAAAGAAGGTTTTAAAAAAAAAAAAAAAAAAAGGAAATAAAAGGAGTATTTTGAAGAGGATATTGTGGCTGCCATAGGCTCCTTCTGAGTCTGTAAACTGTTGGCAGCCCTCAAGTGGTCCTAAACCTATAGAGTCATCATGGATTATTGACTACTAAAGAGGTATTAAAGAAACTAATTTTTCCTCTGATTGAAGAGGATATTGTGGCTGCCATAGTCTCCTTCTGAGTCTTTAACTCTGTCGGCAGCCCTCAAGTGGTCCTAAACCTATAGAGTGTCATAATGGAGTATTGGCTACTAAAAAATTTTTAAAAGAAACGATTTTTTCCTCTGAGTGAAAGAGGATATTGTCTGCCATAGTCTCCCAGGAAGTTATCTGTTGTAGAGTCCTTTACACATGGGGTGTTCCGGTTAAGGAGAAGTTGGATGGATGGTTGATTTCCTCCTTTTCTGGAGGATGTTGCGGAGCATATGCATTATTATAATCTGATCAATAGGGAATGGCAGAAGTCAGGTTGTCTTCCGACCATTCCTAAAGTACTAGATACTATGTATCTCTTTCCTCCAGATCAGATTGAATTATGGTCTTACCCTCCTGTGGGGGACGCTCTGGTGCCAGGTCTCTTTAAGAATTTTGTTTTTGCCATCCTCTGATAGTGCTTCTCCAAAGTATCCAGCGGATAAATGCGTAGATCAGGTGGCATGTCATGCTTATCTATTATAGGGTCGACCTTTGGGCCGGCCGGTGTTACATTCATAGAATTTTGGGAGCATCTGGTCTCTGACTCTTGGGTCATTCATGAAAGCCATGCTCCCAGTTGTTTCACTTATCTACTTCACTGTTACTCTTCTTCCTCGCTCCTGCCCTTCTGCCTCCCTGGCGTGCTGGCTTCGGGGGGGGAGGGGACCGAACTCCTCATATTCGGCACGTCCTTCGCCTGCCGCGGCAGGGGTGGAGGGGAGGGGGAGACCCTCCCTGCCTGTATTTGGGCGCCCTGAGGTTCGTGGGGGGGGGGGGGGGGCGCTCTTCCCTGTCCTATTTTGCCTACGGCCTAGCGAAGGAGAAGCTAGCAGGGGGTCCCATTTAGACCTGGCGCTGTGGGTGGCCAGCCTTGAGCGGCAGTTGTCCCGCCCGACCGGCGGTAAGGCCTCGGGTAAGAAGCGGCATTTGGAGCCTGCTTATTCCCTCTTTGCAGATGATGATTACAAGGGCTTCGGGGGCTGTGACTCCGTGGAGGAGGGCGAGTCATGATTCTGACTCCTCGGGGTCGCCCGGGTGATTTTGATAGTGATCCCGGATCCTCTTCAGACGAGGACATGTGGCTCCCCGATGACACGGAAAAGCTATTGGCCGCGGTATTTGATACCTTGTACATTGTTCCCCCGAAGGCGGCCAAAAAGAAGCAGGGGGATCTTTTTCGGCCTGAAAGACAGTGTCTGCTTTTTCCTGAGCAAGATCACTTCTCTAAATTATTTTTTAAGGAATGGGGGAGACCTAATAGGTTGCCTTCAGTGCCTAAGGCTCTAGACAGACGGTATCCCTTCTCGGAGGATCTGGTTCGTCTATGGTCTCTTGCGCCGGAGGTGGATGCTCCTGTTCTGGGGCGCTCCAACACCTCGTTAATGCCGTCCCCGGACACTACTACCTTGCGCGATAATGCTGATAGGCGTATGGATCAACTCGCTTGTCACGCTTTGACTTTTGTGGTGGCTTGTCTGCGTCCTGTCTGCGCCGTGGCCATTGTCTCCATTGCCATCAAGAAGAAGGTAAGGTGCCTTGTGGATGTCGCCAGATCTCGCAAGCGAGCAGACGAGTATATGGAACTTTTGGCTTGCGCGGACTTCATTGCCTTTGTGATCTCAGCCATGGATGATGCGGTCCGGCTTGGTGGCAGGGCTTCGGCCCTGCTGGTTGCTCTTCGTCGGCCTATCTGGCTGCGGCAGTGGCCGGCCGATGCTGCCGCCAAGAAATCCCTCACAGGGATTCCCTTCCTGGGTCTTCGTCTTTTTGGGGAGCGTCTTGACCTTTTGGCGAAGGATGGGCGACTCCCTCAGCACCGGAAGCAGGTACCGCCCTTTTGGGGCTCTTCCTCCTTTCGCCTCTTCCGAGGGGGACAAGGTTCTTCCTTCTCTGGGGGCGAGGTAGGGCCCGCGGCCGTCCCAGTCCCTCCTGGGGGTCCAAGTCCAAGCCTCCTGCCAAGGCCCCCTAGGCATGAGGAAGCACTCTCACCCATCCGGGTGGGGGGACGGCTTCTGTTTTTTGCTCACGTCTGGAGACAACACGTATCGAACCGGTGGATTCCGGCTACAATATAGAGCTGGCAGCTTGGTAGCCCCCAAGATTTCTTCGGTCCCGGATTTCCCAGAACCCCTTGACGGCGCAGGGCCTAAGTTTGGCTGTTCAACGACTTCTGTCGTCCGGAGTGATTTGTCCTGTGCCTCATCAGGAATGGGGTTGAGGGTTCTATTCCAATCTTTTCACGGTGCCCAAGAAGGAAGGATCTCTGAGACCTATCCTGGACCTGAAGGGTCTCAACAGGTTTGTCAGGTTCAAACACTTCCGCATGGAGACCTTCATGACCATGGTGGATAAAGGCAAGGGGATCTGCACAATACCCTATAATCATTAAAGGTGCCACTCCCAAGGCTACATAAAGCTCACCTCAAGAACACAGAATTCTAGAGGGAGGCACTCAAAAAATGTAAAAATATATTTTATTCCATATCACTAAATTAATCACTACACATAACCACTACACAATTAAAATCCCTTAAAAAACATGAGAACAATACATATAAAACAAACCAACATGGAAGTGTGTAGGCGATGGGGAGAGTGATATGGAATAAAATATATTTTTTTGATACATTTTTTGAGTGCCTCCCTCTATTATTCTGTGGACATCAAGGATGCCTACCTGCACGTTCCTATATTCTCAGTGTGTCACACACCCCGCTTCCCCTTAAATTCTTACGATCGGGTTACTCCACCAGCAGGTGGCGACGTTGCAGAGAGAAGTCTTGAAAACGAGCCCCTTCCGGCCTACATATACCTGGGACCTCCCACTCAACACACAGTGTTTCCTCTCTGCAAGATGCAACAAGACAGAAGAAAGAAGTCTCCTGCTTGCAGGTAGCCGGGGTCAGACCCCGGCATCCCCTTTTGGTCTATTTCTGCGCAGTCAAAATTGTGTTTTTGCCTAGATAGTTAATGGAAGCCTCCCAGCCTAGGCTGCTGGCTGGGCAAAGGTAGATGGCACTATATGGTGCCTAGGAGCTTATCTCCTCCGCTCGTCCCCACGCGTGGGGCAATGCGGATATCCGGCATGGTGATCCGGATTTGGGGTGCCCCTGTCCCGATGTTCCCCTTGGGCTACCTTCTCCCGCTTGGTCCCTTCACGTTGGGGGGGGGGGTGGGCTTGTATGGGGTGCTTTTACATTTTGTGCTGTTTGTGGCTGTGGGGAGCGCTGGCAGCTGGGGGGTCAGCGCCGCGGGCAGGCGCCCGGAGCCTCACTACACGGAGGCATTCAGCAACAGCCTAGCGGTCCCTAGCTCGGCTGAGGAGGGCGCCGCCATTTAAACAGGTTCTTTTGTGGTTTTGTCTGGCTTGATTGTGCGGTGCATCGCTTGAGGGGAGATGGTGCAGTTCACCCTGTCACTTTTTTACAGCTCCCCTCCTGGAAGGCACATATTGGTTATTCATGTATATGTTTATATCTCATGGGCTGTATATACTTCAGGCTTTTGTATATATTGTATATATTTTTTACTGTTACATTCTGTTTGGTTTTATGTGTGTGGCGCATGCTGGCAAACTTTCTTTGGGGGTCTGATTATGGTCTCTTTCCCTTACAGATCCTGGGATCCCCTCACTGCTGTGAGCCTCCCGGTTTGATATACCTGGCTAGTCTTATTTTCCAAATTGGGATTCTCCTAGGCTTATAAATCCTCCCACTCCCGGGACTTTAATTATAAAGGGTGCATCAAGGGTTGCTTAATGCGTAAACCCCTGGGTTATTGCGAATACCATAATTTCACCATATGGAGGCTTCCGACATTACCGGAAATGGCTCTTCGGGGCTATCCAGGCTGTGTGGGGGTTGTGGGGCTCCGCTCCCAGGCGATGATGTCATAATATGTATTTCTTGTGCACAGCAGAATATTGCGCGCCAGTCCAGCATTCCGGTACCTGGCTCCTCGCAACTTCCGTCATCTCCTACCCCCCCTCACCTATTCCGGACCCCGCGTGACGTTGTCAAGGGTGGGGATTCGCAATCCGAGGTGTGTGCACGATTGGCCAACCTCGAGAAAATAGTTTCTGCCGCGGTGGCTCAGAAGGCTACGGCTAAGCGGAAGCACCTTTCCCAGCATCGCCTGTTCTGGAGGATGAGGTGTTTGAAGTATTGGATTGGTCCGATTGTCCCTCTGCTGAGGAGGGGGAACTCTTTGAGGAGTCGGACGAGCCTGCAGACCAGCAATTGGTTGGTACCGCTGGCGATCAGGCTGCGGGGGTGTTCCTTGACACTCCTTCCATTTTGGCTCAAATGTTTGAAATTTTGGCGTTGGATCCACCTGAGGCGGTCCCCCCGCCAAAGGGTGAGTTGTTTGATGTGCCCAAGCCGCGCTTGGTGTTTCCTAGGCAACAACACTTTGTGAGGGTTGTCCTTAAGGAATGGGAACAACCCACGCATCTTGTTGGAGTTCCTCCTAGTTGGGATAAGCGTCATCCCTTTCCGGAGGATTTGGTGAAGCTTTGGTCTGTTCCCCCTGACGTCGATGCCCCTGTGTTGGGGCTGTCTTAACACGGCTTTGTTGCACTCCCCTGACACTACTACCATTAAGGATGGTGAGGATCGTCGGATTGATCAATTGGCTCGCCATGGTTGTATCAGTGCTGGATCGGCACTGCGGCCGGTGTGTGCTTCGGCGCTTCTTCTGATGGCGGTTAGGTCCATTGTTAGAGATTTGTACGCAGATCTTGATCCCACTTGTGATGAGTTCGCTTCTCTCAAGCAGTGTGGATCGTTTATTTCCTTTGTCATGTCCGCCCAGGACGATGCGCTTGCAATGTGTAGCAGGACCACGGCCCTGTTGGTTGCTATTCGTCTGTCGGTGTGGCTGCGCCAGTGGACGGCGGACTTTAACTCTAAGAAGTCGCTTACAGCTCTTCCATTTGTAGGTTTGCGCCTGTTTGGCGATAAATTGGATTCAGTTACCAAGGGTGGTAAGTTGCCTCAACGCAAGAGGCCTCGTCGTTCCTTTCGGGGAGCGACTTCCTTTAGTCCCTCCTTTCGGGGAGTCAGAGCGGGCAGAGGGGCCTCCTTTCCCGCTACCAGGGGTGCAGGTTGGACCCGGGGGAGGGGTCGTGGCCGTCCCAGTCAGTCCTGGGGCGCCAAGCCCAAGCCTGCTGGTAAGCCCGCTCAGCAATGAGGGGGTGCCCTCACCCGTGCGGGTGGGGGGACGATTGCGACACTTCTCCCTGGTTTGGGACCAGGAGGTTCCAGACAGATGGATCCGGGAGGTGGTGTCCGGTTACAAGCTGGAGTTCGAGTCTCGCCCTCCTTCACAGTTTTTCCGGTCTCGGGTGCCCTCCGATCCTTTGGCCGCGCAGGGGCTCCTGGCGTCGGTAAAGAATCTTCTGGAAATGGCGGTTATCCAGCCGGTGCCGCACTTGGAGGTGGGCCATTCTGGATCTGAAGTTCCTCAACAGGTTCATCCGTACTCGGAAGTTTCGCATGGAAACTCTGCGATCGGCCATCGGTTCTCTTCAGAAGGGGGACTTCATGACGTCCATAGACATCAAGGATGCTTACCTTCATGTTCCCATCTGCCAGGCTCATCGTTTTCTTCGGTTCGTGATGAAGGATCGGCATTATCAATTTGTGGCACTTCCGTTTGGCCTTACCTCGGCTCCAAGAGTGTTCACCAAGGTGTTGGCAGGGGTGATGGCCATTCTCAGATCTCAAGGCATTCGCGTCGTACCTTATCTGGACGACCTTCTGATCATGGCTCCTTCCCTCAATTAATCGGAGACGGACACCAGGACGGTGGTCTCCACGCTGGAAAGCTTCGGTTGGGTGATCAACTTTCCCAAGTCCTCCCTCGCCCCGGCCAGGGTGGTGTCCTTTCTGGGAATGCAGTTGGATTCTTGTCAACACAGGGTGTTTCTGCCTCAATCCAAGATTTGTCTGATTCAGGAATTGGTTCGGTTCCTTCTTTCCAATCCTCGACCGTCCATCCGTCTGGGGATGAGACTGGTAGGTTTGATGGTTGCCTCTTTCGAGGCAGTTCCTTTTGCTCAATTTCACACAAGGACGCTTCAGCTTCATCTGTTGGTGTCTTGGGACCGGCGACCACGGTCGTTGGATCGGCCCTTCCAGTTGTCCTCCCGGGTCCGGCAGTCCCTTCAATGGTGGTTGGTCTCGACCAATCTCTTGAGGGGCAGGTCTTTCCTGACCCCTCTCTGGGAAATTGGCACCACGGACGCCAGTCTTTCGGGATGGGGGGGATTCTGGAGGGATCTTCAGTTTTGGGGGCAGTGGGGACCTCGAGAGGCCCACTTGCCCATCAATGTTCTGGAACTGAAAGCCATCCGTCTGGTTCTTGTTCATTTGTCTCAGCATGATCTGAGCCTTCCGGTTCAGGTTCGTTCGGACAATCGGACAGCGGTTGCTTACATCAATCATCAGGGAGGGACTCGCAGTCTGGGTGCCCTCAGAGAGGTGTCCCTGATCCTGACCTGGGCGGAGGCCCATGTTCCTTGTCTCTCGGCAGTTTACATTCCGGGTGTGGAAAACAGGGAAGCGGATCTGTTGAGCAGGTGCTCTTCCCGTCTGGGAGAATGGGCTCTCCATCCTCAAGTTTTTCGGTCTCTGTGTCTCCGGTGGGGGACACCGGAGGTGGACCTGTTTGCCTTTCGTCACAATTGCAGGCTTCCGACCTTCGTATTGCTCTCCCAGGATCCTCTGGCTCTGGCGGTGGACGCCATGTCCCTGAGCTGGGGGGATCTGGGGTTTCTGTACCTTTTTCCTCCGATACCCATGCTAGGCAGGGTGGTACGGAAGCTGGCTCTGGAAAGGGTGTCCGCCATTCTCGTGGCTCCAAGGTGGCCAAGGCGAGTATGGTTCGCAGACATTGTTCGGCTGGCGGTGGATCAGGTCATTCTGCCTCTTCGGCCCGATCTGCTCACTCAGGGTCGGCTGTGTTACCCCAATTTACCAACGCTGGATTTGCTGAAACCTTCATCTTGGAGGAGGGTCTTTCTGACTCGGTTGTTAAGACTCTGATATGTGCCCGGAAGAGGTCTTCTTCTACCATCTACTATAGGACTTGGAGAGCCTATATCGCTTGGTGTGAGGTTAGATCTTTGCCTTGTAGGGTCTTTTCGGTTTCCAGGATTCTGGAGTTTTTGCAATCAGGGTTGGACTCTGGTCTCCAGCTGAGTACTTTGAAAGGGCAGGTTTCTGCCTTGTCTATCTTTTTTCAGAAGCCTTTTGCGCTTCATCCTTTAGTTAAAACTTTTTTCCAGGGGGTTACCCATGTGCGGCCTCCCAGGAAGCCATTGCTCCCTGTTTGGGACTTGATTGGTTCTTTCTGCTCTTCAGGCTCCTCCCTTTGAGCCCTTGCAGGATATTGCTCTGTCTACCTTGACTCAGAAGGTTGCCTTCTTGGTGGCTATCACTTCGGTTCGGAGTGTCTCGGAATTGGCGGCCTTGTCGATCCAGGCGCCCAACTTTGAGAGGCATCAGGACAAGGTGGTCTTTTGTTTCAAACCGGACTTTCTTCCTAAGGTTGTTTTCTGCTTTTCATTTGAATCAGGATATTGTTCTTCCCTCCTTGTGTCCTAAGCCTAAGAATGACAAAGAGAGGGTTTTGCATTGTTTGGATGTAGTACGCTGTGTTAAGTACTATTTGATTACTACTTCTCCTTTTCGTAAGACTGATGCCTTTTTTGTTGTGCCCTGTGGGCCTAGGAAGGGTTTGGCTCCGGCCAAGTCTGCCATTAGCAAATGGATTCGTCAGGCGATTGTTGGGGCCTATTCGGCCAAGGGGAAGGTTCCCCCTTTTCGTATCACTGCTCATTCTACTCGTGCCGTTGGAGCATCTTGGGCTTTTCAGCACCAAGCTTCTGTTGAACAAGTTTGTAAGGCTGCTACTTGGTCTTCTGTTCATACTTTTTTAGTTTTACAAGGTTGATGTGCAGGCCTCAGCGGATGCTGTGTTTGGCGGCAAGGTTCTGCAGACTGCAGTCATTTAAGTTATGCTTCATTTTGCCTTCGGATACCCATCCCTTGTGGACACTGCTTTTGGATGTCCCGATCGTAAGAATTAAAGGGGAAGCTGGGTGTGTGACACACTGAGAATAATACCATTTTTTGAGTACTCACCTGTAAAATGGATATTGTCAGTGTGTCACACACCCCGCTTCACCCGCCCTTTTTGGTATCCTGGATCCTCTATATGGTGAAGCTTTTCCTTTATTTTATTTTGAGGTTACCGTTGGATTTCCTGGTACCTTGTCTTACTGCTGTTTGAATTCACTGGGTGTTGAGTGGGAGGTCCCAGGTATATGTAGGCCGGAAGGGGCTCGTTTTCAAGACTTCTCTCTGCAACGTCGCCACCTGCTGGTGGAGTAACCCGATCGTAACAATTAAAGGGGAAGCGGGGGTATGTGTGACACACTGACAATATCCATTATACTGGTGAGTACTCACAAAATGGTATTTTTTCGGGGACATCAGAAGTTCCTGAGGTTCGCCTTGGAGGATCATCACTACCAGTTTGTGGCACTACTGTTCACCCCACGGGTGTTCACCAAGGTGCTGGCGGGTGTCATGGCCCTGCTGAGGAGCCAGGGCATTCAGATTCTTCCTTACCTGGATGAATTGTTGATTGCCGCTCAATCTCTTCAGCAGGCCGAGAGCGACACTCAGAAGGTGTTGTCCACTCTCGAGGCGTTCGGTGATCAATTATCCCAAGGATTCGACCACTCCGTCCTTGGTGAGGTCCTTTTTGGGCATGACGTTGGATACTTCTCAGGTGTTCCTCCCTCAGCAGAAGGTGGAGGGTCCTCAGACGCAGGCGCGGGCCCTGCTGTCGTGTCCTCACCAATCCATCCGTCTGGGGATGCAGTTGGTGGACCTCATGGTGTATTGCTTCGAGGTTGCACCCTTCGCCCAGTTCCACATGAGACCTATTCAGTTGAATCTCTTGTCTGTTTGGGATCGGACACAGGAGTCCCTGGAACAGGAGTTCGCTCTGTCCCCTCTGGCCCCTCTGGCCAGACAGTCCCTCTCGTGGTGGTTGGACTCAAGGAATCTTCTAGTGGGCAGGTCTATTCTGCCTCCATGCTGGGAGATCGTCACCACGGACGCCAGTCTGACCGGTTGGGGAGGGTTTTGGCAATCGTTGAATTTCCAGGGCCAGTGGGGCCCTCAGGAGGCCCATGTGCCTATCAGTCTCCTGGAGCTGAGAGCAATCCGGTTTGTTCTTTTCCAGTTGACTCCCCATCTACGGGGTCGTGCGGTCCAGGTCCGCTCGGACAATCAGACGGTTGTCGCCTACATCAATCATCAGGGCGGGACTCGGAGCAAGCGAGACCTCAAGGAAGTGTCCCTGATCCTGTCTTGGGTGGAGGAGAATGTTACCTGTATCTCGGCAGTTTACATCCCAGGGGTGGAGAACCAGGAGGCAGACTCCCTGAGCAGGGGGATGTCTCGCCTGGGAGAATGGTCTCTCAGCAACAAGATCTTTCATGCCCTGTGTCGCCTCTGGCGTCAGCTGGACGTGGACCTGTTTGCGTCCCGTCACAATCACAAGCTTCCAAAATTTGTCTCCTCTGGCCTTCACCACGGATACGCTAGCAATTCCTTGGACGGAGTTTCAACGACTCTATGCATTTCCTCCCTTTCCCCTCCTGGGTCGCGTGCTGCGCAGGATAGCCCAGGAAGGGGTACCGACCATCCTGGTGGCCCCCCACTGGCCGAGAAGGTGCTGGTTCGCGAACATAGTCCAGATGTCAGTGGATCAGTACATCAGGCCAGACGATCCAGGGCTTCTCACTCAACGCTGGCTTTGACGGCTTGGCTGCTGAAACCTCCATCCTGTTGCACGTTGTTTCCTTGTTGCACTTTTTCCCTTTCCAGGATTTTGGAGTTCCTACAACATAGCCTTGAGTCGGGTCTGCAACTGAGTACCCTCAAGGGACAGGTTTCGGCCTTGGCTATTTTTTCCAAAGATCTTTCGCCAATCATAGACTTATCAAGACCTTTTTCCAAGGAGTTACTAATGTAAGCCTTTGCTACCGGTGTGAGATTTGAACTTGGTGCTTTCTGCTCTCCAGGTCCCTCCCTTTGAGCCCTTGTGTGATTCTGCTTTACCAATTTTGACTCTGAAGGTGGTCTTTTTGGTAGCTATTACTTCGATGCGTCGCGTCTCTGAGATGGCGGCGCTTTCTATGAAGCCTCCTTACTTTGAGCGCCATCAGGATAAGGTGGTTTTTCGTCTTAAACCGGAATTCTTGCCTAAAGTTGGCTCTGCCTTTCATCTCAATGAGGACATTGTCTTGCCTTCCTTGTGTCCTGTGCCTTCTAATTCTAAGGAGAGGACCCTCCATTCCCTGGATGTGGTCAGAGCACTTAAGTACTATCTGGTTGCTACGGAGTCCTTTCGGAAGTCGGATTCTCTGTTTGTCCTTCCTGATGCACCTAGGAAGGGCTTGCCTCCAGCCAAATCTACTATCAGCAAGTGGATCAGACAGGCGGTGGTGCAAGCGTATTCGGCCAAGGGGAAGGAGCCCCCTTTTCGTGTTACTGCTCACTCCACTAGAGCTATTGGTGCCTCTTGGGCTTTTCAGCACCAGGCTTCAGTTTAACAGGTTTGTAAGGCCGCTACTTTGTCTTCAGTTCATACTTTTTCTAAGTTTTACAGGGTTGACGTTAGGACCTCAGCTGATGCTGTTTTTGGCCGCAAGGTGCATCAGGCGGTAGTGTCATGAACTTCACGCTGTTGCTCACTGGGGATCCCTCCCTTTCTTGGACACTGCTTATTCTTGGTGTGCCACACACCCCGCTTCACTTCTTAAATATTCATCCATTAATGGGTTAACCCACCGCCAGGTGACGTAGTGCAGAGAGGAAGTCTTGTAACGAGCCCCCTTCCGGCCTATATATACCTGGTACCTCCCTTCAATCACCAGTATTTTTCTCTCTGCTTGCTGACAAGTCAGAAGATGGAAGTCTCCTGCTTACAGGTAGGCCGGGGTATTCTTACCCCGCCACCCCCCTTTTGGTCTATTTCTGCCCGGTTTGAGTTTGTATACCTTTATGGTGGAATGGAAGCCTCCCAGCCTAGGCTACTCACCGGGCAAATGGTAGATGGCACTTTAAGTGCCTAGGAGCTTATCTCTTACCGCTCGACCTCATGCGTGGGGCAATGCGGCTATCCGGCATGGTGATCCGGAAATGGGATGCCCCTGTCCCGAGGGTCCCCGTAGCCCCTTTCTCTCCCGTTATGGTCCCTTCTCCCTTCACTGGGGGGGGGGGGGGTTTGAGGGTATGCTTTATGTATGCGTGTTTCACTTGTATCACTTTATTCAACATGTGTGTATATTCTGGTTATGCATTCACTGTTATTCAGCATGTGTATACCTTTGGTTTTGGTCTGCTTGAAGGGCAGACTGCGCTGGGTAGGGGCTGGCCACTTTTCTTGGCAGACTATTGCTTTGTGGCCCCCTACCCCCTCCCCGCCTTACTTTGAGAGGCATCAGGATAAAGTGGTCTTTCGGTTCAAACCAGACTTTCTTCCTAAGGTTGTTTCTGCTTTTCATTTGAACCAAGATATTGTTCTTCCCTCCTTGTGTCCTAATCCTAAGAATGACAAAGAGAGGCTTTTGCATTGTTTGGATGTAGTACGCTGTGTTAAGTACTACTTGATTATCACGTCTCCTTTTCGTAGGACGGATTCCTTTTTTGTTGTGCCCCATGGGCCTAAGAAGGGTTTGGCACTGGCCAAATCTACGATTAGCAAGTGGATACGTAAGGCCGTTACTGCGGCCTATTCTGCTAAGGGAAGAGTTCCCCTTTTCGTATCACTGCTCATTCCACTCGTGCCGTTGGGGCGTCTTGGGCTTTTCAGCACCAAGCTTCTGTTGAACAGGTTTGTAAGGCCGCCACTTGGTCTTCTGTTCACACTTTTTCTAAGTTTTACAAAGTTGATGTGCGGGCCTCAGCGGATGCTGTTTTTGGCCGCAAAGTTCTGCAGACTGCAGTCATTTAAGTTATGCTTCACCTGGCCTTGAGATGCCCTTCCCTTGTGGACACTGCTTTTGGATGTCCCAATAATGGATGAATATTTAAGAAGTGAAGCGGGGTGTGTGGCACACCAAGAATAATACCATTTTGTGAGTACTCACCTGAAAAATGGATATTGTTGGTGTGCCACACACCCCGCTTCACCCCCACCCTTTTCGGTATTACCGAAGCCTTTATATGGTGAAGCTTTTTATTTATATCAAAATTGATTTTGAGGTTACCGGTGGAATACTGGTACCTTGTCTTTCTGCTTTTTAATATACTGGTGATTGAAGGGAGGTACCAGGTATATATAGGCCGGAAGGGGGCTCGTTACAAGACTTCCTCTCTGCACTACGTCACCTGGCGGTGGATTAACCCATTAATGGATGAATATTTAAGAAGTGAAGCGGGGTGTGTGGCACTCCAACAATATCCATTTTTCAGGTGAGTACTCACAAAATGGTATTTTGGATGTCCCAATTGTCAAGAATAAAGCGACCCGAGCAGGATACCAGGAAAAATACAATTCTGTGATTACTCACATGTAGAATTGTTTTTATTGGTATCCTGCTCGGGGCACTCCATCCCACCCTTGTTCTGTTATCCTCTTTTGCCTTTTTATGGTGATTAATGTTGAGAGAGTTTATAATGGGGCTGTGTGAAGTAACATGGTCTCTGGCCTCCCGGCTTGTCTCTGTATTTACTGCTTTTCAACTCTGGGAATTATGGGAAATAGCTGCCTTTATATGGGCCGGGAGGAGCCACAAGTTTCGTCTTGCAGTCAGCTGCGCCACCTTGTGGTGGATAACCCAATTGTGAAGAATGAAGCAACCTGAGCAGATGAGTAATCACAGAATTGTATTATCCTCGGCCTGTATGCTCCATACAAATGTTTTCTATTTTAGGAGAAAGGCAATTTTTGTTGAAAACTGGTTTCATTGCACAACACACAGACAGCTGCCATTCATTCTCTCAACCCCACCCATGACTTAGCTCCGCCTCCTGACTCAATAGATGGCAATGAGTATGGACTCCAGGCCTGTTATAGGAACTTTTAGGGTTTAGTTCGCCTTGAAAGCACAAATCTCACCATGCTCTTCTCCGTTATTGTCCATCAAGTTCGGCTTTAAATTACCAACAAACAAGAGCTCAGGCAAATAGTTATTTTTTGTTATTTTAATTTTTTTATTTACAACCATTTCTGATACAATTGCTCTAATCCAATAAAAATATTTATTCTGTAAATAATTCCAATCTAATAAAATATTTGTTAGTCTGATTTCTCTTTTAAGAAGTACCGATGCCGCATGGAGTGGACAGAAGGTGCAGCTGCCAGAGGGCGGAGCCAGTACCGGTGAAAGGTGGCTGCCAGGTCACAATTTGAGGGGATTTAAAGAGGACCTACACCTTCTGTTTCATCTCTGTGCCAGGGAGGGACACTGAACTAACCTTACCTACCCCTCAAGGCATCAGTGAGCCCTGTATTAAAAAGGTGCTCGCCTATTACTAATGGAGCTTCATCTGTTAAGCAACAGGAAGCTGCTGCACACACATGTGGCTACCACACCTCCACCAATAGGGGACATGTGGCACTGCAGTGTGCAACCTTTTCCTGTTCCCTAAACATGCAAAGCTCCCTGAGGAAAGGATATCTCTTAAATTCAGAGGGTTACCGGTAGTATGTTGGTTAGGCCCTCTGTGGACCTAGACCCTACCTGTCAGAGATGCCAGGGAGAGTTTAGGTCTGCTTTTACCAGTACACTTAGTTGGCTTAGAGAAGAGCACAATGATGTATATATAAATGCAGCGCTCTGTGATTGACAGCACCCAAAAATGCCTATTAGCGGCTCAAAAATCTTTTTACTTTTAAAGTTTTGCCATCACTACTATAGATTCTAGGTTGGGTTTTGGTCCTCGTTTAGGAGGAAGTAAAGTCAAGTCCCTACAAGCTCATTCACTTGTATAACGGCCAATCATGGGACTGGCAACCACCATTTAGATTTCATATGCAAACCCACATGGCAAACCTGACAGTCACATGATTCTCAGCCATACAATGTACCAGGAAGTGGTAACCATTGGCAGACTTGAGCTTAGTTCCTCCTAATTCCCCCCTTTTTTATATATTTAGGCCTTGATTCAATAAAGGTAGAAAAAAATTCTCATGGTAGTAAAAAATTCAATTCATGAGAAAAAAGCCTGAGAAAGTCACTGTTACTGAATCACTAGATAAAAAGACAATGAAAGTCAATGGCAGCTTTTACTACAGTGTAGAAAGGAGTAAACATTTCTCTACTTAGGAGTAAAAAAGTGCCATTGACTTTCATTGTTTTCTTAGCTGGTGATTCAGTAACAGTGACATTCTCAGGCTTTTTCTCATTAATTGAATCTTTTACTACCATGAGAATTTTTTTCTACCTTTATTGAATCGAGGCCATAGAATGAAAAACTGAGCAACTTTGTGAATAATTCGCATTAGTCCAGGGAGATGAAGGTTTTAGTCTAATTAGGAACGAAACCCAATAATGGGGTTTGTTCCTTCCTGGCAGGTCATCCCGAACAGGGAACATTGTGTATCCCCCGGGATTGCAATAAACTCACATCTTCCTGGCTCCTATATGGGCCGCTCAGCCAATCAGCGGCCATCGTTCATTTCAAATTCCCTTTGCCACTGAGCTCCGTGCGGCAAGGTAATCTGCATAGAGCGAGCGCTGTCAGCCGTATTCTCGCTGTGGGCGTGTCTGTGCTGACCATTCAGAAAGCCCTGGCACAGGTACAAGCCACAGATAGAGGTATACTAGGGATGCAGCTGGGGCACCGGGATGCAGCAAAATCTCTGGGAAGAGGTGAGTAAATTGGACAAAGAGGGAGACCCCCCAACCCCCCCCCCCCCCCCCCACCCATGCTTGAGGCTCTATGGGGGTGGTTAAAGATATGCTAGGGATGTGGCTGCAGCAAAGGCTCCAGGAAGAGGTGAGTAAATCAGACAATGGGGGGGTGGAATTAACACCGTGGGGCATCACTTATCGGGATGTCCCATAAAGAGGGAGACCCCCGACCCACGCTTGAGGCTCTATGGGGAACAGTCAGGTGGTAATTACAGCACCTCTGACCTTTAAAAGGCAAGCTGCGGTCTTGCCACTGTTGTTTGTCTGCCCTGAGGAAGGGGGTCTTTTACACCCCCGAAACGTCGGCTTATGGACACTGGTCTGCTATCACCTACCCTATCTTATGGACTTTGATGCAGCTGAATGGTCTGTATGTACCTCATCTTGCTGGATATCATTTAATACAAGTCTATTTGATTTAACTATTGGTGTGCTGGCCCTTTATCTAACTTGAGGCTCTATGGGGGTGGTTAATCTAGCCCTCCCAGATGTTTTCTCTGCTGCTCAAATGCCTCCTTCTTCCTTTATATAATAATGGTATTGGTCCACTTTAATTCTCTTTATCTCCCTGCATGAGTGGTTTATGGCCTGCATTATTCCGGATCAGGCCCCATGCTTCCTTTTCTGCCAATTGCCTGCCCTGCAAGTTAAAAGTTAGATAAGCCCCTGGAATCTCCTCCTAGGTTCCATCGTCGCTTGGATCACTTGTGTGGGTAAGGTGGGGACCCTGTGAATAATTTGGTTTTATTTTAGGCCTGTAGGGTATCCCGAATCAGAGGGGGGGGGGCAGATCCCCGGTCATGTTTGGCTGAGGGTCTGCTTTAAAGTGGACCAACACCCAGGATTTTGACTATCCTGGGTTTTGGTCCACTTCGGGGGTGCCCCGCTGTGTGAAACCCCCCAGAACGCTCAGAAACACTCACCTCACCACGTGACCGCGCCGTCCAATCCCCAGCGACGGACAAGACAGCGCGTCCGCCGGCGCCTCCCGCACGTCACTCTGACAGGGCCCGCGCCGGCCATTCACAAACGGCACGCGCGCGCGCGCGCGCACGTCTAGAGGGGCTGCCGCCGATGAGGTAAGATGTTTTGGGGGGGGGGGGGGGGGGTCCCTCACCGCGGGACATCCCAATCTCGGGTGTCCCGCGGTGAGGGAGGTGATCGGCCCGGGAATCTTATAGATCACCCCTGGGTGATGGTCCACTTTAAGCAGCAGTGTGTAGTGGTTGAACTGTTATGATGCTGAAAGTAAGAGCATTGATTTTGGCTGATTCCCAGCAGCACCGAGCCAGGACAGGGAATCCATCCTCCGGCTGCACACACCCCTACAAGCTGGAGTTCACTTTACTTTAAAACTGAGCAAGAAAAGGGAACCGATCACTTAAAACAGTGACGCATTAAATCCCAGAAACATGGCAGAATATCTGAGCGGAGCACAGCCGCCATTTACACTCAGGGGCAATGATGGGAATCCCAGGCTGTAGCAGCAGCAGCAGCTATTGTATTCATCCATGTGGCACGCCTGGCATACTGGTGCTATGAAGATGTGGAGCACTACAAGTCCCAGCAGCACCTGGACCTGTCACATGTACTATAGAAAGCAGAATTTACCTGCAGCCTGGTATATTATTCTTCTCTGATCATGGTGCCTGTTGATCTTGAACCCCAACCCCGGCCTGGAGCTGCCCTTTATCTGTACAGCAACAAGGTGATTGAGGGGTGCTGGTGCACAGAGGACTTAGGAGTACTGGAGTGTTTAAAATGCTGGGAAGTGTCCTGGTTCACAGGAACACTTAAATTACTTAAAGTGGACCAAAACCCATCGCGATCGGTCCGGGAATTCCCTCCCCCCGGGGCATCCAAAATCATGATACCCCGCTGTGTGAAATCCCCCAGGTCGCCCTGTTCACTTACCTTGCGCCCCGGTCCAACGGCTCATGCGCGAGCTGCAACCCCGCTGTCCCTCTAGCAGGGCGTGTGCCAGCGCCAAGCATTTGTGAATGGCCGGCCCTGTTAGAGGGATGTGGGAGATCCAAATCCTGGGTTTTGGTCCACTTTAATCTGATAATTGTTAAAAAGGATGTAAAGTCACAAATATACTAGGAGGTCACTTATACTCCCTGCATAAAACTACTAACTAAGCTAGTTTTTCTTTTCCTGCAAGGATAATAATCAGGGGTGACAGATTTGAACATGCCAGACTACTTTTACAGGGGAGATTGGCTTGACTCTAAGGGCCTGTGCCGGAATAATGTGCAATTCTTCTGATGTGTGTAGATGCTGTTACCCATCATGCAATGCTTTGGGAAGACATTGCTAATGCGTCCCACAGGCTGGCTCAGGAGACAGGTGAGCAGTTCTCCCCAATAAAAGTGGACTGATATGCCCCCAAAACCTGTCACCCCTGGATTTCATTTCTACCAGTAGATAAAAGCCACAAGCCTTTAGGTTAGTGTCAATGTGGACCAGGACCCTTTTTATAGCACAAAGTTACAAGGAAGAATTTGTGGAACAAAACCCTTTTATTTAAAGGGACTGTCTTGGGCAAAGGGTTCAATTTATGTGATTAATCTTCTCCTGAAGCCTGTAACTATTGTCTTTGTTCGGCTGCCTGGCTTATATTGTGGCATTTTCTTCCTGACCACATTCTCGGTGTCCCCCGGAGAAGGCGCTGGTGATCAATGGGAGGAGGCCGAGGACAGGAAGGGAAAATCTTCAAAGATTCTTCATGTAAGTCAGGCAGCCCCACAAAGACAAGTTACGCGCATCAGGTGAAGATTTAATGCTTTTCTCCCTGTGTCCCTTTTGGGGGATGCCCCTGGTGTGTGGAACCCTTGGTTCGCCTAGTATACCCCCCTTTCCGGCATACCTCCCAACTTCCAAAGATATGAAAGAGGGACAAGCCACGCCCCTGGCCACACACCCAGTCACGCCCCCTGCCACGCCCCCCACCACGCCATATTTCCCACCCATTTAAAAAAAAAAAAAAATATTAAGCAATGTCTTACCTTATCCTCCGGGGTCCTCGGGCCTCTGTAGTCACGTGTCTTCAGCGGGTGGGAGGAGCCTAACGGCCCACTCTCATGTCCCGCGCTGGCACTGCTCAATGGCCGGGGCGGGGCAAACCAGGGCGAGGTGGCCAATCAAGAGGCCCTGCTTACAGAGGAGCCGAAGTGGCTGATAACTGGGCGGCGGAGGTGATCGGTGGGGAGGGGGTGCGGGTGGGCGGTGGAACAGCTGATCGGGGGTGCGGGCGGCGGAACAGCTGATCAGGGGTGCGGGCGGGCGGCGGAACAGCTGATCAGGGGTGCGGGCGGGCGGCGGAACAGCTGATCGGGGGTGCGGGCGGCAGAAAAGCTGATCGGGGGTGCGGGCGGGCGGCGGAACAGCTGATCGGGGGTGCGGGCGGGCGGCGGAACAGCTGATCGGGGGTGCGGGCGGGCGGCGGAACAGCTGATCGGGGGTGCGGGCGGGCGGCGGAACAGCTGATCGGGGGTGCGGGCGGCGGAACAGCTGACCGGGGGTGCGGGCGGCGGAACAGCTGATCGGTGGGACGGGGAGGATAATGCGCCTCCCGGGACAATTAGTAATCATCCGGGACCGCGGGATAATGTGGGAAAATCGGGACAGTCCCGGGAAAATCGGGACGGTTGGGAGGTATGCTTTCCGGTGATTCCACTGTGCATGAGTTGGTTCTCCTCCAGTGTTCTGAGCTGTGCATATGCATTAATGCAATGCTGTCTACACTGAGTGGCCAGCATCAGCCTTCGGCCTCTGGCTCTGCGTGCCCACACCAGCCATTCATGTATTCCTGGCACAGGATCACTGGCTTGGTAAGTATATTAGGGGAGAACCAAGGGGGTTTCACAGAGGGGTATCCCAAATTGGAATGCCCTGGGTTTAGGGATTTGGGCCTTAATAGTTGTGGTCCTCTTACAATTTTCCATTCCTGATTAGGATTGCCTTGCAATGTAAATACCTGGGGAATCCTGGAGGTATGATTGGCCTATATCACGACTCTCTTCTCTGCAGGTTACCTCGAGTCTGCTGGTCACCCAGAGCGAATCTTCTCTGCATTGGATCACTGCGAGATCCCAGAAATAGGGGACTACACCACCCAGGCTGCAGGGGGTTCCCCAGGGATTTACACTGCTGGTCAGGGCATCCCAATTAGGACACATTGTAAGCTGACCTTTATTTACATTGCATTAAATAATCTATTTTTGTCTGTGGTTTTATGTTTCTTATCATTGCACAAGGGATACTCCATGACACTAATTGATTAATGGTTTTTCTTCTCTAATGTCATTATCTGTGACTAGTATTATCATTGAGTACCTTGTTGTTTATCCATATATGAGCTCATATATATGACCACTTAGCACAGCGTTGGTCCGTGCTGCGGGGCCTCCTGGTTTTTCTCCCGGCGGCTCCTGTTGCCCAGTGCCTCCCCACAGGCCGATTCGGCCTGTTGGTTTGGTTGTCAGGGCAACGTTTACATCGTGGCGTCTGGGCTGGAGGTAGAGCGCGCGCTCTCGTTGGCAGTGTGTCCCGCTGTCATGTGAGGGGGTTTCTTCCTCTGATTGGCTTGCGGTCGCTGCCTGTGATTGGCCGGCGTGTCCCCCTCCATTCCTGACGTCACCGCTGCTTGTTGATTGTGGCTGCGGGCCGCGCTGCTGTTTCAGGTGAGTCTTTCTCTTATCCTTATTTAATGGTTTAGTTTGAGGGGTGCCCCCATCTATGATTAAGGGCCGTTGAAGGACCCGAAACGCGTCAGAGGACCCCACTCTTTCCATCTGCCCGAGTCTTGTTTGGCTTTGGATGTTTTTGCATTGTTCCTGGAAACACTGATAATTTTAATGGTTTTGGAATAAAGTATTCATTTTTAAGGAAGTGCGGATCCACCACCTTCTCTCTTAATTAAATAATCATTGTAGAGGCTCAGAAAAGCGTTAGGACACAATTACTCTATTATGGAAACTGAGCAACTTTGCCAATATATCTCCAGACACTGGCATTTAGGAGACTTTTAGGCAGAATAGAAATGGTTAATGGGGAGACAAGGAAACCACTGCAATGTTATGCACAGTGTGTTTCCCAATATATTAAAAAGATGTCGGCTGTTTTCTGAATGTCAGTCCTTGGAAGTGATGGCAGAATGTGGCTCCACCCTATGCGCATTCAGACTTAAAGTGCTTCAGGGTAAAGACCTGTCGCTTGTATCGGATGGGTCCGAGGGCGCTTCTCCTGGGCCGGGATAATCCAGCGGCTGCCATCAGCGCGTCCTGTTGGAGAACGCCTCTCATCAGCTCCGGCACGTGTCACAGTGGCTGCTGTCAGTCCCTAGTGCCGCCGTCATGCCACTAACCCCAGCCTGGTGATCTTGGCAGAGAGGAAGGAGTGTATGATGAAGACGATGGGTTTGGGACAACACTGGAGGTCCAGTTGCTGTGAAAACAGGACAGAGATATAACATCACATCCAAACCATGACAATAGAAGCTGACATTAGTAACAGCACAGCAACAGGTATCACCAAGGAGGACACTATATGGACTATGTACATTACAGTTTTGCCTCATTGAATTCTGAGTGTATAAAATCATCACCCCCCCCCCCCCCCCCCCCCAGCATGACAGGCTCTTGTAGCGGTATTATTGGGATTATTGAAAACTGGAGGCGTTTAGGAAGATGGAGAGGTGTAACTCACGGTGGTAATATCACAAGATAGAGGAGGTGTCTAGCATCACAGGATGGGGGGGGGGGGTGTTAATGCACAATGCCAAGCATCACTGGAAAGAGGGGTGTAACACAATTCCCAGTATTACATGATGGAGGGCTTTAACACAATGCCAAGCATAAAGGGATGGAGGGGTGTAACACACTATGCACAGTGTCACATGATGGAGGGGTGTAATGCACAATGTAAGTGTCACAGGATGGAGGGGTGTAATGCACAATGTAAGCGTCACAGGATGAAGGGGTGTAATGCACAATGCCAAGTGTCACATGATGGAGGGGTATAATGCACAATGTAAGTGTCACATGATGGAGGGGTGTAATGCACAATGGCAAGCGTCACAGGATGAAGGGGTGTAATGCACAATGCCAAGTGTCACATGATGGAGGGGTGTAATGCACAATGCCAAGTGTCACATGATGGAGGGGTATAATGCACAATGCCAAGTGTCACATGATGGAGGGGTATAATGCACAATGCCAAGTGTCACATGATGGAGGGGTGTAATGCACAATGCGGAGCATCACAGGATGGAGGGGTGTAACATACAATGTAAGTGTCACATGATGGAGGGGCCTCACATAATAGCGAGGTATATAAATGTACATATATATATAGTATTTGCTGTCTTTAGTTGTCTAATTCTACACACTGTATGTAAAATTGTCATCCTAGGGGCTGAATGTGATACATGTAACTGTATGAGCAATGCTGGGCCCCATTTATGTGTAGTTACACCTCTGAGCCCCTCAGTCCTTATTCACTGACATAAAATAATCCATAGCTTTCATGACATTACCCCACTTACAATGTCTCCATCTTTGCCACCAAAGTCTAGAAACAGCATCTTCACGCCGTCATCCGAGGACATTCTCAGCTTCTCAAACGGATATTGCGCTAAGACTTTCGTGTAAGTACCATCTGGGCCTGCCGCTACGATGGAGAAGCCGTACTCGTAATTAATCATTAAGCGGCACTCCTGATTCTTGTAGGTACACGCTGCAACATGGAGAAAAAATGGGTGTTAGTGTCGTGTATTGGAATCTACCTGCACAGCTCACACCGAGCGCTCCCCCCCCTGCACAGCTCACACCGAGCGCTCCCCCCCCTGCACAGCTCACACCGAGCGCTCCCCCCCTGCACAGCTCACACCGAGCGCTCCCCCCCCCTGCACGGCTCACACCGAGCGCTCCCCCCCCTGCACGGCTCACACCGAGCGCTCCCCCCCCTGCACGGCTCACACCGAGCGCTCCCCCCCCCCTGCACAGCTCACACCGAGCGCTCCCCCCCCCTGCACAGCTCACACCGAGCGCTCCCCCCCCCCTGCACAGCTCACACCGAGCGCTCCCCCCCCCTTGCACAGCTCACACCGAGCGCTCCCCCCCCTGCACAGCTCACACCGAGCGCTCCCCCCCCTGCACGGCTCACACCGAGCGCTCCCCCCCCCTGCACGGCTCACACCGAGCGCTCCCCCCCCTGCACGGCTCACACCGAGCGCTCCCCCCCCTGCACAGCTCACACCGAGCGCTCCCCCCCTGCACAGCTCACACCGAGCGCTCCCCCCCTGCACAGCTCACACCGAGCGCTCCCCCCCCCCTGCACAGCTCACACCGAGCGCTCCCCCCCCCTGCACGGCTCACACCGAGCGCTCCCCCCCCTGCACGGCTCACACCGAGCGCTCCCCCCCCCTGCACAGCTCACACCGAGCGCTCCCCCCCCCCTGCACAGCTCACACCGAGCGCTCCCCCCCCTGCACAGCTCACACCGAGCGCTCCCCCCCCCTGCACAGCTCACACCGAGCGCTCCCCCCCCTGCACAGCTCACACCGAGCGCTCCCCCCCCTGCACAGCTCACACCGAGCGCTCCCCCCCTGCACAGCTCACACCGAGCGCTCCCCCCCCCTGCACGGCTCACACCGAGCGCTCCCCCCCCTGCACGGCTCACACCGAGCGCTCCCCCCCCTGCACGGCTCACACCGAGCGCTCCCCCCCCCTGCACGGCTCACACCGAGCGCTCCCCCCCCTGCACGGCTCACACCGAGCGCTCCCCCCCCTGCACGGCTCACACCGAGCGCTCCCCCCCCTGCACGGCTCACACCGAGCGCTCCCCCCCCTGCACGGCTCACACCGAGCGCTCCCCCCCCTGCACGGCTCACACCGAGCGCTCCCCCCCTGCACGGCTCACACCGAGCGCTCCCCCCCTGCACGGCTCACACCGAGCGCTCCCCCCCTGCACGGCTCACACCGAGCGCTCCCTCCCCTGCACGGCTCACACCGAGCGCTCCCCCCCCTGCACGGCTCACACCGAGCGCTCCCCCCCTGCACGGCTCACACCGAGCGCTCCCCCCCCTGCACAGCTCACACCGAGCGCTCCCCCCCCTGCACAGCTCACACCGAGCGCCCCCCCCTGCAAGGCTCACACCGAGCGCCCCCCCCCTGCAAGGCTCACACCGAGCGCCCCCCCCCCCTGCAAGGCTCACACCGAGCGCTCCCCCCCCTGCACGGCTCACACCGAGCGCTCCCCCCCCCCTGCACGGCTCACACCGAGCGCTCCCCCCCCTGCACGGCTCACACCGAGCGCTCCCCCCCCTGCACGGCTCACACCGAGCGCTCCCCCCCTGCAAGGCTCACACCGAGCGCTCCCCCCCCTGCACGGCTCACACCGAGCACTCCCCCCCTGCACGGCTCACACTGAGCTCCCCCCCTGCACGGCTCACACCGAGCGCCCCCCCCCTGCAAGGCTCACACCGAGCGCCCCCCCCCCCCTGCAAGGCTCACACCGAACGCTCCCCCCCTGCACGGCTCACACCGAGCGCTCCCCCCCCTGCACGGCTCACACCGAGCGCCGCCCCCCCTGCACAGCTCACACCGAGCGCTCCCCCCCTGCAAGGCTCACACCGAGCGCTCCCCCCCCTGCAAGGCTCACACCGAGCGCTCCCCCCCCTGCAAGGCTCACACCGAGCGCCCCCCCCCCCCCTGCAAGGCTCACACCGAGCGCCCCCCCCCCCTGCACGGCTCACACCGAGCGCTCCCCCCCTGCACGGCTCACACCGAGCGCTCCCCCCCCCTGCACGGCTCACACCGAGCGCTCCCCCCCTGCAAGGCTCACACCGAGCGCCCCCCCCCCCCTGCAAGGCTCACACCGAGCGCTCCCCCCCTGCAAGGCTCACACCGAGCGCCCCCCCCCCTGCACGGCTCACACCGAGCGCTCCCCCCCTGCACGGCTCACACCGAGCGCTCCCCCCCTGCAAGGCTCACACCGAGCGCTCCCCCCCTGCAAGGCTCACACCGAGCGCCCCCCCCCCCCTGCAAGGCTCACACCGAGCGCCCCCCCCCCCCTGCAAGGCTCACACCGAGCGCTCCCCCCCCCCCTGCACGGCTCACACCGAGCGCTCCCCCCCCCCCTGCACGGCTCACACCGAGCGCTCCCCCCCCCCTGCACGGCTCACACCGAGCGCTCCCCCCCCCCTGCACGGCTCACACCGAGCGCTCCCCCCCTGCACGGCTCACACCGAGCGCCCCCCCCCCTGCAAGGCTCACACCGAGCGCTCCCCCCCTGCAAGGCTCACACCGAGCGCTCCCCCCCTGTAAGGCTCACACTGAGCGCGCCCCCCCCCCCCCCTACATGGCAAACTTCGAGCACTCCCCCCTGCACGGCTAACTCTGAGTGCTCCCCCCCTGCATGGCTCACATTGAGCGCCCCCCCCCCCCCTACATGGCAAACTCCGAGCGTTCCCCCAATGCGCAGCTCACACCGAGTGCTCCCCCCCCTGCACGACTCACACTGAGCGATCCCCCTGCACAGAATGAACTGACAGCACATTTTAAGGATCATTAACTAACAGGGCAAATAACATTCAATTAGGACCCAAAGTCATTTTGGACTATACGTCTGATTTAAAGCAGACCTCAAATCTCCCTTAAAGAGTGGGTCCTGGTTCGCAGGAACACTACCCTAACCTAACCCCTCATGCCATCAGTGAACCTCACTTTTTACTAACAGAGCTTCATCCATTAGGCGGCAGTTAACAGCTAAACACATCTGCAGCTCATCTCATAGGCGATGTGCTTCACTGAAGTGCGCAGCTATTTCTTGTCCCCCATGATAGAGGGCTTAATGCCCAATTTTTGCTTCATAAGAATATTCGACTGTAGAGACATCTCAAACTGGGAAGCTCCTAAGGGCAAGTGTTCAAATGGACATGAAGTCCTTTTGGACTTTTGGTCTGCTTTAAATCAAAGTTGCTAGTCAAGACTTCAGAATAAGCCCCTCCTACATCCGGCTACCAACCTATTCAAATTAAAACACAATCTCTTTCTGTTGCCTGGCTCCAGCCCAGTAAGGATACATGGCGGTTCACTACTTACGTGTGGTGACCTCTTTAATGAGCTCGGCTGCATTATGGCAGCCTTGTACAATCTGTCTGGTCCACAGCGAGAGGTCACGGCCGGTCTCCAACCGGAACAGGTGAGTCTCTATCCCTTGCCTGGAGCCTGTACGTGTAGCAAAGGAAAACTCCATGCCCAACTGCGAAGACCCTTTCCCTGGACCAGAGTGGACTAACCTGCAACAGACAGAGAGAGACTGTTAAACCATTGTCCAGCCAAGTGTATCCCAACCTGTTATCATGGAGGAACACTTTTTGCAATAATTTCAGGTACCCTCCCTACCACCAATTATACAGGAGGGTGAAGATCCTATATTGGCTCAAAAAGGAAAGCTCTTCTTCCAGCAATGGTGTCATCCCAAGATGCTCCATTCCTGCACTTTGCAGCTTGATGACTTGGTCACCTGGCACATCCTACTGGAGCAGTACTTTGCAGTATATTATGTCCCCTCACCAGAGGGAAGCCCAAGTACCCCCAGTGGTACTAGTAAAAAAAAAAAACTATACTCACCTCTCCTTCCCTTGCAGCATCTCCATCCGACCCTAGTGTTATAAAACAAACTAATAACGGAAAATGAGCACTCCAGTGTCCAACGCAAATCCGGTATGGCGTCCTCCATCAAGATGGATCACGCACAAAAGGGAGATCGTGTCGGGCATTATACACTGCCATTAGAATCCTGCCCCCAATGACTGTCATCAAGGAAGATTTTTCTTTCAATCCATTCCAGGGCGTCCTCTTCCTTACATTTGGGTAATTCCTACCCGGAGGGCGTGGACTACAAGATTAAAGGTGTGGCCCCTCCCGGCCCTATAAGTAAGCAGCTGCCTCTAACTAAACCAGTTTCATTCTTGCAGTTGGATTGTTTTGTTTATTTGTGGTTATAGTCATTATTTTAATATGCTATTTGAACTATATATTAGAAAAAATATATATATATAAAATAGAAAAAAGAAAAGAAAAAACATTTCGAGAGAAAACAAGCAGAGTTTGGTGTAAAGTAACATTGTCTCCTATACGTGGGGCCTCCCGGCCTTAGCCTCTTGGTATATGTTTTACTGCTTTTTAAGTACTGGTTTAGTTAGAGGCAGCTGCTTACTTATAGGGCCGGGAGGAGCCACACCTTTAATCTTTCAGTCCACGCCCCCTGGGCAGGAATTACCCAAATAGAAGGAAGAAGACGGCCTGGAATGGATCTCCAGAAAAAAACAATTCTACAGGTGAGTTTCACAGAATAGTGTTTTTAACCAAGTCTGCCAAAAAGGAACAGTCATTAGTAAAAACGGAGAACTTCTACACAGCGCAAGCAGCTAGAGGAACACAGATGAAAAGATGAACTGGGTGACCTACCTAGTGGCTATGAGGGGGTAGGTGTGCACAGGGCTGTACCAAGGGTCCTTCATGCGTGGCATGCTATCGTACATCAGAAGGTCCTTCTCAGTGATGACAAGTAGAACCCGCTTCCATTGCTTCTCGTTCTCTCCAGGGACCTGAAACACAACGGGACAGATGTTTTTCCTCTGTGCTTATGACTCCTTCCTATAGGAATTAATGGCCAGGATGATGAAATTCTGTCCCATGCCGAATTTAATTTGGCACATAACAACCCCTTCAGCTGGATTGACTGAAAGGTGAGTTTTTTAGGGTGATCGCAGGGGTTTTACACATCGCAAGAATCCCAAATCGGCATGGCCCACAAAAAGGGAGACCAGCAGCCCTAAGTCTTATGTAGTCCTATATAGCGGTTGCTCCACTTTAACAAAATAATGTAATTTGTAAGTGGAAGAATTTATTTTTTCTTAATGGTAAAACATCTTCATATAAAGCATAGGATACAAACGTATTAGTAACTGTAACATTTTATCATTAAAGTGGAAAAAGACCTGGGATTTTTAATATCCCCAGTTTTGTTCCTTACCCCAGTTATGTGAAACCTCCCCAAGATCAAGATCAGTGATGGACTACCTTGCTGCCCTTCTCGCATGTGACCAGCACAATGGACAAGCCCCAAGGACGGACGAGAAGGGTCTGACACCACAGCATTAGAGTCTGGGCTGCTGAAGCCCACAGGACTCAATGGGGTTGAGCCTGTGTGCTGGTGCTGTGTTTACTTGGACAGGCACTTTAAAGCAGAACAGAACCCCCAGCAGCCGGCCTTCTAAAGGAATGGCCTTCTAATGGATTCCCGGGCCGCCTGCTGGCTTTTCCCCGGGGCATCCCGATTGGGAGGTAAGTTTAACTGAGGGGTTTCACACAGCTAGGCATCCTGATTCTGGATTCCCCGGGGGAACGGTACAAAACCCAGGAAAGTCAAATTCCCAGGTTTTGTTCCATTTTAATGTGTCAGATGAGTCTGTGCTCCTGCAAGCATCCCACACCAGCACCCACAGGACAGCTCAGGGCCCAGAAGACCCCATTCCTCAACCACCTTGATGGTAAGCCCTCAGGCTTACGAGGGAGATTACTACACTGGGTTTACACGTCACAATGATCTATTATTATTATTGTTATTATGTTATTTTTAGAGCACAAATGATTCTTCCAACAACGGTGTCTGCACGGAAGGACAGCAGGTGTTTCCTTCGGGGTGGACAGCAACTCACATGATCGCTGGCAAAACATTTTTTTCTTCTTTAAAAACATAGCAGTCACATGAGCTTAAAGGAGCAGTATCGCGAAATTTGCATTAAAAAAGATAAATAATTAAATAGCCACACAATAGCTTATAACATGTGTATAAATAATCTGGCGATAGAAAAAGAAAAAATATCTGCCTCTCTTTTAAATTGTATAATGCCAATGGCTCAGTCCATTTGCTGAATAGGGGGATCTGCTGGGTTTATATTTAGTGAGCTGCTTCATTTAGCCCACTGGTCTCCTAGCAACACTTTACCTCAGAGGCTGACACTGTAATCAGTGGTAACGGCTGTGTGTGTGTGAGGTGCTGCTTTTGTTATGAGACCAGGTGACTCAAATGTGTAAAATCTATACAAAATAAACTAAACTGACTGAAAATGACTGAAATTCTTCTTTAAATAACTGTGAAGGAAAATCTAAAAGTATTAAAGTGGAACAAAACCCCATTCTAAATCAGGATGCCCACTGTGTGAAACGACCCCTGGATAACCACAGATCCCCCCATTTTTCTGGTGCGCTCACGCAGATAGTCATTTAGACAGGCCGGGCGGACAGGAAGGTTACTGCTCAGGCTCCCCATCTGTGTGCAAACAGATCTGATTGGATGAGAGCCCGCGCATGCGCTGTGGGACAGGGAAAGGTACGTTTTCACAAGCGAACTTGGGGATTTCACATATCAGGGCATCCCAAGTCGGGATGCCCCTAGGGGCACAAAACAAAACTCCAGATAGTGAAAATCCTGGGTTGGGCTTTGCTCAAAACACACAAAGCTGAAAGAAAGATCATATGGAAAAAAAAAGAGAAAATGGTAAACTGAACAATTTTGCAGCAGAGCCAACATGAAGGGAAAACTGTCAAAATCAGCTAAATGACTTCTAGAGCTTTTCTCTCTGTATTAGATATATGAGTTCTGGCCAGGCAATGTTGCAATGTTGTTATCTGATGCTGGACGGCTGCCAGCACTGAACAGCTGAGACTTTGATACATTCTCCTCAGCGTGGAACTGATACATTGTTGCACCCCTCTCCTCAGTGTGGAACAGGCCAGAGTGTCGGCGCCCGTCACTGACAAGACATAAACATCAGCTATTAGTCTCCAGCTGTTCAACACACACATCATTTTTTTCTACATTTGTAATTCTTACTCCAACACTTATCTACATTCAAAGTACCATTTAAATATAAGTCACCAAGAAAAATTTGCGATACTGCTCCTTTAAAGTAGATCAAAAGCCATCGACCAAATCTGGAGAGTAAAAGTCTCCAGGGCTGTCTGATTCCCACTCCATGGGGCATCCCGAATTTGGACGGCCCACTGTGTAATGCCACAGGAATCGCAGCATTCTCTCACCTAACCATGATGCATGTGCAACCTGTGACAGACTCTGTGCCTTTTGGATTCTAAAGGCATTGTTTCTGCCCTTGGACTTTTGCATAGACTCATTTTCTTGAGCATGTCACAGACGATGTCATTATGCTCTTGATTACGTTACAGACAATGTCATCATGTTGTTGATTGTATTACAGACTGTCATTATGCTCTTGATTGCGTTACAGACAATTTCATTGTGATGATTGATTGTGTTACAGACTGCCATTGTGTGGCTGATTGTGTTACCGGCAGAGTTGAGGGATTGTGTGTCCTGCTCCCATTGGTCTGTGTGTTTGTCATGCAGTCCTCCATCAGGTCCATGGGGGAGGTCCCCTTGCATGGCGACTTGCATATAAGGCCCAGTGTGGCACTAATAAAGTTAAGTTCATCTTCACCCTCAATACTGAGTTCTGTCTCTTATTGGGGGAAACGCTATATTACAATTCACTAGCCCTTGTAAGGGCTGTTCCTGGTTCCTCACGGACGACTCTGGGATTCCTGCAGCACCTCTAACGTTTGGGAAAAGGACGTCTTGGGCGGGGAAGCCCTCCGGCGATAAAGGTTATCGCTACACAACCCATGGCCACAGCCCCCTGTACCTTTATCTAGGCCGCACTAGGCATTTGTAAATGGCTGGCATGGGCACGCGCCAGCTATTGGCGAGCGGGGATGGGGTGTGAGGCGTCCATGGATAACTGCCTGCACCATGAAAACACACCAGAAGGGTGAGTGTTACTGATAATCTATGGGGATATACACAGCAGTGTGTCCTAAATTGGGATGCCCCTGTTGGACCAAAACCCAGCTGAGGACAAAAAAATGGGTTTTGGTCCACTTAGAGCAGAACAAAACCCACCAGCAGCAGGCATGGAATCTAAAAGTTTCCAGGGCCGGACGCTGGCTTTTCTCCCCGATGTGTGAAACCCCATAAAAACTCACCTTGCCATGCTCCAATGGCACATGCATGGGCTCCCGTCCAATTAGAGCTCTTTACCTTGACTATGTCATTCGGCAAAGGACGCTGATTGAAATGAATGGGGAGCCTATCTGATTGGCTGGCGCAGAAGCACGCGCATGACACAGGGGATGTGGCAGCGTGCGCTCCCCATTCTAAACAATGAAAGACGTCCAATGATGTAGTCACAGAAGGCGGCTCTCATTGGACGAGAGCCCCACATGGGCGTTGGGAGCGTGGGAAGGTGAGTTTTTACGGGCAGACTGGGGGGTTTCACACTGCAGGGCAACCCAATTTGTGATGCCTCAAAGAAAAGCCGGCGGCCGGCCCTGGATTCTTTTAAATTACAGGTTGGCTGCTGGTGGGTTTTGTTCTGCTTTTAAAATGGAAGCTCTCTTAAAGTGGACCAACACCCAGGATTTTGACTATCCTGGGTATTGGTCCACTTCCGCGGGGCACCCCGATCGTGGCTGTGTGAAACCCCCCAGAAAGCCCCGAAAACTCACCTCACCACGCTCCCACGTGACTCGCTCGTCCAATCGCCGCCGACGTACAAGGAGAGGCAGCGACGGACAAGCTGAGCGCGGTCTGCTGCTGCCTCCCGCACGTCCCTCTAGCAGATGGTGGTGGCCCGCGCATGCGCCGCTGGAACGAGGATCGGGTAGGATTTTCGGGGATCTGGGGGGTTTCACACAGCGGGGCACCCCCGATCGGGGTGTCCCGCAGTCAGGGAGCTGATCGGTCTGGGAATCTTCCCAGGTTGATCAGGGGAGGGTGTTGGTCCACTTTAATTAGGCAGCAGGGGGGCATCCTGAATCGGGATGACCTGCTGTGCAATCATAAGTGCTCATAAACTGCCAGGGCTGGTAAACATTGGGGACGCTAGGAGAGGGGTCACATTTGGTCTACCATAATTGCAGCTAGAGAGCCTAACCCAGCATGATCTATAGACCCCTGCACCCTGAGCTGGACCCCCCAGCTCCCTACCCCCCAAGTCTCCCCCTGTACTTGACCCCATTGTACCCCCAGCCAGGAAATTAATGTTTTACCCCCACCATACCTGACTATCATGGCTTATTATTATTTATTTACAGTATAAAGCACCATATTCATCTGTAGCGCTGTACAAATTAGTAATTGCAGACAGGGTAAAACCTACAGTACATAGACTATTACAAACAAAATGCTGCAGGTAAAAAACAGGAGACAATAAGGAAGAACCCTGCCCTTACCAGGTTACAGTCTTTATGGTCCCCTCCTGACACAGTATCTGCCCCTGCAGACCAGCTTGGAAGTACCCCTGACCAGCAGCTCATGGGGGGCCGGGGCCAACAAATTCCTAAGCGGATTTCTGGCCCCAGTCCTGATTGCCAGCCATCTAATCTTCCCTGGGATCCAATATGGAAGCTATAGGGCTCCCTGATAGGGGCCGACCTCTACTGTCACAGCTGGTGCACCCTTCCTATACAGTAAGTAAATGGTTAACGCTTTCTAATGACCTCCAAATGCCCACAAATAAAGTCCACGTGTCAGAGGGCGGCATTCCCTTCTCCAGGATTGTTTTCTTATGTAAAATAGAGGCCTGTTAATGGCGGCAGACATCTTATCCTCCAGAAGCCACAGAATCCAACTTCTAATCAACAGGCAGCACAGAGCCAATCAAGCCTGAAAGAGCAGCAACACTGCTTAAGGGAAAGTACTGAGTGAATCGCTTCGAAGCGTTAGCTGTTTTGTATAAGGGCCTTATTCATGAAGGGATAGCGCCAGGTAGCAGCAGGTGAACGCCGGAGACAGCACACAATTCCACATTTATGAAACCGATTATGGTGAGCGACTAGAAAAACGCCATGTAGCGTCCGATTCATCAATATACCAGGCTCTGCGTATAGCGCCGGCGTTCAGCCTTGCAGAGCACCACGTCTTACCTCTCTCTACCTGCCGCTCTCCCATACATTTCAATGGACGATCCTTAAATCCCTTTCCTGATTCTTAAAAAAAAATCTCAAAACCTCTGACATGTATCCTGCCCTAGAAAATGACGTTTTTTAAAACCTTTTTAGATTAATAATATTTTTATGCAGAATTGTCCTTACATGTCTGGTATTAAAGTGTTCATGTTACAATGTTATAACAATGTCATTCCATATGTTTTCGCCTTGTTACTAGTGGATGCATGTTCAAAAACAGCCTTTAATCACACAGCGTCTGGCGCTATAGGCTACAACTACATGATTTTGAGCGCCGGCGCTGTTTGAGGCTGTTTTTTTTTTTTTTATGAATGTGGTGTGAATCATTCGCACTGAGCTGGCGTTACCGTTCACTCCCATACAGCGTAGTACTGCGACTCACACATCATATTCATCAATGCCGGCCAGCGAATGAGGCGCTGTGAGACAATGATCCATGGCCGAGCACAGTGACTACTAGTGGTCACTCTGAAATCCGCTCTACAGATGCTTATCTGTCGTTACCTGGCGTTAGTAATGAATCAGCCTGTAAGTTTATTAGGAAACATTACAGATTATTATGTAATGCTATCTGTCCTTGTGTTGGGTACTGTGCAAATACTTTCCGTTCTAGGAAAGCGCCTCTTTTCCTGTACCTGAGTAGAGGGTTTTTTTGGTCTCTTTAGCCCCCCTATATTAAGCCTAACATGGGTCTCTCCACATACTGGCTTGCGACTATGTTATGTCGTCTGTACCCCTCGCAGCCAGCAGGTGGCGAGCTGGATCACATATGAGCTCTCCTAGCTATCCCCTCTTTTTGTCAGCATGCTGCAAACATGGCTGAAAACGATGACAATCATTTTTACCTAACAATAAGGCCAAATGTCATATGCTATTGCCACATGTAGCAGGTGGGTTTCAGTTACTGTGGAATGTTTGCTATAGCACAGAAACTTCAAAACGGACCAAAACCAGAACTAGTATCTATAAGACGCTAGGTTGGCTTAAAGCATCATTTAATGAAAAGGCCAAACCCTTAAAAAGTGATTCCCCAGCTTCTAAAATTAATATATTTAATGTTTTTAATCACTTATTATTCTTTCCCCTACTGGGCTGCAACTCTGTTCAGGACTTTAGGATACGGGCGCCGCCATCTTGGCTTAGTAGCATCACACATACTGAGAGGAGAGGGGTCAAAAGTGCAGGGGAGCAGAGCTGGGGTCAGGAAAAGGACAACAATCCCAGAATGCAGAGCAGCAGAAGGCACTTCCTGTTTGCAGGCAGCCTGAAACTCCATGGGCCGCCACCTTGAATGTTTAAAGGCTCAGAAAATGCAGTAGATGCAGGAAGGATAATTTTTAACGTGAGCAATCTGTATGTACAGCATGGGGGAAATATATAAGATATGTTCTTATTTAGAGTAAAGATCCAGTTTAAAGTGGACCAACACCCAGGATTTTGACTATCCTGGGTTTTGGTCCACTTCGGTGGGGCACCCCGATCGGGGGTTCCCCGCTGTGTGAAACCCCCCAGAAAGCCCCAAAAACTCACCTCTCCCCCGCTCCCACGTGACCGCTGCTGCCAATCCCCGCCGGCGAACAAGCGGGAGGCAGCGACGGACAAGAGAGTGCGCCCGCCGCCGCCGCCTCCTGTGCGTCGCTCTTACAGAGGGCTAGAGGGACGCGTGGGAGGCGGCGGCGGGCGCCGCTGGATCGAGAAGCAGGTAGGGATTTAGGGGTTTCTGGGGGGTTTCACACAGAGGGGCACCCCCGGTCGGGGTGCCCCGCAGTCAGGGAGCTGATCGGTCCAGGAATCTTATGGATTCCCGGGCCGATCATGGGACGGTTTTGGTCCACTTTAAAGCGGACCTTCACTCTGAATAAGAGTCTATCTTATATGTTTCCCACACCCTGTACATACAGATTGCTCACATTAAAAATCATCCTACCTGCATCTACTGCATGTTATGAGCCTTTAAACATCCAAGATGGCGGCTTATGGGAGCCGCCATCTTATCAGGCAGCCTGCAAACAGGAAGTGCCTCCTGACTGTGCTGCTCTGCATTCTGGGACTGCTGACCTTTACCTGACCCCAGCACTGATCTGTCTGAGCAAAGCACAGCTATAACCCGCCCCCCTGTACCTTATCCCACTCTCCTCTCCTCAGTAAGTGTGATGCTTCTAAGTCAAGATGGCGGCGCCCGTATCCTAAATTCCTGAACAGAGTTGGAGCCCAGTGGGGGAAAGAATAATAAGTTAGTAACTAAAAACGTAAAATATATTAATTTTAGATGCTGGGGAACCGTTTTTTAAGAGTTTGGGCTTTTCATTAAATCACGCTGAAGGTCCGGTTTAAGTAACCATCCCTGGAATATCCCGATCCCCACTGCAGGAAACGTTACTAGTTATCGATCATACATACCTTTAGTCTGTGCTGGATGGATGGGTAGCTACGCACAGCCATAGAGAGATGCAGAGGGTGTTCACCCCACTGTAAAGCAGAGTCACCAGAGGATGTGGCCTCTTTAACTGAACTGGGAGCTGGGAAAAGTGTACCCGCAATTACAATTACCAGTAAAAAAAAATCTAATACCGGAACCGCCAGGCCAGTGGCCAGTAAAGTAAAAACAAAAATACCGGCCAGGTGGCAACCCTAAGCGCAGTTGGCCCTCTGGCACCTGCAGCCTTATATGCCACCATACTGGCAGCTGTCCATGTCTGAGGATCACTGTCCACCTGCCACCCAATGTATGCAGAGACATAAACTCTGGGGCATCAAAGCAAATAGATATCAATCACAATAGACAACATACAGTGTCCTTCTGTAAACTCTGCTTGCTTCCTGGTGGCCACACCTGGCTCAAGAAAAAGCTCCTTTTCAGGGTATAGAGATGCAGCATTATGGCAGCTGGTCACATGACCACTATGCATTGTACATGGTCAGGACCAGGTTAACTTTGTTGAACTATTTCTGATATTCCAGTGCCAGGCGGTTCAGCGGGTAACTAGGAAATCCACTTACCTTAGCATGACTCCAACATTGCCGATCGGTCTAGTTTGTAAACATGGGCGCTGTGCCTAAAGTGCGCCTATACTCCGAAAGGAAGTTTATGACGGCAGTTGGCTCAAAGTGCTGTACAAGAACCAGCGCTCCAGACGTGATCAGTGTCAACAGATTGTATTAAAGATCCAAACGCGAAAAATAGCAAAAAGTGTCACAAAGTCCATAAGTCCAATACATGAGGTTAAAGGTCAACGTTTCGAGGTACACAACGCCCCCCCCCCCCCCTTCCTCAGGACCAACCAGATGTCAGGATGGCAAAAGAAAAAACATGCTATTTTTCACGTTTGGATCTTTAATACAATCTGTTGACACTGATCGCGTCTGGAGTGCTGGTTCTTGTACAGAAATTGGATTGTGCGTCGTCTCCGCGAACCGGGCACCCACCACTGGAGCAATGGTAAGAGTGCGGCAGTCCCCCCCAAAAAATTGGCTTGAAGTGCTCCCCATTGCTAAGCTGTGTGTACTCTGACTGAACGCATTATCGCTGGGGGTGGGCTGCTCGACCAGGGAGCAATATGGCGGACTGCTCCAGTTTGTGTTGTTAGGAAGTTTAGCAAGGAAAGAAGCACAGGCTGTTTTTGGGGGCATTGGGCTGGGGATGGAAGCTAATGACATAAACTTTCCTATAGGTGCACTTTAAGGGTTCCAACTGGCGGGTGGGTGTGGCCTCTGTACAGCTGGCTCCCATTGAAAACAATGAGATCCATTATGGCCGCACACCACATTTACAGAGACGCCAACCTTGGAGACCAGTCAATAGCGAGGTGCCAATCATTTAGTGATGTCTGCTAGCCAATAGCGCATGGTTTGGTGCTGGCAGTAAGCCAATCAGCAGGGAGGGGGAAGAAATGTATGTTTTGCTGGGTGAAATAGTAGTTCAACGGGTTGACCGGGTGAGTGGGGGCTAAAACCGGGTGACTCCCGGAAAAACAGGGTGACTTGGCATCTCTGCATTTATATCCTCCAGGGAATGGTTACAACGTTTTGCGGAGGGGCCACATTAATCTAATATACAGAACCAGAACTACATTGCACTGAAAACAATGGGAACCTCTGTACATGGAAGTTCCTAGAGTTTAGAGGCTCCCATTGTTTTTAAGGTACAAAGGCCACACCCACCCAAGTGGATCTCTTAGTTACCTGTTGGACTGCCAGCCACTGGAAAATGTGGTATAAAAGCCTGGCCACCTGGAAGTAGAAATAGCACGGCAGGGGACGGATGAAGGAAGAACCGGTGCACTCCCTCAGATCACGAGGGACCCCCCACTCCGTGGACCTGCAGAGAGGACGCCGCCCAGCGCGGGAGAGATGAAGAAAGAGTCAGCAACAGTGAGTTTTTTTCACTTATTTTCTTTTCTAAATGTTTGTGAACTGTCCAAGGGACCCTTTATCAGCTCATAGGGTAGTGATTGGCGGCATGCCACCTGTCAGCATTGGCGAGTGGCATGCTGGATAGTTTGTCCAAGATCTTGCCAGTATCAGGGATGGGGTGAACCCCAGAATATAGCTTCAACCCAGTTTGACCCAATCACTAGTCATAATAATTACTTAAACCGGACCTTCACCCTGAATAAGATCCTATCTAAGATGTTTCCCCCACCCTGTACATACAGATTGCCCACATTAAAAAATCATCCTACCTGCATCTACTGAATTTTCTGAGCCTTTAAACATCCAAGATGGCGGCCCATAGAGTCTCAGGCTGCCTGCAAACAGGAAGTGTCCTCTGACTGTGCCGCTCTGCATTCTGGGATTGCTGTCCTTTTCCTGACCCCAGCTCTGTCTGTACAAAGCACAGCTATAACCCGTGGCCCTGCACCTTTCAGCCTCACCTATCCTTCATAAGTGATACTTCTGAGCAGGGGCGGACTGGCCCATACCGGGCAAATGCCCGGTAGGCCTTCACCTCCTCTGCAATGGCCGCCTGCCGATCCGGTAGTTTATTGGCTCCAGCAATGCTTCTTTCAGGGGGCTTGGTGAATAGGAGTCGCTGCGGGCCGTCCTGCTAGCTCCGATTCACCCGGCCCGCCACAAGAAGCTTTGCTGGAAAGCCGGCATTATAGTTCAAGGCCAGCAGGTGGCCAGTGCAGGGGGGGGGGGCAGAAGAGAGCAGGCAGCAAGGGTGGAAGTGCAGGGCTGATGGCGGCAACTCGGAAAGTGCGCTGTAACGAAGCCCGGGCCTGAGTCCTTGCCAGCCCGTTATTGCAGAGCGCTGGGTCTGTGTGTTTATTGGTTTGCTGCGTCGGCTCCTCTGCGCCTGCTGTGAGGTAAAGGTAAGCCATGCCCCCCCCCCCTTCTATTTCTCTCTGACAAGAGCCAAGTAATGGGGTCACCACCTGGCCAGTTAAAGCGATGCCTGCAGTCCGTGACCTCCCTCCTCTATGTGCCTCATTCTCCAGGCTCTGCTCCATATCATCCTCAGCCGTGACAACAAGGCCCATTGCCGAAGAGGGAGCCTGTCCTATCCTCTCTATACAGGTTACAGATCAGACATGCTGAGCTTCTGTGCATCTGCCTGCTGTCCCATTTGGTGACCAGACTCTGTCTTTGTCTTTACTTCCTCTCTCACCTTTTTCTTTTCTTCTCACTTTTCCATTTTTTTTAAATTTCTTTCTTATTAGCTCTCTATCCCTTAACTCCTTTAAGTCTTCCTTCCATCTTTCTTCCACTCTCTATTACACTTTCTTTACCTTCCTTTTCACACCTTCCTCCTTCTCCCAGCTCCCCCCCCCCCTTTCTCCTTTTTCTTACTTTTTTCTTTATACCTCTTTTGTTTATATCTTTCTTTCTTTCTTTTTTTCTTTCTCTCTTTTTTAATTACTCTGCTCTTTGTTTCATGCACTTCTTTCTTTTGTTCTTACCTCTCTTTCTCACTTTCGGTTTTCACCTCATTTTTTGCTTTTCACTTCCCCCTTTCCTTTGTTGCATTCCTCCTCACTTTCAGCTTTCTTTCATTGTCTTCTCTCTCACTCTCTTTTTCTCTGTCCCTCATCCTCTGCCTCTCTCTCTATTTACTTCTCCCTTTTGCTCTCTCCTCACACTCTCCCTCTGTTTTCTCCTTCTACCAATATTCTTTTTTTTTTTTTCTAAGGGGGTTCAGACATTGTGGCTGTACAGGGCACCAAAATTCCTAGTGGCGCTTCCCTACATAACCATGCCCAAATTCGTTGTTATTTTATGCTGGGGAAGGTGGCAACCTTAGCCGCTGCCGCTGTACACAGGGGGCAATACAAGGGTGCACACGCTCTTGCTCCCGGTCCCAGGTGCCGCTATCCACTCGCCTCTACTTTAAAGGCAGTTTTTGCAGCTTTTCTTGGCATAGGCCACATGAGCAGGACTGGAGAGGAGGACAGCAGCAGATGAGAGAGAGGTTTTCTTGTGCCAGCAAAACCTCCCCATCAGCCCCACCCCACTTCCCAATGCTTTCTATGCCCTGGGGGAAGGCTAGTGGTTAGCTATGGAATCAGTTAGATTCCAGGGTTGGCCATGATGGGTTTCACACAGCACCCTGGGTTGGGATGCCCCGGGGAGGTGGACCACTATCCCAATAGTGAAAATCCCAGGATTTGGTCCACTTTTGGGCAAATGTTTTTTTTTTCATTGAAGACAAAAAAAATATTTGTAAACTTGTATAGGATCAAAATGGGGGAAGCACAATAATAGGGTTATTTGGGGGGATTCTCTACTGCACTGTTTATGTGGTGATTTTCTGCCGGATTGCTCTTTAAGGGGTGATTGGGGGGATTCTGCACACTGCTTATTAACCGGGGGGGGGGTATTATATGGGGCCAGACACACTGCAGAAGCGCCGGTGTGACCAAAAAAGTCCCGGCCCGTTTATTAACCCCAGTCCGCCCCTGCTTCTGAGGCAAGATGGCAGCACCCGTATCCTGGAGTCCTGTACAGAGTTACAGCCCAGTGGGGGAAAGAATAAAAAGCAACTAAAAACTTAAAATATATTAATTTTGCTGTGGAAAAGTTTTTTAACGGTTTGGACTTTTCATGAAATGATGCTGAAGGTCCGCTTTAACTGTGTATGTGGCCATCAGCACTGCTAGACTTTATGTGGGTGGGACACACAGTGGGCACACAGAGCCTGATCATCATTTTGCTGGCAGTCAGATCATTTTGGGCAGAAGATCAGTGTATATATTATGTCAGCTGCCATTCTAGCTGTTAGTGGTATTAGAATGCGTCATGGCGCCATATGCCAAGTTGCCCACTAAAGATCGGATTCCACACTGCTAGAGCCTTGACGATATCTCGATAAAACCAAAATGTAACAGAAATATTCAGACGCTGTGTTTTCCTCCCCCTGGTATGTGCCTAATGTGCCCGGGAGGAAATGTGATCTTGTTAGTGCGGCTCCCCCATCAGCATTTTTAGAGGAAGATGAGCGAGCAGACAATGCAGAGACCCTGGGCCCCCGGAGAAATGGGAAATATGTGGAGCTCACTCACCTTCATATTACTGAGACAGCTGGAAATGGCATTTCATATGCACACCTATTTTAAAGTAAAAAGCCAGTTTTAGATGTGCTCAGCATCATGTGACTAGGTAATAAAAACAATGCTTAATTTTGTGCACTTTCGGCATACATGCACTCCAATTAGTGAAACAAATAAGGCTTGCGGGAAATGCTTGTTTCAGGATAATTAGCTTTTAATTCTGTTACTTTATACAGTGCTTTTTATTCCTGACTTTACATGCTTGCTGAAACCCCTTCCTAGTTAAAATCTTCTCTTTGTCGGGAATCCTCAGTTCTTGGTAACAAAAAAAAAATGACTGCAGTGTAAAGACAAGTAAGTAGAGTTGCTGGCATCAGAACATTAATAAAGGATAAAAAACAGAAGAAGAAAGAAAAAAGAAGAGAGTAGTTTAGAGACTGGAAGAAAAGAGTGTGTCTGACATTGTCAAGTCTGGAGTTCCTCCACAAAATTGGAGCATGCATCTGCTCTGTATTGCCTTTGGCTGGCTCTCTTTCCTGGGTTCTCCCCTGCCATATGCTGCTCCACCAGCAGGTGTCCCTCTCCTGCAGAGGTGCTGGTAATTAGAAAACACCATTTCTTTCATTTATACGGTAAGCTGATCCACCCCTGCACCTGGTGGATCAGCATTGCATTGTCTTCCTGTACCCAGACCCAGATCCAGACTCTGAACCCAAAACCCCTGCCACAGCCTTGTGACCTGCTTTCCCTGCCACAGCCTTGTTATCCATTTTTGGACTTTGGACTTGAACTGGATCCCTATGCATGTATGTTTGCAGACTCCACCTATGTATATGTACAGGAGCCTAAGTAGTGTATGTTTTCCAGGGTCACCTGTATTTCTGCACAGCAGCAGTAGCATGCAGTGTTCACCTGTATTATTGTACAGTTACCTCAGCACATGTATGTTATTATGTTTATTATTGTTATTGTGTATCTGTACAGCAGCCTGGTTGTTGTGCGCTATGTATACTTGTTTCTGTTTCTCACCATTAAACACAGTTTGCCGCATATCCATCTCTGTCTCGCAGCTGGTCATTCTATAATAGGGTGGGTGATTGGCGCGCCCTCCCCTCCCCCCACCTCTTCCCCCGCCTGCACTTTATCCCCCATGGGTGAGGAGCGGCGTTTCCGGGGACGGCGGTGACACATACTTTGTGATCCGCTTGCCCCGGAAGTGCTTCGCATCTCCAGGGTGACGCTGGTGTGCCTCACTACAGAGGCGCGTCGCAGCACCCTTCACATTCGGGCTGTACGGGGGTCAGTAGGGAGGTGTGACCCAGACGGAGTCATTCCAGCCTCCCACCAGCTCGACAACACGCTGTCTAGCAGGAGGCATCCACTGAGTCCCCGCGCCAGATACAGCCACTGAACCGCAGTAAGTAAAATGTAATCGGATAACTTTTCTGATCTTATTGGTACAGTCACTGTTTGTGAAGCCTACTGGCGAGTCGCTTGGTGTGCATTTTTCATTATTGTAGATGGGATACTGAATTACGATGCCATACATGTCCCTTTTGTTCTTGGCATTCAGTCACCATCTAGTGACTACATGCGGACTTCAGGTACCCTTGTGTGTTCATCCCTGCATTAATGACCAAGAATGTTGATGTTACGATCCTCATACTGAATTGTTTTTTTTGTGTACTTTTTTTTTTTCTTCCTTATGCAATGTATAGGCTGAAATTGTATTGGCAACATTGGCAACAGTTGATTGATTTTCACAAGGTGAAAAGGAGGTGCGGAAGAAGCCCCGAACAGGGCGAAACTAGTCCACCTTCACCATTAAGCAAACTTGTTTTCCAAGTGTTGTATTTTTCTAAGGTGTCTTGGCTGCATATGAATTGTTAAATCTTCCCTTGTACCAATTTACCAATTAAGCTTACCAATTGTAAGAGCCTGGATTGCTACATGAAAAATCATGTAAATAATACTTTTAATTGGAGATGATTTATTCTCATGAAGGAGGGGAGAAATGGATCTACCACCTCCCTCCTTTTTTATTATTGTTGAAACAAAATAAAGGTTGTATATTTTTTAAATTTGGTAGTATAAGCTAATTTGTTATGGCGTGGTCGCACTTGGAGGTCTTAAAAATCTGGGGCTGACCTATACCCAGAAACATACTGTTGGCATTCTATAATAGGGGATTTCTCTGCTGGGAAATCCGTGACAGACATCAACATAAAAAAAAAAAAGACTATAGAAAAGAGAGAAGAAGTGTCCAGAAACAACAGAAGACACTGCAGTGGGAGAATTGTTTTTTGGGAATTGTTAAATGGGTACCAGGATAAAGGAGGGGGGTTGCTACAACTCCGTATCAAGCCAACAAAAAAAAAAAACACAAGAGGAAAGCAGACAGAAGTTCGAAGACTAGAAAAAAAAAAAAACAGGTCGACATCAGAAGATTAAAAACCAAGAAAATAAAGGAGAAAGAAGAATTGTCCAGAGAAAAACAGAAGAGCAGTATGAAGAATGTATTTTTTTAATTATTAGATAGATGCCAAGATGAAAGAGGAGGGGCTGTGCTACCATGTATTTACCCACCAAAAAGAAGAAAGAAGACACAAAGACAACACTAAAAGAGAAGAGGGGCTGACATCAATATTAAAGAAGCAAGATAACAAAAGAAGTGAAGAAAAAAATAATTGGCCACAGAAGATAGAAGGAGCTATAGTATAAAGAATTTTCTTTAGGAATTATTAAATGGCTGCCAGGATAAAAGGTGAGGACACTGCAGTATGAAGTATAGAAGGGAGTATGGAGTATAGAAAGATTGCTGGTTGCAATGACTCCCTCCCACTAAGCCCATGTTTTAACGACTCACCTTCTCTCGTTCCATACAGAAATCAGCCAATCAGTAAAACACAGGGGCGTTACTGATGCAGTGATTGGTCCACTCACAATCCTTGCAAGTTGTAGCACAAAAGCGAAGCTTGGGGTGCCTAGCAGGGGAGCAGTTTCTATGGCGCTCTATGCGGGAGGTCTCTACCCTCCTCATATATCCTATGGTGCTGATGCTTTCCCATAGGGATATGCCATTCTGTGCCTCCAGCTGCAGACAGTGCCCAAAATGGGGACATGGGGGGCCTGTCTTAGGTCCTGCACCACCAACAGTGGCCCTGACTCAACTGCAGAAAGCAGAATGGCTGGGATAAAGATGCCCCCAATGACCTTGGCGCCCCCGGGCAATCGCCCTGCTCGTCCTCAACTAGAAACAGTCTAGCCTTGCAGGTGAGTTTTTTTCTTAACCTCCAGGTTTCAGGTTTGGTGGGAGGTGGGGGTGTTATGATTTTAGATCAGAGGTCCACTTTAATAATCTTACAATAAATACAGCCTTACATTTCATTGCTGCTGAGCTTTTAAAGAGGAAACTCCCTTTAGGGAAGCCTGGAGGATCTGCTTATTTGGACTTGTTAATATGTAAAATAAACATGAAGGGAACACTTATCCTCACAATCACACTCTGCCGCCTCTTATCTGGCTTAATGGGACGGGAGATGTTTTATATGGGAAAACTCATATAAACATGCCGATAAAACACGCTTATTAAGTCTTCAGAAAATGTGAGGGCTCCTGAAGAGAGGCCAGCCTGCTGACTATGGGAAAAAGAAAGCCTAGATTCAGTCCAGGAACAGAGGAGATTTCAAGGGCCATAATATGACTATATATATAGTGGGAAATTAGCTCTGTAAAGGTAGGCAGCGAGCAGTTTTCAGCAGTCAGAGATAGTGACACAGAGGTTATGTTTTAGACAGAGCTTGTGTTGCACAAAATAACAAATACAGCCTTTACACTCAGGCATAAAACAAACCCTTCCCGTCTGGCCCCACACTAAACATCAGAAATCCCTGGCTATAGAAGTGGCATACTGTGAAGGAACGATCCAGTTTAAATGAGAAAAAAACAGATACAAGTCCGGAGTTCCCCTTTTATTTCAGAGGAAGGAGAATTAGCATTTATGAGTTGAGCCAAGCACAGATCACAGACTCCCTGCTGATTCTCTAACACCTCCAGCCTGGGAAGGCCCCAATGGGTCTGAAGGCGGTACGACCCCTGGCTGTGAGCCTCATGACATCAAAGACGAGAGCCGCAGACCAGAGGCACCAACACAAATCGGACCATAGCTGGGCCACGATGTGCCCCAGCACCAAGCCAGAAATCGAGAGAAAACCAGCACTCCAGTAGTAAGCACAAATAGAACTATATTAGTGAGTTTCAATCCAATCCAACGTTTCGGGGGTTACAGCAGGCCCCCTTCATCAGGGTCAACACACAACAAGTGGCACACAGACACAGCACATTATATATACATGAGTAACCAATAGCAGAGTCAGAAAAGCCCACCTGACGTCAGAGGGACGTCACAGCGGTGCCTGCTGTCAGAACTGACAGTGGCATCTTATAATAAATACATCAAACAGATAATAATCAAAAATACTCACTGGCAGAGCCCCCCCAGGCAAAAACCGCTGTGCTGCACTACTTGTATGGCAGCAGCAGCTGGTAACACACTCATACTGGCAGGCTGGTTGCTAGGAAAACAGCCTGGCCAGGCCTCCAATGAGAGGAGGCGGAAGTGACGTCACAGTGAGGGCAGTGAAGCCCTCACATGATGACGTCCGCCCACAAGAGCCTAAACAGGCTCTGGGCGCAGCTTCTGTCACTAAAGACAGACAAAGTGTGTGCCTGTAGGGAAGCCCTGACCAGGAGAGACTAAGAACAAAACATTTACATATGTAACCATAAAAATAAATGGATATTACACAGAGCCCCCGGATTGGCCCGTCAAAATAGAGACAGCACAACTAAGCACAGAGCCCAAATGAACGATCACACTCAGCGTGACAGGAAACCTATCCACTGTGTTAGTATATAAGGATGTGATGTCCATCGTGACCATATATGTAATATCTTGTGTAGGAACATCCTGTAATTTCAGAAGGAAGTCACCCGTGTCCTTTAAATAAGAGGGTAACTGCCTCACATATGGTTGCAGTAGTGTATCAAGCCATTGTGCCAAAGGTTGTGTTGCAGAATTAGTTCCCGCCACGATGGGACGGTACTTCAGGGGATCAAACCCTTTATGGATTTTGGGTAATCCATAGATGACTGGAATGATGGGGTGTTCCATTATCAAGAACTTTGCAGTACCATTTGATATCCAGCCATTCGCTAGTCCCATATCAACATATGATCGGACCTTAGCTTGTATCTGATGCATTGGGTTAAACGGTTGATAACTCTCATCATCCTTAAGTAGATCCTCAATGCCTCTTTTATAATCACAGTAGTTCAATACTACGATGGCAGCACCAAGCCAGGTACAGAACCAGAACAAGCCCACAAAACCGCACGTAGAGGTAGGTTTCTCATGGCCCTGTGACATGGGGAACCTAGAGAAATGGAAATCTAAGATTCTGACCCATTTAGGGACTCCATCTTTGGACTCATCGGATGCCCAGCATCTAGCCCAATCTTTTGGTGCCGTATCCAGAGCCATACAACTCCCCTGCTCAAAGTTATAACCCCTTTTAGATCCTAAAGCAGGCTACACAACGGAGGGAGGGGACAATCCGGCCCACAGAAGGGAGGGAGTGAAAAGGTCCAGAGGCATAAAGGGGGTAACCTTGGGCCAGGCTCTTGTCACTTCCGGGGAGGTCAAGTGGCAGCATGCTGGAGGTGCCCATCAATAGGCTTGCCACTCACCTTCATGCTGTGGGAGCGCTTCATCACCACTTTACAACTGCAACTTAAGGTAACTGACTATTATATCTCTGCGTGTAACTCCCTGTAACCTGTAACCCACTACTCAGAACAGCATTTGTATTCATTCATATTCCATCATAGCCAAATGTTTGTTATCACTGCTTGTGTGCGCTCATTTCATTAAAACCTATATTTAACTTGAGCAATCTTTTTGCCTTAGCCAAGAATCTGTGTGTCCGTAGGCTTTGGGCCTGGTAGTCCCGCTAGGGGGGCAAACAGACAGGGTTCTGGGAAGGCAGGCTGCATGATCGGAGGTCCCTGATTGATAGTTGGATCATGTGACCCGTGGTTCCCTGACACATACTACCAGCCACCCAGTACAAATGCAACGTCAGTTACCTCACAAGGTCAGCTTTAGATCCACCCGCACACTAGCAGGCCTCAGACCACGCCATCCCGAATTGGGATGCCCTAGGGAGAGAGACTCAGGCAGCCCTGGCCCTCGTTTGGTCCACTTTAGGCACTTTTGGAGCACTGGAGTAAAAACACTCTAATGCAACAAAAGCAAGAAAAACAAATGTGCACGCTACAAAGCGCCTATGGCAGCACAGTGAAGTGCTGGGAGTTACACACACTTTGGCTTTGCATAGACTGGGTTTGTCCTGGAAATGAGGTTCCAGAGCTGTATAACACGTGGCAGCCAATGAGCGGCATGGTACGTTGTGCTACCTGTATCCGGATTTGAGATGCCCTGCAGTCGGTATCACAGCCAAATCCTCTGCCGAAGCTGCACAGTCCAAACTAGGATCCAGCGATGTTTTCAAATGCTGCTGTTCAGAAACGCAGGAGGTGCATGTGTTGCATTTGAATACAATGCTGGAGCACAGCTTGGCAAGTGTGGGGGCTCGACTGGGGGTCCGGCTGTTATACCGACCATGGGGCATCTCAAATCAAGATGCCCCCTAGGAATCATAGTAAATGGACCAAAAGTCCAATATGAGCTGAAAGGCTGGGCACAGGAGCATGCCTCAGCCTAGAGATGTTGGGGATGCGGCCACCTATGTTTACATCACTGATGGAGGCAGGTCAAAGGTGAGTTTTGCAGCAACCCGGGAGGGGGGATTTAAACAGCAGGGCATCCCCATCCAGACCCCTACAGGCTTGTACAGACCCCTGCTGCCAAGGCAAATAGGATCATGGGGTGCATCAGGAGGGGCATAGGTGCTCATGACCAGAGCATCATTTTACCCCTGTACAAGTCACTGGTCAGACCCCATATGGAATACTGTGTACAGTTCTGGGCACCTGTGTTTAAGAAGGACATATCAGAAGCACGTTCAAAGAAGGGCAACAACGTTAATAAAAGGAGTTCAGGGGCTAGAGTATCCGGAAAGATTGTCCAAGTTAGGTTAGAAAAAGACGATTGAGGGGTGATCTAATAACTATGTATAAATATATTCGGGGTCAATACAAGGATCTGTCCCACAATCTATTTATACACCGGAGTGTAACCATAACCCGGGGGCATCCACTAAGGTTAGAGGAAAGGTGCTTTCTCCACCGACATAGGAGGGGATTCTTCTCTGTAACAGCAGTGAGACTATGGAACTTGCTGCCAGAGGAGGTAGTAATGATGGATACAGTAAAAACGTTCAAAAGTGGCCTTGATGCCTTCCTGGCATGTAATAACATTTCCAGCTATGGCTACTAGACCACTGGAAGGAGTTAAACAGGCTGAACTGGATGGACTAAAGTCTTTATTCAGCCTTACATACTATGTTACTATGACTTGTGCCCCAACTATGTGTGCATGTCTGCCGACCCATTCACTTCAATAGGGGCTGGGAGTACGTATAGATCAGAGGATGCCGCTCTGTGCAGTCTTACTTGGCCACCACAACAAGTGCTGATGGACCAGGTTACATTTTTTATTTCATTCCCAGTCCTTCCTCAGCACTGGGGGGAACTATTTTTTGTGACTTTAGTGTCCCCTATAAAGGAGCAACACCAGCAAGTTTCACTCTCCTGGGTGTTGTACTTTTTCTGTATGTATCCTTATTTACTCACCTCTTTGGCTGTCCCATGGCACATGCCCTGCATGCTCCACTCCATTCAGCTTCTGCTGGGCGCTCTGATATGAAAGCGTCTAGAGAGCAAAATGGAGCGAGCAGTACCCCTGCCCCACCGACACGGATACTCAGAAAGGCCTGACACAGGTACGAACCTCAGCTAGAGGTACAGCAGGGATGCAATGGCAGACCAAGCATGTGCCATGGGATTGCTGGCTAGGCGAGTTTATATAATGAATACGGATTCCCCGGGAATGCGTAAATGGGCCTTTCTAGACTCCAGGGAGACCAATGATCCTCTTTAAAGTGGACCAATCATTTCCCTAGATTGGGTAGTAAGGGGGGTAATAGTGTGGGGGAATGAGTGAGACTTGGCAATTAACACGTGTGCTAATGGCTGAGAGCGGGTCTCTAAAAAGTGGGGGAGGGAGAACCCCAAGATCATGTTCCAGGCCCCTGATCTAGTGTCGATATCTACCCCGTATGTTTATGCCGGATTCCATGCTGTGTGAAACCCCCCCAGGGTGCCTATAATCCAAGAGGCTCCTGCAAAGCTGTCTTCACCGACGGCTGCATCCCCAGCTTCCCGGTAGGTGTGCCCTCCCGTGCCCATCTATTTAGATGTGTGTTGAAGTATTCACTCCACAGGGGAACCAGGGATGCAGCCGTCTGTGTGAAGTTCTAATTAGCTGCTTTATGCTGCAAATTAGCATGTTCCGCATAAAGTACTAAATGGACGAGTGCCCCCACATGCGCCGACGGAAAGGTGTGTGAAAGCGGGCAATCTTGGGGGTTTCACACTCGAGGGCATCCCACATCAGGATGCTCCCAGGGCAGGGACCAATGACAAGGATAGCCAAAATTCTAGTGATTGTTCCACTTTAAATTGGTTATGATTCAGGCCCTTCTGTGTTCAGAGGTTACAGGCGCGACTCGATTTTCCTGGATTACTGAAGCTTTTTTTGTGGACCTCCATTACCGTTGCCATGAGCCCATTTGACACTACGGTGATTATGGGATGACCATGAATGACCTGCAATTGCTGTGAAAGCACTACCTATAATTACCAATGGTAAACTGACCAGAGGGACAAGTTCGGGCTGCTTACATTGAGACAGTTTAGCAAATTGCTAGGTTCATTTTTGATAGCAACATCACTGGTCACACATCATACAATGTTGTCGCTATCAAAAATTACCCTAGCGATTTGTTAGGCTGTCCCAATTTATGCGTCCCCAATTTGTCCCTCTGAAAAAATGTTCAGCTTAATATGGCCGCTTTTACGTGTTAGCAGTGTGATTGCATTCCATTAAATTCATATAGGAAATTGCGAGTGAAAGCAGCCCCAAATATACTGATGGGAGAGCGGGCAGCGCGCTTGGGGCATTGACAAAAGGTTGGAAAAGTGCACTCACCAGACCAGCTCTCCCTTTTCCAGATAGAATGAACATTTTCAAAAACTCAATAGCCAGCACTAAAAAGTGCCATGAGGACTATGGCCCTTATTTAACAAGGGATAGCGCCAGGTAGCGAATGGTGAGCGAACGGTAATGACGGTCACCGCCACGAGAACGCCGGCTCCCCTCCGCAATCACACATTTATGAAGCCGATCCTGCTTAGCAACTGACAGAGCGCCAGATAGCGAATCATTCATCATTATTCCAGCCTCACCCCACAGCGCCAGCGAGCGACCTTGAACAGCGACAGCTATGACCTCTCGCTACCTGGCGCTCTCCAATGCATTTCAATGGAGCAATCTTTAAATATTCTTAATTAATTGCTATTAATGTTTTTTTTTTGTTTTTTTTTTAAATGTCAAAAATTCTGTGACCACTTCTGCAATGTTAGATTTTTTTTTTTAAGGTAAATTAAAAAAATTTGTGCAGAATTGATATTACAGGTCTGATATTAATGTATTAATATTACAATTAATATTACAAAATGTTTTGAAAAACTTGTTTTTTTTTATCCAAAAATATGGTTGTTTGGGGGTTAAAAAACTACTTTTAACCCATCGCCGCCAGCGCTCTGGGGTTTAAACATGCATTTCACTGCGCAAGAATTTTTTGAGCGTGATTTGTTAATGAATATGCTGGGAGCCGTTCGCTATGGCCATTCGCTGTCATGCGCTCCCATACAGCGCGGAACTTGTCAAATAGCGACTCCTCACCCAATATTCAACATTACGGCAAACCGACTGAGTCGCTATCAACTACAGAACAACGGCCAAGCACAGCGACTACTAGCGGGCGCTCTGAAAATGCCGCTACTGTCGCTCATCTGTCGCTACCTGGCGCTATTAATGAATCGGCCTCCCCATATTATATGTCAGCCATGCGGACTATTATTCAAAGACACTGGAAGCGGCAGGACCCCCCCCCCCCCCATGATGATAGAATGGGTACAGGAATTAGAAATGATCCGCTATATGGAAATCTTAATTGCTAGTGATATAGAAGCCACATATAAATATCTGGTGACCTGGGCGGGATGGCTGGACTATTGGGATTGGAACCTCCCTTCCTTAGTACAATCTAGTGGATAGGCCCGAGAACCGTACCTCTTCGCCAGCTTGAAACACCCCCCTGGACCGTAGTGGTCCGGAAGCATGCGAAACATACGGGGTAGATATCGACACTAGATCAGGGGCCTGGAACATGATCTTGGGGTTCTCCCTCCCCCACTTTTTAGAGACCCGCGCTCAGCCATTAGCACACGTGTTAATTGCCAAGTCTCACTCATTCCCCCACACTATTACCCCCCTTACTAGCCTCACCCAACTCTCTAAGCCGAGTCGGCATAATAATTAGGGCACCCACTTCATAGCTTAATTTTAATGTACAGTTGGTACCAGCAATATCTATACATAGGAAGAAATGGTCTCAATGGTTCCCTTATGGGAACTGGTAAGTGCCGTGGTCCACCGATATAAAGAGTGACTATGTTCGTCATCTATATGATCACCACCAACTAATTGGTAATCTATCTAACTGTGAATATATTTGCCCTCCCCCCCCCTTACCCCTCCTTTTTGCCTTCTGTACCCCCTCAGTCCCCCCCATTTACCTTTAAAACCAATAAAATGTGATTATACTAAAAAAATGTCAAAATGAAAAACAAAAAGACCAAATAGCAGTAATAATGGAAATAAATGTTCTGGCGCTATACCAGTCCCCTGGGTGGAGATGATTTATGTCTTTTTTTTTGTTTTCTAACTTATAATACGTTTGGGAACATTTCATGGGAGGCGGCAGAATGCTGACAAAACTCTCATTATTAATGATTCTTTGTATATAGGAAACTTTTACAGAGTTAAAAAGACAATGGTGCAGAAGCCTTTGCAGAGGGAGGAGGCCGGAGGAATACGGAGATATACAATATACAAAGGATATGCACTGAAAAGCCAAAGTACAGTATATGCACATCCCCACATCTGCTGAGTGAGGGTCAGTAAACAATCGCTGCAAAGCACAGAGAAAAGTAGTCCCAAAGCCCCTGCCCATATTCCCATCTTAAATCGGACCTTCACCATGATTTAATGAAAAGCCCATAAAAAACTATTCCCCAGCATCTAAAATTAATATATTTTAAGTTTTTACTCACTTATTATTCTTCCCCCCACCAGGCTGCAACTCTGTTCACGACCCTAAAATATGGGCGCCGCCATCTTGACTCAGAAGGAGAGCGGGATAAAGTGCAGTGGGCAGGGTTATAGCTATGCTTTCCATAGACAGAGCAGAGCTGGGGTCAGGGAAAGGGCAGCAATCCCAGAATGCAGAGCGACACAGTCAGAAGACATTCCCTGTTTGCAGGCTGCCTGATGCTCCATGAGCCGCCATCTTGGATGTTTTAAAGTGGACCAACACCCAGGGGGGATCGGCCCGGGAATCTATAAGAAACCCCCCAGAAACCTTACCTTAACCCCGTTCCAACGGCGCATGCGCAGGCCGCGTCTCGCGCTTTCCTCTAGCAGGGCGCGCACCCGCGCCGGCCATTTGTGAATGGCGGGCGCGCTCCCTGTTAGAGGGAAGCGCGAGACGCGGCCTCCAGCGCTCAGAGCCGCTGTGGTTGGACGCCGCTTGTACGTGCATACCACAGCGGCTCTGAGCGCTCTGATTCGACGAGCGCCTGCGTAGGAGCGTGGGGAGGTGAGTGTTTCCGGGCGTTCTGGGGGGTTTCACACAGCAGGGCACCCCCGATCGAGGTGCCCCACCGAAGTGGACCAAAACCCAGGATCGTGAAAATCCTGAGTGTTGGTCCACCTTAAAGTGGACCAACACCCAGGATTTTGACTATCCTGGGTCTTGGTCCACTTCGGTGGGGCACCCCCGATCGGGGTGCCCCGCTGTGTGAAACCCCCCCTAACCCCCCGAATAACTCACCTCTCCCCGCTCCCAGCGCCAACGTACAAGGAACGTCTAAGCGGCGGCCGCCGCCGCCGCCTCCCTCGCGTCACTTTGAACGCGCGCGCCCCCGCGCCGGCCATTCGCAGACGGCCGGCGCGGAGGCGCGCACGCCTACAGGGGCGCGAGGGAGGCGGCGGCGGCCGGCCGCCGCCGAAGATAAGGTAGGTGAGTTGGGGTGTTTGGGGGGGGTTTCACCCCGCGGGACATCCCGATCTCGGATGTCCCGCGGGGTGGGGGGTGATCGGCCCGGGAATCTTATAGATTCCCGGGCCGATCACCCGTGGGTGTTGGTCCACTTTAAGGCTCATAACATGCAGTAGATGCAGGTAGGATGATTTGTAATGTGAGCAATCTGTATGTACAGGGTGTGGGAAACATATAGCATATGCTCTTATTCTGGTTGAAGGTCCGCTTTAAAGTGGACCATTCTGCATAGTTGACTATCCTGGGTTTTGTTCCTTGCCCCCGGGGCACCCGAATCGGGGGTGCCCCACTGTGTGAAACCCCCCAGGTCACCTGAACGAACTCACCTCTTCCCGGTCCTACGCACGTCCAATCAGCATGCTAGGATCCACTCGAGCCCTTTCGTCCAGGAGCGTGTCTAATGCGAGCAGATCCGAACGCGCTGGTGGCCGCATCCCCCGCTACCCTTTAACAGGGAGCCTTGGTGAAGTGGATCTTCCACGCAACGCGTCGGCAGGCTGATTGTATGGGGGACCCCAGGCTCCAGATGACTTGTTAATACGGTGATGTAATACCTTCCTTCTATTATATATGTATTACTATGTACTCCAGGCCAGTGGACTTTGATCTGCTTTAGAGCAGGCATTCATGCACAGTGCTTTCACATGTTTCTTAGTATAATTGCTATTTGCACAGTATTTAATTTTTATTTTATTTTTTTCTTTTGAAGTATCTTGCACATAAGTAGTTTTTCTTTTTTCTTTTTTTTGTCAAATGTTTATTTGTATGCTCACTAGTTGCAGGTAAATGTAACAACATTTACCTGCTTACTACTACCACTGGCATTAAGGATTGTGATATATTTACTTTACATTATCTACTTATATGACTAGGAAGGAAATTTTACCCTACAATATATATATTTAAAGCCTCTGTGTGGGAAACCCCCATTCTTGTTACTGTGTTTATGTATTTTAAATTCATTTTTTCATGAGTCTCTTTAATACAAATTACTAATATAAAATTATATTTATTTTAGCATATAGTCTTTTTGAATAATCTGTTTGTTGAGTGCGGACTATCAGAGGGCCTGTGGGGGGATTTCCAGAGCTCCCCCCAAATTGCATTTGTTTACTGTTCGGACGGGCACGGATGGGTCCAGCACCCTCATTATTTATATTGTTGGGCTGTGCGTATCTATTTTTGGTTTATTCCTGCACTGGCCATTCACAAATGCTGGAGCCAGAACGTGCCCTGCTAAAAGGATAGCAGAGAAACGGCAGCTGCTCGCGTATGCGCCGTTGGACCAGGAATGAAGGTGAGTTTTCGGGGTTTCATACAGCGGGGCATCCCTGATCAGGGTGCCCTGGGGGGAGTGAGTATGCCTGCCCTGGAGCCTCACAGACTCCGGGGTATGTTTTGGTCCTCTTAAAGGTGTAGAATTAGAAATGGATATTTTCACTTTTCGATTTGTCCTGGAACACTGATTTTTCTGCTGTCCCTTGGTGTGAGATGGCAGGTGATCAGCCATTGCATAGGTGTGACAATAAGCTTTCTAAAACTGGCGCCGTTGTCTGGGGTTAGAGTGAAGCAGGAGCAGTAAAAATTGCCAAAAAAGTAATCCTCATGGGGGAAGAAATGAAGGGGATGCTAGTTAAAAATGTGTGTTTTGGTCCGCTTTAAGTGCAGTAATGGCCATAGTTTTTCCACTGCTCAGATTATCTATACAAGGGGTTCCCAACCAGCGGTACCAGTACAAGTACCAATGGTGCTACTCAAGACACTTTCGGGTGGTAGAGAGAGAGGTTGCACATGACCTGCTCCCCAACTTTATCTTGTGCCATGTCTACTTTACTGAAGCCTGATTTGCTGAATAAGTACAACACTGCTACAAATGATGATGAAAACTATTTATGTGCCATTGTTGTGTTGCGGTTTTGTGCATTTTTAACACAGTTTTAGGTGACTGGCAACCCTCATGTACCACTCAGGTAATAACTGAAAAATGGAAAGTGGTACTTGGAAACCCCTTATATATATTTATGGTTCCCAAACCAGGGCAAGACAGTAGGATATGTTTTGTGGACATCTTAGAGCAGCAGCGGCAGAAAAGAAGCAGCTATTCAAAGATATTCCCAAAAATTCCCCCTTGCTGGGGCTTGGAGCAATGCTGGTAAATATCAGAATATATGCTAATCGGAGCATTTACGCTTCTTACTGCCGTCTACAACCTTCGCCTTGATATTGGATGACGCTTGCCCCCAACTTTTTTTATGGACTCACAAACGTACAAATCTTTTGCCAGTCATAGTTAGGGAGTCACTGCTCGCCTGCCCAGACCCTCCATTCTCTGGTGGAAGAACCTGGGGCTTCCCATGCAGCCCAGCCTATCCTCCCTATTGAAGGGGATGTCCTTATATTTCAGGACTTCTGAGTTGAGTATTTGGTACTAGATAGTAGTCTCCAGTGTCGTCATGCTGGTAGTGTGACCTTGGTGCTCTGCAGTCAGAACACAACCCTAAACGTCAATGGCTGACGGGTGCACGCTTCCCATTCGAGGACAGTGGGGATGTGGCCACCGGCGTGCTCGTCACGGCTTGGCTCGTAAGTCAAGCTCGCGTCAGCGCAGTCGAACAAACTGATTGGATGGGAGGCGGCGCATGCACTGTAGGACCAATGAAATGTGAGTTGGAGTGGGCGACCTGGGGGCTTTCACACAGCGGGGCATCCTGCATCGGGGGGTGCCCGGGGGCAAGACGCAAAACCCGAGATTGTCAAACTCCTGGGTTTTGGTCCACTTTAAGCACACTTGTTCTCCTTCCTCAAGGGTATATCTATCTGGGATACCCCATAACCTAATAACAGATAGGAAGCCTGAAAATTAGCTTTTAATACTCACCATTGTTGGATCCCCGCTTCCACAGCAACATTCTCCTCTGGCAAACAATGGGTTTGCTTCCGACCTAACTCTGCATTAACCCAATGCATGGCACGGACCCCTGGGCTCTATGTATCATCCAGCCTCAAAGTGAGAACTCCACAAACGTTCTGATCAAGCAAAACAACTACCGAGCCACAGGATGGGGGCCTCTAGTCTAGCAGTTAGGTTTATTCAATTTCTAGAAGGAGAGGGAAAAGAAGGGGGCCAGTCAACCAGTTCTGTTACCCCTTCTTATTCTGGAGAGGGACACCTTATTCCTCAGACTGCCTTGGAACGTTAGTATGTACCATAATCAATAAGCATTGCTTATACAGTTAGTTGGTTTTACTGGGTGGTTCTTGTGTGAGTAGACACGTTTCGCCATTTTGTGGCTTCCTCAGTACTCATAGAACTGTAGATGTAGTCATTTCATCAGTCTGAGGTTTATTTGGTCCTAAGCTCTGATAGCTTTCTTGATATCATATGGGTTCAGGAAAACTGTGAACACTAAGGCCCCTATGCACTATTTCCACTGCGGTGGATGTGAGTCCCTCAGCCTTGTAAGTCCACCTGGTGAGAGCTCCATAAAAGAGAAAGAACAGAAGCAAACACCTTCTCCAGACACATTTCCTAAACAGAGGATGCTCTTTCCTGTTGTTTAGTCTGGAGCGGCGGCATAATAACCAGCGTGATGACATCATAGTTTTGTTTTTTGTCCTTTTCATCTGGAACGAGGGAGCATCCTGCACAATCCACAGGGTGGACAGGAAAGTACTGCAGACAATAGGATTAATTCAGCACCTTCATTTCTTTTGAGAGAAAACCCTTTTTTTAGCGAGTAAAAAAAATACGATGCTGAATCTATGTTAATAGAGGATGGTTAGGTACATTTATGTGTGTATAAGCATTTGCAGCTAGATTTCCCTAATGGAGTAAAATGAAATACTCATTTTAAAGCTGACCTAAATCCTTAAAGTCGAACATAACCCAGGAATTTGACTGTTTTGTTCCGTGCCTCTAGGATGCCCCACTGTATGAAACTCCCAAGTTCACCCAGTATAACTCATCTCTCCACAGTTTAACGGCGCATGTGCGGGCTCTCATCCAATCAGAGATCTTTGCCATGTTTACATCCTTCGGCAAAGGGCTCTGATTGTCTTCAACGGGAAGCGCGCGCTGCTGCATCCCTGAATAGCTGGTATGGGAGCGCGCACATGCTGCTGGGGATGCAAGGGACGCGGCAGAGCATGCTCCCGATTGGAAACAATCAGAGTCCTTTGCCAGAAGGCCGACTTGGAATGCCCTGGAGGAAAACCAGCAGCTGGCAGGTGGGTTTTGTTCCACTTTAAAGCATAATTACACTATACAGTAGCCCTCAGTATCATCTCCCCCCCCCCCCCCATTGATGATGCCAGTCGGTGGTTTACCCAGAAGAAATACCCCAAATCTTCCCTCATTGGCTGCTGGCAATCACATGAGCTGAAAGAGCATTGAAGGAGTGAGTCTCTTTGCCTTTCATGCATTTCTATGAACTAACAGCAACTGGGCATTTTAATGTGGGATGTCTGGGGGTAGGTGAGGATGCCACTGCAGGTTTTCAGGGTGTAGGTCTAGGGGAGTAGGTTCCAAGTTTCAATTTGACACATCAAACTACCTCTCCTGCTGATCTCCAGCCCACCTCACACCCATGTTGTATATTTATGATTTCTATAGATGTTTCTCCTTCTCCCTGAATGAGCGATATGGTGTGGGTGCGCATCTAATTAGGTATGTTGTTGATGTGGAGTGTTGATGTGTGAGTGTGGAGATGCAGCACAGTCTCGATGAAGAGGTGAGTCAAACAATCGGGGGGTTCACACAGCAGGTTGTCCCCATTTGGGATGCCCCATTAAAGGGTAGAACAACACACCAAAGAGTCTTATCACCCAAAACCCTCTAGCACCAGTCCTGAAGTATAAAAGATTCCATTGTGCAACCTACATTGAGGAACTCCCTGGGATCGGCCCCAAAACTAACTTTTCCGGTGATATCATGGTGCCGAGGCTGCACCCCATGCTTATCCCCCAACCAGCAATTCAGATGGCTGGGGACAGAAGCATGACGCAGACCAGTCCAGGAGCTCGTCTAATGTGAGCAGATCCGAGTGCACTGGTGGCCGCATCCCCGCAACAGGGAGCGTGCCCCGGGCCAGCCATTCACAAATGCCGGGATAGCAGTGATGTGGCCGCTGCTTGGACTGGGAATAAAGGAATTTTCGGGCAACCTGGGGGGTTTCACACAGTGGGACACCCCCGATTGGGGTGCCCCCACAGAGCGAGTATGCCTGACCAGGGTGGGTTTTGGTTCTTTAAAATCCACCAGGATTTTTTTTATTATCTTGGTGATAGCTCTGTTTTCCTGGGACATCCTGATTTGGGATGGAATGCTGGGGATGCAGGCCACAATGTTTACATCTCTGTGGTAGTCAGGGCAAGGTTAGTTCGGGGGGGCCCACATAGCGGCCGATTTGGGCTGCCTCAGGGGGAAGGCCGGCGGCTGGCCCTGGGGTCTTTAAAGCTGATTAAAACACTGTGCAGGCGGATCCCGAGACCCTATAGCAGGATTCCTCGCTGTGTGACACCCCCAGAGTCGCCGGTAGCCTCACCAATATTGGCGGCTCTCGCAACGCTGCCAAAGCCGGCCTCTGCATTCCCGGCTTCTCTGTCGTTTTTTGCATTCCCGCACCCAGCTTATCAGAATGGCTGTGAGCGGATGCGCCCGAGTAGAAGGTCAGTAAGCCGCTGTGCAACATACAACACTTTTGAGATCAGCAATCTCAAAAGTGCCGCTTTGGTGGTTTGAAAACCGGGCAACCACCAAGCCCGCAACATCGACCCAGGTCCTTGGGCACAGAAGGTGGGTGGAAGGCACCAAAATGGGTTTTGCTCCATTTTAAGACTCCAGAGGTTTTGCTCCCAAGGAAGAGTGTTAAAAGGTACAGGACATTTTTGACTGTTGGTCCGCTTTAGGTTCACCTGTATTTAATATGAATGGTTTCTATTATCAGCATGGACACAGGGAAGAAAGTGATAAAACCACAAACACACACATTATTGTTATGTCTGTTGTCCCAACACACAGCCCGATGAAATCTTCAATGACAGGACAAGCTCATTGTGTGTATACGCCAAACACAGGGCCTGGCAGCCAATCAGCTTCAGGAATTTTGGTTTCAAAATAAGACAATGATCATATCATTATACTACAATGGCATGTGGGTGGGGAAACAGGTTGTAAGGGCTTACAGTGGGGAAAAAAAGTATTTGATACACTGACAATGTTTTCCCACCTACAAAGAGAAGAGGTCTAATTTTTATCGTAGGTACACTTCATCTCTGAGAGACCAAGAGAGTATAAAAATTACAGAAAATAACATTGTATGATTTTTTTTTTATTTTTTTTTTTGCTTTTTCTTGCATGAAATATGCATTTGATGCACTAGAAAAACAGAACGTTCCTGCTGTCGGGTGCAGGTGTTGATACCGCTGCATAAAGACAGTGAGGGGTCAGGCAGAATACTGGAGCCTCCCCCACCGGGTATCACCCCCCAATATTCTTACTATATGCTGCATGCTCGGCAATGCTCAAGGATAGGGTAAGAAAATTGGGAGTATTGGAGAGTGGGGAAAGGGCTCCAGCATTCTTCATGCCCCATCACCGTCTTAAAGCAGCGTTACCAACAACCGCACCAGACAGCGGGAAAACGGGTGTTGGTCTACTTTAATATTTGGTACAGAAACCTTTGTTTGCAATTACAGATGTTTTCTTGACCAAGTTAGCACACAGTGCACTCGGGGGTTCTGTCCTTCATACAAAACTCCTCTAGATCTTTCAGGTTTCGTGGGCAACATGGATTTTAAACCGGACCTTCAGCGTGATTTAATGAAAAGCCCAAACTCTTAAAAAACGGTTCCCCAGCATCTAAAATTAATATATTTTACGTTTTTAGTCACTAACTTATTATTCTTCCCCCACTGGGCTGCAACTCTGTTCAGGAATTTAGGATACGGGCGCCGCCATCTTGACTCAGAAGCATCACACTTACTGAGGAGAGGAGAGTGGGATAAGGTACAGGGGGGCGGGTTATAGCTGTGCTTTGCTCAGACAGAGCAGAGCTGGGGTCAGGTAAAGGTCAGCAGTCCCAGAATGCAGAGCAGCACAGTCAGAAGGGACTTCCTGTTTGCAGGCTGCCTGATAAGATGGCGGCTTCCATAAGCCGCCATCTTGGATGTTTAAAGGCTCATAACATGCAGTAGATGCAGGTAGGATGATATTTAATGTGGACAATCTGTATGTACAGGGTGTGGGAAACATATAAGATAGACTCTTATTCAGAGTAAAGGTCCGCTTTAAGTTACCTCCAAAGATTTTTTATTGGGTCCTTGAAATGCTTCTGATGGGGCCAATCCTTAGACACCTTGGCTGTGTGTTTTGAGTCATTTTCATGATGGAAGACACAGCCATCTTCATTGCTCTTACTGAGAGAAGGAGGTTGTTGGCCAAAAATTCCATGATACATGGCCCCATCCATCCTCCTTTCAATACAGCGCAGCCGCCCTGTCTCCTATGTAGAAAAGCACCTGCAAACTATGATATTTCCACCCACACGATTCACAGTTGGAACTGTGTTCTTGGGGTTGTACTCGTCTAGCAGTAGTAGTAGAGTTGATACTAAAAAGTTCTATTTTGGACTTATCTGACCACATGACCTTCTCTCATGCCTCCTCTGGATCATCCAAATGGTCATGGTCTGGCGTGAGCAGGTGCCCTACAGGATTGTAACCCTTTAAAGTGGACCAAAACCCATGACCATCTATAATATATAAGATTTCCAGGCCGATTGATTCTCTCCCCCGGGGGCATCCAAAATTGGGATGCCCTGCTGTGTGAAACCCCCCCAGGTCGCTCATACACTTACCTTCTTTTCCGGTCCAACGGCACATGTGCGAGCTACAGCCACATCCCCACCAGCCACTTGTGAATGGCCAGCGCGGGCACGCTCCCTGTTAGGGGGTAGCAGGGGATGCGGCCGTCAGTGTGCTCAGAGCCGCTCACCTTAGACGAAGGGACATCAGCAGATCCGAGTGCTGGAGCACTGGTCCCCACACCCTCCTGTCTGTCGACTACCTGTCAAACCTGCCTGCACTACCAGGAAAACTTCACTACAGCTGAGATCAACCCACCGGCCAAGGATGCAGCAGATTCTGGACCCCCCACCCTGCAACCACATGAACATATGTCATATTCAAAAAGGAATCAGTAAAAGCCAAAAGGCTTTGCCCTCAGAGGGAGCCCTACATGACCAGGGAAAGGCCATGGGGAAGCAGCCGCGCTGGAGCCACTCCTCGGCCCATGATCACAGGGTAGCAATGCGGGAGCTGCCAAAAGACAATCCGAGGACGCAGCAGGGACCTCCGAGCACTGCACAAGAAGGTGACGCCTCGTGCTGCTAGCGAGGAGGAGGATGGAGCCACGGACCACGCAAATGTGGCCGCCCGCCCCGCTCCTCCTGTTTTCTATTGTAAGACCTGAGCAGCCCGAAGTCATACCCCCTGCCACCGCCACACAAGAGGCTGGCCCTTTCCTCTTCCCGTGATGAGGCCACCTCCCCCCGCCAACGCTGGCAGCAACGCTCTGACCAGCATGGCTGGCAATGGGGAAGGCAGACTGCATCCAGGGTGGGTAGATGAAAACGGGGGCTTAGTGGGAAGCACACTGCAGGGCCACCATGCAGGGCCCAGAGAACAGGTATCCTGCTGGCAGCAGGGTCCTGATCCTCATGCTCAGACCCAGCCGGATGATCTCCGGTGTGCTTACCTGGACCCATGCATGCTCCCCTCATTCTGCACGATGCCACGGTATCTGCCTAGGAACCGACTTCAGGCATCTAACGGGGGTCCACAGTAACGCTGCAGCTGGTGAGTGGCTGGGAGATAAGACAGTCGAAGCCCCCAGCCCCAAAGGAAGTCCAGGGTGAGCGGCGAAAGCCGGGGGTGAGCAGGGGAGAGCAGGGGAAGCTAGAGGTGAGCATGGGAAGCTAGGGGTGAGCATGGGAAGCTAGGGGTGAGCATGGGAAGCCGGGGGTGAGCATGGGAAGCCAGGGTTGAGTGGCGGAAGCCGGGTTTGAGCGGCGGAAGCCGGGGGTGAGCGGCGGAAGTCGGGGGTGAGCAGGGGAAGCCGGGGGTTAGCAGGGGAAGCCGGGGGTTAGCAGGGGAAGCCGGGGGTTAGCAGGGGAAGCCGGGAGTGAGCAGGGGAAGCCGGGAGTGAGCAGGGGAAGCCGGGGGAGTGAGCAGGGGAAGCCGGGAGTGAGCAGGGGAAGCCGAGGGAGTGAGCAGGGGAAGCCGGGAGTGAGCAGGGGAAGCCGGGAGTGAGCAGGGGAAGCCATGAGTGAGCAGGGGAAGCCGGGGGTCAGCAGGGATCGCCGGGGGAGTGAGCAGGGGAAGACGGGAGTGAGCGGCGGAAGCCGGGGGTGAGCAGGGGAAGCCGTGAGTGAGCAGGGGAAGCCATGAGTGAGCAGGGGAAGCCGGGGGTGAGCAGAGGAAAGCGGGGTGAGCAGGGGAAGCCGGCAGTGAGCAGGGGAAGACGGGAGTGAGCAGGGGAAGCCGGGGGTGAGCAGGGGAAGCCGGGGGTGAGCGAAAGCGGGGTGAGCAGGGGAAGCCGGGGGTGAGCGAAAGCGGGGTCAGCAGGGGAAGCCGGGGGTCAGCAGGGGAAGCCGTGAGTGAGCAGGGGAAGCCATGAGTGAGCAGGGGAAGCCGGGGGTCAGCAGGGGAAGCCGGGGGTCAGCAGGGGAAGCCGGGGGTCAGCAGGGATCGCCGGGGGAGTGAGCAGGGGAAGACGGGAGTGCGCGGCGGAAGCCGGGGGTTAGCAGGGGAAGCCGGGGGTTAGCAGGGGAAGCCGGGGGTGAGCAGGGGAAGCCGGGGGTGAGCAGGGGAAGCCGTGAGTGAGCAGGGGAAGCCATGAGTGAGCAGGGGAAGACGGGAGTGCGCGGCGGAAGCCGGGGGTTAGCAGGGGAAGCCGGGGGTTAGCAGGGGAAGCCGGGGGTGAGCAGGGGAAGCCATGAGTGAGCAGGGGAAGCCGGGGGTCAGCAGGGGAAGCCGGGGGTCAGCAGGGGAAGCCGGGGGTCAGCAGGGATCGCCGGGGGAGTGAGCAGGGGAAGACGGGAGTGCGCGGCGGAAGCCGGGGGTTAGCAGGGGAAGCCGGGGGTGAGCAGGGGAAGCCGGGGGTGAGCAGGGGAAGCCGGGGGTGAGCAGGGGAAGCCGGGGGTTAGCAGGGGAAGCCGGGAGTGAGCAGGGGAAGCCTGATGATGCCAGTCGGTGGTTTACCCAGAAGAAATACCCCAAATCTTCTCTCATTGGCTGCTGGCAATCACATGAGCTGAAAGAGCATTGAAGGAGTGAGTCTCTTTGCCCTATTTCATGCATTTCTATGAACTAACAGCAACTGGGCATTTTAATGTGGGATGTCTGGGGGTAGGTGAGGATGCCACTGCAGGTTTTCAGGGTGTAGGTCTAGGGGAGTAGGTTCCAAGTTTCAATTTGACACATCAAACTACCTCTCCTGCTGATCTCCAGCCCACCTCACACCCATGTTGTATATTTATGATTTCTATAGATGTTTCTCCTTCTCCCTGAATGAGCGATATGGTGTGGGTGCGCATCTAATTAGGTATGTTGTTGATGTGGAGCGTTGATGTGTGAGTGTGGAGATGCAGCACAGTCTCGATGAAGAGGTGAGTCAATCAATCTGGGAGGGGGGGGTTCACACAGCAAGTTGTCCCCATTTGGGATGCCCCATTAAAGGGTAGAACAACACACCAAAGAGTCTTATCACCCAAAACCCTCTAGCACCAGTCCTGAAGTATAAAATATTCCATTGTGCAACCTACATTGAGGAACTCCCTGGGATCGGCCCCAAAACTAACTTTTCCGGTGATATCATGGTGCCGAGGCTGCACCCCATGCTTATCCCCCAACCAGCAATTCAGATGGCTGGGGACAGAAGCATGACGCAGACCAGTCCAGGAGCTCGTCTAATGTGAGCAGATCCGAGTGCACTGGTGGCCGCATCCCCGCAACAGGGAGCGTGCCCCGGGCCAGCCATTCACAAATGCCGGGATAGCGGTGATGTGGCCGCTGCTTGGACTGGGAATAAAGGAATTTTCGGGCAACCTGGGGGGTTTCACACAGTGGGACACCCCCGATTGGGGTGCCCCCACAGAGCGAGTATGCCTGACCAGGGTGGGTTTTGGTTCTTTAAAATCCACCAGGATTTTTTTTATTATCTTGGTGATAGCTCTGTTTTCCTGGGACATCCTGATTTGGGATGGAATGCTGGGGATGCAGGCCACAATGTTTACATCTCTGTGGTAGTCAGGGCAAGGTTAGTTCGGGGGGGCCCACATAGCGGCCGATTTGGGCTGCCTCAGGGGGAAGGCCGGCGGCTGGCCCTGGGGTCTTTAAAGCTGATTAAAACACTGTGCAGGCGGATCCCGAGACCCTATAGCAGGATTCCTCGCTGTGTGACACCCCCAGAGTCGCCGGTAGCCTCACCAATATTGGCGGCTCTCGCAACGCTGCCAAAGCCGGCCTCTGCATTCCCGGCTTCTCTGTCGTTTTTTGCATTCCCGCACCCAGCTTATCAGAATGGCTGTGAGCGGATGCGCCCGAGTAGAAGGTCAGTAAGCCGCTGTGCAACATACAACACTTTTGAGATCAGCAATCTCAAAAGTGCCGCTTTGGTGGTTTGAAAACCGGGCAACCACCAAGCCCGCAACATCGACCCAGGTCCTTGGGCACAGAAGGTGGGTGGAAGGCACCAAAATGGGTTTTGCTCCATTTTAAGACTCCAGAGGTTTTGCTCCCAAGGAAGAGTGTTAAAAGGTACAGGACATTTTTGACTGTTGGTCCGCTTTAGGTTCACCTGTATTTAATATGAATGGTTTCTATTATCAGCATGGACACAGGGAAGAAAGTGATAAAACCACAAACACACACATTATTGTTATGTCTGTTGTCCCAACACACAGCCCGATGAAATCTTCAATGACAGGACAAGCTCATTGTGTGTATACGCCAAACACAGGGCCTGGCAGCCAATCAGCTTCAGGAATTTTGGTTTCAAAATAAGACAATGATCATATCATTATACTACAATGGCATGTGGGTGGGGAAACAGGTTGTAAGGGCTTACAGTGGGGAAAAAAAGTATTTGATACACTGACAATGTTTTCCCACCTACAAAGAGAAGAGGTCTAATTTTTATCGTAGGTACACTTCATCTCTGAGAGACCAAGAGAGTATAAAAATTACAGAAAATAACATTGTATGATTTTTTTTTTATTTTTTTTTTTGCTTTTTCTTGCATGAAATATGCATTTGATGCACTAGAAAAACAGAACGTTCCTGCTGTCGGGTGCAGGTGTTGATACCGCTGCATAAAGACAGTGAGGGGTCAGGCAGAATACTGGAGCCTCCCCCACCGGGTATCACCCCCCAATATTCTTACTATATGCTGCATGCTCGGCAATGCTCAAGGATAGGGTAAGAAAATTGGGAGTATTGGAGAGTGGGGAAAGGGCTCCAGCATTCTTCATGCCCCATCACCGTCTTAAAGCAGCGTTACCAACAACCGCACCAGACAGCGGGAAAACGGGTGTTGGTCTACTTTAATATTTGGTACAGAAACCTTTGTTTGCAATTACAGATGTTTTCTTGACCAAGTTAGCACACAGTGCACTCGGGGGTTCTGTCCTTCATACAAAACTCCTCTAGATCTTTCAGGTTTCGTGGGCAACATGGATTTTAAACCGGACCTTCAGCGTGATTTAATGAAAAGCCCAAACTCTTAAAAAACGGTTCCCCAGCATCTAAAATTAATATATTTTACGTTTTTAGTCACTAACTTATTATTCTTCCCCCACTGGGCTGCAACTCTGTTCAGGAATTTAGGATACGGGCGCCGCCATCTTGACTCAGAAGCATCACACTTACTGAGGAGAGGAGAGTGGGATAAGGTACAGGGGGGCGGGTTATAGCTGTGCTTTGCTCAGACAGAGCAGAGCTGGGGTCAGGTAAAGGTCAGCAGTCCCAGAATGCAGAGCAGCACAGTCAGAAGGGACTTCCTGTTTGCAGGCTGCCTGATAAGATGGCGGCTTCCATAAGCCGCCATCTTGGATGTTTAAAGGCTCATAACATGCAGTAGATGCAGGTAGGATGATATTTAATGTGGACAATCTGTATGTACAGGGTGTGGGAAACATATAAGATAGACTCTTATTCAGAGTAAAGGTCCGCTTTAAGTTACCTCCAAAGATTTTTTATTGGGTCCTTGAAATGCTTCTGATGGGGCCAATCCTTAGACACCTTGGCTGTGTGTTTTGAGTCATTTTCATGATGGAAGACACAGCCATCTTCATTGCTCTTACTGAGAGAAGGAGGTTGTTGGCCAAAAATTCCATGATACATGGCCCCATCCATCCTCCTTTCAATACAGCGCAGCCGCCCTGTCTCCTATGTAGAAAAGCACCTGCAAACTATGATATTTCCACCCACACGATTCACAGTTGGAACTGTGTTCTTGGGGTTGTACTCGTCTAGCAGTAGTAGTAGAGTTGATACTAAAAAGTTCTATTTTGGACTTATCTGACCACATGACCTTCTCTCATGCCTCCTCTGGATCATCCAAATGGTCATGGTCTGGCGTGAGCAGGTGCCCTACAGGATTGTAACCCTTTAAAGTGGACCAAAACCCATGACCATCTATAATATATAAGATTTCCAGGCCGATTGATTCTCTCCCCCGGGGGCATCCAAAATTGGGATGCCCTGCTGTGTGAAACCCCCCCAGGTCGCTCATACACTTACCTTCTTTTCCGGTCCAACGGCACATGTGCGAGCTACAGCCACATCCCCACCAGCCACTTGTGAATGGCCAGCGCGGGCACGCTCCCTGTTAGGGGGTAGCAGGGGATGCGGCCGTCAGTGTGCTCAGAGCCGCTCACCTTAGACGAAGGGACATCAGCAGATCCGAGTGCTGGAGCACTGGTCCCCACACCCTCCTGTCTGTCGACTACCTGTCAAACCTGCCTGCACTACCAGGAAAACTTCACTACAGCTGAGATCAACCCACCGGCCAAGGATGCAGCAGATTCTGGACCCCCCACCCTGCAACCACATGAACATATGTCATATTCAAAAAGGAATCAGTAAAAGCCAAAAGGCTTTGCCCTCAGAGGGAGCCCTACATGACCAGGGAAAGGCCATGGGGAAGCAGCCGCGCTGGAGCCACTCCTCGGCCCATGATCACAGGGTAGCAATGCGGGAGCTGCCAAAAGACAATCCGAGGACGCAGCAGGGACCTCCGGGCACTGCACAAGAAGGTGACGCCTCGTGCTGCTAGCGAGGAGGAGGATGGAGCCACGGACCACGCAAATGTGGCCGCCCGCCCCGCTCCTCCTGTTTTCTATTGTAAGACCTGAGCAGCCCGAAGTCATACCCCCTGCCACCGCCACACAAGAGGCTGGCCCTTTCCTCTTCCCGTGATGAGGCCACCTCCCCCCGCCAACGCTGGCAGCAACGCTCTGACCAGCATGGCTGGCAATGGGGAAGGCAGACTGCATCCAGGGTGGGTAGATGAAAACGGGGGCTTAGTGGGAAGCACACTGCAGGGCCACCATGCAGGGCCCAGAGAACAGGTATCCTGCTGGCAGCAGGGTCCTGATCCTCATGCTCAGACCCAGCCGGATGATCTCCGGTGTGCTTACCTGGACCCATGCATGCTCCCCTCATTCTGCACGATGCCACGGTATCTGCCTAGGAACCGACTTCAGGCATCTAACGGGGGTCCACAGTAACGCTGCAGCTGGTGAGTGGCTGGGAGATAAGACAGTCGAAGCCCCCAGCCCCAAAGGAAGTCCAGGGTGAGCGGCGAAAGCCGGGGGTGAGCAGGGGAGAGCAGGGGAAGCTAGAGGTGAGCATGGGAAGCTAGGGGTGAGCATGGGAAGCTAGGGGTGAGCATGGGAAGCCGGGGGTGAGCATGGGAAGCCAGGGTTGAGTGGCGGAAGCCGGGTTTGAGCGGCGGAAGCCGGGGGTGAGCGGCGGAAGTCGGGGGTGAGCAGGGGAAGCCGGGGGTTAGCAGGGGAAGCCGGGGGTTAGCAGGGGAAGCCGGGGGTTAGCAGGGGAAGCCGGGAGTGAGCAGGGGAAGCCGGGAGTGAGCAGGGGAAGCCGGGGGAGTGAGCAGGGGAAGCCGGGAGTGAGCAGGGGAAGCCGAGGGAGTGAGCAGGGGAAGCCGGGAGTGAGCAGGGGAAGCCGGGAGTGAGCAGGGGAAGCCGGGAGTGAGCAGGGGAAGCCATGAGTGAGCAGGGGAAGCCGGGGGTCAGCAGGGATCGCCGGGGGAGTGAGCAGGGGAAGACGGGAGTGAGCGGCGGAAGCCGGGGGTGAGCAGGGGAAGCCGTGAGTGAGCAGGGGAAGCCATGAGTGAGCAGGGGAAGCCGGGGGTGAGCAGAGGAAAGCGGGGTGAGCAGGGGAAGCCGGCAGTGAGCAGGGGAAGACGGGAGTGAGCAGGGGAAGCCGGGGGTGAGCAGGGGAAGCCGGGGGTGAGCGAAAGCGGGGTGAGCAGGGGAAGCCGGGGGTGAGCGAAAGCGGGGTCAGCAGGGGAAGCCGGGGGTCAGCAGGGGAAGCCGTGAGTGAGCAGGGGAAGCCATGAGTGAGCAGGGGAAGCCGGGGGTCAGCAGGGGAAGCCGGGGGTCAGCAGGGGAAGCCGGGGGTCAGCAGGGATCGCCGGGGGAGTGAGCAGGGGAAGACGGGAGTGCGCGGCGGAAGCCGGGGGTTAGCAGGGGAAGCCGGGGGTTAGCAGGGGAAGCCGGGGGTGAGCAGGGGAAGCCGGGGGTGAGCAGGGGAAGCCGTGAGTGAGCAGGGGAAGCCATGAGTGAGCAGGGGAAGACGGGAGTGCGCGGCGGAAGCCGGGGGTTAGCAGGGGAAGCCGGGGGTTAGCAGGGGAAGCCGGGGGTGAGCAGGGGAAGCCATGAGTGAGCAGGGGAAGCCGGGGGTCAGCAGGGGAAGCCGGGGGTCAGCAGGGGAAGCCGGGGGTCAGCAGGGATCGCCGGGGGAGTGAGCAGGGGAAGACGGGAGTGCGCGGCGGAAGCCGGGGGTTAGCAGGGGAAGCCGGGGGTGAGCAGGGGAAGCCGGGGGTGAGCAGGGGAAGCCGGGGGTGAGCAGGGGAAGCCGGGGGTTAGCAGGGGAAGCCGGGAGTGAGCAGGGGAAGCCTGATGATGCCAGTCGGTGGTTTACCCAGAAGAAATACCCCAAATCTTCTCTCATTGGCTGCTGGCAATCACATGAGCTGAAAGAGCATTGAAGGAGTGAGTCTCTTTGCCCTATTTCATGCATTTCTATGAACTAACAGCAACTGGGCATTTTAATGTGGGATGTCTGGGGGTAGGTGAGGATGCCACTGCAGGTTTTCAGGGTGTAGGTCTAGGGGAGTAGGTTCCAAGTTTCAATTTGACACATCAAACTACCTCTCCTGCTGATCTCCAGCCCACCTCACACCCATGTTGTATATTTATGATTTCTATAGATGTTTCTCCTTCTCCCTGAATGAGCGATATGGTGTGGGTGCGCATCTAATTAGGTATGTTGTTGATGTGGAGCGTTGATGTGTGAGTGTGGAGATGCAGCACAGTCTCGATGAAGAGGTGAGTCAATCAATCTGGGAGGGGGGGGTTCACACAGCAAGTTGTCCCCATTTGGGATGCCCCATTAAAGGGTAGAACAACACACCAAAGAGTCTTATCACCCAAAACCCTCTAGCACCAGTCCTGAAGTATAAAATATTCCATTGTGCAACCTACATTGAGGAACTCCCTGGGATCGGCCCCAAAACTAACTTTTCCGGTGATATCATGGTGCCGAGGCTGCACCCCATGCTTATCCCCCAACCAGCAATTCAGATGGCTGGGGACAGAAGCATGACGCAGACCAGTCCAGGAGCTCGTCTAATGTGAGCAGATCCGAGTGCACTGGTGGCCGCATCCCCGCAACAGGGAGCGTGCCCCGGGCCAGCCATTCACAAATGCCGGGATAGCGGTGATGTGGCCGCTGCTTGGACTGGGAATAAAGGAATTTTCGGGCAACCTGGGGGGTTTCACACAGTGGGACACCCCCGATTGGGGTGCCCCCACAGAGCGAGTATGCCTGACCAGGGTGGGTTTTGGTTCTTTAAAATCCACCAGGATTTTTTTTATTATCTTGGTGATAGCTCTGTTTTCCTGGGACATCCTGATTTGGGATGGAATGCTGGGGATGCAGGCCACAATGTTTACATCTCTGTGGTAGTCAGGGCAAGGTTAGTTCGGGGGGGCCCACATAGCGGCCGATTTGGGCTGCCTCAGGGGGAAGGCCGGCGGCTGGCCCTGGGGTCTTTAAAGCTGATTAAAACACTGTGCAGGCGGATCCCGAGACCCTATAGCAGGATTCCTCGCTGTGTGACACCCCCAGAGTCGCCGGTAGCCTCACCAATATTGGCGGCTCTCGCAACGCTGCCAAAGCCGGCCTCTGCATTCCCGGCTTCTCTGTCGTTTTTTGCATTCCCGCACCCAGCTTATCAGAATGGCTGTGAGCGGATGCGCCCGAGTAGAAGGTCAGTAAGCCGCTGTGCAACATACAACACTTTTGAGATCAGCAATCTCAAAAGTGCCGCTTTGGTGGTTTGAAAACCGGGCAACCACCAAGCCCGCAACATCGACCCAGGTCCTTGGGCACAGAAGGTGGGTGGAAGGCACCAAAATGGGTTTTGCTCCATTTTAAGACTCCAGAGGTTTTGCTCCCAAGGAAGAGTGTTAAAAGGTACAGGACATTTTTGACTGTTGGTCCGCTTTAGGTTCACCTGTATTTAATATGAATGGTTTCTATTATCAGCATGGACACAGGGAAGAAAGTGATAAAACCACAAACACACACATTATTGTTATGTCTGTTGTCCCAACACACAGCCCGATGAAATCTTCAATGACAGGACAAGCTCATTGTGTGTATACGCCAAACACAGGGCCTGGCAGCCAATCAGCTTCAGGAATTTTGGTTTCAAAATAAGACAATGATCATATCATTATACTACAATGGCATGTGGGTGGGGAAACAGGTTGTAAGGGCTTACAGTGGGGAAAAAAAGTATTTGATACACTGACAATGTTTTCCCACCTACAAAGAGAAGAGGTCTAATTTTTATCGTAGGTACACTTCATCTCTGAGAGACCAAGAGAGTATAAAAATTACAGAAAATAACATTGTATGATTTTTTTTTTATTTTTTTTTTTGCTTTTTCTTGCATGAAATATGCATTTGATGCACTAGAAAAACAGAACGTTCCTGCTGTCGGGTGCAGGTGTTGATACCGCTGCATAAAGACAGTGAGGGGTCAGGCAGAATACTGGAGCCTCCCCCACCGGGTATCACCCCCCAATATTCTTACTATATGCTGCATGCTCGGCAATGCTCAAGGATAGGGTAAGAAAATTGGGAGTATTGGAGAGTGGGGAAAGGGCTCCAGCATTCTTCATGCCCCATCACCGTCTTAAAGCAGCGTTACCAACAACCGCACCAGACAGCGGGAAAACGGGTGTTGGTCTACTTTAATATTTGGTACAGAAACCTTTGTTTGCAATTACAGATGTTTTCTTGACCAAGTTAGCACACAGTGCACTCGGGGGTTCTGTCCTTCATACAAAACTCCTCTAGATCTTTCAGGTTTCGTGGGCAACATGGATTTTAAACCGGACCTTCAGCGTGATTTAATGAAAAGCCCAAACTCTTAAAAAACGGTTCCCCAGCATCTAAAATTAATATATTTTACGTTTTTAGTCACTAACTTATTATTCTTCCCCCACTGGGCTGCAACTCTGTTCAGGAATTTAGGATACGGGCGCCGCCATCTTGACTCAGAAGCATCACACTTACTGAGGAGAGGAGAGTGGGATAAGGTACAGGGGGGCGGGTTATAGCTGTGCTTTGCTCAGACAGAGCAGAGCTGGGGTCAGGTAAAGGTCAGCAGTCCCAGAATGCAGAGCAGCACAGTCAGAAGGGACTTCCTGTTTGCAGGCTGCCTGATAAGATGGCGGCTTCCATAAGCCGCCATCTTGGATGTTTAAAGGCTCATAACATGCAGTAGATGCAGGTAGGATGATATTTAATGTGGACAATCTGTATGTACAGGGTGTGGGAAACATATAAGATAGACTCTTATTCAGAGTAAAGGTCCGCTTTAAGTTACCTCCAAAGATTTTTTATTGGGTCCTTGAAATGCTTCTGATGGGGCCAATCCTTAGACACCTTGGCTGTGTGTTTTGAGTCATTTTCATGATGGAAGACACAGCCATCTTCATTGCTCTTACTGAGAGAAGGAGGTTGTTGGCCAAAAATTCCATGATACATGGCCCCATCCATCCTCCTTTCAATACAGCGCAGCCGCCCTGTCTCCTATGTAGAAAAGCACCTGCAAACTATGATATTTCCACCCACACGATTCACAGTTGGAACTGTGTTCTTGGGGTTGTACTCGTCTAGCAGTAGTAGTAGAGTTGATACTAAAAAGTTCTATTTTGGACTTATCTGACCACATGACCTTCTCTCATGCCTCCTCTGGATCATCCAAATGGTCATGGTCTGGCGTGAGCAGGTGCCCTACAGGATTGTAACCCTTTAAAGTGGACCAAAACCCATGACCATCTATAATATATAAGATTTCCAGGCCGATTGATTCTCTCCCCCGGGGGCATCCAAAATTGGGATGCCCTGCTGTGTGAAACCCCCCCAGGTCGCTCATACACTTACCTTCTTTTCCGGTCCAACGGCACATGTGCGAGCTACAGCCACATCCCCACCAGCCACTTGTGAATGGCCAGCGCGGGCACGCTCCCTGTTAGGGGGTAGCAGGGGATGCGGCCGTCAGTGTGCTCAGAGCCGCTCACCTTAGACGAAGGGACATCAGCAGATCCGAGTGCTGGAGCACTGGTCCCCACACCCTCCTGTCTGTCGACTACCTGTCAAACCTGCCTGCACTACCAGGAAAACTTCACTACAGCTGAGATCAACCCACCGGCCAAGGATGCAGCAGATTCTGGACCCCCCACCCTGCAACCACATGAACATATGTCATATTCAAAAAGGAATCAGTAAAAGCCAAAAGGCTTTGCCCTCAGAGGGAGCCCTACATGACCAGGGAAAGGCCATGGGGAAGCAGCCGCGCTGGAGCCACTCCTCGGCCCATGATCACAGGGTAGCAATGCGGGAGCTGCCAAAAGACAATCCGAGGACGCAGCAGGGACCTCCGGTCACTGCACAAGATGGTGATGCCTCGTGCTGCTAGCGAGGAGAAGGAGGATGGAGCCACGGACCACACAAATGTGGCCGCCCGCCCGCTCCTCCTTTTTTCTATTGTAAGACCTGAGCAGCCCGAAGTCATACCCCCTGTCGCCGCCACACAAGAGGCTGGCCCTTTCCTCTTCCCGTGGTGAGGCCACCTTCCCCCGCCAACGCTGGCAGCAACGCTCTGACCAGCATGGCTGGCAATGGGGAAGGCAGACTGCATCCAGGGTGGGTAGATGAAAACGGGGCTTAGTGGGAAGCACACTGCAGGGCCACCATGCAGGGCCCAGAGAACAGGTATCCTGCTGGCAGCAGGGTCCTGATCCTCATGCTCAGACCCAGCCGGATGATCTCCGGTGTGCTTACCTGGACCCATGCATGCTCCCCTCATTCTGCACGATGCCACGCTATCTGCTTAGGAACCGACTTCAGGCATCTAACGGGGGTCCACAGTAACGCTGCAGCTGGTGAGTGGCTGGGAGATAAGACAGTCGAAGCCCCCAGCCCCAAAGGAAGTCCAGGGTGAGCGGCGAAAGCCGGGGGTGAGCAGGGGAGAGCAGGGGAAGCTAGAGGTGAGCATGGGAAGCTAGGGGTGAGCATGGGAAGCTAGGGGTGAGCATGGGAAGCTAGGGGTGAGCAGGGGAAGCCGGGGGTGAGCATGGGAAGCCAGGGTTGAGTGGCGGAAGCCGGGGGTGAGCGGCGGAAGTCGGGGGTGAGCAGGGGAAGCCGGGGGTTAGCAGGGGAAGCCGGGGGTTAGCAGGGGAAGCCGGGGGTTAGCAGGGGAAGCCGGGAGTGAGCAGGGGAAGCCGGGAGTGAGCAGGGGAAGCCGGGGGAGTGAGCAGGGGAAGCCGTGAGTGAGCAGGGGAAGCCATGAGTGAGCAGGGGAAGCCGGGGGTCAGCAGGGGAAGCCGGGGGTCAGCAGGGATCGCCGGGGGAGTGAGCAGGGGAAGACGGGAGTGAGCGGCGGAAGCCGGGGGTGAGCAGGGGAAGCCGGGGGTTAGCAGGGGAAGCTGGGGGTGAGCAGGGGAAGCCAGGGGTTAGCAGGGGAAGCCGGGGGTTAGCAGGGGAAGCCGGGAGTGAGCAGGGGAAGCCGGGGGTGAGCAGAGGAAAGCGGGGTGAGCAGGGGAAGACGGGAGTGAGCAGGGGAAGCCGGGGGTGAGCAGGGGAAGCCGGGGGTGAGCAGGGGAAGCCGGGGGTGAGCGAAAGCGGGGTGAGCAGGGGAAGCCGGGGGTGAGCGAAAGCGGGGTCAGCAGGGGAAGCCGGGGGTCAGCAGGGGAAGCCGGGGGTGAGCAGGGGAAGCCGTGAGTGAGCAGGGGAAGCCATGAGTGAGCAGGGGAAGCCGGGGGTCAGCAGGGGAAGCCGGGGGTCAGCAGGGATCGCCGGGGGAGTGAGCAGGGGAAGACGGGAGTGCGCGGCGGAAGCCGGGGGTTAGCAGGGGAAGCCGGGGGTTAGCAGGGGAAGCCGGGGGTGAGCAGGGGAAGCCGGGGGTGAGCAGGGGAAGCCGGGGGTGAGCAGGGGAAGCCGGGGGTTAGCAGGGGAAGCCGGGAGTGAGCAGGGGAAGCCGGGAGTGAGCAGGGGAAGCCAGGGGTGAGCAGAGGAAAGCGGGGTGAGTAGGGGAAGCCGGGGGAGAGCAGGGGAAGACGGGAGTGAGCGGAGGAAGACGGGGGTCAGCAGGGGAAGCCGGGGGTGAGCAGGGGAAGCCGGGAGTGAGCAGGGGAAGCCGGGAGTGAGCAGGGGAAGACGGGGGTAAGCAGGGGAAGACGGGAGTGAGCGGAGGAAGATGGGGGTCAGCAGGGGTCGCCGGTGAGAAGGGGAAGCCGGGGGTGAGCAGGGGAAGCCAGGGGTGAGCAGGGGAAGCCGTGAGTGAGCAGGGGAAGCCAGGGGTGAGCAGGGGAAGCCAGGGGTGAGCAGGGGAAGCTAGGGGTGAGCAGGGGAAGCCGGGGGTGAGCAGGGGAAGCCAGGGGTGAGCAGAGGAAGCCGTGAGTGAGCAGGGGAAGCCAGGGGTGAGCAGGGGAAGCTAGGGGTGAGCAGGGGAAGCCAGGGGTGAGCAGGGGAAGCCAGGGGTGAGCAGGGGAAGCCGTGAGTGAGCAGGGGAAGCCGGGGGTCAGCAGGGGAAGCCGGGGGTCAGCAGGGGAAGCCGGGGGTCAGCAGGGGAAGCCGGGGGTCAGCAGGGGAAGCCAGGGGTGAGCAGGGGTCGCCAGTGAGCAGGGGAAGCCAGGGGTGAGCAGGGGAAGCCGGGGCTCAGCAGGGGAAGCCGGGGGTCAGCAGGGGAAGCCGGGGGTGAGCAGGGGAAGCCAGGGGTGAGCAGGGGAAGCCGGGGGTAACGGGGCGAAAGCCCAAGGTGACTGGGGGAAGCCGGGAGCAGGCCAGAGGGCTTCTGCTGCTCACTTCCAGCTGTCAGATAGCAGACAGCACCTAGTGATGAAGGGTAGTAAGTAATAAAAATAATAAGAATAAAAAACTTTTGAAAGTATGTGTGTATTTTACACGTAACCTTTTGTAAACTGGTAAGCGGTGCTTGAGATAAATATAAAAAGCCTGTCTGTTTTTCGTAGGTGGGAAAACTTGTCAGTGTAACAAATACTTATTTTCCATACTTTATAGACACTACTGAGCTAAGAGCACTCAGCATTGTTTGTATGGGTTACTAAGCCTCCCTTTAATCAGTAAAGCAGAAGAACCTGGATGTGTGGGCAGCTGGACTGAGCTGCTCTGGATCAGGTCTCCAGGGGGCGCTCACTTTGCAGGGTGAATTATGTGAAGGTCTCCAGAGCTGAATGTTGATTTGGTAAGTAACTGTTCTGAACATGTAATTACAGAAATGAAAAATATATATTTTTGGAATAAAAAACATGAACATTAAATATGATCAAAAAACTCTCCGGTCTTCCTGAGAGCGAGGCGAGTCCATGGCGGAGCCAGCGTCTAATTACATTTCCTGGGGGACTGGGAGGCATTCGATGCGCTCTCTGTGAGGTCTCTTGGAAGCCACACACGGGCTCTCTCATCATCAAATAACATGAGAGGCATTGGCCAAAATGACTCGCTGTGGTATAAAGTGGACCTGTCATTTAAAGCGGACCTTCACTCTGAATAAGAGTCTATCTTATATGTTTCCCACACCCTGTACATACAGATTGTCCACTGTAAAAATCATCCTACCTGCATCTACTGCATGTTATAAGCCTTTAAACATCCAAGATGGCGGCTTATGGAAGCCGCCATCTTATCAGGCAGCCTGCAAACAGGAAGTGCCTCCTGACTGTGCTGCTCTGCATTCTGGGATTGCTGACCTTTACCTGACCCCAGCTCTGCTCTGTCTGAGCAAAGCACAGCTATAACCCGCCCCCCTGTACCTTATCCCACTCTCCTCTCCTCAGTAAGTGTGATGCTTCTGAGTCAAGATGGCGGCGCCCGTATCCTAAATTCCTGAACAGAGTTGCAGCCCAGTGGGGGAAAGAATAATAAGTTAGTGACTAAAAACGTAAAATATATTAATTTTAGATGCTGGGAAACCGTTTTTTAAGAGTTTGGGCTTTTCATGAAATCACGCTGAAGGTCTGATTTAAAGTGCAACTGAAGGCAAATATTATCGTGTAACATTTCACTAATTTCTTTTGCTGTCTAAAAGTAAACCTAAAACCTCATTAGAAAGATGCTTAATATTTCCTACATGAGCTCTATCCTTTGGGAAGCCCTGCTGGAAGCCCCCCCCCCGGATCTCCATTATAAAACACCCTCCTAATATCCCCATATTGCAGGTGCGGGCTCCTGATCCATCAGCATTGTGTGCAGTGCATATTACTAATGACCAAAAAAAGTATAACTTGCACCACCCTAAATTACTATTCATAAAATAGGAATGGTGTGCCAATGTGGGATGCCCCAGACAAACAGCCAATTTGAAACACCAAAAATATATGTGGCCCCAGCAACCACAGGGAGAAAATCCAAATCGGCACCACCAACCTAGAAAATCACAAACTCACCATTTCCATAATAATCATGAAATTATTATATATTACAAAGAAATCTCACAGCACATATCTAAAATCATTGTTAGCAGCAGGGACATCAAAACCCAGAAATAACATTTTCCATCCAATAACATTATCCAAAATATACATTATATGCAAAAAAATGTGTACAAAAAGTGCCAATGCATACCTAAAGTGCTTACATAAAGTGCAAATGCTCAATGAAAACTCTCTAAAGTGCCCAGATAAATCAACATGGCAAGATAAAAAAGATATCACCATATAAAGTGACCAACTGAAACCTGGTGTCCCCTTTACCAGTGGATATTACTGCACGACACACAGCTCTGATTCAGCCAGAGCTCCGGCATAGGGAGCGGGAGTAGGGCTCCGCCGTCCAGCGTATCTGATGGGGTGAGCGAGGGAGTGTGCGTCAACCGCAGAGATGCGGGGCATGCAGCTGTGGTCCAGGCATGTAGATAAGGTGAGTGATTGCAGGGGGTGATCAGAGGGGCCACATAGCAGGGCACCACAGATCAGGATGCATGAGAGGGACTTGAGTGGCCAGCCTTGGAGTCTTTTAGACTCTAGGGCTGCTATCAAAAGTGGTTGATCCACTTTAAAGTAAACCAAAACCGTGGTGTTGCCAGGGCCGGCATCACTGGCATCCTCTTTTGGCTGTGTGCGGATGGTTGTGCGTTACCATGCACAGACGAAGAATGCGCGTGATAGCGTGCGGGGGCGAATGTGTGCTGCTGGGATTCCATTCAGTTTCTCCAGCCATACATTAAACCGGACCTTCAGCATCATTTAATGAGAAGCCCAAACCCTTAAAAAACTATTCCCCAGCATCTAAAATTAATATATTTAACATTTTTTGTCACTTACATTTTATTCTTTCCCTCACTAGCCTGCAACTCTGTTCAGCACTCAAGGATATGGGCGTCGCCATCTTGGTTCAGTAGCATCACATACAAAGGAGAGGAGAGGGTTCAAAAGTGCAGGGGAGCAGGGATATAGCTGTGCTTTGCACAAACAGAGCAGAGCTGGGGTCAGGACAAGGTCAGCAATCCCAGAATGCAGAGTGGCACAGTCAAAACACACTTCCTGTTTGCAGGCAGCCTGCACCTCCATGAGCCGCCACCTTGGATGTTTAAAGTCTCAGAAAATGCAATATATGCAGGTAGGATCATTTTTAATATGGGCAATCTGTATGTACAGCGTGGGGGAAACATATAAGATAGGCTCTATTTTAGGGTGAAGGTTTAATATGCACAGCCGGAGAAGCTGATTGGATGAGAGGCAGCGCATGCGCCGTTGGACCGAGGAGAGTTTATTGGACGAACGGTGGGGTTCACACAGAGGTGGCATCCCACATGGGGCCAACCAAATCCTGGGTTTGGTTCAAAAAAAAGGATCAAAACTCACCCTGGAGTCTATGAGACTCCAGGGCAGGCATACTTGCTCCCCCTGGGGCATCTAGATTCGAGATGCCCCCTGTGTAAACCCCCGAGGTCACCTGGAAACGCAACTTATCCTTCAGTCCAACGGCGCATACGTGAACAGCGGCCGTATTCCCTTCGACAGGACGCTTGACGGAGCCAGACCCTGTTAGAGAGTAGCGGGGGCTGCGGCCGCCAGCGCGTTTGGATCCACTCGCCTTAGACGAGCTCTTGGACGAAGGGGCGGGAGCAGTTCTCGAGCTCGCTGATTGGACGAGAGGCTGCGCATGGGCCATAGGACAGGGGAGGGGTGAGTGAGATCGGGCAACCTGGCAGGTTTCACACAGCAAGGACCAAAACCCTGTATAGTCAAAATCCTGGGTTTTGGTCCACTTTAACTAAGCAATTAATGACATTATTAAACAATATTAACCCTTTCGCTGCCAGCCTACCTGCAGCATTTGCCACTCCCTGTTGCCAGACGATGTTTCACCATTTTGCGCTACACATATTCAACTGTCATTTTTGAAGGGATTTCCAGGGATTTCCCAGGAAAATTATATATTGTTTTTTTCAACAGAGTCTGGGCTTTAACATGAAATGTCTTGTTTGTATTTTTTAGGTGTATTCTCAATTTTTTTGGGTGAAATGTGTGAAAAAAAATAAAAAAAAAACATTTTTTTACAATTTGTAGAGTTTTTTTGTAATAAAAAATGTAAGTTTGTCAATAAAATCTTATTGCGTGAGAAACCCCAATTTCTCCCGGTTACAGCGATACCACATATGTATAGGTAGACACCCTTTCCTGCCCAGAAGCCTTTTATAGCTGCTGGATGACAAATGGTTAATTAAAAAAAAAAATGACATAGGGTCCCCCTTCCCGGGGAGGGGGACCCCATTTTTTTTTGGATTTTGAAGGGTTAAAAACCCTTCAAAATCCAAAAAAAAAAATGACGTGGGGTCCCCCTTACCCAAAGTAACCAGCCCGGGACCAGCTATGGGGGCTTGTAGGCACAGAGTGGGGGGGCCAGCTTTGGTGGCCCCCCCACCCTGCAGCCTACGAGCCCACATAGCCTATGTGGGCCCGGGCTCTTCTGCCCCCCCCTGGCCTTTGGGGAGGCAGGTAATGGGGGTGCGGGGGTTAATGGCAAGCCACCCGCTAGGGCAGGTGACTTGCCACCCCCCCAGCCTTGTGAACTGGTATAAGGGGTCTCATGGACCCCTTACCAGCTCACAAAGGGTTAATGTGAAAAAAAAACACCACACAATAATAAAAAGTATTTTATTAGAAAAAAAAAAAATTTTTTTTTACTGTACTTACCTTCGATTGCAAGCTCTTGTCCCTCGCCGCTCAGCTGACAGATGCCGGTGATCGGCATCCAGAGAAGGAGAAGGCAGGAGATCAGAGGATCTCCTGTCACCTCCTTCCCCTGTGCCGATCACCGGCATCTGAGAAGCTGAGAAGGCTGAAGCCTGAGATCGGGGCCGGGATGACTTCATAAGCCCCGCCCCCAAGCGGCCGCCATCGTGCAGAAGAGAGGAGAGAGCCTCCCAGGCTCTCTCCTGAAGATCGGTAAGTCCTGGGGGGGGATCGGAGGCCCCCCAGGTGAAGAGGAGGGACAGCGGGAGCCAGCGCACACACAGGTAAGTGAATGTCATTTTTTTTTTTTTTTTTTTTTACAGTTAGAAGCTGCTGCTGCAGAAGGGGGGGGGGGGGGGCGGCCTATTCCGGGGGCTCTCCTGGAGCCATCCGACCCCCCACGGGGGATCGGATGGCACCAAATTAAAGAGGAGACCCGGCCGGATCCAACAAGGGGTCAGGTATTATTGTTGTTTTTACTTTTTAAACTACAAGCGAGGAAAGTCAAGCACGTAACACCTACGGGCTTGGCACTTAAGGCCCAGCCAAGCCAGCACGTAGGTGTTACGTGCTTGGCAACAAAAGGGTTAAACAATATACATATGTATAAGAGAATTCAAATATGACAGTTTAAAGTGCCAGTCCAGTCAAAAGAATAGGCTCCATTGCTCGCCCCCTACGCTGGCAGAATGCTTGGCATTGGGATAGTTAGACCACCGGCCCTCTATTAAAGTGGACCAACACCCAGGAGGGATCGGCCCGGTGAAACCCCCCAGGAAGCCCAGAAACCTTACCTTAACCCCGTTCCAACGGCGCCGCGTCCGCGTCTCGCGCTTCCCTCTAGCAGGGCGCGCACCCGTGCCGGCCGCTTGTGAATGGCCGGCGCGGGCGCGCTCCCTGTTAGAAGGAAGCGCGAGATGCGGCCTCCAGCGCTCAGAGCCGCTGTGGTTGGACGCCGCTTGTACGTGCATACCACAGCGGCTCTGAGCTCTCTGATTGGACAAGCGCCCGCGTAGGAGCGTGGTGAGGTGAGTGTTTCCGGGCGTTCTGGGGGGTTTCACACAGCGGGGCACCCCCGATCGGGGCGCCCCACCGAAGTGGACCAAAATCCAGGATAGGTCCACTTTAAACTCGCTAATTAGATTAATTGTATTGTTTAATCATTTCCTATATATTCCTATTTATAAAGGTAGCTGTGCACCCTCAGCAGTTCAGCCAGACCCTCCCTATGGGGCGCTCACCTTCTCGGCCAGCCAGCCCATGTGCCGGATTTCATGGCTTCCGGAAAGTCCGTTATTTCCCAGCGTTTCTCTGACTTCAGCGATCACCTTGGGGAGAAGCTCGGCCACCGTCCCGTGAACGCTGTTGAACCAGGACTGGGCCGTGGCGGAATCCTTGGCCCGCAGCACCACGGTATGCTTGGCATCAGGGGAATGCAACTCAATGTGTCTGCAAAAGAGAAACAAAGAAAATGTCATCCAATGCCGCTACATGCAGTATCAAAACTGAGTGTACAAACTTAAAGGGGCTGTATTATCCAATAATAAAACCCCACATAAATATGCTACAACGAGAGGAGGGGTCACTCATTGCTGCTCCTCCACCTTATTTATCATACTTGCGCTCAATATTTATCGCTCGCATCATTTAGACAAAGAAAGCACCGTTTGTCTCAGCTGTTTCAGTCTTTAGTTGTCTAGCTGCATCCGATTTAGTTAAAAAACGTTTACTGTAGGAGCCATGAAGTGGCCCAATATGATGCTCATACCAGGGCCCAGTCATGTTCAGTGTTTACAGGGTACACTGGCAACAGGGTGGTCTGCAATATAGAGAGAATACTGGGAAAACCGGGTGAGCTGACACATCTGGTTTAGGTCCACTTTAGACTTTCAGAGCAATTATTTACCATGGTCCAGATTAAAATGTTATTTGAGTCCCTCCTATCATCCAGCACCCACATACCACCCATCATCCACTCCTCATCCAGAGCCCCTCCTATCATCCAGCACCCACACCCCAAATACCACCCATCATCCACTCCTCATCCAGAGCCCCTCCTATCATCCAGCACCCACACCCCAAATACCACCCATCATCCACTCCTCATCCAGAGCCCCTCCTATCATCCAGCACCCACACCCCACATACCACCCATCATCCACTCCTCATCCAGAGCCCCTCCTATCATCCAGCACCCACACCCCACCCATCATCCACTCATCATCCAGAGCCCCTCCTATCATCCAGCACCCACACCCCAAATACCACCCATCATCCACTCCTCATCCAGAGCCCCTCCTATCATCCAGCACCCACACCCCACATACCACCCATCATCCACTCCTCATCCAGAGCCCCTCCTATCATCCAGCACCCACACCCCACATACCACCCATCATCCACTCCTCATCCAGAGCCCCTCCTATCATCCAGCACCCACACCCCACCCATCATCCACTCATCATCCAGAGCCCCTCCTATCATCCAGCACCCACACCCCAAATACCACCCATCATCCACTCCTCATCCAGAGCCCCTCCTATCATCCAGCACCCACACCCCACATACCACCCATCATCCACTCCTCATCCAGAGCCCCTCCTATCATCCAGCACCCACACCCCACATACCACCCATCATCCACTCCTCATCCAGAGCCCCTCCTATCATCCAGCACCCACACCCCACCCATCATCCACTCATCATCCAGAGCCCCTCCTATCATCCAGCACCCACACCCCAAATACCACCCATCATCCACTCCTCATCCAGAGCCCCTCCTATCATCCAGCACCCACACCCCACATACCACCCATCATCCACTCCTCATCCAGAGCCCCTCCTATCATCCAGCACCCACACCCCACATACCACCCATCATCCACTCTTCATCCAGAGCCCCTCCTATCATCCAGCACCCACATACCACCCATCATCCACTCTTCATCCAGAGCCCCTCCTATCATCCAGCACCCACACCCTACATATCGCCCATCATTCATTCCCCATTTTATTCCAAGTACTTCATACCATCAATCACTTTATTTTCATCCAGAGCCCCTCCCATTGTCAATCACCCACAGCTCAAATACCATCTATCTTTCATACCATCCATCACCCATATCTCCCATACTGTCCAGCATTACCTATGCCCTCCATGCTATTCCGTGTGTGCACCTTTTACCATCTAGCACCCTATGTACCACACAAAGTCCACTTTTAGTGCCCCTCCATTCAACTCATATAGAGTGTTATATGGAATCCAGCAACTTTCCCTGGCTCTTGCAATTAGCTGTAAAATGGATACATTGTTGCTTTGCAAAATACAAGAGCCAGTGACACATTGGCAGCCAGGAGGTGTTGGAGAACCGAATACGCAGTTGTCGAGAGCACGAGTGCCGGAGCTGACTTACGGGTGAGACTGCAGCGGCGACACGCAACCTTCGCTTGCTTTTCAACATCTTTATATGCTGGATTTTATTGTTTATTCGGTAAGCAGTGCTTAAACCGGACCTTCAGCATGATTTAAGGAAAAGCCCAAACCCTTAAAAAACTATTCCACATCATCTAAAATTAATGTATTTTAAGTTTTTAGTCACTTTCATATTATTCTTTCCCCCACTGGGCTGCAACTCTGTTCAGGACTCTAGGATACGGGCGCCGCCATCTTGACTCAGAAGCATCAAACACTGAGCTGAAGAGAGCGGGATAAGTGCAGGGGGGCGTTCTATAGCTGTGCATTGCACAGACAAAGCAGAGCTGGGGTCAGGGAAAGGACAGCAATCCCAGAATGCAGAGCGGCACAGTCAGAAGACACTTCCTGTTTGCAGGCTGCCTGATGTTCCATGAGCCGCCATCTTGGATGTTTAAAGGCTCATAACATGCAGTAGCTGCAGGTAGGATGATTTTTAATGTGGGCAATCTGTATGTACAGGGTGGAGGAAACATATAAGATAGACTCTTATTCAGGTTGAAGGTCTGCTTTAAAGGGGCATCTTGGCCAGGAGACTTTCCAATATTACGCTATGGTGGTTTTCTTTGTTTTTTACATCTCAAATCAATATTAAAACTGGAATGGATACTTGATTCAAAAATCTTGTGAAACCTCTTATTACTATTGGGAGAGATTAAAGCGGAGGCAATTGAAAGCTGAGAGGAGCAGATCTTTCTTTCTAAAGTGGAGTCAAATTAAAAGTTTGTTTTCCTATAAAAATCTGGTACGTGATAATGACTTATAAGTTTTGTCCCGCAAAGTGATATATATATAAGACACTTTTGTGTCATATATCAAAAAATTTGGCGTTATTATTCGGACTGCTGTGGCTGCAGTTTTTTTCTACTCCTGGTGAGCGGACTATTTAATTATGATGTAATCTAATTTGAAAAAAAAGTGTTTTTTATATAATTAAAGTGGGCCACCACCCAGGGGGGATCTATAAGATTCCCGGGCCGATCAGATCCCTCCCCGTGGGGCATCCGAAATCGGGATGTCCCGTGGGGTGAAACCCCCCAGGAAGCCCACAATCCTACCTTTTCCACGTTCCAGCGGCGCATTCGCGTCCGCCGCCGCCTCCCGCGCGTCCCTCTAGCAGAGCGCGCTCCCTCACCGCCCGTTTGTGAATGGCCGGCGCGGGTGCGCTCCCTGTAAGAGGGAAGTGCGGGAGGCGGCGGCGGACGCGCTCTGCTTGTCTGGCGCTGCCTCGCGCTTGTCCGCCGGCGGGGATTGGCTGGAGCGGTCACGTGGGAGCGGGGACAGGTGAGTTTTCAGGACTTTCTGGGGGGTTTCACACAGCGGGGCACCCCCGATCGGGGTGCCCCACCGAAGTGGACCAAAACCCAGGATAGTCAAAATCCTGGGTGTTGGTCCACTTTAATAGTGCAACCTTGATCTCATTTTTTAATATTTTCAGTCAGATAATATGCATGTGTAGTCGCTCTTATAGCATGGGGGAATCCCAATTTGGAATGCCCAGATGCTCATCACTGCACTGCAGCCCGATACTCGCCTCTTCTGTGTTGCAACCACTAGCAGCCGATCAGTATCACTGGCCTGGCGCTTGCACAGTGATGTGCACAGCCGTTGGGCGAACATGGCTAATAGTGATGTAATGTAGACGCCACATACCAGGGCGAGTGCCGGCTGTGCAGAGGGCCATTCTAAATAGGGATGCCCACATGTTATTAAAGCGAGGGGAGTTTTAAAATCTATGGGCAGGCTGATTCATTACTAACGCCAGGCAGTGGCGGACTGGGGCCAAAAATCAGCCCTGGATTTTTCCCCTGGCCCAGCCTGAGACATCCCTGCTGTGGCCCCCAACCTTAATGCTGGGGCTATAGTATTGGGGGTTGGGGTTCCTTGGTTTGTGGGTACAGTGGGCTGGGTAGGGAGACTAAGGAGGGCAGGAATTGAATGTGGGTGTTATAAGCAGCAGCCCAACTGGCCCCAAAGCAGTGCGGCCCACCGGGCATTGTCCCGGGTCTCCCTATGGCCAGTCCGCCCCTGGCGCCAGGTAGCGACAGATGAGCGTCTGTAGCAGGCATTTCAGAGCGAGCGCTAGTAGTCGCTATGTTCGGCCCTGGGTCGCTAGTTCATAGCGACTCAGTCGCTGTGCAGTAATGATGAATACATTGTGAGGAGTCGCTATTTGACCAGTACAGCGCTGTATGGGAGCGAAGGGTAGCAACTGGTCAGTGCGACTGACTCACAACATATTCATTAAAAAACATCCTCACAAAACTCTGGCGCTGAAAAATGCTTCTCTGAAGCCCAGAGCGCCAGAGGCTATGTGTTTAAAGTCTGTTTTTCAGCATGTATCCACCAGTAACAAAGCGAAAACATATGGAATTACATTGTAATGACATTGTAACATGAACACATTAATGCCAGACCTGTAATGTCATTTCTGCAGAAATACATAAAACATGAACATTTTTTGAAAAAATTGCTTTTTCTATGGCAGAAGAGGTCACAACATTATTTGCGAATGAAAAAAGAAAAAAAAAAAACCCTCTTTAAAGAGAAGAAAAGGATCGTCGATTGAAATGTATGGGAGATCGACAGGTAGTGAGAGGTAATACCTGGCGCTGTGCAAGGCTGAACGCCGGCGCTGTTCGCTGAGGCTGGGATAATGATGAATCGGACGCTACATGGCGTTATCCCAGTTGCTCAACAGATTCTGCTTGATAAATGTGTAATTGCGTGCCGTGTCCGGCTTTAACCTGTCGCTACCTGTCGCTACCTCTCATTTACAAGGCACTACCTGACGCTATCCCTTCATGAATAGAGCCTAAGTGAAACATTAAAGGCCTCCATTAAACTGGCTCTAACCCTACCCCTTTCTATTCAAACATTTTGACTGGAGCCATGCTGTAACAGCACATCGAGCGTAGTGGAATGAAAGCCTCCCTGATGACTTTTCCTGGGATTTCCTTTTGTTTGGTTCAGCGCCACATGGTCGGGAACGTCAACGAGTCCCAGGCCTTTAAGTTTCCATCTTTAGTAATGTTTAACCCGGAGTATAAGTGATGTATGAAGTGCCCTTGCCTAATGGCCATTTATCATCGCTCTGCTGTTTTAATCTTCCAAACAATGAAAATAATTACAATTATAGGAGGTGTAGGGAGAAGAGAAAATGTAACATGCTGTCCAACTGGAATGGAGGCGCTGGGCCTTGTGACAGGTTCAAACTTACTAAACTGTTACCACCTCTGTCATGTCCATGGCAAGTATTTCCAATCAGTCAGGGCTGTATTTACTATTAGGCAAACCTAGGCCTGTGCCTAGGGTGGCCGCCTCCAAGAAGGGGGGCACAGACATTACTGCTATAGTAAAAAAAAAAAAGAAGAAAAAAAGTTGTTGGCGCATTGATGCCTCCCGAGCCATGTTGTGTGTGTATATGGGGGAAATGCACAATGGCTTAAAGGCAGTATGCAACATGATTCACTCCCTTTTACTGCTTTGGCCATGTGACTCCATGTGGCTCACCTTCTTTCCCGGTCCAACGCCGCATGCGCGAACTGCAGTCGCATCCCCGTGCATGCGTCGTAGGACTGGGAAGAGGTGATCCTCGATCAATGGGGTACCCTAATCAGTGGGGTACCAGCCTGCAGGTTGGTCCTTTTTAAAGGGGCACAAAACCCTCATAATCGGCAATCTCAAAAGTGCCAGAGGACATGGCTTTAGCAGTGGAAAAACCCATATTTTTTTATTCAACTGGGCCACTGCTGAGCCAGCAGCATTACCTAAAGTACCCAGGCGGGGAGGGCAGGTGGGGGACATGGGCAGAAAAAAGGCTTTTGTTTCACTTTAAAGGCTACAGGATATTGAATTTTCAGACAGTTTTAGAGGTCAACTACCGCCAGCTGTTAATGGAGTGGGGTGTGGGTGCTGGATGATAGGAGGAGCTCTGGATAAAATAGGGGTGGATGGTGGATGGTATGTGGGATGTAGGTGCTAGATGACAGGAGGGGCGATGGATGGGATGTGGGTGCGAGTGCTAGATGACAGGAGGGGCTCTGGATGAAATAGGGGTGGATGATGGATGGTATGTGGGGTGTGGGTGCTGGAAGATGGTGGGGTCCTGTATGACATAGGGGGTGTTATATGGCATGTTGGTGCTGGATGATAGACAGGCTCTAAATGAAATAGGATGGATTAAAGGTGGAATGTGGGTGCTGGATGATAGTAGGGGGCTGGGTAAAATTGGGTGGATGATATGTGGGGTGTGGGTGCTGGGAGATAGAAGGAGCTCTGGGCGGTACATAGTGGTGAATGATGGGTGACAGGAGGGGCTCTGGATCAAGTAGGGATGGGCCATGAATGATATTTGGAGGGTGAATGCTGGATGCATGCACACCAGTGCAGGGGGAAGATATGTGAGGTCTAGGGGTGGATGATGGATGGTAGGAGGGGCTCCAGCTGAAATAGGGCTGGATAATGGGCGCAATGTGAGTGATGCATGATAGTAGGGGCTCTGGATGAAATAGGGATAGTTGATGGAGGGTATGTCGGGTGTGGGTGCTGCATAGTAGGAGGTGATCTGGGTGAAATAATGTGGGGATGAGTGATGGATGACAGGAGGAGCTCTGGATCAAATAATGGTATCTGGAGGGTGCTGGCTGGCTGCGTGCACACCAGTGCAGGGGACCCTTTTGGGAACGGGGCCCCCCAATAGGCTCCTGGGTTCACAGAACCAACAGGTGATTACATAGTAACCTGGTGGGCCACTCCACATCTCACCTGCAATGCAACAGCTAGAAGTGGGTTCAGCCTTAAAGTGGACCAAAACCCACGGCGATCGGCCCAAGAATCTATAAGATTCCCGGGCCGATCGATTTCCTCCCCAGGGCATCCAAAAATACCATTTTGTGATTACTCACCTTTAAAATGGGTATTATAAGTATGTCACACACCCCGCTTCCACTATTCATGACATATGGGTTATGGTCCAGTAGAGGGCGAACTTCTGCAGAGATGAAAGCAAAAAAGAAGCCCCTCCCGGTCCATAAATACCTGGGACCTCCCACACATTCCCCAGTATATGACAGCAGTAAGGGGACCAGGAAAAGCTAATAAAACATTCTTAACCATAAAAAGGTTCACCATATAAAGGATCCAGAATACAAAAGGGCGGGATGAAGCGGGGTGTGTGACATACTTATAATACCCATTTTAAAGGTGAGTAATCACAAAATGGTATTATTCCAAGTATGTCACACACCCCGCTTCCACTATTCATGACATATGGGACATCCAATAGCAGTGTCCGTCATAGGTGGGGATCCAAATACAGCAAAAAAATGCACCAATTTAAACCACTGCAGCTTGCAGAACCTTGCGGCCAAAAACAGCATCCGCTGAGGCCCGCACATCAACCTTATAAAACTTTGAAAAAGTATGAACGGAAGACGAGTAGAATGAGCAGAGATCTTAAAAGGAGGAACCCTCCCCTTAGCAGAATAGGCCCCAACAATGGCCTGGCGTATCCATTTACTAATGGTAGACTTGGTGGGCACCAAACCCTTTCTGGGCCCAGAAGGCACCACGAACAAGGCGTCCGTCTTACGAAAAGGAGAAGTAGCAACCAAATAGTACTTCACACAACAGATTCATGCCCAGAAAGGAAATCTCCCTTGATGGGGAGAGAGAAGACATGGGGTGGTTGATCACCCATCCGAACCTCTCCAGCGTCGTCACCACTGTCCTGGTGTCCAGCTCCGCCTGGCAGAGGGAGGAAGCTGTAATGAGTAGGTCGTCCAGATATGGCACAATGCGAATGCCCTGGGCTCTGAGCAGGGCCATAATGCCCGCCAGAACCTTGGTAAACACCCTTGGTGCCGAGGTCAGCCTGAACGGGAGGGCCGTAAACTGAAAATGCTGATCTCCGACCACAAACCTGAGAAATCTCTGGTGTGCTGGGAAAATTGGTACATGAAGGTAAGCGTCCTTGATGTCTATGGACGTCATGAAATTCCCCTGACGAAGGGAACCGATGGCTGAGTCTCCATGCGGAACCTCTTGGTTCTGATGAACCTGTTGAGAAGCTTCAAATCCAGAATGGGTCTTTCCCTTTTGGGAACCGTGAAAAGGTTGGAATAATAGCCCCGGCCTCTCTCTGAAAGAGGCACCGGCATATGACCGCCATGTCCAGGAGGTTCTTTACAGCCGACAGGAGCCCCTGCGCCGCCCGAGGATCCGAAGGCACCCGAGACCTCAGGAATCTGGGAGGAGGCCGGTACTCGAACTCCAGTTTGTACCCAGACAAGACCACTTCCAATATCCACTTGTCCGTAACCTCCCGGGCCCAGACCTGGAAGAAGAGCCGCAGCCGTCCCCCCACCCATAAGGGTGAGGGCGCCTCCTCATTGCTGAGCTGGCTTGGCAGCGGGCTTGGGCTTGGAACCCCAGGTAGAGGCTGGACGGGCACGTCCTCTGCCCCTGTTCCAGGAATCACCTCTGAAGCCAGAGTAGGCAAGACCTCTGCCCCCTCTGGCACCGCGAAAGGAAGGATTGAAGGAGCTTGCCCCCCGAAAGGAGCGACGCTTCCTCTTACGCTGAGGTAGCCTTCCACCTTTCGCCACAGAATCCAATTTGTCTCCAAACAGCCGCGTACCCAGGAAGGGGAAGGCAATAAGTGACTTCCTGGCCGCAATGTCAGCCGCCCACTGGCGTAGCCAGACCGATCGGCGCATGGCCACAAGAAGAGCTGAGGTTCTACTACACATGGTAATAGTGTCGTCCATGGCCAACAAAATAAAATTTATGAACAATGGGGCTGGGACCCATTTAACATGGCCCTAATCTCAGACCTGGTAGCCACAGCCACGAGTGCAGATGCACAGACAGGCCACAAGGCTGAACCCACACTGGCAAAGGCATGACATGCCATCTGATCAATGCGCTTGTCCTCGCCATCCCTAAGGGTAGTGGCATCAGGAGTATGAACAACGGAGGTGTTGGCCAATCCTAAAATGGGCACATCAACCTCGGGAGGGGAAGACCAGCGCTTCACCGCATCCACCGGAAAGGGATACTTTCTACCCCATCCCTGAGGAACACCGTGAAGCCGACTCGGCCTCTCCCATTCTCTAATAATCATGCAGTCAAAATGATTCTGATTTGGAAACTCCAAGCGGGGCTTAGAGAACCCAAAGAATTCCCCCTTCTTAGGAGGGGCCTCCGCTGGAGGGGAAATATCCAGAACCTCTAAGAGATGGGCCAGGACCTTGGGGGTATCAACAGCACCCCCCAGCGCCTGCCCGGCATCCGAATCAAGGAACTGCAGTTCCTCAGTCTCCGATTCCTCAAACAGTTCCCCCTCCTCAAGCGGGGAATAATCAGCCCAGTCAGGGGAGTCATAATCATCAAAATCAATTACCGGCGTAGCCAGTGACAGACAGATGCCTTCTCTTAGCAGGGGCCTTTTTGCCCACTGAGCTAGAAATAATTTTCTCGAGGTTGGCCAGCCTAGCACAGACCTCCGAGTGCGACTCCCCACTAATGACAGGGTCACTTGGGGTACAGATAATGCGGGGTGGGGTAGGCGATGAGGCGGACGGCCCTGACCCAGACTGCTGTATTATGGCCTGTTGCGCACAAGGTATGCAAATCAGTACATTTTCCCCCGTAAGGGGTACCCCACAACTCACACACATCCGGGATTGTCCCGAAGGGAGCCCGAGCCCAGTATCCTGTGGAGCCTCCATATGGTGATTTTTTAAGGTAGTCGCAATGACCAGAGGGAATTACGCTAGTAAGCAACCTGGGATGCCCCTTTTTTGTCCCGAGTGGGAGGATTTATAAGTGCCCCAAAATACTGCTAGGGACCCTAGGACCGGGAGAACCCCCTTTTAAGCAATGCACAGGGAGTCCTCCTGAAAGACACAAAATATGGCAATAAGCACATGCACACCACAGAATAATAATATACATGTAATGAAATACAGTGGCAGAGGGGGGCCAGTGCTGCCCCAAGCGCGACTGGGACATACTGGCCAAGCAGTTAGAAGGGGAAGCCCGGCAGGGCACTCACACACACTGCAAAATGGCGTCCAGTGCAGCAGCAGCCTCCGTGACAGGGAGAGAAAGAGAGAGAAGAAGAAGAAGAAGAAGAAGGGGCGGGCCAGCGCGGATCGCGCGCCACGCCAGGCCCCGCCCCCTTCTCTCCTAGTCCAGCAATGCGGATCCCATCAATGGGATAGGCTCGCAAAGGCGCCAAATAGAAGGGGGGCGGGCCGCGGCAACGCGCGAGCGCCCGGCCCCGCCCCCTCACAACTCAGCCTGAGGGGGAGAAGCTCCCCGGCCGGCAGCAGAGCGCAAAGCGCGAAACATGCAGCAAAAACGCACAGACACACTCACACACACACACACACACATTTAACAAGGTGAAAAATATAAGCACAATGCCTCCCCCCCCCCCCCCCCCCCACTGGAGGTTATCCAGGGGACCCAGAAGGGGGAGAATCCCTCACTGTAAAGTGCCAAGGAAGTGAATGGGGACAGGGCATCCCAAACCGGGATCACCAACCTGGAAGCCGCCTACCCCCTTGTATGGGGTCTCACGGGGGGAGCATGGCTCCCTAACACCTATAAGGTGAAGCCTACCATCACCCGGACCTGCAGCCGAGGCTGGGAGGCTAGTATAGGGACTTACAATATAAAGGTCCGGGCAGAAACAGGGCAGAAAAAGGCCGGGTGCAAGCCCGGCTTACCTGCAAGGAAGAGCAGCATACATCTTCTGACTTGCTCGCCGTCCTGCAGAGAAGGAACTGGGGAATGTGTGGGAGGTCCCAGGTATTTATGGACCGGGAGGGGCTTCTTTTTTGCTTTCATCTCTGCAGAAGTTCGCCCTCTACTGGACCATAACCCATATGTCATGAATAGTGGAAGCGGGGTGTGTGACATACTTGGAATATCAGCATGCCCCACTATGTGAAACCCCCCAGGTTGCCCCATACACACACCTTTTTTCCCAGTCCAACGGCGCACACGCGAGCTGCGGTCGTGGCTGCATCCCCGCTATCCCTCTAGCAGGACGCGTGCCAGGCATTTGTGATTGGCCGGCGCAGGGACACTCCCTGTTAGAGGGTAGCGGGGGATGCGGCCGTCAGCACGCTCTGAGCCGCTGGCTTTAGTCGAAGGCTTAGACTCCATGACATCAGCAGTTCCGAGCGTGCTGATTGGACATGTGGCACACAAGTGCCATAGGACCGTGAGGTGAGTTGGCTTTGACGATCTGGGGGTTTCAAGCATCGGGTGGGGTGCCCCGGGCAAAAGGATCAAAACCCAGGATAGGTTTTGGTCCACTTTAAAGGGATAGTAAAAAAAGGAAGGACTTTTACCTCCCAAAGCGCAGGCTCCTGCCACCATAGTCCTGTTTGAGAACATGCTCCCAACCCGCTTCACTGCAGAATGGATATGGCTGGCAGCCAGTCGCCAGTGCTGAAATCGCACCACTGAAGTCCACAGGACCCCATGGGGTCGAGCATTCAAGCTGGGAGGTAAACGTATATATTTTTTAGTGTTCCCTGATTCTTCCTTTCTAATGACATAAATGGGAAAACTATTTTTCCAGCATTTTTCACCCTAGAAAAACATGACGCAAGAGAAGCTTCCCGGCTCTGGGACCCCAAGCAGATGTTTCCATTGACTTTAGGAAATTGTTACTATTTTTAATGTCCAAAGAGCGAGGCACCAGAGGGAACACTCGCCGAACATCCAGCTTCACAACTTTTTATTTGTTAGAAAGTTTTCAGCTTGGAGTCCACCCAGCACCTGATATTCTGTTGTAAGTTACTGTTGTATGTTTGTAAGTGACATAGGAGAAGGCTTGGTAGGAAAAGTTTGCCTGTTTGCTGATTATACAAAGGTTAGTAATAGGGTGGATATTCCGGGAGGTGTCTGCAACATGGATTAAGCGTTACTGTATAGATGGTCAAAACTGTGGAAACTAGAGTTTAATGTCTCTAAATGTAAAAATACCATTCTGTGATTACTCACCTGTAGAATTGATTTTACTGTGTACAGCACGGCCTGTTTCATTTCAATCATTACTTCTGGGTATTCCGCCACAAGGTGGCGCAGTTGACTGCAGAAGACTTGTGGCTCCTCCCGGCCCTATAAAAAGCCAGGAATCACCCATAGACCCCCAGTGTTGAAAAGCAGTTATGCAAGAAGCCGGGAGATAAACCAAGATAAAAGAATACACAGCCTCAAAAAGGCTAACTTTTAAACCAATCACCATGAAGAGGCAACCAAGGGCAACGATAACAAGGGAGGGATGAAACAGGTTGTGCTGTACACAGTAAAATCAATTCTACAGGTGAGTACTCACAGAATTGTATTTTTCCAAGTGTACAGCACGGCCTGTTTAACTTCAATCATTACTTCTGGGACATCCAATAGCAGTGTCCTTAAAGGAGCAGTATCGCGAAATTTGCATTAAAAAAGATAAATAATTAAATAGCCACACAATAGCTTCTAACATGTGTATAAATAATGTGGCGATAGAAAAAGAAAAAAATATCTGCCTTTCTTTTAAATTGTATAATAACAATGGCTCAGTCCATTTGCTGAATAGGGGGATCTGCTGGGTTGTATTTAGTGAGCTGCTTCATTTAGCCCACTGGTCTCCTAGCAACACTTTACCTCAGAGGCTGACACTGTAATCAGTGGTAACGGCTGTGTGTGTGTGAGGTGCTGCTTTTGTTATGAGACCAGGTGACTCAAATGTGTAAAATCTATACAAAATAAACTAAACTGACTGAAAATGACTGAAATTCTTCTTTGAATAACTGTGCAGGAAAATCTATGAAAGTGGAACAAAACACTGAGTGGCCGACCCTGAAGTCTATAAGACCCGGCCATTGACCTTCCCCCTTGGGCATTCTAAATCGGGATGCCCCACTGTGTGAAACGACCCCTGGATAACCACAGATCCCCCCATTTTTCTGGCGCGCTCACGCAGATAGTCGTTTAGACAGGCCGGGCGGCCAGGAAGGTTACTGCTCAGGCTCCCCATCTGCGTGCAAACAGAGCCAGCCAAGCAAACAGCGCTGATTGGATGAGAGCCCGTGCATGCGCTGTGGGACAGGGAAAGGTACGTTTTCACAGGCGAACTTGGGGATTTCACATATAAGGGCATCCCAAGTCGGGATGCCCCTAGGGGCACAAAACAAAACTCCAGATAGTGAAAATCCTGGGTTGGGCTTTGCTCAAAACACACAACGCTGAAAGAAAGATCATATGGAAAAATGTGTTGAGAAAAGAGAGAGAAAATGGTGAGATTTGAACCAATGACTCTCTGGTTCAAAGACATTGAATTTACAATGAGCTAAATGACTTCTAGAGCTTTTCTCTCTGTTTTAGATATATGAGTTCTGGCCAGGCAATGTTGCAATATTATGCTGGACGGCTGCCAGTACTGAACAGCTGATTACTTTGTTACATTGTTTCCCCCTCTCCTCAGCGTGGAACAGGCCAGAGTGTCGGGCCCGACACTCAGCAGACATAAACATGAGCTATTAGTCTCCAGCTGCAAAACACAGACATAATTTTTTTCTACATTTGTAATTCTTACTCCAACACTTACCTACATTCAGAGTACCATTTAAATATAAGTCACCAAGAAAAATTTGCGATACTGCTCCTTTAAAGTAGGGTGGGATCCCCAATGAGTAACGGCAGGCAGTTCAGACCACTACCGCCTGAAACACCTTGCGGCCAAAAACAGGAATGGAAAATTCCCGACAAAAAAGAGACTTGGACTCGCACCAAGCAATGTAAGAATGCCAGACCCTGTAGTAGATAAAAGACAAGGATTTCTTCCGAGCCTGAATCAAGGTATCGACAACTGAGGCCGGCAAACCCTTGCCCATCAAGATAGAGGTTTCAGCAGCCAAGCCGTTAAAGCCTGCGTTTGTAAATTGGGATGGCGCAGCTGTTCCTGCGTGAGAAGCTCTGGATCGTCGGGCAGGACAAACAGATCTACTGCCATCTGTACGACATCCGCGAACCATACCCTCCTCGGCCAGCGGGGGGCCACCAGAATGGCTAGTACCCCCTCCTGGGCTATCTTGCGCAGCACCCGTCCAAGGATTTGCTAGCGCATCCGTGGTGAAGGCCAGAGGGTCCTTTGACAGGGGGACAAATCGTGGAAGCTTGTGATTGTGATGGGACGCAAACAGGTCCACGTCCGTCTGACCCCAGCGGTAACACAGGTCGGGAAAGATATTGATGCTGAGGGACCATTCCCCCAGGCGAGACGTCCCCCTGCTCAGGGAGTCCGCCTCCTGATTCTCCACCCCTGGGATGTAAACCACCGAGATGCAGGGAACAGTCTCCTCCGCCCAAGACAAGATCAGAGACACTTCCTTGAGGGCTCGCTTACTCCGAGTCCCTCCCTGATGATTGATGTAGGCAGCCACCATCTGATTGTCCGAGCGGACCTGTACAGCAGGAGGGTCAACTGGGAGAGAACCAACCTCATCGCCCACAGCTCTAAGATATTGATGGGCGCGTGGTCCTCCTGGGGACCCCACTGACCCTGGAACTTCAGAGACCGCCAAACTCCCCCCCAGCCGGTCAGACTGGCATCCGTGGTGACAATCTCCCAGCGCGGAGGCAGAAAGGACCTGCCCACTAGAAGATTCCTCGAGTCCAGTCACCAGGAGAGAGACTACCTGACCGGAGGGGACAGAGCAAACTCCTGATCCAGGGACTCGTGATTCCGATCCCAAACCGACAAGAGATGCAACTGAAGAGGTCTCATGTGGAACTGAGCAAAGGGAACCGCCTAGAAGCAAGACACCATAAGGCCCACCAACTGCATCCCCTGCCGAATGGAGGGGTGAGGACATGACAGCAGGGCCCGTGCCTGCGTCTGCATGCCCTCCACCTTCTGCTGAGAGAGAAATACCTTGACCTGAGAAGTATCCAGCGTCATGCCCAGGAAGGACCTCGTCAAAGACGGGGATAGTGAAGACTTGGGATAGTTGATCACCCAGCCGAAGGACTCGAGAGTGGACGTCACCACCTGAGTATCCCTCTCGGCCTGATGAAGAGACTGAGCAGCAATCAGAATGTCGTCCAGGTAAGGAAGGATGCGAATACCCTGGTTCCTCAGGAGAGCCATGACGCCCGCTAGCACCTTGGTGAAAACCCGAGGAGCCGAGGTGATACCAAACGGCAAGGCCACAAACTGGTAGTGTTGATCCCCCATAGCGAACCTCAGGAACCTCTGGTGACCTGGGAAGATCGGAACGTGAAAGTAGGCATCCTTGATGTCCACCGTGGTCATGAAGTCGCCCGGCCGAAGGGAACTCATGGCCGAACGTAACGTCTCCATGCGAAAGTGCTTGAACCTGACGAACTTGTTGAGGCCCTTTAAGTCCAAGATGGGCCTCAGGGAGCCGTCCTTCTTGGGTACCGTGAACAGGTTGGAGTAGTACCCCTGGCCCTGTTCCTGAAGAGGTACCGGGCAAATAACTCCGGATGCCAGAAGATGTTGTACGGCCCTGAGCCGATACAGGGTTTAGGGATATCCGGGACTGGAGGAATCTTGGGGGCGGGCAGGCTGCAAAGTCTATCTTGTATCCGGAGGAAACCACCTCCTGAATCCACCGGTCTGAGAAGCGCAGTCCCCAGACGTGAGCCAAAAGCCGAAGCCATCCCCCCACCCGGTCAGGTGAGGGCGCCTCCTCATGCCTGAGGGGCCTTGGTAGGGGGTTTGGGCTTGATTCCCCAGGAGAGACCGGGCGACCATGTGATCTGCCTCGACCCCAAGAGTCTCTGCGACTACCTGAAAAGGAGGATTCACGACCTCCCTTTGAAGGGCGAAAGGAAAGTATACCCGAAAGGGCCGAGCCTGCTTTCTACGCTGGGGAAGCCTACCATCCTTGGTCAGAGCGTCAAGGCGCTCACCAAAGAGACGAAGTCCAGTGAAAGGGAAACCAGCAGTTCTTAGCGGCGGTATTAGCCGCCCACTGACACAACCAGATGGACCTGCGCATAGCAACCAGCAGGGCCGAGGCCCTACCGCCAAGCCGGACGGCGTCATCAATGGCAGACAGCACAAAGGCAACAAAATCACAGCAAAGCAAAAGGTCATTATAATCCTCCATTCTCTTGCGAGATCGGGCGGCCTCAGCAAGGCGCCTGACCTTCTTTTTAATAGCAATGGCCACAATGGCCGCGGCACAGACCGGACGCAAACCGACCCCTACAAAGGTGAAGGCATGACAAGCCAGCTGATCCATGCGTCGGTCCGCGCTATCACGCAGGGTGGTTGTGTCGGGGGACGGCATGACCGAAGTGTTGGATAGCCCCAGGACCGGGGCGTCCACCTCAGGTGGGCACGACCAGCGCCTAACCAAATCGTCCGAGAAGGGATATCTTCTGTCTAACCCCTTGGGCACCGAGGGTAACCTGTTAGGACATTCCCACTCCTTGAGGACCATATTAGAGAAATGGCCCTGTTCTGGGAACACCAGGCGTAGCTTGCCAGGGAGGAAGAGCTCGCCCTGCTTCTTCTTCGCCACCTTTGGGTGGGCGATGAGCAATGTATCAAAAACAGCCGACAGGAGCCTGTCTGTATCATCTGGGAGCAGGTATCCTCATCCGAGGAAGACCCTAAGTCAATATCGTACTCGCCCTGATGATCCCCAGAGTCCGAGTCACGGAATAACTCCCCCTCCTCCGGGTAGTCACGGCCACCGAACATGTCAAGGCCCTCGTCCTCATCTGCAAAGAGGGACAAATTGGCCTCTAGATGCCTCTTTTTGCTAGAGGCCTTACCCGCCACCGGCCGGGCCAGTTGTCGCTCAATGCTGGCCACGCGCAGCGCCAGATCCGATTGCTGGCTTCCCCCTCGCTGGGGGCTAAATGCAGGCGCGGGGGAGTAGGAGATGCTGTCGGGAGGACAGGGCTGGGAAGAGAGGCGCTCAACCCAACCTGTTCCACAATGATACTTTGGGCGCACGGGATACAAACCGCGCCGCCACCACTCAAAGGGGATGCCCCGCACATTACACACAGCCGAGCCTGCCCCGAGGGGCCCCCAAGCTCGCTATCCCCAGAAGCCTCCATATGGTGATTATCCCAGGCACAATAGGCCAACACAGGGTAAGGGCTAAGAAAAGCCACCCGGGATGCCCCCAATGGCTACCCACTGACCACAAACACTTCTATCCCGCCTGTAAGACATAATGATAAAAAACCATGAGTATCCCGCAGCACATGCCCCGACAGTGTACCCCCGCGGAAAGACTCACGGACCAAATGTGAAGGCGAGCTCAGCACGCACAAGCGACAGTCAGGCACAGGCTGAAGATCTGCAGAGGGAGCCCGGGGAAGGAAGGTGTCACCGCCGCCACACACCGAGGAAGGAGTCCGCAGAAGCTCACTGTCTCCTCCAAGCGCTGGCTGCAGCAAGATGGCGCCGCAGCGGAGCACCATGAGGGGCGGGCCGCGGGAGGATGACGTGATACGCATCATCCCGCGTTGCCGCCCCCCCGAAGGGCGCGAAAACCGCCCACGCAATGTGATAAGGCGCCCTGCGCCATGAGAGGGACATTACCCCCGCACAGCATCATAGCGCCTCCCGCCGCAGAGCACAGTACGCCCGCGGCGGGGGCAGCCAAAAAGCGCACGCCGTCACACGCCGCCCCCCCCCCCCCCCGACAACGCCACGCCGGGGAGAGGGGGAGAGGAAGAGGAGAGGGCAGGCAGCAGCGGGAACGGCACCCGATCAGAGGGACCGGAGGGGAGAAAGGGGGGGTGGAAGAAGAGGAAGGGGGAAGGAGGAATGGGCACAGGCACACTAACAACCCCTAAGTAAACACAACTCACCCCCGATACAAAGGCAGCAGTGGGCTTCTTTCATCCCTCAGTAGGCTCACCATAAGCCTATGGCCGGCTACCCTTTGGTGTATAGGGTCTGCGGCCTGGAGCAAAGCTCACCGAGCACCCGACCCAGGTGCTCCCCTACCATGACCCGATCCGTCAGCCGAGGCTGGGAGGCAGAAGGGTCCGGAAGCGGGTGGAAATAGGCTTGCAGGGCCGCAGGCTTGGTTGCCCCGCTCGCCTGCGAAAACATAGAGAGCCATCTTCTGGTCTTCGCAGTCATGACTGCAGAGAAACACTGGGGGTCTATGGGTGATTCCTGGCTTTTTATAGGGCCAGGAGAAGCCACAAGTCTTCTGCAGTCAACTGCGCCACCTTGTGGCGGAATACCCAGAAGTAATGATTGAAATGAAACAGGCTGTGCTGTACACTTGGAAAATCCTGCACTTGAGTGGAAGGAATCCCTGCTTTGAGCACCGTATGGGCTGTATTGTGTTATCCAGGACCTCGGAGGAGAGCGATTTAGGGATACTGATTACTGAAAGCTGCAAGATGATTGGACAGTGTAGCCAGGCAGTGGGAAAAGCAAGCAGGATGCTTGGCTGCATAGCTCGAGGCATCACCAGTAGGAAGAGGGAGGTTGTGATGCCGCTGTATAGAGCCCTGGTGAGGCCACAGCTAGAATACTGTGTGCAGTCCTGGAGACCTTACCTGCAAAATGCCATTATTCAAATAGAACTTGTCCAAAGGCCGGCAACAAAAATGGTAGAAGGACTTAAAACTGGAGAGACTTAAACAACTTAATTTGTACAGTCTGGAGGAAAGAAGGGAGAGAGGGGACATGATTGAGACCTTTATATACGTGAAAGGATTGAATAAGGTTCAGGAGGGAAGTGTTTTTAAGAAGAAACTTAATGATAGAACAAGGGGGCACAACCTGAAGCTAGAAGATCAGGAGCAATGTTAGAAAATATTATTTTACAGAAAGAGTAGTAGATGCTTGGAACAAATTTCCAGCAGAGGTAGTTGGAAAATTGTCAGTCAGTGAATTTAAACATGCCTGGGATAAGCACACATCTATCCTAAGATAAAGAGAACATACAGTATACACATAAGGGCAGAATAGAGGGACCGTATGGTCTCCTTATGCCATCAACCTTCTATGTTTCTATTCTGTTCGACTCAATTCCAAAAAATCTGCATACACATGCGGGATACCCCGGGGAGGGGTCACATATACACTGAGCGACAATATCACTCCAAGCGTGTTCATTTCTATTACTGGAAGGAAGAAAAATAAAAGGTCACAAGCCTTCAAATGAAGCATTATACTTTTACAGAGGACTACTGAACTCTCACAGACACACACACACACACACACACACACACACACACACACACACACACACACACATATTTTGCCCAAATGGCTTGCTATTTACTTTAAAGCAGACAAAAAGTCAAACAAGAAAGTTTAGTAAATTGCTCTCTGGTAGAAGCTATTTGAAAGGGCTTAAAGTATACCAAAAGCCACAGAGCTCTTATAGATTCCCAGGCCAAGTGATTCTCTCCCCCCGGGGCATTTAGAATTGGGATATCACACTGTGTGAAACCCCCCAGGTCGCCCATAATCTCACCTTCTTTCCCCAGTCCAATGTATCTTTTATCACTTTATCACTTTTCAATGTGGACTAAAGATTTACCACACTCCCATTCAGTCAATGTAAACAATATGTATCTTGTGTAAGTTTTACAGTTCTTTCAGCTGTGCAGCAGCTGATGGCTTTTTAATAGAAATAAAGGAGGATTTCTCTGATATGTGAGACATATTGACTGTGGGATTGGGTTTTCATAAGCTGGACTCTTGTATGTGACAAGATGCCATGCAGTTATGCAGCATATAATTTGTTGCCTGCTTCAAAGCAAACCTACACCCTCCCTAGGACAAATGTCCCTTCCTCTTGCCTGGATTTATATTAGTGGACACATTGGCCTTGCCAAAGAACATGTAACCAGGTGGCACAATGGTTTGCGGGAGCACAGGGAAAACTCCCAGTGGGCTATACTGCTTTAGGGCTACTTGGGATGATTTTAGCCTCCAGCATGCAGCCCACCACACCTGAAGCTTCTTCTAGCTCTCTCCTCTGCTCTCTGCTTTCCAAGCCTCCCCCAATCATTGATCCAACTGTACCACTCTCACCCCCAGCCAGGACACCCCAGCCGGTGACCTGCCCCTGCAATGTTATAGACTCAACATCATAACTGTGAGGGCCACATTATCTGACCCTACAAGACTAATGCTTCAGTGCCATCACTTGTCCTATACCCTGCCCATGATCTGTTTTGCATTGCTATAGCATCAGCTGAAAAACATCCTCATTGGTGGGCTGAGAAGCTCCTCGGGGGCTGGGCTAAGGAGCTCATGTTCTGGTCAGGGCCCCATTTCACCCCTACATGTAGCCAACCATGAAAACACACGCTCCTGACTGTGTCAACGTGATTTTATCCTACAATTTCTTATTGAGAGACGCCTCTGATGAAGACGGTGAAGGTCGATGAAACGCGTTAGGCAAACAAATTGGAGAAAACTGCATACCGGAGCTTGTAAAATGAACATTAACGCACATTTGAGGGATTTTGCAGCCATACGCATTGGCAGGAGTCTCATGCATACTAATACTTAGCCAGCACTTTCCTAGTTTCTGGCCCGTTTTGTCATAGCCTCGCCCTCCCCCGTCCGCAACAGGTTTTTACTGGCTGCACAGCATTGAATCTCCTCCTTAAAATCATCCTACCTGCATCTGCTGCATTTTATGAGCCTTTAAATATCCAAGATGGTGGCACATGGAGATTCACGTTGTATCAAGTGTCTGCTGACTGTGCCGCTCTGCATTCTGGGATTTCTGTCCTTTTCCTGACCCCAGCTCTGCTCTGTCTGGGCAAAATACAGTTATAACCCGCCCCCCTGTACATTTGCCCCCATCTCTTCTCCTCAGTATGTGATGCTTCTGAGGCAAGATGGCGGCGCCCATATCCTAGAGTCCAAAACAGAGTTTAAGCTCAGTGGTGGAAAAAATAAAAAGTAAATGGCTAAAAATGTAAAATATATTAGTTTTAGATGCCAGGGAATAGTTTTTTAAAGGTTTGGGCTTTTCATTAAATGATGCTGAAGGGCCGGTTTAATTCCTGAAAATTGCTTACTCCTTCGTGACCAAAAAAACTGCAAGTATTTCTACTGCTCTACTCTAGCACACCCTGCGGCTGTAAAATACTATATGATTATATATATATATATATATATATATATATATATATATATATATATATATATATATATATATAAAAATATATCAATCTATATGTGGCCCCAGCAACCAAAATAAACACTCCCAAGGCACCAAACACCCAAAGAAGATTACATAACTAACCAATCACATAATCATTGTGAATGTATTTTCTAAAATGCCACTTACAACATATAATTAAAAACACATGTCAACAGGAGGGACATCACAGCCATCAAAACTTCACATTGTATCCAAAGTTATAGCCCATCACAAAAATACAATCCGTAGTCTAATTTATTTTTCTTGAAAAAAATAATATATATATATATATATATATATATATATATATATTAGCCTAAAGTGCTAAATATAATATAAATTGACCCATACAGAAAAAGAGAACAATATACAAAGTGCACCTGGCACCTTGAGGAATAGGGGCATCCCACAGAACGCGTGGGTTATAAGGAGTCCAGGCACAGTGGGGACCTTTTCCAGCCTTCATTATTGGTGATATCCTTTCATGTTGTTTCTTCTCATGCACTTTGTATATTGTTCTCTTTTTCTGTATGGGTCAATTTATATGATATCAGAGATTGGCGTGTGTATGGGCAGCATTGGGGATGAGGAGCGCGCCCCCCTCCTCTGTGACTTTTTTTCCAGCGGAGGTTAACGTGCCGGAGCTGGTTATTACCTTGACCCAGATAATGGTGGCGCTGACTCCGGAGAGGGGAGCAGCAGGAGTTAGATTAACTTTGCAGGAATATTCTGTGCAGCCAAGTCCTCTTTTATTAAAGTGGCGTCTGTCCCAACGGAGTCTTATGTCTAACCGACGACACAGCATTCCTTCCCACTGTTATACTAATCCGATGCCTGCAATGTGCATAAATCATTAAAAAAAGAATGGACTTGGGGTGCCAGAAACTCATCGCACAGACTGACATTAATACGCTTTATATAGACTAGGGGCCTGAGCAACTTTGCCAATATAACCTCTTATCTAGAAACTTCCTGCCTCCCTCATCTATTAAAATGTCTATTAGTGCTGGGGCTATGTAAATAGGGTTTTATTATCATGTCAGTCCGACTAAAATTGGAGCTCGCATTTTTTAAAGTAGATTCACTCCCTCCCCAGCAAGTTTGTCCTGGGAAGTGTAGTTCTGGGGTAATCCCCCTCATAAAAGCCTTAAAGCAGATTAAAACCCCGCAGGGCATCCCTTTAGCTGTGTAAACCCTTCGGGGTCAGTGGTAAACTCATCTTTACCAGCAGCTCCTGCAACGCTGTGGTTGCTGGCCGCCGCATCCCCCACTTCCATGTAGCTGTGCGCATGCCCAAACAGAAAGCCAGGGATGCCGCCAGCCGGCTGCTCGACGTCAGACAGGCGTTTTGAGATCAGCCAATGGGTGATCTCCAAACTGCCACTGGGTGTGGCTTCAGCGGTGGAAAAACACTGTTTCATTTGAAAACCGGCCCACGCAAAGCCAGCAGCATCGCCCCGAGCTGGCGGAGGGGTGAAAATGGGTCTTGATCTACTTTAAAGTGGAATAGTGGACCTATCACCACTTTTCAATATCCTGGTGATAAATCCTTGTCCTTGGGGTATGCTGACTTGTGATCCCCACTGTATGAAACCCCCTGACTCACCTTTCAGCCTTTCCCGCAGCTTATGTCACTTACCTTTCCCCACTCCATTGGCAAATGCGCGGGCTCTCGTCCTATGGCGCAGGGTGCACTCCCCTTTGAAGTCAATGAGAGACGTTTGCCAAAGGTTGAAAATACGGCAAACTGCTCTGACTGGCTGAGGAACAGGTAGAGGTGACTTCTACTGGGCATTCTGGGGGGTTTCACCTAGCGGGGAACCCAAAACGGGATGCCCTGGGGAACAGAACAAAACCTGGGATAGTCAAAATCCCAGGTTTTGTTCCTCTTTAATATACAGCAGTGGGGTAGACCAGATTGGGCTCCCATGCTGTGCAATATTGCAGAAGACCGGGGCCATCCGGATACTCGCCTCTCCCAGGTTGCTCATCCCACATGCCCACAAGAAGCCTATCAGGGCGGCCTAGCACATTACAGTGCAACCTCCGGCTGTGCAAGCCTGATAGGCTGCTCCGTGGCCGCCATGAAATGAGAGAGGCGAATATCCAGACGGCCCCCGTTCTCTAGTTTAGCCGAGCGATGCAGAGCAGAGGAGCCCGATCAAAGCTGCCTGTCACGGTCAGCTTACCTGTGCCGCGTTCCAGCGGTGTCCCTGTCGCTCCGCCATCCAGGCGCCGGCCGCGCCGGGCGGCTGCGGGCGCGCCCCCTCCTTCTCCTTCTGCCGGCGTATCCGGCATCAGCACACGTGCTCGCGCGGGTGCGCGAGCACGTTCCCTCTATGCCCTCCGGCGGCGCTGCTCTCAGCGCGGCCGCCGGAGGAAGTGAATATTAATTCAAAGGGGCACGCCCCCTTTTCAGTTAAAGGGCCGATGAGCCCAGCTGGGCAGCACGCCCTCTGCTGTGTTTTGGGCCAATGAGCCCAATAGGGGTTGCTGGGCTGTACGCCCTATATCCAATCAGGTGCTGGATCTTGTAAACACCAATCACACACCTAGCCCTAATCATATCCGTTCCCTATAAAGGTTTACCCCACCAGTTGCTCAGTGCCTGTGATAGCGCCTAGACCCTAGTAGTTGTTTATTCCTGATATTGATCCTGACTCCTGTTGCCGACCCTCGCTTGTTTGACCATCCTCGATCTCCATTCCAGTTGCCGACCTTTGCCTGTTTGACCATCCTCGATCTCCACTCCTGTTGCCGACCCTTGCTTGCCTTTGACCATCCTCGATCTCCATTCCAGTTGCCGACCTTTGCCTGTTTGACCATCCTCAATCTCCACTCCTGTTGCCGACCCTTGCTTGCCTTTGACCATCCTCGATCTCCATTCCAGTTGCCGACCCTTGCCTGTCCTTGGACTTCCACCTTACGCTCACATACTGGCTACCCAATTCCACTTCCAGCCGCGGGCTCTCCAGTCCTCTGTACCGTAAGATTTCATCCTTTGAGCCATAAAGTCCTGGGGGCAACCGATCCCGAGCAGGCGTGTTCTGCGTCTCGGCAAGCGGGGGCTCCTATAGGTGAAGCTGGCTGCGGAGATTGGGGGTTGAGGTCCTTACCAAGAGAGCTGGAGTTGTCCAAGTGGTAAATTGTGGTTCCTGGAGCGTGATACTGCCCCACTGGAACATATTAAAGAGGTAGCACGGTCATTTCTGACCAGAGTTCCTCTTTATGAGGCCTATCCCTAGGAATAATGGCTTGATACTATTCCAATTCCTTTACCCATCATGCAATACTTTGGACGGACTGAAAAAATACAATTCTGTGAGTACTCACCTGTAGAATTGCTATTACTGTGTACAGCACGGCCTGTTTCATGAAGTCCTTACATCTGGGTATTCCACCACAAGGTGGCGCAGTGGACTGCAGAAGATTTGTGGCTCCTCCCGGCCCCATATAAAAACGGGAATCAGCCATAGACCTCCAGTGTTGACAAGCAGTTATACAAGAAGCCGGGAGATAATAAAGGTATAACCCTCAAAACTAACTTGGAACAAATCACCATAAAGAGGCAACCAAGAATACCAATAACAAGGGAGGGATAAAACAAGCTGTGCTGTGCATATTAAAAACAATTCTACAGGTGAGTACTCACAGTATTTTTCCTAATGCACAGCACAGCCTGTTTCATGAAGTCCTTACATCTGGGACATCCAAAAGCAGTGTCCGTAAGGTAGGGTGGGATCCCCAAAGAGTAATGGCAGGTAGTTTAAACCACCCCCGTCTGAAGTACCTTGCGGCCAAAAGCAGCATCAGCAGAGGCCTTAACATCAACCTTGTAAAACTTGGAAAAGGTATGAACAGAAGACCAAGTAGCGGCCTTACAAACTTGTTCAACAGAAGCTTGGTGAAAGGCCCAAGAGGCACCAATAGCACGAGTGGAATGAGCAGTAATCCGGAAAGGAGGAACCTTCCCTTTAGCAGAATAGGCTTGTACCACCGCCTGACGTATCCACTTGCTAACAGTAGATTTGGCTGGAGGCAAGCCCTTCCTAGGTCCAGCAGGAAGAACAAAAAGAGCATCAGATTTCCTGAAAGACTCAGTAGCAACCAAATAAAACTTCAATGCCCTGACAACATCCAGAGAATGAAGGGTCCGTTCCTTGGAATTAGCAGGGTTAGGACACAAGGAAGGTAATACAATGTCCTGATTGAGATGAAAAGCAGACACAACCTTAGGCAAGAAATCCGGCTTAAGCCGAAACACCACCTTATCCTGATGCCGCTCAAAATAAGGAGGTTTAATGGAAAGTGCCGCCAGCTCAGAAACTCACCTGACCGAAGTAATAGCCACCAAAAAGGGTCAGAATGGGCAAAGCAGCCCCACGGACAGGCTCAAAGGGAGGACCCTGCAGAGCAGACAACACCGGATTCAGGTCCCAAACCGGTAGCATAGGTTTACGTGGCGGATGCACATGAGTAACTCCCTGGAAGAAAGTCTTAACCAGCCGGTGACTGGCAAAGGATCTTTGGGAAAAAAAAGCCAGAGCTGACACCTGTCCCTTGAGGGTACTAAGTTGAAGGCCCGAATCCAAACCATGTTGTAAAAATTCCAGAAACCTGGGGATAGAAAACACCCGACAAGGAAGAGACTTGGACTCACACCAGGCAATGTAAGAATGCCAGACCCTGTAGTAGATAAAAGACAAGGACTTCTTCCTAGCCCGAATCATAGTATCAACAACAGAGGCCAGCAACCCCTTCTCCATCAAGATGGAGGTTTCAGCAGCCAAGCCGTTAGAGCCTGCGTTTGTAAATTGGGATGGCACAGTTGTCCCTGAGTGAGAAGATCTGGATCCTTGGGCAAGATGCACCGATCTACTGCCAACTGCACGACGTCTGCGTATCACACCCTCCTTGGCCAACAGGGGGCCACCAGAATGGCTGGTACCCCCTCCTGGGCTTTCCTGCGCTGCACCCTGCCGAGCAGAGGAAAGGGAGGGAACACAGAGAAGCCAAAACTCTGTCCAAGGAATCGCTTGCGCATCCGTGGCGGAGGCCAGAGGATCCTGCGACAGGGAGACAAATCTTGGAAGCTTGTGATTGTGGCGGGACGCAAACAGGTACACATCCGGCTGACCCCAGCGGTGACACAGGCAGTGAAATACCTTGTTGCTGAGGGACCATTCCCCCAGCCGAGACGTCCCCCTGCTCAGGGAGTCTGCCTCCTGGTTCTCCACCCCCAGAATGTAGACCGCCGAGATGCAAGGGACATTCTCTTCCACCCTAGACAGTATCAGGGACACTTCCTTGAGGGCTCGCTTGCTCAGAGTCCCCCCCTGATGACTGATGTAGGCAACTGCTGTCTGGTTGTCCAAGCGAATATGAACTGCCCGACCCCAAAGGTGTGGGGTCAACTGGGAGAGAACCAACCTGATCGCCCGCAGTTCTAGAATGTTGATGGGTGCATGGGCCTCCTGGGGGCCCCACTGACCCTGGAATTTCAGAGACTTTCAAACTCCCCCCCAACCGGTCAGACTGGCATCTGTGGTGACAATCTCCCAGCATGGCGGCAGAAAGGTCCTGCCCACTAAAAGATTCCTCGAGTCCAGCCACCACGAGAAGGACTGCCTGGCCAGAGGGGACAGAGCAAATTCCCGATCCAGGGACACAGGGTCCCGATCCCAAACTGACAAGAGATGCAACTAAAGAGGCCTCATGTGAAAATGAGCAAGCAGGACACCATGAGGCCCACTAACTGCACCCCTTGCCGAATGGAGGGATGATGACACAAGAGCAGAGCCTGCATCTTAAGGCCCTCCACCTTCTGCTGAGGGAGAAAAACCTTGACCTGAGAGGTATCCAGAGTCATGTCCAGAAAGGACCTCGCCAAAGACGGAGACAGTGAAGACTTGGGATAGTTGATCACCCAGCCGAAGGACTCGAGAGTGGACGTCATCACCTGAGTATCCTTCTCGGCCTGATGAAGAGACTGAGCAGTAATCAGAATGTCATCCAGGTAAGGGAGGATGCGAATGCCCAGGTTCCTCAGAAACGCCTGATCCTCCAAAGCGAACCTCAGAAATCTCTGATGACTTGGAAAGATTGGTACGTGAAGATAGGCATCCTTGATGTCCACGATGGTCATGAAGTCGCCCGGCCGAAGGGTGCTGACAGCCGAGCGTAGAGTATCCATGCAAAAGTGCTTGAACCAGACAAGCCTGTTGAGACCCTTCAAGTCCAGGATGGGCCTCAGAGAACCGTCCTTTTTGGGGATCGTGAAAAGATTGGAGTAGTACCCCTGACCCTGTTCCTGGTAAGGTACCAGACAGATGACTCCAACAGACATTGAACCGCTAGGCGCAACCCCTGAGCAGACAGAGGATTTTGAGACATCCGGAATCTGAGGAATCTTGGGGGCGGCCAGGCTGCAATCTTGTAACCGGAAGACACCACCTCCTGAATCCACCGGTCTGAGGCGCAAAGCCTCCAGACATGAGCAAAGAGCCGAAGCCGTCCCCCCACCCGGACGGGTGAGGGCGCCTCCTCATGCCTGAGGAGCCTTGGTAGGGGGTTTGGGCTTGGAACCCCAAGAGAGACCGGGACGACTGCGGGATCTGCCACGGCCCCAAGAATCTCTGCGGCTACCCGAGAAGAGAAAGCCAGGACCTACTCTGGGGGCACGAAAGGAGGAGGAAGAGTAGGAGGGCCCCCAAAAGGGCTGAGAATGCTTCCTACGCTGAGGGAGCCTACCATCCTTGCCCAGAACATCCAAACACTCACCAAAGAGACGAAGTCCTGTGAAGGGAAGCCCGGTGAGGGACTTCTTAGCTGCAGTGTCAGCTGCCCACTGGTGCAACCACACAGAGCGGCGCATAGCCACCAAGAGGGCCGAAGCCCTACCGCCCAGCCGGTCGGCATCATCCATGGCAGTCAGCACAAAAGCAACAAAATCAGAGCAAAGCAATCCTCCCTCCTCCTACCAGCCATGGCGCCATCCGTGAGACGCTTGAGCTTCTTCTTAAGGGCAATGGCCGTGATGGCTGCTGCACAAACCGGACGCAGGCCTGCCCCTACAAAGGTGAAGGCATGACAGGCCAGCTGATCCATACGGTGGTCCGCACTGTCACGCAGTGTAGTAGTGTTAGGGGAAGGCATGACCGAGGTGTTAGACAGCCCTAGAACAGGGGCGTCCACCTCAGGGGGACATGACCAGTGCTTGACCAGGTCAGCAGAAAAGGGATACCTTCTGTCCAATCCCTTGGGCACCGTGGGCAATCTATTAGGACGTTCCTACTCCTTGAGCACCATATCAGAGAAATGGCCCTGCTCCGGGAACTCCAAGCGTTGTTTGCCAGGGCGAAAGAGCTCACCCTGCTTCCTCTTCGCCACCGTAGGGGAGGGGCGATGTGCAATGTCTCAAAAATGTCAGACCAACAGTCTATCAGTGTCATCAGGGAGCCAAGGATCCTCATCAGAGGCGGACACCGGGTCACTGTCGTACCCTTCCTGATGGTCCCCAGAGGAATCTGAATCATGGAAACGCTGTGCTTCTTCATCCCGCAGCAGGCTCACCATAAAAGCCTATGGCAGGCTACCCTTTGTGGTACAGGGTCTGCAGCTTGGAGCAGCGCTCCCTGAGCACCTGACCCCAGTGCTCCTCTACCATCACCCAATCCGACAGCCGAGGCTGGGAGGCACAGAGGGTCCAGGAGCGGGTGGAAATAGGCTTGCAGGGCCGCAGGCTTGGTTGCCCCGCTCTCCTGCGAAACATAGAGAACCATCTTCTATCTTCGCAGTCATGACTGCAGAGGAAACACTGGAGGTCTATGAGTGATTCCCGTTTTTATATGGGTCCGGGAGGAGCCACAAATCTACTGCAGTCCACTGCGCCACCTTGTGGCGGAATACCCAGATGTAAGGACTTCATGAAACAGGCCGTGCTGTGCATTAGGAAAATTCAATATATCAAGATCTACAGGGAGAGATAAATGGGTCCTGTACACACAGAACACTGCTGGGCATGTGTATGGGTAAGTAAGTTCCCTCCCTTCAGCAATGACCATAGAAGCAGTATTCTGTGTGTGTTCTGTGAATGATTTCTCTCTTCTTGATGTACAGATTTGGTGTATGTTGCCAATAGCAACAGATTGTAGATAGTGATAGGAGAAAATTAGGAAAAATGTAAAAAAATACTAGATAGGCTCAGCACATTGAGGACATTCGCTTTAAAGTGGACCAACACCCTCCCAGATCAGCCCAGGAATCTATAAGATTCTATAAGGAATCTATAATATTCCCGGGACGATCCGATCCCTCCCCGCAGTGCATCCAAAATCGGGATGCCCCGCTGTGTGAAACCCCCCAGGACGCCCAGGAACCCTACCTTGATCCCGATCCAACGGCACATGCGTGGGCCGTGGCCGCATCTCGCGCTTCTCTCTACCATTCACAAATGGCCGGCGCGGCCACGCTCCCTGTTAAGGGAAGTGCGAGATGCGGCCGCCAGCATGCTCGGAGCCACTGTGGTTGTCGGGGTGCCCCGGGGAAGTGGACCAAGACCCAGGATAGTCAAAATCCTGGGTGTTGGTCCACTTTAAGCTAAAAGTGGACTTTCCCTTTAAGCTACGTGTCCTGCATTCTCCAGCCATGTGTCGGCCGCTGGTTACACAGCTGTCTCACTGACATGGGACCCGGGAGCAGCACCTGCTCGCCATGCGGACACCCTCCAGTATTTCCCCTCCAGGCCGTTCACACAGCTAGAAGGGCAAACGTAACACCCGAGTGACAGGCGGCTGCCTTCCAGATGTTGTCAATGAGAAGCGCTGACCTCTGCGTCAGTCAACAGAAGCGCCATTGTGCGGCTGCGGAGCATCTGAGGAAAGCCAGAAATAGCTCCCATGTCTGAACTCAGCACCAAAATAGATTCTGCCCCCCCCCCCCCAAACCAGAGGGGAACGTGCGCACCGACACACTGGAAACAATGGTGATTGCCAACATTCCACAGCCATAATGAGAGACTGGAGGAACTCGGGATCGGCAGGGTGAGGGGAGCACAACGCAGGTTTGTACAGATGAGGCGTCACTATTATGAAGAACCATAGCAATCCTAAGTGACCAGCTCTGCATTGTGCTGTGCACTGTCCTGGGCACGTAGTTTAGAATATGGTGCTGCACACCTCTTAAAGGGATTTTTCAGGCAAAATGTAAAAAACAGGATTTCGCAGCTTACCTGTGCTCTCCCTTACTGTAACCTCACAGCAGCACCCAGAAGCAGAAACTTTCCACTGACTTCTGGCACTCCCCCTGATTCCCCTAGCAGTAGACCAGCAATCATAGGGCTTAAGTGGTGGTTTCTTTCCTCTGTGGCAGCCTGTGTATTGCAGCATTGTGATTAAGGGGTTTATTCATCAAGGGATAGTGGCAGGCTGTGCCTCTTGGCGGCAGGCAGCGTTTGGTGAACGCTGGGCGTTGTACAAATACCACATTTATGAAGGCGATTCTGGTGAGCGGCTCTAACAGCGCATGTAGCGTACGATTCATCATTACAGGCGGCTCAGCATATAGCGCCACCAGAGCGCCTGGTATTACCTGTTGCTACCTGTCGCTTTCCCATACATTTCAATGGACGTTCCTTTTCTTCTGTTTAAAACAGGGTTTTTTGTGTTTAATTTTTTTTTTCTCTCAAATAATTGTGTGACCTCTCCTGGCCTAGAAAGAGTCATTTTTGAAAACTTTTTAGATTTTTAATATTTTTATGCAAAATTGTCATTACAGATCTGGCATTAAAGTATTAATGTCACAATGTGTGCACCTACCTATTTATTGATTATTTGCTTATTGTCTGGCATTATTGAGGGATATAATCCTGGGAAGGTAGCACCCAAATTAGTCGCACTTTGCCTTATTGTTGGTAAGCCGACCATATTGATTAATCCTATCCCATGGGATCGTGAACGGCAGATGTTGAGGGGAGGCTATTCTTCATAGCCAGGTGAGCTTTTGCCCAGGAGACATCAGCACCTAGCAAAAGGTTTGGTTGTGACCTGCCCTCTGCTTAGTAATGTGTTCAAGGGGGACTTGTGCCTCCGTTGGGGGGGGTCAGACCTGCCAGATATCCAGCCATCAGCATCTTCCTCCAGTGCTGCGAAATTGCCACCTTTTTGGGGTCCTTCAGTCCTCTGCTTCAGCAAGGACCCAATTGAAGGACCTGAAGAAGTTGGCTGCAGCAGGCACCAGACCAGAGGGCTGTGACAACGGCGGGGGACCATTGGTGATGAACTGGGAGGAGGCAGTGAGTATGGCCCTTTTACTACACTGCACTACAGGTAAAGTGTAATTCAAGTGCTTTATCTCTGGTGGCCATAGACTTCAGGGTAAATGCAGCACACCGATGTTAAAGTGGACCAAAACCCACCCTGGTGTCTCATACCCCCCCCCCCCCGGGGCAGGCAGGTTTAGGATGCCCCGTGTCTTGCCTGAAAATGCACCTTCTTTCCTGGTTCAGCTGCACATGTGCGAGCAGAGGCCACATCTCTGCTATCCCTTTAACAGGGCATGTGCCCGCGCCAGGCATTTGTGAATGGGCACGCTCCATGTTAAAGGGTAGTGGGGAATGCGGCTGCCCGCGCACTTGGATCTGCTTGTTTTAGACAAGCTCTTGGACGAAGGGGCGGGAGCGGATCCGAGCACGCTGACTGGATGAGAGGTTACCAGTGCGTGAGATCGGGAGACCAGGAGGGTTCCGCACAGCGGGGCATACCCAAATGGGGTGCCCGGGGGGCAAAGATCAAAACCCAAGATAGTCAAAATCCTGGGGTTTGGTCCACTTTAAAGGACCTATTTACATTCATGGGCTGTGTTTTCTTCTAATTTGTGACATGTTGGCCCATTTCTACCCCAACGTGAAGCAAGCGGGAAGGTGTTAACGGGGCCTTAGTCTGCTTTAATTATAACAGTTAAAGTATTGTTCTATGTAACACTCTCCTCTGTGGTTTACCAACAAACAGCCTGGCACCCCTCCAATATGCTACGAACTCTGCTGCTCACCTTATCTACCTCTCGCCTCGCTTTTCTAGTGCAGCTCCCCTCGTCAGTCTCTCCACTGGCTGTCAGCTTCTCAGAGAAGTCAGTTTACATCCCTAATTCTAATTTACAAAGCATTCTCCAGCCAGGTTCCTTCATACATTTCATCTGTAATGCAGCGATACCAAGCAAAAAAGCAACCTCCGCTCTAACCCCCGATCACCTCCTGTCCTCCTCTCTGGTCACCTTGTCTCGCTTCCGCCTCCACGACTACTCACGGGCTTCTCCACTGCTCTGGAATGCACTCTTTTCAACACTCAGTGTGGCTTCCACATGTATCTGCAGATATATGCAACCAAATCTCTGTCTTTCCACATAGCTAGACATGTTTGTTGCTTGATATTTAGTTGATGAGAGGGTTAAACTGGGCGGTAAATTAGTTCCCAGGCCCTGAATAATAATAATAATTTTGTATAAATAATAGTGATTGAGCAGCTCCCACCCCCCATTATTCTTTTCAACACTCCCCAACACTCCCCAACAGCGCTATGGATGAAGATGGCGCTATATAAATAAACAATAACATATGTGACCAATCCACACAAGCTTTTATAATCAGGACTCACCTGTTCTCGGGGTCGGAGGTAGTCAGACTTCTGGTAACGAAGCACATCTTCAGCGGGATGGTTTTTCTGTCTCCGTGGATGGACAGAGACACCGGGGATGGGGGACAGGTCGATGATTTGCCCAACCGCGGCGACTCCGGGGGAGGGGTTTCCCAGCCAATTTCCGACACTGGAGATCCCTTCTTCACATATGGCGTCGCCTCTCTCATGTACTTCACTGCAAAAATCAGACAGCACAACATCAGAGCCATGTACAGTATTCCCTCATGTTACTGTTTGACGTGTTTCACTATCATTTGTTTCCATAAAATATCTGGAATTCTATGGTTGGCATGGGATACCAAGTTACCAATAGCGCGGGCCACCCTTACATTCATATCATTGTTTTCAATAGAGAGGGGAAGGGTTAGAAATAGCATAGGAACTTATTGCAGAGATATATTTTATTTTGCCACTTTGGCTAGTGCCCCCCCTGGCACTTGCATATTAATTATTGTGATTATTAAACCGGACCTTCAGCGTGATTTAATGAAAAGCCCAAACTCTTAAAAAACAGTTCCCCAGCATCTAAGATTAATATATTTTACGTTTTTAGTCACTAACTTATCATTCTTTCCCCCACTGGGCTGCAACTCTGTTCAGGAATTTAGGATACGGGCGCCACCATCTTGACTCAGAAGCATCACACTTACTGAGGAGAGGAGAGTGGGATAAGGTACAGGGGGGCGGGTTATAGCTGTGCTTTGCTCAGACAGAGCAGAGCTGGGGTCAGGTAAATGTCAGCAATCCCAGGATTCAGAGCAGCACAGTCAGGAGGCACTTCCTGTGTGCAGGCTGCCTGATAAGATGGCGGCTTCCATAAGCTGCCATCTTGGATGTTTAAAGGCTCATAACATGCAGTAGATGCAGGTAGGATGGTTTTTAATGTGATCAATCTGTATGTAAAGGGTGTAGGAAACATATAAGATAGACTCTTATTCAGAGTGAAGGTCCGCTTTAAAGTGGACCAAACCCATGTTTTTCCATTAAACTGGAATACAGAAAGCCAAGCAAGTATTCTTACCTCCTTTGGCACTAGTGTGGGCTCTCCCAGGTGACACCAGCCAATCAGAACTACACAAAAGGAATGGTCGTGGAACTATGCCACACCCACCTCCACAAAGGAAGCACCAAAATAAGTCAAAAAATAAATCACTTTTATTACAGCAAATACAAAGCACCTAAAACCAACACATAACACAAAAGACACTTAGAAACATGCTGGTTCTCTCCATCAAAATCATCCCATAATTAGTTACGTTGTAAAATACATACAATATTGGACGGAGGTACCCATAAACGTTTTTAATATATATAACATGTTATTAATATATATTAACATATTATAACATATTAAAGATCATTTAATATATCATACTCTGAGCCAATTAAGTTAAAAAAATATATCTAGCAATCCAAATATAAAGTGACAAATGCAAAGACTGTAAGAAATCTAATCCCAACAATAAACTCTTAAACACCACAATATTCATTAAACAATTAGTAAGAATAGAAAAATATTATTACACAAGTTATCTAATGACCTGTGAGGGAAAGTTATAAAATAAACACAGCTGAAAGGCTGTATACTGTAACAGTAATAATACTTGACAGGTGATTTAGAAACAAAATAGTACAAAACAAAGTAGGCTCAGATACATTGTTACCACATATCAGCCAGTCGACAGCACATAACATCCATGAAATGGGAGAGACGACAAGCAGCAGGCTTAAAGACCGAAACCCAGGATTTTGACTATCCTGGGTTTTGGTGCACTTCGGTGGGGCACCCCGATCGCTGTCTGAAACCCCCCCGAAAGCCCAGAAACACTCACCTCACCACGCTCCCACGTGACCGCTCCAGCCAATCACAGCGCTCAGAGCCGCTGTGGTATGCGCGTCCAAGGCTCTGAGCGCTGGAGGCCGCGTCTCGCGCTTTGCTCTAACAGGGAGCGTGCCTGCGCCGGCCATTCACAAATGGCCGGCGCGGGTGCGCGCCCTGCTAGAGGGAAGCGTGAGACGCGGCTCGCGCATGCGCCGATGGAACGGGGCTGAGGTAAGGTTTGTGGGCCTCCTGGGGGGTTCCTCCCCGCGGGACATCCCGATTTCGGATGCCCCGCGGGGAGGGATCTGATCGGTCCGGTAATCTTATAGATTCCGGGGCCGATCACCCCTGGGTTTCAAGCCACTTTAAACAGGGACTATGGTCATTTTTTTATTGTAGGGTTTTAAAGCGGTGTAACTATGGGCTTTATTCATGAAGCTCTAGCACCAGGTAGTGCCTGTACAGCGGCAGGTGAACGCCGGAGATGGCACGCAACTACCCATTTATGAAGCCGAATCTGGTGAGCGACTAGAACAACGCCATGTAGCGGCCGATTCATCATTATCCCAGCCTCAGCGTACAACGCCGGCGTTCAGCCTTGAAGAGCGCCACGTATTACCTCTCGGTACCTGGCGCTCTCCCATACATTTCAATGGACGATCCTTAAATCCCTTTACTGATCCCAATTTTTTCCTTGAAGAAAAATATAAAAACTTCTGACATGTATCCTGGGCAAGAAAATGACATTTTTGAAAACTTTTTTGATTAATAATATTTTTATGCAGAATTGTCCTTACATGTCTGGTATTAAAGTGTTCATCCTACAATGTAATAACAATGTAATTCCATATGTTTTTGCTTTGTTACTAGTGGATACATGTTCAAAAACAGCCTATAATCACATAGCGTCTGGCGCTATGGGCTACAACTACATGATTTTGAGCGCCGGCGATGTATGAGGCTGTTTTTTTGATGAATGTGGTGTGAGTCAGTCGCACTGAGCTGGCGTTACGGTTCAGTCTATATAGCGTAGTACTGCATATTCATCAATGCCGGCCAGCGACTGAGGCGCTCTGAAACAATGATCCATGGCCGAGCACAGCCACTACTAGCGGGCGATCTGATATCCGCTCTACAGACGCTCATCTGTCGCTACCTGCCTGTAAGCAGTCAATCTCCTGTAGCAGCCGGAGGATTGGGCGCCCATTACTGGATAGGTGGGGCCTGTCTCTGTTTTTAAATTGCCAAATTGAGTCTACTGCCAGGGGAGATCTTGAGATGGGACTGGGGATCGTTCGCTCCCATATAGTGCTGTACTGGTGTTATAGCGACTCACACATCAAATTCATCAATGACGGCCATGTTATTACAGCAACTGAGGCACTCTGTAATAGCGACTCACAGCCGATCAGAGCGTCCACTAGCAGTCGCTCTTAGCGCCGCTGTACAGACGCTCATCTGCCGTTACCTGGCGCTAGTCATGAATCAGCCTGTAAGTCTATTCATGAGGAGGGATCAGATTAGCTGGTGGCCCACGCATCTGTTGTGGGATCACCGGAAAGGTGAGTTTTTACAGTGATCCCTGGAGATACACACAAGGTGCCATCCCCAGCCACAAAAAGTAATGTTGCTTTTAATTTTTCTGGGTTGTCTGAACACTTCCTTTGAACACTTCCTTTAACATTAAAAGTCCACTGGAGTCCAAAAGATTATAGGACAGATTTCCTATCAACCGGGTATTCTGATTTGGGATGCCCCACTGTGTGAAACTCACTGGGATCACCCACAAGGGCTGATGCCCAGCCACTCAGATACCCTGGTGCGATACCCTGGAGGGAAAGGGGACGCCGGGAACTCCCTGCTCTCTATGCCGGACTCACTGGACAGAAATCTATGCCGCGCATTAATATGCACAACATAGAGCACTGATTGGATGCGAGGGGGGGTTTCACACAGTGAGGCATCCAAAATCAGAATGCCTGGAAACCTGGAATGTTCGAAATCATGTTTTTTTGTTTACTTTGATATGCACGGCATAGGGCGCTGATTGGACTACAGCCCACGCATGCGTCCTGGAATCTCAAACAATGGCGTTGTCAGGGGTCTCACACAATAAGGAATTACAAATCGAGATGCCTCAGGGACATAAAAAAGGGCAGTTCTGCAATACTGCTGCTGGTCTTTCCTCAACCACAATGGTGACAATTTGTTCTCACCTTTTCTAGACTCTCACAGAAGAACATGCTGGCCTATCTGCATGTCATTCCAGTCCCTCCTCACTCATCCCAGTCATGTAGATCCTTCCATTCTGTCGATTCTGTACAAGCACCAGAATGCCCTGGCATTCATAGTTAGGTTGCCTTTTAGGGATCTAGTGCCCAAACTGCAAACCAAAACTTTATATGGCAAGTGCCAACACGGCAATTCAACCTGATGGCTCCGGTGTGAGAAGATTTATTTAAAAATACCGTTTTGTGAGTACTCACCTTTAAAACGGATATTATGAGTGTGACATACACTCCGCTTCAACTCTTCATGACATTTGGGGTTATTCTCCAGTAGAGGGCGAACTTCTGCAGAGATGAATGCAAAAAAGGAGCTCCTCCCAGTCCATAAATACCTGGGACCTCCCACCAATTCCCCAGTGTAAGATAGCAGTAAGGGGACCAGGAAGAACCAAATATAACAAAACTAACAACCAAGAAACAATGGTTCACCATATAAAATACCAAAAGGGTGGGGTGAAGCGAAGTGTATGTCACACTTATAATATCCGCTTTAAAGGCGAATACTCACAAAACGGTATTATTCCAAGTGTGACATACACTCCGCTTCAACTCTTCATGACATTTGGGACATCCAATAGAAGTGTCCGTCATTGGTGGGAACCATAAACAGTAAAGAATGCACAAACTTAAACCACTGCAGCTTGCAGAACCTTGCAGCCAAAAATGGCATCCGCTGAGGGATAATTTAGGAAAGGTCCTGGCAGCAATAGGGACAAAAATGCCTGCAAGGAAGAGAAGTCTTCATCTTCTGTCTTGCTCGCCTTCCTGCAGAGAAGAAACTGGGGAAATTGGTGGGAGGTCCCAGGTATTTATGGACTGGGAGGAGCTCCTTTTTTTGCATTCATCTCTGCAGAAGTTCGCCTTCTACTGGAGAATAACCCAAATGTCATGAAGAGTTGAAGCGGAGTGTATGTCACACTTGGAATAAAGCGTGTACGATGGCGGGTGCCAACAGAGGGGGCACCATGGGCTGCTTCTGGCACATGTGCCATGGGTTTGCCATCACTGGTCTATGCTAAAGGTATTGCAGGGATGCGGCTGTGGTATGGGATCTCCAGCGAGGTGAATATACCATGGGGATTCAAACAGCGAGGCATCCCAAATCCGGATGACACACAAAGAAGGACACCCTGGGCCCTAGTCTTATGGAGTCTAGGCTGGTGGTTGCTTCTCTTTAAAATATCGGATACTCAGCGCCTCCTGCCGATCCATTGCCGCCAGTCTCCACTGCTGTCATTGGTCTCTGGCCAAGTGCCTGCTGCAGCCACCTTTATGCTGTTGTAGTCTTTCTGCCAGGGTGCTTTTGTCCTCCTATCTCCAGATCCAAATGCCAGGCTCCAGGTGCCACTTAACCAGTGGCCAGGTCCTTCTGCCTCCAGCACTGGATTCTTCAGCCATCACTGCCAGATCGTCCTGCCGGGGGACAGCATACAGATGGGGCCTAACGCAGGCCCTCAGCATGACCTCAATGCTGATTTCAGGGTGCAGATATATGACTTACAATGAGAAACAGCTATTTTTTATGTTGGGATCAGGAAGGTTACATGAAGATTTTAATATTTTCCTACAGTTGTCCTTTAATTATATTCTAAATCCAGAAAGCAGCTTGTGCAATAAGTATATTTCGGGCGTCCCTATCTAGTCCAGTAATCAGAGAAGTCTATCAGAATAAAGTTCTGGGCAGAGTTTCTCTGGTTTTTGGAAATGCCATCCAAGCCCGGGACAATGGGCGTATTGTTCATCACTAGATAATTCCATGCTTACAGTCTTGGCAGGGCAAAGATCTAGCGTGTCTACCAGAAGACAAAACACACGGATCCATTTACCGCCATTCAGCGCGTCATCCTGATTATAATTGGGGGAAAATGGACTGAATTAACAGCAAGAGAAGGGGTGACTGGCAACACGGACACAGCGGGCGGTGGGGGGCACCTTCACATTAATCTATCCAGACAACCACATGGTGAGAACAGGACGGTAATGAGGGACACAGATTTTCCCAATAAAAAAAATGAGCTGTACCAGATACTTCCTGGACCATCACCCTGCAGCCATTTCTGAGGGTGTCACAAGCCCTTTGGGAAGAATATTAAGTATAATATACTCACTCCTACTGAATATGTGGCATCTATGTTGCGCTACACGCTGGCATTTTGGAAAAATAAAATTTGCACAGTAAGTTAAATCAAGCACAATGCAGGTAACATACAGTACAATATGTGAGGGCCCTCTCATCACTGTCCACAGTCCATAGGGATCAGGGAGTGCAGGTGCATGTATTGTAATTTACTTCTGTATGAGGTGCGGGTCATACCACCACGTTCTGGTTCATTGCTGGTCAATGCCGTCACATCAGGCACCTGCTGTGAGGTACTTCTCATGACAGGTTCCTTTGTCGCTGGGTCCTTTTGGTGATACATCTTTGTGCCACTGGATCCTTCTGGTAACAGGTCCTTCTACCCCTGGGTCCTTCTGCCGACAGATCCTTCTGTCGCTGCTGGGTCCTGCTTGGAGGGTCCTTCTGGTTACAGGTCTTTCTGTCTCTGGGTCCTATTATGGGGTCCTGGTTGCAGGTCCTTCTGCCACTGGGTCCTGCTGTGGAATCTTTATGCTCACAGATTCTTCTGCCACTGGGTCCTGCTGGTGACAGGTCCATCTGCCTCTGGGTCCTTCTGCCAACAGATCCTTCTGTTGCTGGGTCCTGCTTGGAGGGTCCTTCTTGTTACAGGTCCTTCTGTCTCTGGGTCATACTATGGGGTCCTTCTGGTGGCAGGTCCTTCTGCCACTGGGTCCTACTGTGGAATCTTTATGCTCACAGGTTCTTCTGCCACTGGTGATGACAGGTCCATCTGCTACTGGGTCCTTCTGCCGAAAGATCCTTCTGTTGCTGGGTCCTGCATGGAGGGTCCTTCTGGTTAAAGGTCCTTCTGTGTCTGAGTCCTATTATGGGGTTCTGGTGGCAGGTCCTTCTGCCACTGGGTCCTGCTGTGGGATCTTTATGCTCACAGGTTCTTCTGCCACTGGGTCCTTCTGCTGACAGGTCCTTCTGCCGACACAGATCCTTCTGCCACTGGGTCCTGCTGGTGATAGGTCCATCTGCTACTGGGTCCTTCTGCCGATTGATCCTTTTGTCGCTGGGTCCTGCTTGGAGGGTTACAGGTCCTTCTGTCTTTGGATCTTACTATGGGGTCCTTCTGGTGGCAGGTCCTTTTGCCACTGGGTCCTGCTGTGGGATCTTTATGCTCACAGGTTCTTCTGCCACTGGGACCTGCTGGTGACAGGTCCATCTGCAGCTGGGTCTTGCTGCCTCCAGCTCTGTACATGAATGATTTAGCCTCAGCTTGCAGATCCTTCAGCCTCCCTGCTGCTTGATCCTGACTTTACTGCTACTCGCTCCAAGTGCCATCAGCCACCTCTGGATGGGGAACATGAAATTACGAACATTGCAGAGCAGACCATGGAAACCTGTTATTGCACTGCACAGTGTGAAAAAAAGCCTTATATGCATGTGTTGCCATAGACTTCTGGAGGGTTTCCACCAATCTATGCTGTGCATACAAAAGAAGAGCATAGAGCGCTGAATTAAAACAGAACAGGCACAGATTGATGAGATCGACTGGAATCCCTTCATCTGCTTCCGGAGGGATGCTGCCACAGACCTCGCATGCACTGTGAGATCGATGGAACAGTAGGCAGACATGGCGAACCGGAGGATTTCACATAGTGGATGTCCCGGAAAAAAAGTTTAGCACCAACTTAAAAACCCTCCAAAGAAAGGTGGCCTCAAATAATCCCTACCCTAAGAGACGTCGCAATTTGGAATGCCCTGCAGTGTGATGCCCTGCTGGTCCTGCACTGTATCTCTGGGGTCCTATGGCGGTTCTCTGCAGTGGCAGGATAGAGGAATCGTCATGCTGAGCAAAGCAAATTGTTTTTCTCTTTGAGGCTGATTCATTACTAGCGGCAGGTACCAGCAGATGAGCGTCTGCAGCGAGGCGCTCAGAGCGACCGCTAGTAGTCGCTGTGATCGGCTATGGTTCGCTGTTACCGAGTGCCTCAGTCGCTGGCCGGCATTGATGAATTTGATGTGTGAGTCACTATAACACCAGTACAGCACTATATGGGAGCGAACGGTAGCAACTGGTCAGTGTGAGTGACTCAAACCATATTCATCAAAAAAACTGCGCCGGCGCTCAAAATTGGGTAGCTGTAGCCCAGAGCGCCAGAAGCTGTGTGATTAAAGTCCGTTTTTGAACACATATCTACCAGTAACAAAGCGAAAACATATGGAATTACATTGTTATTACATTGTGACATTAACACTTTAATACCAGACCTGTAATGACAATTCTGCATAAAAATATAAAAAATAAAAAAAAGTTTTCAAAAATGACTTTAAAAAAAATTAATAAATAAATAAAAGAAAACCCTGTTTAAAGAGAAGAAAAGTAACACCCATTGAAATGTATGAAGGAGCAACAGGTAGCGACAGGTAATACCTACCTGGCTTCCAGAGCGCCGGTGGTATACACTGAGCCATCTGAGCCGATGAAGAATCGGACGCGACATGGCGCTGTTAGAGTCGCTCACCAGAATCGCCTTCATAAATGTGGTATTGCGTACAGCACCCAGCGTTCACCGTTCGCTACCTGTCGCTATGGCTTGATGAATAAACCCCTTCACCCACAGAGTGAACATATGGGATCCCAGAATCGGCGTTTTACAAAAGGTGGGGGCTTAAGGTTGTGGGGAATCTCAAGTTTCAGTGGTTCTTTTTGGTCCTCTTTATAATCGCGCCGCATCCTGGACATCACCCGAGCAACTCGTACATGCCACTCACTAAAGCTTTTTAATGATAAACAGGAACGGCGGCTTTTATCCTCCTCCACTTCAATCGCCCACACTGCGCAATTCATGTAAACACCCGTCTCGCACACTCACCACACCAGAAGCTCGCTGTGCGTTTTTATTTTACGGAAAATGTATATTTATCCTGGGCATTCGTGTAAATAAAAGCCTGCTCCAGCTGAAACTGTTTTGATAGCGTGAGAGCCAATATCATTTTATTTATTCAACTGCATACTGAATAGTGGAGAGAGATTTAATCCGATCACCCCTCAATAAACATATGGAATAATCATCTAATAAAAAAGCCATGGGTGTCCCCAGGGGCAGAGGGATGTCATTGCCCTGCTAACCACCTTTTTTGCTTGCACTCATAGACGCCAGAAACAGCTATGTCCCAGCTACATATGTGTCATGTCCCACGACTTATATTTCATTTTACCCGGGGTAATAGTTTAATTTAATGTTTATTGTATAGGCTCTGCAGTGTGCCTTTAATTGCCCTTGTCCCTTCCAGGCTCCCTTAGTCTTGCTCTGATGCAAGTAACTCCTCCCTTTCTGCCATTTTTACTCTGACATCCAAGCAGTGCACACCTGCTGCTACCTTCTTCAGCTATAGTTCTTTTACCTGTTGTTGCTGTATGGATTACACCACAAGTTTCCAGCTGCATTGAAAGTACATGTCTGCTGTTACAAGATTCTGTACTGAAATAAAGCTTTCGAAACTTATCTAAGTGATCTAACCAACAATATAGTAAGCTATCTGCCACACCTAATGGAGTAAAGAAAACATCCATCACAGACACACACAAGGAACATGGAGCTGTCTACAGGATTCCATTACTGCCATCTGGGTGAGTCAGAATAATATGTAAGTCAAATCGTGTTAGGCCCAAAGGTACCTACTAACATCTAAAACCCCAGCCATGCTAATGCAATGAACACCTCACCTCCCTAATGTTTAAACCAGAACTTCAGCATCATTCAATGAAAAGCCCAAACCCTTAAAAAACTATTCCCCAGCATCTAAAACTAATATATTTTAAGTTTTTAGTCACTTACTTATTATTCTTTCCGCCGCTCTGTTCAGGACTCTAGGATACTCATGCCGCCATCTTGCCTTAGAAGCATCACATACTGAGGAGAGTGGGATAAAGTATAGGGGGAGGGGTTATAGCTGTGCTTTGCTGGGGTCAGGGAAAGAACAGCAATCCCAGAATGCAGAGCGGCACAGTAAGAAGACACTTCATGTTTTCAGGCTGCCTGATGTTCCATGAGCCTCCATCTTGGATGTTTAAAGGCTGATAACATGGAGTAGATACAGGTAGGGTGATTTTTAATATGAGCTGTATGTACAGGGTGGGGGAAACATATGAGATATGCTCTTATTCAGGGTGAAGGTCCGCTTTAAGGTAGACAAAGGATGTCGATTTGTAGATTTGCTGCTATATTTCTGTACCTGCCACTTTGAAGTCAGTTGGATGCCTAGCAAAATGTTTTCTTCAAAGTAAAACAGCATGCCTTGATTCATTCCTATAGATATACCATGACCTACGTTAATGAGAACCTTCACAGATAAAAAACAGCTGTATATATATATATATATATATATATATATATATATATATATATACATACCTCCCAAGTGTCCCTGATTTGGAGGGAATGTCCCTCCTTTCCACCCTGAATAATTGGTAGGTATGTGTATCTGAATATATATTGTATATATAATCAATCTCATGTCCTGGGACCATGATGTGAGCCCAGATTGCCCATTCGAATCAAGACATTAAAGTGGAACAAAACCCACTAGCACCTGTCTTGGAATCTATTCCAGGGAAAGCCACCGGCTTTTCCACCGGGGCATCCTGAATTGGAATGCCCTGCTATGTGAAACCCCCCAGGGCACCCGTAAACTGACCTTTCCCGCTCCAATAGCACATGCGTGTGCTCTCATGCAATCAGTGCAGTTGGCCTTTTGGCAAACAGCTCTGATTGTTTACAACAGGGAGCATCCCCTGCATCTCCGGCGGAGTGCACATGTTCCACCCCAGCTATTCAGCCAGGCTTGAGTGTGTGCCACTGAGGATGCAGGGGATGCGGCAAAGTGCAAGGGCTAGGCAAGGCAAAGGCTCTGATTGGATGAGATACTGTGTATGCGCCACAGGAGTGCAGCAGTGTATGCGCGGGGCTGGCATTAGCATCGGACAACTGTAGATTAAATACCGACTTGTTAGATGTAAAAAGCATCTTCAGACTTTCCAGCATACACTAGTACAGAAACATAGGAACCCGAAATCTTGCCAAATAACTTATAGGGGCTGCGGTACCATTGCATCCATGCATTGTACATGACCTGCAGCAGCCATTGGCTATGTGAAAACCCGTCAGAGCGAGACTAGGTGCAATCACAAGTGAAACTCTACCCATAGAATTCTATGGGCACTTTCACATACGCAGCGTTTTTGCAGCAATGCCGCTTGTCGCTGTATAGCAAGTAGCGATTGCAAGCGCCAACGTTACTAAAACGCCTAATCTTTACTGAGAAAATTTGCTTGGCCTAAAGCAGGCTACAGAATCCAGAGGAAGCCAGACAACAGTGCAGAGCTTAAGCATGTACAGTATAGTGTGGGAAGACCCGCAGCCATGACTTGCGGTGATCACAGAAATCGGGTATAAAGAGAAAGGCGCCTTTTCTCTGGTTGCGCGCTAATCCCCGCTAACATTGCGGCCTTTGGTAATACAATCCAATGCTGCTGGTAACATTCTTCCCCCCGGTAATTACGCTCTGTTTATTCTTCAAGAGGTTTTGTCATGTCATGCCAGTTTTCTGCCATCTATAATGGGGTGACAGTGGGAAGAATAAGCTCATTGTCAGAATGTGCATTCACTGCCAGCCAAATGCCGCTCTCCATTGTGCCCCTGTGACCTGCTCTCCAAGCTTAGATAATCATAGTGAGCTTACCCTGAGGCTGAAGGTTTCCTCACCCTGATCTCCTGCCATTTCTATATAAACCACCCTCAACCTGATCTTCTGCCATAAATATATAGGGCACCCTAATCTTCATCTCCTGCCAGGCCTATATACAGCACCCTCATCCTGATCTCCTGCCATGCCTATAGACAGCACCCTCATCCCGATCTCCTGCCAGGCCTATATACAGCAACCTCATCCTGATCTCCTGCCATGCCTATAGACAGCACCCTCATCCAGATCTCCCACCATTCCCCTGTCATACTTATATACAGGACCCTCTCCCTGACCTCCTGCCACAACTTTATAGCGAACACTCTCCTTCATCTCCTGCAAGATCTATACTGTATACAGTATCCTCTGTATAATCTCTTGCCATTCCCCTGCTTTACCTATATACTGCACCCTTATGATGATCTCTTGCCATAACTGGGCATCCTAAACTTCACTTCCTGCCACCTACTGTATATACAGCACCATTATCCCAATCTCTCGCCATTTCCCTGCTATACTTATATATAGAACCTCAACCCGATCTCCTACCATACATACATTTAGCACCCTCATCCTCATCACCTGCCATACCTATATACAGCACCTCAACCTCATCTCCTTCCATAACTATACAAAAACTCCTTATAACTGAGCTTCCCCATCAATATTTCCACATGTCCCCAACATACATAAAACACTACACGCCTTCTAGTCACTTTCCTCCAGTGCACTTTGGGCCTTATTCAGAGGTCTTTGGGGGCAGTGGCGTAACTAAGAGGCCGATTCATTAATAGCGCCAGGTAGCGACAGTTGAGCGACTGTAGCAGTATTTTCACAGCGCCCGCTAGTAGTCGCTGTGCTTGGCCATTGTTTGGTTGTTGATAGCGAATGAGTCGGTGTGCAGTAATGTTGAATACGGGGTGACGAGTCGCTATTTGACAGGTTCCGCGATGTATGGGTGCGCATGATAGCGACTGGTCAGAGCGACCGGCTCCCACCACATTCATCAAAAAATCACGCTAAAAAAATTATCGCGCTGTGAAATGCATGTTTAAACCCCAGAGCGCTGGCGGCGATGTGTTAAAAGTAGTTTTTTAACCCCCAAACCACCATATTTTTGGAAACCAAAAAAAAAAAACATGGCAGAAGTGGTCACAGAATTTTTCACATTTAAAAAAAAAAAAAAACATTAATAACAATTAATTATGAATATTTAAAGATTGTTCCATTGAAATGCATTGGAGAGCGCCAGGTAGCGAGAGGTCCTACCTGGCGCTGTTCAAGGTCGGACGCTGGCGCTGTGGGCTGAGGCTGGAATAATGATGAATGAGTGGCTAGCTGGCGCTATCTCAGTCGCTAAGCAGGATCGGCTTGATAAATGTGTGATTGTGGTGAGGAGCCGGCGTTCTCGTGGCGGGGCCTGTCATTACCGGTCGCTCACCAGTCGCTCACCAGTCGCTACCTGTCGCTATTCCTTCATAAATAAGGGCCTAAATGTGCCTCCCTAGGGTCTTTTAGATGGCCCATTGTTTGAAACCCCCCTCAGGTCTGGAAATTGAAAAGTAAGATTACTTTCTTTACCAAGCGTTAATGTGCTGGAGGGAACCAGCAGTCGGGATGGCTTCTATGCAGAGAACAACACCTATTATATCTTCATAACTGAATTGGCTGAAGTGGCTACTAAAGACTGAAACCGCAAAAACAATAGTGCTTCCATGATGCCATGTTAATACAAATCTGATAAATAAGTTGGAGGAGCCACAGTGATGGGGTCTCCAGATGTCATGGGCCCTCCCCCCGTTGTGGTCTCTATCTCCTAGTTACCCTCTACTTACGCCCCTGTTTTGGGGTGGGGGTTGGGGACTGATCTCTCATTGGCTGATTAGCCAAATGTCATGTAGCTAAATCCTGTTACGAGTCTGGCTATTTTACAGGAGGGATTGAATGTGACAGTGAAGAGAGCAATCATTTATGAATTTGGTCTGTACAGTTCTCTATCTTGATTCCATCTCACATTATTTGGGTTGCACTCACTGCAGATTCCTTTGTAGAGCAAATTGATTAAACATTCACTAAGTTTACCGTCACAGCGACCCAACAGGGAGACGCGTCAGATGATTTGTTGAAGGGAAACCGCTCCAGTGATATCTGAGGCACTAAGGCAAAGAGAACATGTCAAGAACATTGTCAAGTACACGTCATTACAATGTAAAGGCTGCGAGCCAAGCAATGTACTTTTCCACTGCACTGATCCTGAACGCCACAGGCCCGACTCCAGCAGGCAACACTTATATGGAAAAGAGCGACGCAATACCCAGCAAAGAGAACCTCATATGAGAAATCTGACCATTTTTTTGGGGACCTCAAAGTGGGACAGTTTAAAGCAGTTTATGGGTAATGGGTGTGGTAGGCGTGTGGTTTAGCGTGTGGCTTATATACGGATCACATGTTCTAGGAATATTTGGTCCGTAAAAAATGTTGGTGGGCCAATGCTCAAAGTTCTTGCATTCCACTACCACCATTCAACCAAAGAGTCAGAGCAGATGTAAACCACCCAGGCCTCCAGCATTCTGCATTTGGTGAGACGGTCTTCCCCATGTCAGCAAAGTGGGACATGGGGCTAAAAGAGGATCTTGCTCAATAGTTGGTAATACACAAACTTCAAATAAAATGTGACGATCAGAAGTCTTAAAGCAGGCTATGGATTCACATACAGTTGAAAACAACTCTCATGATAGTAAAGAATTCAGTTAATGAGAAAAGAATTTCACTGGTAGCGAATCACCAGATAGTAAGACAACAAAAGTCAATGGCACTTTTTACTACAGGAAAAAGGGGTAAAAGGTTCAATACTTTTTGCAAGAGTAAAAAAATGCCATTGACTTTCATTGTCTTTAATGGTGATTTACTAAAAGTGACATTCTCAGGCTTTTTCTCATTAATTGAATTCTTTACTGCCATGAGAATTGTTTTCAACTTAGTGAATCAAGGCCTATACATGAAAGACTAAAAAACAAAGCCTTCTTTGTTTGGGGGGGGGATGGAAGCACACACTGCTGAGGCTGCTCCAAAGGTAGGTGCCGGCTGCGGCAGTATGTCTAAGGGAGGCTATTTTGACTGCTTGTGGAACCATACCAAGGGTGGCGGAGCTAATTTTAGGCCACCAGTGGCTTCAGTTATTTGTGCTCACTTGGATGTGGGTCCTACTCTTCAGCCAGGGCTGCATCCCCTCAGCTACTGTGAGCTGATCTGGCAAGAAAAGGAAGGGGGGCCTTCTAGCAACAGTGGGGTGCTATCTACCTGACAATTAACATCTCTCAGTGGTGATCAGATGCCCCCTTACTAGGATCAGGGTTTGACATGCAGGAGAGTTGTCTTAAAGAGAAATAACACCCAGGATTTTCACTCTCTTGGGTGATGTTCCTCTCCAGCAGGGCACCCTTATTTGGCCAATCAATGGCTTATTCATTCCTTAATAGCTGTTCTGATGACAGATTGGTGTAGTAAGGATAAGTAAGGGATTGAGTGGTGCTGGCTGCTCTCGTCTTCCTCCTTGTACCCAAGCTAGCATTTGAGAAATGCCTAGCGTGTGGTAGGCTCCTCAACTACAGTTATAGCATAGATTAGGCCATGGCCTGCACATTCGCTTGATAAGTTTACTCGGTGAACTAGGAGTTTCGTGCCCCGGAAATTGGCCTCCCTGTAGTCTGAAATGCTGTTGTCCCTCTTTAGAGCAGACCTCCAGCAAATAAAGGCTTAAGGCTTCCAACAAGCCCCCGTGGTTAAAGAGTAATAGAAAGCTGCATTTGGGCAAAATACTAACCCTTGCACATTTCACATTTTACACCAGGTGAGTACTTCTTTCCTACTTTAGGCTTTCTGTTGATCTTTAACTAAAAGGGATGGAGGTTTAAGTAGACCAAAAGTCTTCTTTGCCTTCAGGTTGGCTTGCTAAGTGGCCTCTTGCAAAGCTAGTTGTGTCTTCACTACAGGAATTTAACGCCACAATGGTTACAGCAGATCCACTGGTGTCTCCTGAGTTTGTAAGTGGGGCTCCCTTAAAGAGAATTAACACCCCCGTCAAATCTATATGACGCCTAGGGGGGTTGGTCTTCCACTTTATGGAGCATCCCGGAATGGAATGCCTGGCTGTGTGACCCCCCTCGATTTATTCCGATCCACTCACCTCTTCCCAGCATACCTCTATATGTTCCATTCAGACTTTTTTGCTGCACTGAACTAAACTAGCGTTGCCGTGGGAATAAAGAAAGGTGACTTTACATGTAATCCTCTTTAAAGGGTATGTCCAGTTTTGCAGATTTACCACAGAAACCTCAGACCACAGATGCCCTTAGACGGGAGCGGGTGGAGGGGCACCCCTGATCTGAGGTCTGTGGGAGATGTGCAGCATGGGAGCGGGTGGAGGGGCACCCCTGATCTGAGGTCTGTGGGAGATGTGCAGCATGGGAGCGGGTGGAGGGGCACCCCTGATCTGAGGTCTGTGGGAGATGTGCAGCATGGGAGCGGGTGGAGGGGCACCCCTGATCTGAGGTCTGTGGGAGATGTGCAGCATGGGAGCGGGTGGAGGGGCACCCCTGATCTGAGGTCTGTGGGAGGTGTGCAGCATGGGAGCGGGTGGAGGGGCACCCCTGATCTAAGCTCTGTGGGAGATGTGCAGCATGGGAGCAGGTGGAGGGGCACCCCTGATCTGAGGTCTGTGGGAGATGTGCAGCATGGGAGCGGGTGGAGGGGCACCCCTGATCTGAGATCTGTGGGAGATGTGCAGCATGGGAGCGGGTGGAGGGGCACCCCTGATTTTGAGGTCTGTGGGAGATGTGCAGCATGGGAGCGGGTGGAGGGGCACCCCTGATTTTGAGGTCTGTGGGAGATGTGCAGCATGGGAGCGGGTGGAGGGGCACCCCTGATCTGAGGTCTGTGGGAGATGTGCAGCATGGGAGCAGGTGGAGGGGCACCCCTGATCTGAGGTCTGTGGGAGATGTGCAGCATGGGAGCGGGTGGAGGGGCACCCCTGATCTGAGGTCTGTGGGAGATGTGCAGCATGGGAGCGGGTGGAGGGGCACCCCTGATCTGAGGTCTGTGGGAGATGTGCAGCATGGGAGCGGGTGGAGGGGCACCCCTGATCTGAGGTCTGTGGGAGATGTGCAGCATGGGAGCAGGTGGAGGGGCACCCCTGATTTTGAGGTCTGTGGGAGATGTGCAGCATGGGAGCGGGTGGAGGGGCACCCCTGATCTGAGGTCTGTGGGAGATGTGCAGCATGGGAGCAGGTGGAGGGGCACCCCTGATTTTGAGGTCTGTGGGAGATGTGCAGCATGGGAGCGGGTGGAGGGGCACCCCTGATCTGAGGTCTGTGGGAGATGTGCAGCATGGGAGCGGGTGGAGGGGCACCCCTGATCTAAGATCTGTGGGAGATGTGCAGCATGGGAGCGGGTGGAGGGGCACCCCTGATCTGAGGTCTGTGGGAGATGTGCAGCATTGGAGCGGGTGGAGGGGCACCCCTGATCTGAGGTCTGTGGGAGATGTGCAGCATGGGAGCAGGTGGAGGGGCACCCCTGATTTTGAGGTCTGTGGGAGATGTGCAGCATGGGAGCGGGTGGAGGGGCACCCCTGATCTGAGGTCTGTGGGAGATGTGCAGCATGGGAGCAGGTGGAGGGGCACCCCTGATTTTGAGATCTGTGGGAGATGTGCAGCATGGGAGCAGGTGGAGGGGCACCCCTGATTTTGAGGTCTGTGGGAGATGTGCAGCATGGGAGCGGGTGGAGGGGCACCCCTGATCTGAGGTCTGTGGGAGATGTGCAGCATGGGAGCGGGTGGAGGGGCACCCCTGATTTTGAGGTCTGTGGGAGATGTGCAGCATGGGAGCGGGTGGAGGGGCACCCCTGATTATGAGGTCTGTGGGAGATGTGCAGCATGGGAGCGGGTGGAGGGGCACCCCTGATCTGAGGTCTGTGGGAGATGTGCAGCATGGGAGCGGGTGGAGGGGCACCCCTGATCTGAGGTCTGTGGGAGATGTGCAGCATGGGAGCGGGTGGAGGGGCACCCCTGATATGAGGTCTGTGGGAGATGTGCAGCATGGGAGCAGGTGGAGGGGCACCCCTGATCTGAGGTCTGTGGGAGATGTGCAGCATGGGAGCAGGTGGAGGGGCACCCCTGATCTGAGGTCTGTGGGAGATGTGCAGCATGGGAGCGGGTGGAGGGGCACCCCTGATCTGAGGTCTGTGGGAGATGTGCAGCATGGGAGCGGGTGGAGGGGCACCCCTGATATGAGGTCTGTGGGAGATGTGCAGCATGGGAGCAGGTGGAGGGGCACCCCTGATATGAGATCTGTGGGAGATGTGCAGCATGGGAGCAGGTGGAGGGGCACCCCTGATATGAGATCTGTGGGAGATGTGCAGCATGGGAGCGGGTGGAGGGGCACCCCTGATCTGAGGTCTGTGGGAGATGTGCAGCATGGGAGCAGGTGGAGGGGCACCCCTGGTATGAGATCTGTGGGAGTAGGTACACAAACCCTAAGAAGCAGACACCAAGTCCACTTTTCTTACACAGCCTTCAGGAGGGCTGCATCTGGATTTGGAATGCCTGTCCCCAAAAAAAAACCAATAGAAAGCCAACCACAGTCCCACATAGCTCTCATGCTCCAGGGCTGCCAGCGGGCAATGGAGTTCGCTAGGCTCCGGATGCAAATCCACCTGGCAAGCTCTGTTGGTCACTGGAGAAACTGTAAACTGTGGGTGCAGATGCTGTAATTACAAGAATACAGAAAGGTAAGTATTGTGTACGATTTTTAGGCCTTCTAAGGCATTTGAGCAGGCAACCAATCCAGAAGCCAGGAGATGGGAAGAGATGTCCTGTTTTTCAATACATACTCAACTCGAAGATCCGGCAAGTTGCTACAGAGAATGGACTGTTGTGCTGCAATCACTGTGACGGCCCCATCTATCTGTTGGTGCTTGCAGATTGCGTCTGGCCTTTGGAAGGATGCATATCCACATTGCAAGAGAGGTAAGTACTAAAGAACAGCCGAGAAATGTGATATTTCCTTTGTAAAATAGATGGACACCATTTTGTGATAGTAGAAAGTAGGTGAGGCCTGAATGAAGATAATGGGATTCTTGCAGCAAACCAGGATAAGGCTGTTTAGAGATAATTCAGGCCATAATTATGGAGAAGATGAAAACAAAGTGCTTTTGCATTTCCATTAATATTAGTGTCCTAGCCGAGGGAGGAAACATCCATCATTTAATCTCGGCTGTAGAAAGGAATTAGCCATCGCTAAGGATAGGAAAACAAGTTTCAGGACAGAAAAGTTTATCTCAAAATTGGCTGCAGCCATCGCAGGCCGCCAGCAGTGCATCACCATGGCGATTGTCCAATATTTGGTTATATTATAGCCAACACGTCCCAATAAACACCATGGTGGTGGGATTCCAGCTACCCACTGTATACACTCTGACCAGACACTGTATATATTACTTTACTGTTTAACTTTGAGCTATTGTCCTTAAAGCGGACCTTCACCCTGAATAAGACCCTATCTTATATGCTTCCCACACCCTTTACATACAGATTACTCACATTAAAAATCATCCTACCTGCATCTACTGCATGTTATGAGACTTTAAACATCCAAGATGGTGGCGCATGGAACATCAGGCAGCCTGCAAACAGGAAGTGCCTTCTGACGGTGCTGCTCTGCATTCTGGGATTGCTGATCTTTTCCTGACCCCAGCTCTGCTCTGTCTGAGCAAAGCACAGCTATAACCCCGCCCCCTACACTTTATCCTGCTCTCCTCAGTAAGTGTGATGCTTCTGAGTCAAGATGGCGGTGCCCATATTTTAAAGTCCTGAACACAGCTGCAGCCCAGTGGGGGAAAGAATAATAAGTAAGTGACTAAAAAACATATTAACTTGCGGGGGAATAGTTTTTTAAAGTGGACCAACACCCAGGGGTGATCGGCCCGGGAATCTATAAGATTCCCGGGCCGATCACCTCCCTCACCGCGGGGCATCCGAGATCGGGATGTCCCGCGGGGTGAAACCCCCCCCAAAAGCCCCAAAAAAACCTTACCTTATCGGCGACGGATCAGCCGCTGCCGCCTCCCTCTTATAGGGCGCGTGCCCGTGCCGGCCATTCACAAACGGCCGGTGTGGGCGCGCGCACTGCTAGAGGGGCGCGCGCCCACACCGGCCGTTTGTGAATGGCCGGCACGGGCACGCGCCCTATAAGAGGGAGGCGCGGGAGGCGGCGGCTTATCCATCGCCGAAAAGGTACGTTTTTTGGGGGCTTTTGGGGGGGTTTCACACAGCGGGGCATCCTGATCTCAGATGCCCCGCTGAAGTGGACCAACACCCAGGATAGTGAAAATCCTGGGTGTTGGTCCACTTTAAGGGTTTGGGCTTTTCAATAAATCAGGCTGAAGGTCTGGTTTAACTATACTGGTCAGATACTGAAATAGCCAGAGGTGCTAATTGGAACATTTTTCAGGACCACTTGAGCAACCTCTCATAGGTTACTATGGTTTTTACCTTACTCTATATAGCTCTATATTTGTACGGTTACAGCTGATACTATCAATACTACTTTTTTCACATGAGGCGTTCTACGATCCTGGAGACTGAATATACGGGCATATCTTGAACACTTACAATGTATCCTTTATTGTATGGAGAACTGTAATAACTGCAATTCAACTATGTGTGGTGTGCATTAATCCAATTTCTCTATATAGGGATTCCAGCTACCCGGAATGGCACCTGTGGATCGATGGCCACTGCAGGGCCGGTGTAGCCTTTTTGAGAGGAGCTGTTTCTGTTTCCCCACGTGCACAAGGCAAGCTCCATGAAAAAACGCTGCCTGGGTCAACTTGCCTGGTCCACGCATAGCTGAACTCCATCCAACAGGTGAGCCAGGCATTATCATTAAAGTGGACCACCAGTCAAACATGATCCCATGAGAGCATCCTCATTTAGGATCCTTGCTGGTAAATCAAGCAAAATCATCAGTCTTGCACTGTTCATGCTTCTCACTTACCGAGCAGTAGCCAAATGGGAGACCCTATTATTACCAGCCCAATAGGGAACACTAGAAGAGTGCCAAAGAGAGGATCATGTGCAGTCGTCCCTGGGACTTTGGGTATCCTAGTATCCTATTTTTTTTACAAACACAAAGGGGCATCCTGATTCAGAATGCCTCCAGGGAGGGGGGGGGGGGGCTAGTAATTTGTGCTTGTCCTCTTTAAATCAGACTGTGTATATGTCAGGCAGGTGTCTGTTGTATAATAGTGGTCCTGTTGCGCGTGCATTCCCTTTACTCACCTCATCCAGCACTGGGCATCCTTTCCATTGGGAAACCAGAAAGGGCTGCAGCAGTATGTTCAATGGGTTCCGGTCCCCGCAGAAGAGAGGAGACCCAGCCATGGATAAAGTTAGATACAGGGGAGTAACGTCCTCAGTACAGAAGGGATGCTCTGTCTTGCAGGACAGGCTTCCCATTTTCTTCACGCAATGTATGGACTCACTTTATAAACTAAGCTACACTCCTAGGTGGGACTCCAGGGCTAGCCCACCACCATATCCTCACAAATCAGGCTGCACACTACTTCACAATAATATACTGTTTATTAATCTAATAGAATACCATGTGTATATCACATATATGACAAACACATCACATTACATCATAAAAAACACATAATTAAAAACCCAAAGTGGGGAGGAACATATGGGCTTGCATATTCATATACTATCCATCAATATCACACCACCCAATTAATTCAATTTAAATATAAGGTATGGCTTTTAAATATAAAAACATACATATGCTGATGCCAAGAAGATAAAGTGCTAATTGCCAGTGCAGCCTTTCAAGGACAAAGTGATTGAATTGTATTAACTATGAAACAGTGCTACTCAATAAATGAGTATAAATAACTAAAACCATTAATCATATAAAAACTGTGCAAATTAACAAGGAAAAGTGCAATGAAAAAGTGCCAAGTGCAGTCTAAATCACTGTGCAGTGATACTACATATCTCTATTAACATCAGCTATACATGTCAATATTAGCCATAAATACATATTCTCTGAACAATCACTGTGTACAATAACGCCCTTAGTCCTCCCCACTTACCTCACCCTCTATGGACTCACTTTAAAGCATCTCTCTAGCCAGTAATGACTAATCACTAACCCACTCAGCTCTGGCCTCCGGGGCATCAGCTTACTTGGAAGGGTGCTTACATGTCACTTACATGTCCAACACGCTACTTTACGCCAGTACCTAGTGGTTTGTACTGGGTTTTATTACATTGTACTGTATTATCCTTTCCTTATTCACTGTTTTACATCAATTGTATGTACTACATATCCAAATGCTTTTAGCACTTCTCTTAGCATTTGTGCACAGTCAGAACCAACACTGCACTGAATGATATACTGTAACAGACAATTCCTCTGGATAGGGATGCACCTGGGAGCGAGGGTCTCTGAAGAATGGGGGATGCCCTGCGTGGGGTTGATTATGTTAAGACTAGGGATTTAGTAGTAAATCTAGTGTAGTTTTAATTACTTAAAGAGGCCACTAGTTGCCCCCATAGGCTAAGGAATAGAATAGGTAGTTTAAGAGAAATGCCTCCTTGCACACAGGGGTTAGTTTTCAGAGTATAAGAGGGGCCCATGGGGATGGGGCTAGAGATGGTGCTAGAGAGTCTGAGCCGAGATATGAGAGAAGGATCCTTGACGTCTGGGAGTGGACCCTGCTGAGGCAGCCTGATGTAGAGGGGCAATTGTCACATTGTTAAAATAATGTCATTCCATATGTTTTTGATCTGGTGTTGGTGTATATGTGTTTAGAAACAGACTTATATCTGCTAGATAAAACGCTAGAGCGCCCAGTTTTAGAGCGCCAACGCTGGGTGTGTGTAGTTTTTTGAAAATATGGGCTTGAGCGCTGAGTGTCAGACGCACTTAAGTGGCGCTACCCATTGTTCGCTGCAGCGTTGTCCTGTTGTTAGATGTAGCGTCGTCTTGGGTGCTTTGACTTTGGGACACCACCTAGCGTTCTCGATTGGCTCTGCAGTGAATCCGAGAGAAGCTTCTACAGCACCCCCCAGACATCACATTTATCAATGCTGGAAAGGATACTACAGCGTCACTAGTCCGGCCGCTAGGCTAGGTTATAGCACCAGACACCCACTTGCAGTGACCTCTTGCGGACAGCCTAAGCGCCGCTACATAGACGCTCACATGGCAATACATGGCGCTAGTCTTAAATTAGCCTCCTCATCAGGACCTGGTACATTTTTACTAGGATGAAGACGAGAGTGCTGCAGAGGCCAAAAGATGAGTACTTGTTTTTTGTTTTGTCTGGACAGGGAAGTTAAAAAGGACCAACCACCTGGCAGGCTGGACCTGGGGTCTAAAGAATTTTAAGGTCGTACAATTATGGGATGTGGGATGCCGCTGAGGTTTAATTCCCCCTGGGTATGATTGGCAGCAATCACATTCTGCATCCCCTGTCTCCCTGTGGCTGAGGATAGGCTGGGGTAGGAGCGTGTCACAGACCGCAGGGAGGCAGCTGCTCCCCTTTCTCTATGCTGACACTCTCTCCACAACAGCGCATTAATATACACAACATGAAGAGATGATTGGACGAGAGCCCATGCATGCGCCATGGGACTGACGGGAAGGTAAGGTTTAATGAGAGGGGCATCCCAGAGAAAAGGACCAAAACACAGGATAGTCAAAATCATGAGTTTTGGTCCACTTTACCTGCTGTTGTTTATGTTGAGGAATTAGGAGAAAAGGAAGACCGTTTGGGGTTACTGTTGCTATATTTTGTTGATTATTTCTTGATTTATTTCTATTCTTTATCCATTTGCCTTGATTTATTTCTATAGATACACTATGATCTGGATTAATAGCATGTTTGCATACCCCCAAATTTTCAGGGTAGGAAATAGGTACAATTGTTAAATTAGGCCAACCCCCCCCATTGAGGGATGGACAGGAATATAAACAATATATAAACAACAATATAAAAACTTTGAATAGAAGAATGAATCATTTATTGATACAGATCTGTATGTTACACCTCAAATAAGTGTAAATAACAACTAGGGAAAGGGGGGGCACGGACTCAAAAGAGGGACAGTCCCTCCAAATCAGGGACAGTTGGGAGGTATGTGTTTGCTGTTTGTGCATCATTACACCCGTGGCCATGTGCTGTAGGTGCGTGTTTATAGGCTGTGGTGCTGTGATTGTGGCCAGAGTATTTGTATCCCTAAAAGAATGTTGGAAAATGACAGGATGTGTTTTGGCAACACTCATCTCACTGTCACAGCAGGTGGGTGGCAGCAGAGGTTAGTACAGGGTGAACATTCTGCTGGCTGTGGCGGGTCAGGGAGATAGGAGCAGTTATCAGGAAATCATTATTGCTTTGCATTGCAGCTGTAAACACATTTATCAGACCAGGAAGCCTTAATACACCAAATTGTATCTACTAAAGGCCATATTCCAGGGATCCAGTTAAAGTTTCATTGAGGGTCTGCAAATCCCTGCAGCTCGGATGCAAGCCGATTTGGGATGGCCATCACACATAGCCTGAGATGAGGCAGAGGTACTTACCCACTTCCATGTTCCCTTGCCGCTGGCAGCCCATCTGGAACACCACATGGTGTGTGAGACTGGGTACAGACACTGAGAAAATGCAGACATGGGTAAGTACTGTTGCCCTGTCTCTGCTGTTACAGCTTAGGTGGCATGCTGCTGGAGTAAGTCATTTTGTACTGGAGGTCCATATACAGGGTTGTTGTGCCCTAGAGGTAAGGAAGCAGCCATGGACAATGACTGAAGTGCTCTTGGGCAAGGCACCTACCCTCCCTCCTGTAATTATGGTAGCCCACCACTCTGGGCATGTGTATGAGTAAAAAAAAAAGTGTGTGTGTGTGCAAGCATAGAATGGCCACCAATGCCCTTAAAGTGGACCAAAATTCAGGATTTTGACTATCCTGGATTTTGGTCCTTTCCCTGGGCCACCCCAATCAGGGCATGAAACCTCCCAGGGCGCCGAGCCCAGCTCACCTCTTTCCGGTCCCACGGTACGTCTAAGAGCAGCGGCTCCGAGCGCACTGACAGCCGCATCCTCCGCTTCCTTCTCACTAAACAAAGGGGGTGCACCGCTCAAGGTGGGGGAAAATTGTATAACTGTGTGCTCAGAACTACATAAATTAATGAAGACCCCAATAAGTAACAAATAAATAAATAAATAAATAAATAAATTTATTTGTTACTTATTGGGGTCTTCATTAATTTATGTAGTTCTGTTTGGGATAGGTATCCTGTGCAATATTAGGGATGTAGATTATTTCATGTGATGAGTGATTCATATGTATTTGCACTTTTTCACCAATAGATATATATTTATTATACATATTGTTTTTTTTTGGGTTGTTGTATGGGTGTCATCAATTGTTTTTTAAGTATCACTTATATACTTGTTTCATAGCACGGTGCACTTTGTTATATACACATTTATAGATTTTTGTGGAGTTTTTATATGTATATATGCATGTGTGTACACATACACAGATGTACACACACGTGTGCATGTGTGTAAGATGTTTTTGAGATATTAAAGTATGTGGTTTCTCACCCATGTGGCATGAATTGGATAGCCTTTAGGGGCATCATTTATTGATATAGGTTTTTGGCCATACCTGGTTGTTTTTAACAAATTGTTGTGGTGTATATATGTTTTTTAACTTTTGTACCAATAAAATATTAAATTGTGTGACCAATATTAGTTGTGGTGCTTCCTGTTGGGAGTAAGGTGTGCCGTTGGCACGCCCACTCCAAGTTTGTACAGTCCTCCGCTTCCTTCTAACATGGAGCAAGCTCGCACTGGCCATTCACAAATGCCTGTCGCAGGCACGTGCCCTGCTAGAGGGATATCGGGATGCGGCCACTGCTCTTAGACGCACCGTGGGACCGGGAAATGAGGTAAGTGAATAGGGCGACCTGGGGGGTTTAACACAGCGGGGCATCTCGATTTCGGGAAACGATCGACCCAGGAATCTTATAGATTTCCGGGCCAATCAGCGTGGGTTTTGAGCCACTTAAAAAAAAAAAAATATGACCTGGATGTGCCTACCTTGCTAACTAGAGAGAAGGATGTATGGGAGCAGTTGGGGGGGATCATGCTGTCTAACTGGCCATGCTGAGTGCTCTTATCTCAGGAATACCCATCTGGAGTGTACTAAAGCTAGTGGGGGAGCTTGTGTTTTCAGCAGCTGAAAAAGAGCAGAGCCCTCAGGCTGGCCTGGGAGTATAGGCTGCAAATTCTTTTTTCTTAGACTCTAAACCCAACAATAATTAGCCAGCAAGCAGCTCACCTGATGCCTTTCCTATGTGCCGCTCCCCCATTAGCTGCAACGTAGAGTAGAAGCTGTAGCAGGGCTCCAAAGTTCTCCCTTTTTTCTATTTCATTCCTACAGGACCACTTAAAAAAGTGGTCCCCCAGCTATTTTGGCCCTTGGTCCCAGTGGTCCTGCAGCTTTCTCAGACCAAGTTCAAGGCTCATAAAGCTGCACTGTGACAACTCCCTCCCCAACTCGGCCACGACCCAGAAACTAAAGCCACCAGTTTCACCTAGACAAGGTATTTACATACAATTAAAGATTTTCAGGTGCTTTGAAATGGCTTATTTACCGATCCCAATGGAAGTGAGGTGGGAGAAAGTTAGTGTTCGCCTAGACAGGGACTTTAAAGCAGACCTATACTTTTGTAAATCAAAGGAGAGTGCAGGTCCACTCTGAGAAGACCTTTAGTCCCACCGTAAGCCATATTTCCCTCAGTGGGTCTCGGTATTTGCTGGAGGTCCAGAAATCACAGCACACATTGCGGCGAGCAGTATCTAATTTGGAAATTAGCTTTGACCTCTAGTCAACAGCACAACAGACCAACAGGAGAAGAGGTTAGTATGCAAAAGGGTGTGGATTGGAAGTTTCCAAAATGAGGGAAGTGCTGATGGAACCCCTATTGCAATTTGGGTTGCCCCATTGTGCATGCTGCTAACCCAAGAATATGTAGAACTACTTACCATCTCCACGTTACCTTGCCGCCGGTTCCCTCAGCTCAGCTGCATCCAGATTTGGGATGCCCCACTTCACATGCTGTAATTGCAAGCCCAAGACCAGGCAGAATAACTTACATTGCCACCTCTATAATCCCTTGGCTGCCTACCGCTGGCCTGGAAACCCACACAACTGCTGGCGGCCAATGGGGTTCCCAGCATCCCGATTTGTTGGGCAGCAGTTATGTGGGGCACCAGAGTGGCAAGGGAACAAAAAGGTGGTAAGTAGTTTAGCTAATTTTTTTACTCCACTTTAATATGAATCAATTTTTTGTCAGACGTTGCACAAAATTTACAATATAAAAATGAGACCCAGGTTGGCCAGAAATCTAACTGTCACTGGAACATGGGTCAGTATGTACTCACCTAACCCCGCCCCAATGCCAGGGAACAGCACAAGGCCTCGGTCACAGGTTTTCCACTAATATTTGTTTTTCCTTGAAGTGCTTTGTTCTTTTGTCTTTTCAGCTTCAAACATTTCCGCGGTCACCTCGCACCTGACTTCAGCTTCACAGCACACATGGCAAAAAGATTTCCAAGCCAGGGAGTTAACTAAAAGCTCCGGGGCCCTGGTGCAAAAATAAAGTCGGGGTGCCGGTGATTAAATGGAAGCCCATGGAGCCCAAATTCTGGATCCATTTACTGCCCCCTCCCTTCTGTGATTCCAGCACTGACCACGTGACCCTAGCTGCTGATTTAACTAGAAAACCCTATTAGTCATTGACAGGTCACATGGTTGGCTGAGGAGACTTGGCAGCAAGGAGAGGTAGGTATTGAAAATACCAGAAATTTTGAAGGGTGTTAAAGAAACAGTCCAGGTAAAAAGTAAAAAACAACATTAACTTTTTCCCCATTGCCTTTCGGCCTTAGTCCAGTTAAAAAAAAATGTACCAGGTCCTGAGATTAAGTCCCATGGCGTGTAAGCCCATTCAGCAACAACCACAGTTGTGGCCTCCCTCCATGCTGGTCACAATGTAGGGGTCACGCCTAAACCATTGCAGTGAATGATGTGGGTGTGGCCAATAAACAATAAGATAAATGGCTCTATCTCACCTCGAACACGAATTCATCATGGACCCAGTCCTCCACGTAAAAGTTAAATTGTCCAGCTGAAAATCCTCTTGATAAAATGCAAATTTTTTGATATGCATTAATAAAATCTCTTCCATAGTGTCATAAAACAAACAGCATCACGCAACGCGTTTCGAGCGTATAACGCCCTTAATCATATAAGTGATATTGTGTAAAGCATAGCTTTATAATAGGGCCAATTATGTCCATGACCGAAAATGTTGCTCGTAGCAATGTTGAGAGGCCTTCTGAAATAGAAGTGTCTGATGCCTCGTCACTTCCGCCAAGTTCCACTGTATGGGGAAATGTCAGTGTGTCTTATTGGGCAAATGTAACAAAAAAAATAGTAAACTCACATATATATTGCTCCTGCGCTGCTGGCCGGGCCGCCACAGCCACAGGAGGCCAGAAGATGGAGGAGTGGCAGCCCTGTCCCCACCGTCCATAATCTTCACTGTCCACACCACCGCCACTGCTTCTCCAGCGGTAAGCACACAGAGCAAACACCCGTCTAAGTAAAGCGGGTGGGCGTGGCTGATGCTCGGCACATGCCACGCCCAACCGATACATAGAGCTAGGTGTGTTTGTTCGCACCGCCAGAGAAGAAGCGGGGAGAGGTGGCAGCGAGGATCGTGGACAGAGGGGACAGCGCCAACAGCAGGGACATCGTGCAGGGATCAGTTACCTGCCGCTTCTCCATCTTATGGCCTCCTGTGGCTGTGGCAGCCCGGCCAGCCTTGCGGGAGCGATGTATATGTTAGTTTACTTTTTTTTGCCTATGGGAGTGTGAGGGAAGAATGCCACACTGCCTATGGAAATGGGAGGGGGGAATGCCACACTTCCTATGGAAATGGGAGAGGGGAATGCCTCACTGCCTATGGGAAAGGGAGGGGGAATGCCACACTGCCTATGGAAATGGGAGGGGGGAATGCCTCACTGCCTATGGGAATGGGAGGGGGGAATGCCACACTGCCTATGGAAATGGGATGGGGGAATGCCACACTGCCTATGGAAATGGGAGGGGGAATGCCTCACTGCCTATGGAAATGGGTTGGTGGAATGCCACACTGCCTATGGAAATGGGAGGGGGGAATGCCTCACTGCCTATGGAAATGGGAGGGGGGAATGCCTCACTGCCTATGGAAATGGGAGGGGGGAATGCCTCACTGCCTATGGAAATGGGATGGGGGAATGCCTCACTGCCTATGGAAATGGGAGGCGGGAATGCCTCACTGCCTATGGGAATGGGAGAGGGGAATGCCACACTGCCTATGGAAATGGGAGGGGGGAATGCCACACTTCCTATGGGAAAGGGAGGGGGGAATGCCACACTGCCTATGGGAATGGGATGGGGGAATGCCACACTGCCTATGGAAATGGGAGGGGGGAATGCCACACTTCCTATGGGAAAGGGAGGGGGGAATGCCACACTGCCTATGGGGAATGGGAGGGGGATGCCACACTGCCTATGGGGAATGGGAGGGGGGAATGCCACACTGCCTATGGAAATGGGAGGGGGGAATGCCACACTTCCTATGGGAAAGGGAGGGGGGAATGCCACACTGCCTATGGGGAATGGGAGGGGGATGCCACACTGCCTATGGGGAATGGGAGGGGGATGCCACACTGCCTATGGGGAATGGGAGGGGGATGCCACACTGCCTATGGGGAATGGGAGGGGGATGCCACACTGCCTATGGGGAATGGGAGGGGGATGCCACACTTCACATGGGAATGGAAGGGGGGGGTGCCACACTGCCTATATGGGGAATGGGAGGTGGGAATGCCACACTGCACATGGGAATGGAAGGGGGGGGGGGGGGATGCCACACTGTCTATATGGTATATGGGGAATGGGAGGTGGGAATGCCACATTGCACATGGGAATGGAAGGGGGGGGATACCACAGTGCACATGGGAATGGAAGGGGGGAATGCCACACTGCCTATGACACTAGGAAAGCTATTTTAATGCATACTAATAAATTAGCGTTTTATCATGGTATGGATAAAGACAGAGCAGGGGTGATATAATAGGACAGGAGGGCTGTAGGGGGGGGGGGGTGAAAAGGTGAGTATTAAAGTGGACCAAAACCCACCGCGATTGGCCTGGGAATCTATAAAATTACTAGGTCGATGGATTCCCTCCCCCCGGGGCATCCAAAATCGGGATGCCCTGCTGTGTGAACGATTCCTGTTAAAAGGGTAGTGGGGGATGCGGCCACCAGCGCGCTCGGAGCCGCTGGCCTTAGACGAAGGCTTAGACGACGTGACGTGCATGCGCCGTAGGACCGGGAGGATGTGAGTTGGCTTTAGTGATCTGGGGGGTTTTACACAGCGGGGCACCTGGGGGAAAGGACCAAAATCCAGGATAGTCAAAATCCTGGGTTTTGGTCCACTTTAATATTTTTCATTTATTGACAGGACAGGGTAAACGTAGACAAATTATTATTTTTATAAGCAATAAAAATAATAATATTAAATTAAATGATTTGTTATCATAACCTACATTAATTATTCTGATTAAATCATTATTTCTAAATTATAATAAATCCTTTCAAACTTGGCTTTACAGGCTGCAGCGCATGGACCAACCAATCATTGTCAAGGTGAGGCAGCCTGACTTTTTCTAACACGCTTGGCAAGACAACCATTAAGCTTGAGGAAATGTTTTGCAATGCTGAAATTTATGATTCTCTAATCCAATATGTCCTTATCTGCCAAACAATAAAGATAAGACTGGAGGGAGGTCACACACACACACACTTGTGTGCATGCACTATAGGTGGAAATGCACATTTACATATCAGGATTCACTCATTCATAGAAAACCTTGAGTAGGAAAGACTAGCAATCAGAATTAAGGACAAACCACCACTGACACTGGCATTTTTAGGTGATTTACTGCCCCTGGGCAGGGGTGGACTGGCCAAAGGGAGACCTGGGACAATGCTGGTGGGCCGCACTGCTTTGGGGCCAGTTGAGCTGCCTCTTTTAATGCCCTCATTCAATCCCTGCCCCCTTAGTCTCCCTCTAAGCCCCCTGTACCCAGCCCCACTGTACCCACAAGCCAAGGAACCCAAAGCCCCTAATGCTATAGCCCCAGCATCATGGTTGTGGATGAGGGGCCGCAGCTAGGATACCTCGAGCCGGCCAGGGGCTGGTAAAATCCAGGGCTGGTTTTTGGCCCCAGTCCACCACTGCCCCTGGGGTATCTCAATTTGGGATGCCCAACTGTGTGAAATCCCCCGAGAACCCTAGCACACACACACCTTTCCCAGGGCTTTCTCCTGCGCCCAGCCATTCATATAGGCTGGGCAAGGGAGAGCACCGTATGCCAGAGCTGTCTGAAACAGGGCCGTATGCGTTGCATTAGTATTGCACGGCATACAGCTCTGATTGGAAAAAAGCCCGGGGGCATCCCGATTTGGGAAGCACCGCTGTGTGAAACCCTGTGAGTCACCCGTTATCCTTCCCTCCCCAAAGAACCCACATCTCATGTGTGGCCAGCAGCGGGATCTCTCACACCTTTCTCTGGCTGTACGTGGCAATGCTCACTGTAATTGGATGGCTGGCGTGGTAGCACACCGCCATAGAGGGGTGCAAGGGGTGTCGCGTGCCATTTGCGAGCGCAGCTAGGTTCATTACAGTCTCTTTAGCCATCCATTAATACGCAAAGTCAAACAATCTGATTGGAACACAGCTACTCCCTGGAATCTCTGGCAAGGTATGTATATTGGGTGACTAATTGGCAGGGTATCAAACAACAACATTCTCCAGAGGGGGTGACCCTGGATAGCGAAAATCCCTTGTTTTGGTCCACTCGAAAGGACAACTACAGGCAAGATTCAGAATCCATTCCAATAGGGCCCTCAGACTTTCCACTTATTCCCTTTTGTGTCAGCCCCACCTCCTCTTAGATTGTAAGCTCTTGGGAGGAGGGTCTTGGTTCCTTTTCGGGTGGGTGTGGCCTTTCTACAGCCGGCTCCTATTGAGAACAATGGGTGCCTCTGTAATCAAGGAATTTCCTTGTATAGAGACGGGCACTGTTTTCAATGAGAGCTGGACGTATAGAGGCCACGCCTTCCTGCTTGCAGGAACCCGGACTCGCTTCACACAAGGCCAGCTGTTTTAGTCGCCTGTTTTAGTTAACAGCCAAACCAGGAGGGTTCTTTCACAAACAGGGGCACCCCAAATTGAGATGCCCCTATGAAAGTTGACCTTAACTCTGCTTGCATATTGGGTATGCCAGGACTCCCAGGGGGTTTAACACAGTAGGGTATCACAGAATGGGATGCTCCAGGGATAGGAAATCAGCTGGGGTGGGGAACTTAAAAGCAGAGCAAAACCCAGCACTTACTCCCCTGGAATCTAAATCAAGATGCCCCGTTGTGTGGAACCCCGCCATTCAAGGAGATGTGGGCACTCGATGTGGCGGTGCCCTCCCAGTCCACCGCCGGTCAAGCGCCATCGCAAACCCCAAAGGCCGTCCCTGTCTGTGCCCCCCCGGTAGCTGCCCCACCTTGCCGGGTGCTGACGTCGGCCCTGGCTTCACAAAATGCTGCTGCAGGAGACCGATATGAGACACCGGAGAGTTGGTAAGATAAGAGGATCTCCTGAAATATCAGAAAAAGTTCACAAAACGTATCTTTTCCTTTAAATGTTTTTTATTTAGATTTTAAACATGGTATAATCACAGGTGGACCAAAACCTAGGATTGTCACTATCCTGGATATTGTTTCATCAGGATCCCGGAAGGAAGGATAGACTCCTCTCCAGTGACCCCCATGATGCATGAGTGGCTCATTCAGTTTTTATCTGGCCGATCTGACGTCTGGTTGGTATAGTAAATATGAATAGAGCGTGAGCCGCTGGTGGCTCCCATTTGTACCTGTGCCAGCCACTGAAAAAAAATGCATGGCACGGGTATGCACCTCTGCCATGATGCAGCCTGCGCATGTGCCATGAGATTGCCAGTGAGGTCTTTATAATAGACAATCCAGGGGATTTTGCACACACATTCCAAATCAGGATGCCCCAAGAATGGAAAAATCTGTCTCCCTGGAGTTTTCAGCATAATTTTTATATTATATGACCCACTGAAATGAACTTTTATTATATATCTTGTAGCTATTATAGTGATGATGTTATGATGTCTGGGTTAGTTACAGTAAACAGCTGCATGTTTATACTGTAAGCGTTGTTGTCGTGTGTTTTTTTCAGTATATAAGGTTGGTATAGAATAGATTGATGTTGTAGGTTATCTAGAGTGTACTAATGTAATCATACATATTAATATAAACTATTATAACTGATGGTATTTGTAAGACCCAGAATTATATTGTTGCCTAAGGACATTGCTGGGGCAGAAGCACATTCTGTGTCAGTGTGGGTAGTGCTTATTTGGTGAAGCCAGTGTAACACTGTGTGCATACTTAGGTGTGAATTGCAACTTGCAACTATGATCTTTTTAACACACAAAAAAGCAATAATGGTTATTTTAATGTCACACAAGCATCACATGACACCACACAGGAAGCCTAAGAAATCGAGTGCAGCACTGAAAGCTGCAGAGGCAGGTAAGCCAGCATGCTTCTCTTCGTGCCCAACATTAGGAAGCCCGCAATGTGTGCAGCCAGCAGAAGATAGCCAGGGCCAATCATAAACCCCAGGACTGGATCTTCCACACAGCTGTGTATGGCCCAGGAATGTGACACAAGCACTGCATGACACCACAATGAGACCCTAGGAAATCGAGTGTCCCACCGGAAGCTGCAAAGGTAGGTAAGCCAGCAGGTGCTTCTTCCTGCCCAACTTATTGACACTAGGAAACCCGCAATGTGTGCAGCCAGCAGAAGATAGCCAGGGCCAATCATAAACCCTAGGACTGGATCTTCCACACAGCTGTGTATGGCCCAGGAATAGGACACAAGCACTGCATGACACCACATTGGTACCTTAGGAAATTCAGTTCCCCACCGGAAGCTGCAGAGGCAGGTAAGCCAGCATGTTTCTCTTCCTGCCCAACATATTGACACTAGCAAGCCTGCAATGTATGTAGCCAGCAGAAGACATCAATCATGAACCCCAGGGCTAGATCTTCCACACAGCTGTGTATGGCCCAGGAATGTGACACAAGAACTGCATGGCACCACAATGAGACCCTAGGAAATCGAGTGTCCCACTGGAAGCTGCAAAGGCAGGTAAGCCAGCAGGTGCTTCTTCCTGCCCAACATATTGACCCTAGGAATTCCGCAATGTGTTCAGCCAGCAGAAGACAGCCAGGGCCAGTCATGAACCCCAGGGCTGGATCTACTGCACAGCTATGTATGTCCCAGGAATGTGACACAAACACTGAATGACACCACATTGGAACCCTGGGAAAGCTGCAGAGGCAGGTAAGCCAGCAGGTGCTTCTTCCAGCTCAAATTACTGACCTCAGGAAATTTGAAAACCACATAGCTAGAATGTAAAAACCCATGACTGGTGGGCTAGAGGTGGGGACCCCTGAAATAACATATAGTCTCCAGGTTCAGAAGCCAAGAGTTGGTGCCTGAAGCTTTAAATTCCTTGTCATATAGAGACAGTGGAAGAAGTAAGCAATGCCAATGCCAACACTGGGCACACTAGAGCAAGTGTTGGAGGCACTGGCATCTTCAGGGGATGATTCTATTGGTAGTCCCAGGTCAACGGGCCCCCCAAAGAACAGCTGGCGACAGTGGACAAGCCAGGAAGATCTGGAGGGCGAGCAGAGGAGGACCCATCAGTGGAAGCCTTGCTCAAGGGTGGCATGTGACAAGACACACCACAAAGGGTCCCACTGAGACCCTCTTGTCAAAGGACCCACATAGCCCTGGAGCTGGCCCTTGAGTAATCATGTTTCATTTAAGGCTGGGAAATTTGGCGTCCCGAAGGGAAGTGTCCTGCTCACAAACTGACAAGTCACGGGGGAGAGGATGTTCTGGGGGAGAGGATGGCTAAAAGGTTAGAGGAGTGTTTAAACTGAGCATTGGGGGGGAGGGTAAAAGCTATTACAAAGGGGAAGTTAGGAAAGAAAGTGACAGTGGGTGTAGACATGAAACTGGGGGTGAAGAGGGGGGAGGGGTTAGCACATCTAGCAGGAATAAGGGCAATATACAAAATTATCAAAATTCTCATAAGCATTTGAAATGCATGCTTACAAATGCTAGAAGCTTGACTAATAAAATGGATGAACTAGAACTGATAATAACAGAAGACCAATATGACATAGTGGGGGTAACAGAGACCTGGCTGGATGAAAGCTATGACTGGGCAGTAAATTTACAGGGATACTGTGTGTTTAGGAGGGACCGTAACAAACGCAAAGGGGGTGGAGTCTGCTTAATTGTAAAATCCTCTCTACAGCCTGCTCTGCGGGAGGATATATGTGAGGGGAATGACCATGTGGAGTCGGTATGGGTAGAAATACATGGAGGGAGAAACAAAAATAAAATACTGATGGGGGTTTGCTATAAACCTCCAGATATATCCGAATCCATAGAAAATATGATGCTAAGGCAAATAGATATAGCCGCTAAAATAAATGAGGTAGTGATTATGGGGGACTTTAACTACCCAGATATAGACTGGGATGCTGAAACATGTGTTTCGCAGAAAAGTAATAGTTTTTTATCTAAAACAAAAGATGGCTACCTTTCCCAACAAGTACAAGCTCCAACAAGGGGGAAAGCCATATTGGACCTAATACTAACCAATGTACCAGACAAAGTAATAAAGGTACAGGTTGGGGGACACCTTGGAAGCAGTGATCATAATATCATTAATTTCCAATTAGCAGTCACTAGGGTGCCTTATCAAGGAGTCACAAAAACGCGGGACTTCAAAAAGGCAAAGTTTGACCAACTTAGAGATGCCCTACACTGCATTGACTGGGAAAATGTCCTTAAGAACAAAAGCATGGACGCTAAATGGGATACTTTCAAAGGAATACTTAATTTTCAGTGTGACAGATATATACCTTACAGGAATAAAACTATTAGACACACATGTAAACCGATGTGGCTAAATAAAAAGGTTAAGGGGGCAATAAACAACAAAAAAAAGGCATTTAAACGTTTAAAGCAGGAAGGGACAGCGGAAGCGTTAAAAAACTATAAAGAAGAAAATAAACAATGTAAACAACAGATAAGTGCAGCTAAGCTGGAGACAGAAAGACTGGTCGCGAAAGAGAGTAAAACTAACCCCAAATTATTCTTTAGCTACATAAACCGTAAAAGGTACAAACCTGAGGGTGTGGGCCCCCTGAAAAGCAAGGATGGGACCCCTATAGAGGGAAATGAGGAGAAAGCTAATTTGCTTAACAACTTCTTTGCTTCTATATTCACAAAAGAATTTGACATGCCCAGTGAAATGCAGGGGAATAACCGAAACCCTCCATTAAATGTCACTGGTCTAACCAAGGAAGAAGTCCGGCACCGTCTCAAGCAGATGAAAATCGGTAAATCACCGGGACCAGATGACATACATCCTCGTGTTTTAAGGGAGTTATGTACAGTAATAGACAAGCCGTTATTTCTAATATTTGTGGATTCCATAACTACAGGGTTTGTTCCGATGGATTGGCGCTTGGCAAATGTGGTGCCAATATTCAAAAAGGGATCTAGGGGGGAACCTGGGAACTACAGACCGGTAAGCTTAACATCTGTGGTGGGCAAGCTGTTTGAAGGTTTCTTAAGGGATACTATCCTGGAGCACCTTGGGGAAAATGACCTTATTACTCCATATCAGCATGGATTTATGAGGAATCGCTCCTGCCAGACAAACCTGATCAGCTTTTATGAGGAGGTAAGTTCAAGATTGGATCAGGGGGAGTCATTGGATATCATATATCTTGACTTTTCTAAAGCATTTGATACTGTGCCACATAAAAGGCTGGTACAAAAGATGAGAATGCTTGGACTGGGGGAAAACGTGTGCAGATGGGTGGGAAATTGGCTTAGTGATCGGAAGCAGAGGGTGGTTATCAATGGTACACACTCAGATTGGGTCACTGTTACCAGTGGAGTACCACAAGGGTCAGTTCTGGGACCAATTCTCTTCAATATATATATAAATGACATTGGGTATGGATTAAACAGTAAAGTCTCAATCTTTGCAGATGATACTAAGCTGAGTAAAGTAATTAAAACAAAGGAGGACAACAGGCAACTACAAACAGATTTAGATAAATTGGAAGCATGGGCAGTTAAATGGCAAATGAAGTTTAACACAGATAAATGTAAGGTTATGCACATGGGAAGGAGAAATCTGTGTCATGATTACACACTAAATAAAGAAACACTTGGTAAAACAACAATGGAAAAGGACCTAGGGGTTTTAGTTGACAATAAGCTCAACTGTAGTAATCAATGCCAGGCAGCTGCTGCCAAGGCAAACAGGATCATGGGGTGCATCAGGAGGGGCATAGGTGCTCATGACCAGAACATCATTTTACCCCTGTACAAGTCACTGGTCAGACCCCATATGGAGTACTGTGTACAGCTCTGGGCACCTGTGCTTAAGAAGGACATATCAGAACTGGAGCGCGTTCAAAGAAGGGCAACAAAGTTAATAAAAGGAGTGCGGGGGCTAGAGTACCCGGAAAGATTGTCCAAGTTAGGTTTATTTAGTCTAGAAAAAAGACGATTGAGGGGTGATCTAATAACTATGTATAAATATATTCGGGGTCAATACAAGGATCTGTCCCACAATCTATTTATACCCCGGAGTGTAACCATAACCCGGGGGCATCCACTAAGGTTAGAGGAAAGGTGCTTTCTCCACCGACATAGGAGGGGATTCTTCTCTGTAAGAGCAGTGAGACTATGGAACTCGCTGCCAGAGGAGGTAGTAATGAGGGATACATTAAAAATGTTCAAAAGTGGCCTTGATGCCTTCCTGGCATGTAATAACATTTCCAACTATAACTACTAGACCACTGGAAGGAGTTAAACAGGCTGAACTGGATGGACTAAAGTCTTTATTCAGCCTTACATACTATGTTACTATGTAAGTTTTTTGCCATTCCAGAATGCAGTCCCACAAAAGCCTGGAATGAGGAGTAGGTGGAAGCGTTCCCTCATCGCTGACTCGGAGGAATGCAAAATGTCAGATGTGTGAGACCTTAATTCACCAATAAGATGACAAATCAAACTTTTCTCTTCTAGGAAGCTTTATATTTTTCTGTAACAAGTCTTCCTTTCTAAATCCAGCTGCATTATTCATGTTCACTATTCTGCAGAGAAGAACGCCCCATGTTCTAACTTGTCTTGTACAAACAAGCATATCACTCACTGCCATCTCCAGGCCCCTGAACAAGCCGCTTCCCATTCCACCATCTTCATTCATGGAAATGGATAGACACTAATTGCTCGGAAAAGCCGGGTGTCTGCATGGATACGCCACGCCAGTGGGCGAGCAGCTGTGCTATTACAAAGCACTCACACAGATGCAGGGGAGCTCAGACCTGCAGGCTGGAGAATGCCTGGTGGGGGCCCACATACATCCCGAGTGTTTGCCTAATCTCACCAGGATACTGTGCCTGGCTGTGATAAATGGCTACTGCATGGACTGGCTAAAAAAGGGGCATGTGGCGGGCGTCCTCCAATGGGCCCCAGATACAGACCCAGGGCCATTATCAGGGTAGCACAAGGGATCTTAGTCTAAAACAGAGTTTTTGACTTTCCTGGAAAGTTCTCTAAGGGGGTTATTCATGAAGGTCTAGCGCCAGGTAGCGACAAGCAGTGTCTGGTGAACGCCGGGTGCTGTACGCAAAACCACATTTATGAAGGCGATTCTGGTGAGCCACTCTAACAGCGCCATGCAGAGTACGATTCATCATTACAGGTGGCTCAGTATATAGCACCGGTGCTCTAGCTTCCAGAGCGCCAGGTATTACCTGTCGCTACCTGTCACTCTGCCATACATTTCAGTGGACGTTCCTTTTCTTCTGTTTTAACAGGGTTTTTTTTTTCTCTCAAATAATTGTGTGACCTCTCCTGGCCTAGAAAAAGTCATTTTTGAAAACTTGTTTTTTTAACTTGTTTTTATGCAGAATTGTTCTTCCTTCCGCAACACGGACGCTTTTTTCGTGGTGCCCTGTGGGCCCAGGAAAGGTTTGGCGCCTGCTAAGTCTACGATTAGCAAATGGATTTGTCAGGCCATTGTTGGGGCCTATTCTGCTAAGGGGAGGACTCCTCCTTTTAGGGTCACTGCGCACTCTACTCGTGCGGTCGGTGCGTCCTGGGCTTTTCAGCACCAGGCCTCTGTTGAACAAGTTTGTAAGGCCGCCACTTGGTCTTCCGTTCATACTTTTTCCAAGTTTTACAAGGTTGATGTGCGGGCTTCAGCGGATGCTGTTTTTGGCCGCCAGGTTCTGCAAGCTGCAGTGGTTTGAGTTGGTACATTCTTTACTGTTTCTGGTTCCCACCCATGACGGACACTGCTATTGGATGTCCCACATGTCATGAAGATCGAAGTGGAGTGTATGGCACACTTAGAATAATACCATTTTGTGAGTACTCACCTTTAAAACGGGTATCATGAATGTGCCATACACTCCACTTCGCCCCACCCCCTTTTTTTCAGGTATTCTGGAGCTTTTATATGGTGAACCATTGGTTTTGATTGTTAAGGTTATAATTGGTTCTTCCTGGTCCCCTTACTGCTTTTTTACACTGGGAAATTGGTGGGAGGTCCCAGGTATATATGGACCGGGAGGGGCTTTCTATTTTGCATATTCATCTCTGCAGAAGTTCGCCCTCTACTGGAGATTACCCACATGTCATGAAGATCGAAGTGGAGTGTATGGCACACTCATAATACCCGTTTTAAAGGTGAGTACTCACAAAATGATATTTTTGAAAACTTGTTTTTTGAACTTGTTTTGAATTGTTATTACAGGTCTGGTATTAAAGTATTAATGTTACAATGTTACAACAATGTCATTCCATGTGTTTTTGCTTTGTTAAAAAAACAGACTTTATTACACAGCGTCTGGCGCTCTAAGCTATAGCGACCAGATCCAGAGCGCTGACGCTGTGTGTGTCTAGTATGGTGTGGGTCGCTGAGAGTCGGTTGCACTGAGCTGGCGCTACCTCTCGCTCCCTGCAGTGCTGTACTGGTGTTAGAGCGCCCAACATACATCACATTCATCAATGCTGGCCAGGTTACTACAGCGATTGAAGCGCTATGTTACAGCGCTCGATACCCGCTTACAGCGTCTACTAGTGGTCGCTCTGGCGCCGCTATACAGGCTGCCGATACCTGGCACTAGTAATGAATTAGCCTCAAAGTTTATCATTTCTTCTGTAAGTTGTACTTATGTCATTTGGTCACTAAACCAATCAGATTATTTTTTAGCTGAAGGGTGGTCCCCAATCAAGGGCGTAAGTTGAGGAGGTGCAACCGCACCAGGGTCCAGAACGTCAGGGGAGCCCGATCATTGTTGCTCCTCCATCACGTTTAGCATATTTGTGCTCACCTGGCATCATTTAGAAAAAGGCAGTATATATATATATATATATATATATATATATATATATATTCAGTAAACTTTTCCTAAAACAACCATGTAATGCTTTATTTTGGTATATGCCATGCAAAATATCGATCATCATATGGCCGTGAATATACAGGGGAGCCGGGCATAAGGGAGTGGGAGCATCCCGGGTTCCCCTGTGGTGTGTGGTGCACTCCCGCTCTGAATGGCTGGGCGTCGGACAGCGCTTCATCTACAGGAAGGCCAGGGATGCAACCGTGGCCAGTATGTGAGTGCCATGTGGGAGCCCCGAAAAAAGCAAGTAAATGCTGGCCGATCTGGGGGCTCACACAGCGGCGTCACTTAATCAGCTGCCCTAGAGTCTAAAAGAGGCCACAAACTGCTTTAAAGCGAGTGTCCATGCAAACAAAGCTATACTCACTTTTTATCCCCCCCCCCCCCCCGGGAGATTGCTCCTATGCCGGCGCTTGCAAACTCACGCAATAGCTCGACCCAGTACAACAGCGACAGCCCCCAACCCCGCCTCCCAATCAGTAACAGATATCTAGTCACGCCTTCCCTATTCACTTGAAAAGGAGGAGGCCTGGCCTGACTAAAGTTTGACACACCTCCTCCATTGCAGTAACTAAGGTCTGTGTGGCTGCATAACTGAGACTGATGGTGGACCTGGGGGGGGGGGTGCATATTCATGGAGGCAGGGTTGGGCAGGAACGGCACTGGACTGGATCATTTGCCTGGACTATCCCTTTAAGATTTACTTTGAAAACTAAGTTAAAGTGGACCAAAACCCACGGAGATTGGCCCAGGAATCAGGATGCCCCGCTGTGTGAAACCCCCAGGTCACCCATAAACTCACCCACGGGTGAGCAGTGGCCGCATCCCTGCTATCCCTCTAGCAGGGTGTGAATGGCTCACACTCCCTGTTAGAGGGTACGTTGATTGGACGCTGATTGGACGAGCAGCCGCACATGCGTCGTAGGACTGGGAAGAGGTGAGTTTGTTCGGGGCAAACTGGGGGATTTCACACAGGGGGCAAGGGCCAAATCCCAGAATCGTCAAAATCCTGGGCTTTGGTCCACTTGAAATAAGTTGTCCTGTTATTCTAGGGAAAGATTTAGGTTTAAAGAGTAAGTCCACTTTGGCATCCCTGTTCTACACACTTGCTGTGCTAGGCCAACTTAAATGTTCTGACAGGGGCAGACTGACTAAAGGGAGCTGGGATTCTGCTGAGAGTATGGCTAAGCTTAAATCATAACAAAACCCACTGGCATCCCCATGGGAGGTCCTGAATCGGAATGCCCCACTGTGTAAAAACCCCCGGGGCGCCACAGAACTCACCTGGTTCCTGGCGCCCTCAGCGATGTAAACACTTGCGCTGCTGGGGATGCGGCTGCTGTGCTTCCGATTGCCGAAGCTCTGCATGGAAACAGAGCCTTTTGCCAAACATTACACATGCACGGCAAACGGTTCTGATAAGACAAGAGCCTGCACATGTGCCTGTAGGACAGGGGAAAGGTGTGTATGTCTAGGCGTTCTGGGGGGTTTCGCACAGTGGGGCATTCCAGGATGCCCCAGGGCACAGAACAAACAGGAATAGTCAAAATCCTGTGTTCTGTTCCTCTTTAACTGCATTTATGGGAAAACCAAATCAGGATGCCCCTAGAGAGACCTCTTATCATGGCCAACTCATTTATAGGAGTTTTGGCCCACTTCAAGCCTTATTTTTTCTTCACAACCCTGTTAATTCTTCTCCATTTCCAGAATAAGATAGGCCATACTAAAGTTTATTTCTCTATAGCGCACCAGATCCTATGAGCCGCGATGCAAAGCTTTTATCTTGTCCAATCATCTGTCACTGTGTGCCATGAACAGCGAGAACCTGTGATAGAGCTCTGGAGACAATGCAGCATTTGTTCCCCAATCACCAAGAAATGAAAGCACCTGAGATCTTCCCACGCAGAGATTCTCTCCCTCGCACAATACAACAAAAAGTCATATGCAAAAACACTTAAAGTGGACCAACACCCACGGGTGATCGGCCCGGGAATCTATAAGATTCCCGGGCCGATCACCCCCCACCCCGCGGGACATCCGAGATCGGGATGTCCCGCGGGGTGAAACCCCCCCAAACACCCCAAACTCCTTACCTTATCTTCGGCGGCGGCCGGCCGCCGCCGCCTCCCTCGCGCTCCTGTAGGCGTGCGCGTGCCCGCGCCGGCCGTCTGCGAATGGCCGGCGGGGGCGCGCGCGCGCCGAAAGTGACGCGAGGGAGGCGGCGGCGGCGGCTGCCGCTTAGACGTTCTTGTACGTCGGCGCTGGGAGCGGGGAGAGGTGAGTTTTTCGGGGGGTTAGGGGGGGTTTCACACAGCGGGGCACCCCGATCGGGGGTGCCCCACCGAAGTGGACCAAGACCCAGGATAGTCAAAATCCTGGGTGTTGGTCCACTTTAAAGCGGACCTTCACTCTGAATAAGAGTCTATCTTATATGTTTCCCACACCCTGTACATACAGATTGCTCACATTAAAAATCATCCTACCTGCATCTACTGCATGTTATGAGCCTTTAAACATCCAAGATGGCGGCTTATGGAAGCCGCCATCTTATCAGGCTGCCTGCAAACAGGAAGTGCCTCCTGACTGTGCTGCTCTGCATTCTGGGACTGCTGACCGTTACCTGACCCCAGCTCTGCTCTGTCTGAGCAAAGCACAGCTATAACCCGCCCCCCTGTACCTTATCCCACTCTCCTCTCCTCAGTAAGTGTGATGCTTCTGAGTCAAGATGGCGGCGCCCGTATGCTAAATTCCTGAACAGAGTTGCAGCCCAGTGGGGGAAAGAATAATAAGTTAGTGACTAAAAATGTAAAATATATTCATTTTAGATGCTGGGGAACCGTTTTTTAAGAGTTTGGGCTTTTCATTAAATCACGCTGAAGGTCCGGTTTAACCAATAGCCTTGTTGGTCAGATACAGGCTGATACTCAGACACTCAATGTGCTGGCGTGCTCCTGTTGCCTCCTACAGACCCATCTCCAGATCAGATACATTTCAGCTTACCAGGGATCATGTGGCTGCTATTGGGGGATAAGAGATAATTATAGGACTGGGCAGTCCCTTTAAAGTGAACCAAAATCCATTTCCACCTCCTGCATCAAGTATGAATCCCTATCGCTGCTGCACGCTCCCATGACAGGCTTATCATACTGGCTGGTGCGGGCCATAGGGCGATGTCCCGGGCTCTGTGAGAAAACAGCGTTCTATGCCATCCATTCATATGCACGGCTTAGAACTTTGATTGGACAAGAGCCTATGCATGTGCGGTGGGATTGCCAGCAAGGGGTAAGTACTGGGCTAACCAGTCCATTTCACACAGCAGGGCATCCCAAGTCATTGTTTAGACAAGGCTTTGAGTAGACTTCAAAGTAGAACAAAACCCAGGATTTTTGCTATCCTAGGCTTTGTTCGGGGACATCCCAATTTAGGATGCCCTGCCGTGTGAAGCCACCCAGATCGCACATAAAAACTCAACTTTCCAACTGTCCTTCAGTGCATGCGCGGGCTCTAGTCCAATCAGGGATGTTTGCTGTGCAAATTATTGCTTGGCAAACAGCTTTGTGCACAGCAATCGGCAGCAAGAGTGGCCACCTCCAGCCTAAATAGCCTGGGACAGAAGCGCGGAGATGCAGGGGATGAGGTCACAGGTATCTGCATCCGCAACGAGCCAGGAACAAAGTACATTTAGCAGGGGAGGTTTCACACAGCAGGACATCCCAGTTTGGGATGTAACAGGGGAAGACCAGTGCCAGCCCCGTTAGGTTTTATTCTGCTTTAAAGTTGTGGCAGAGTACTCAGCCTGATGTGGGGTGCTCTTCACCTCTACTTACTGATAAAGGATGGAGAGCGTCTCACACCATCCAAAAACATTTTTTTCCACGCCTCATACCCGGGTTTTGAGGTGAAGAAGTTCTCCAGATGAAAAAGCAGATGAGTAAGTGATAACCTTGGCAGTCAGTTGATTGGTGGGAGCTCTCTATAATAAATACCCCCCAATTCAATTTCTGAGCAGCGCAGTGTTTTCTGTTTTGTTGTTGTTTTCTGGCGCGTGTCTGACTCGAGGAAAAAAAAAACACCCGGAGGCCTGTCCCCTGCTGTAACTGAGTCAGGTGAATGTGGAATGTCGAGGTTTATGAGGGATTTATGGTGCTGCGGCTTGTTACCGGCCTCTGTTGTCAGGTACAGGGATAATGGGCCCACCCACTGCCAGCAAGCGCTCAGAGCTAAGCGGCCATGCCTGTCACCTCAGCCACTGCAGCTCACAGAAGAACAATGCTTTGTGTCAATAAATGAATCGGGCTATTATAAAAAGAACAAAATATCGCTGGACTGTGCTCAGTGACCAACCCTGACCTTTAAGATATGGACCCCCTGCCAAGTCCATGTCTGTGTCTTAAAGAAACCACACCTGGTTAGGTGGCAAGATCTTACCTTGGCTCAAAAACCCTCCTGCCCCCCTCTAGCCGATCAGTAATTAATACTCAACTTATAATGAACATTTCAGTGGCTTTACATTGATCAGTATAATGGCTAGAATATGAGGAGTGCAGTGGCTAGAATATGAGGAGTGCAGTGGCTAGGAATACAGTGGCTAATATGAGAAGTACAGTGGCTATAATATGAGGAGTACAGTGAATATAACATGAGGTGTGCAGTGGCTATAATATAAGGAATACGGTGGCTATAATACGAAAAGTACAGTGGCTATAATATGAAAAGTACAGTGGCTATAATATGAGGAATACAGTGACTATAATATAAGGAGTACAGTGGCGATATATATGTCAGTAGGTGGGCGCGCACAGAGAGCAGTGTGGCGTTATGGAGGGCAGTAGGTGAGAGCAGTGTGGCACTATGGAGGGCAGTAGGTGAGAGCAGTGTGGCGCTATGGAGGGCAGTAGGTGAGAGCAGTGTGGCACTATGGAGGGCAGTAGGTGAGAGCAGTGTGGCGCTATGGAGGGCAGTAGGTGATAGCAGTGTGGCACTATGGAGGGCAGTAGGTGAGAGAAGTGTGGCGCTATGGAGGGCAGTAGGTGAGAACAGTGTGGCACTATGGAGGGCAGTAGGTGAGAGCAGTGTGGCACTATGGAGGGCAGTAGGTGAGAGCAGTGTGGCGCTATGGAGGGCAGTAGGTGAGAGCAGTGTGGCGCTATGGAGGGCAGTAGGTGAGAGCAGTGTGGCACTATGGAGGGCAGTAGGTGAGAGCAGTGTGGCGCTATGGAGGGCAGTAGGTGAGAGCAGTGTGGCGCTATGGAGGGCAGTAGGTGAGAGCAGTGTGGCGCTATGGAGGGCAGTAGGTGAGAGCAGTGTGGCGTTATGGAGGGCAGTAGGTGAGAGCAGTGTGGCACTATGGAGGGCAGTAGGTGAGAGCAGTGTGGCACTATGGAGGGCAGTAGGTGAGAGCAGTGTGGCACTATGGAGGGCAGTAGGTGAGAGCAGTGTGGCGCTATGGAGGGCAGTAGGTGAGAGCAGTGTGGCGCTATGGAGGGCAGTAGGTGAGAGCAGTGTGGCGCTATGGAGGGCAGTAGGTGAGAGCAGTGTGGCACTATGGAGGGCAGTAGGTGAGAGCAGTGTGGCGCTATGGAGGGCAGTAGGTGAGAGCAGTGTGGCGCTATGGAGGGCAGTAGGTGAGAGCAGTGTGGCGTTATGGAGGGCAGTAGGTGAGAGCAGTGTGGCACTATGGAGGGCAGTAGGTGAGAGCAGTGTGGCACTATGGAGGGCAGTAGGTGAGAGCAGTGTGGCACTATGGAGGGCAATAGGTGAGAGCTGTGTGGCGCTATGGAGGGCAGTAGGTGAGAGCAGTGTGGCGCTATGGAGGGCAGTAGGTGAGAGCAGTGTGGCACTATGGAGGGCAGTAGGTAAGAGCAGTGTGGCACTATGGAGGGCAGTAGGTGAGAGCAGTGTGGCACTATGGAGGGCAGTAGGTGAGAGCAGTGTGGCACTATGGAGGGCAGTAGGTGAGAGCAGTGTGGCACTATGGAGGGCAGTAGGTGAGAGCAGTGTGGCACTATGGAGGGCAGTAGGTGAGAGCAGTGTGGCACTATGGAGGGCAGTAGGTGAGAGCAGTGTGGCACTATGGAGGGCAGTAGGTGAGAGCAGTGTGGCACTATGGAGGGCAGTAGGTGAGAGCAGTGTGGCACTATGGAGGGCAGTAGGTGAGAGCAGTGTGGCACTATGGAGGGCAGTAGGTGAGAGCAGTGTGGCACTATGGAGGGCAGTAGGTGAGAGCAGTGTGGCGCTATAGAGGGCAGTAGGTGAGAGCAGTGTGGCACTATGGAGGGCAGTAGGTGAGAGCAGTGTGGCACTATGGAGGGCAGTAGGTGAGAGCAGTGTGGCGCTATGGAGGGCAGTAGGTGAGAGCGGTGTGGCACTATGGAGGGCAGTAGGTGAGAGCAGTGTGGCACTATGGAGGGCAGTAGGTGAGAGCAGTGTGGCACTATGGAGGGCAGTAGGTGAGAGCAGTGTGGCACTATGGAGGGCAGTAGGTGAGAGCAGTGTGGCGCTATGGAGGGCAGTAGGTGAGAGCAGTGTGGCACTATGGAGGGCAGTAGGTGAGAGCAGTGTGGCGCTATGGAGGGCAATAGGTGAGAGCAGTGTGGCGCTATGGAGGGCAGTAGGTGAGAGCAGTGTGGCACTATGGAGGGCAGTAGGTGAGAGCAGTGTGGCACTATGGAGGGCAGTAGGTGAGAGCAGTGTGGCGCTATGGAGGGCAGTAGGTGAGAGCAGTGTGGCACTATGGAGGGCAGTAGGTGAGAGCAGTGTGGCGCTATGGAGGGCAGTAGGTGAGAGCAGTGTGGCACTATGGAGGGCAGTAGGTGAGAGCAGTGTGGCGCTATGGAGGGCAGTAGGTGAGAGCAGTGTGGCACTATGGAGGGCAGTAGGTGAGAGCAGTGTGGCACTATGGAGGGCAGTAGGTGAGAGCAGTGTGGCACTATGGAGGGCAGTAGGTGAGGGCAGTGTGGCGCTATGGAGGGCAGTAGGTGAGAGCAGTGTGGCACTATGGAGGGCAGTAGGTGAGAGCAGTGTGGCACTATGGAGGGCAGTAGGTGAGAGCAGTGTGGCGCTATGGAGGGCAGTAGGTGAGAGCAGTGTGGCACTATGGAGGGCAATAGGTGAGAGCTGTGTGGCGCTATGGAGGGCAGCAGCTGTTCGGCATAGCATTCCTTCCATTATCATGCCGCGCAGCAGATTACACAGCACTGTGCGAGCAGGGACACGTAGCATCATGCCTGACAACTGCACCGCACATGCCGGCCGCCCAACCACTCAAACACTATCCTGTACTCCATGATAGCATAGCAAACTAATGACCTCACCCACCCCTCTGATCCCCCCCCCCCCCCCCGGCATTCCTACAGAAGAAGGTTGAAGTGATTCCATTGTATTAGTTAACTGTACTTAGTATTTTGTTGTGCAGTTTTATATTGTCTTTGTTTGATTTTAAAGAGGACCAACAGTCAAAAAGGCAGAGGGGGGGATCTTGCCTCATTGAAAAGAGCCATACACTTCAGAAACTGTAACAAAGTGGTGGTGGAGTCTTGTCCACCAATTCGCTTTTGAATGGTGGACTAGCTTCCCAAAGAGGCACATGCAGACCACAGCACCAGTTCTCCTGCCTCTGTAAAGGTTCAGCTGACCAGAGAACGCACAAGTTGCTGCAGAAGGCTAAAAAATTATCATAGGCTTTTCCTTGCCTGGAGGGTCATTTCTACCAAAAGCAATAAGACCCCAATAAACCAACCAAGAACCTTGGTCAGTCTGACTTGACCAGATAGGCTGAAATGGACCTAAGGAGAAGTAAGGCTCTAGCTCTGGCCACTAGCAGAAATGGTAAATCAGGTCTTGGATGCCCATCAATGAGCTTTGTTACTTACCCAGTGAATGCTCCAGCACCACACCTAAAGCCCACATCACCGCCCAACCTGACTGGCTGACAGAGGTAAGGCTGCAGTTGCCATGCCCTTTGAAGAATAAACACTGGAAGCTTGTTTCTAGGTTTCCCAGGTCTCGCTTAGCAAATATGACATGCCCCCAGGAAAGGCTAGTGGGTCCACTTTAAAGTGGACCAAAACTGACCCTGGAGTCTATGAGACTATGGGACAGGCTTACTCCCCCCCCCCCCCGGGGCATCGTGAACTGGGATTCCCCACTGTGTGACCCCCCCCCCCCAGGGCGCCTCACCTTTCCCCCAAGCCCGCGGTCCATGAGCGGCCGGCTCCGGCATCACTGGCCTTCCTTCACAGCTCTGCGCGGCAACCCCGTCCCCAACGACTGAATGGCTGTGCCTGGTCACACACAGCTAAGGGAGCCAAGTGATGCTGCGTGCTGGTCGTAAGTGTGGCTAGGATTCCATTCAGCTTCTCTAGTCGCACATTAATATGCACGGTGGGAGAAGCTAAATGGATGAGCGGCCCCACATTTGCCATGGGCTCGAGGAGAGGTGAGTTAGCTCGGTGTTCTGGAGGGTTGCACACAGCACCCCAAAACAGTGTGCCCCGGGGGAAGGACCAAAACCTGGGTTTTGGTCCACTTTAAAGTAGAACCAAATCTTTTCACATCGCCACCTATGGGTTTTGATCCTTATTTGGGATGCCCTTGTGTGTGAAAACCCACAGAACTGCCAGTTTCTTACCTTACTCACACAAACATGTGCGGGCTTCCATATAATTAAGATTGCCATGCTTATTAAACTGGACCTTCACCATGATTTAATGAAATGCCCAAACCCTTAAACTATTCCCCAGCATCTAAAATGTATATATTTTACGTTTTTAGTCACTTAATTATTATTCTTTCCCCCACCGGGCTGCAAGTCTGTTCAAGACTCTAGGATACGGGCGCTGCCATCTTGACTCAGAAGCATCACATACTGAGGAGAGGAGAGCGGCATAAAGTACAGGGGGGCGGGCTATAGCTGTGCTTTGCTCAGAAAGAGCAGAGCTGGGGTCAGGGAAGGGACAGAAATCCCAGAATGCAGAGTGACACAGTCAGAAGACACTTCCTGTTTACAGGCTGCCTGATGCTCCATCATCCGTCATCTTGGATGTTTAAAGGCTCATAACATGCAGTAGATGCAGGTAGGATGGTTTTTAATGTGAGCAATCTGTATGTACAGGGTGTGGGAATAGATATGCTCTTATACAGGGTGAAGGACCGCTTTAATGACTGTCAGTCTGTTCTGAATGAATGGATTGCATCAGCTGGAGAAGCCACCAGGGACCCGGGTATGCTCTGTGATCCCAGGCGGTTCCAAATAGGGATGCCCCTGTTAAGAACTTTCAATCGGCCCTGGAATCTTAACTCAATGGCCAGGTGTCAAGAATTTTGGTCAGCTTTAAAGTGGGCCAAAACTCACCGAGCCCAAACCCTAATCTAAAAGGCTTCAGGACAGGCTGAAAGACCTCCCCCAGGGTCCTTCCGATTTGATAACCTCTGAGATGGCAAGTATACTCACCTTGGGACTCCACCCTGCAGCGTATGTGCAGGCATAGTCTTGTATCCCACCATCTATCCATGCGCACCCTGTCCACCATATAAGAATGGCTGGTGCTGGGTGTCCACACAGCCACCAGGGATCAGCCAGAGGCAGGAGCTCGGCAATCATTCCATTCAGCCTTAATTGCCAGGCATTAATGCACATGCACCCCCACCGGATCATAGGGAAGCTGCTGTGGGGGAGAAAAAGGTATTTTTTTATTTTTATTCCTACAAACGTAAGTACAGAATTAGCACATGCCTAGGGGCCAGCACCGGCCTCCACTAGAGCATGAGGCTGAGGAGCGACTTGCCAAACCAGTATCCAGAAGAGCAGACAGAAAACAAGGCCAGGGTTAGTACCTGACCAGAAGTGCCCAGACAGGGGTCAAGAGGAAAGGTCAGTCTAAGAGGCTCACAGTCACAAGCAATGCGTCAGCCCACCTAGTGTATGTGCCGCGGAACTAAACTCCAACACGGGCAACTGGGCAGAGAAACAGCAGGGCCTCTAAATCCTTCTTTGGATGCATATTCCATTTACTTTTTAAAGTGAATCTTAAAGCGGACCTTCACTCTGAATAAGAGTCTATCTTATATGTTTCCCACACCCTGTACATACAGATTGCTCACATTAAAAATCATCCTACCTGCATCTACTGCATGTTATGAGCCTTTAAACATCCAAGATGGCGGCTTATGGAAGCAGCCATCTTATCAGGCAGCCTGCAAACAGGAAGTGCCTCCTGACTGTGCTGCTCTGCATTCTGGGACTGCTGACCTTTACCTGACCCCAGCTCTGCTCTGTCTGAGCAAAGCACAGCTATGACCTGCCCCCCTGTACCTTATCCCACTCTCCTCTCCTCAGTAAATGTGATGCTTCTGAGTCAAGATGGCGGCGCCCGTATCCTAAATTCCCGAACAGATTTGCAGCCCAGTGGGGGAAAGAATAATAAGTTAGTGACTAAAAACGTAAAATATATTAATTTTAGATGCTGGGGAACCATTTTTTAAGAGTTTGGGCTTTTCATTAAATCACGCTGAAGGTCCGGTTTAAAGAGTAATTTCAAAGGCCCTGGAATCTTTTTTTTTTTTTTTTAAAGTTTCTTTTTATTTGCAGTTCAACAAACATCAAAACCACCAAGACAAGTTACATATCACATTGAGGTGCCGCAGGCACTCATTTCAGTAGCACAGATTCAATGAGTATTTAGACACGACAACCATTCACCCTACACATACATACAATCTGGACCTGGATATCTAGTTAAACCGGACCTTCAGCGTGATTTAATGAAAAGCCCAAACTCTTAACAAAAGGTTCCCCAGCATCTAAAATTAATATATTTTACGTTTTTAGTCACTAACTTATTATTCTTTCCCCCACTGGGTTGCAACTCTGTTCAGGAATTTAGGATACGGGCGCCGCCATCTTGACTCAGAAGCATCACACTTACTGAGGAGAGGAGAGTGGGATAAGGTACAGGGGGGCGGGTTATAGCTGTGCTTTGCTCAGACAGAGCAGAGCTGGGGTCAGGTAAAGGTCAGCAGTCCCAGAATGCAGAGCAGCACAGTCAGGAGGCACTTCCTGTTTGCAGGCTGCCTGATAAGATGGCGGCTTCCATAAGCCGCCATCTTGGATGTTTAAAGGCTCATAACATGCAGTAGATGCAGTTAGGATGATTTTTAATGTGGCCAATCTGTATGTACAGGGTGTGGGAAACATATAAGATAGACTCTTATTCAGAGTGAAGGTCCGCTTTAACTATTCACTGGGATGGAGGAGTAGGTCGGAGAACCGCTTCTCCCAGGATGCTTCTCCCGTCTCCCCAATTCCACTTTAACTCGCTCAATGACTCAACCTACCATAAGTGAGCAGTCTCGCCCCCTCAAGTAAACCCTTAATCGTCCTCTGAAGCGGTGTCCTGACTCTGCAGCCAGGGACCCCACACCTTTTCAAACTTATCAGGCACCCCCCTGGCCGTGTATGTCAGCTTGTACATCGTGAGTTTCTGATTAACTAGAGCCCTCCACGCCTGTACGGAAGGTTTGGCCGGGTGTTTCCAATTAAGCAGAACACATTTCCTGGCATAAAAGAGCAGCAGCCTAAATAGTGATTTCAACGCCCTAGTCACCGACAGTGTTTCGACCACCCCCAGGAGACATAAGGAAATCGAGCCAGTGATCCGGGTGCCCACCACCCCACCAATCAAGTCCATCACCTCTCCCCAATATCTCGCCAGAACCTCACAGGACCAGGTCACATGTTCCCATGTACCAGCCTCCCTCTCACACCTGGGACATAAATCACTAGCCAGTAATCCCATCCTATGTAGACGTATTGACGTGATGTAGGCTTGATGTAACCACTTGGTCTGGATAAATCTGTCTCTGGCTTCTATGACCGATGAGTGTAGGTTATCTAAGATTTCTTCCCAGTCATCCCGGTCTAAGGTTTGGTCTAGAACAGGGGTACTCAACCACTTCTTGTAAAGGTCCATTTACAGGCATCTGGTGAGAGGCGAAGGTCCGGACGGGGCGCTGTCAGGGGGGCTGGATAGATAGAAATCAGTGCATTGGGGGTGGGTTGGGGTGGATTATACATTGCAATTTCACTTCTTGTCCATGCAGTACTTCATATTGCAATGCTAGGTGCAGGGAGACAAACAACTACATCGCCAATCTGTAACAGGGCAGCGCTGTGCATGGCAACACAGAAGCAACTAAGTGCAGGGCTGTCAGGGCAGGGGGCCAGAAATTTGGCACCGAGGTCCGCATTCGGACCCCGGTCCGCCAGTTGAGTACCACTGGTCTAGAATTTGCCACTTACTTTCAACTTTCCCCCTGGGGGACTCCAGCCCGGCGACCAGGCACTTGTATAATGTGGAGACAGGTTTCCCCAAGTCCGGCCCTCTCACCACACTCTCCACTCGGGACACCGAAAAATTCAGGCTGTCCCTACGGAATTAAAGGCCCTGGAATCTAAAAGACTCTAAGGCCATCTAAGTCCTACTCCCTGGGGCACCCCGAATTGGGATGCCCCGCTGTGTGACACCCCTGAATCGCCCATTTTATTTAACTGATCCCAAAGCCCTGGCCACGTCTCAGTGCCACTTACCTGTGCACGTACCCACACTAGACCTTTCTGAATGGCTTCATACATATCCTTAGCCACTGGGGCTAGGAGAGGCGAGCAAAACTGAGCACACCGATTGGCTGAGCAGCCCGATTAGACAATCCGTGCGCTCAGTTTTGGTTGCGCATGCATCGTGGGAACGTCAGGAAGGCGAGTTTCTTGCATGATCCATGGGGATACACAGAGTGGGGAATCCAAATTTAGGATGCCTCATCTAAGAGAAACATTTGGAAAATGTAGGCCTGCTTTAAAGTAATACATTTTTTTGTATCAAGGTTGTTTATTTGTTCTATGTGGCATGCATAAACCAAACCCCACCCTGGAGTCTATGAGACTCCAGAGCATCAAGAGCAGCGGGGGTGTCCCACTGTGTGAAACCCCCCAGGTCACCCGAAAACTCACCTTCTTTCATGTCCAACGGCGTATGTGTGAGAGGCATCCCCGCTATCCCTTTAGCAGGCATGTGCCCGCACCAGGCATTTGTAAATGACCGCCACGGACACGCTCCCTGTTAGAGGGTAGCGGGGGATGCGACCGCCAGCAGGCTCAGATCCACTCGCATTAGATGAGCTCCTGCCCGAAGGGGCTCGAGCGGATCCGAGCGTGCTGATTGGACGAGCGGCTGCACATGCGCCGTAGGACCAGAAAGAGGTGAGTTTGTTCAGGCAACCTGGCCGATTTCACACAACGGGGCACCCCCGATCGAGATGCCCCTGGGGCAAGGACCAAAACCCAGGATAGTCAAAATCCTGGGTTTTGGTCCACTTTAATGGGTGTGACAATTTTTGGGATATTATTTGCTAACCAGCACTGAGCCTTGCAACTCCTTAGACAAATATTTGCAAAGCTGAAGAGCTTAGGGAGGAGGCCCGGTCATGGGATATAACCCCCTGCTAGGCTACAGTGGAAACATCCAGCAGAAACAACAGCTTCACAAGGAGCAAATATACTTACCTAACCCCTTGGACATCCTCTGGCTTATCCTGTCCCGTGGTAGTTTTCTCTCTCAGCCAGCCTCAGCTAGAAGACTGACCACTCTGATCTGAAAGGATCTAGCGTGCACTGACTCAGGGAGCTCTATCTCTCCTTAAACCGGACCTTAAAGTGGACCAACACCCTCCCAGATCGGCCCGTGAATCTATAAGATTCCCAGGCCAATCCGATCCTTCCCCGAGGGGCATCTAAAATCAGGATGCCCCGCTGTGTGAAACCCCCCAGGAAGCCCAGGAACTTTATCTTGATCCCGATCCAATGGCAAATGCGCTGGCCGCATCTCGCGCTTCTCTCTAGCAGGGCGTGTGCCCGCACCGTACATTTGTTAGAGGGAAGCGCAAGATGTGGCCGCCATGCGTGCTCGGAACCGCTGTGGTTGTACGTCGCTTGGACGCGCATACAACAGCAGCTCTGAGCGTGCTGATTGGACGAGCGGCCGCGCATGCGCAGTAGGAGCGGGGTGAGGTGAGTTTTTATGAGCGATCGGAGGGGTTTCACATAGCAGGGCGCCCCCGATCGGGGTGCCCTGGGGATAGTCAAAATCCTGGTCCACTTTAACCCCTAATATGGTTATATTTGGCCTAATATTGTTATATTTGGTTCTTCCTGGTCCCTTTACTGCTATCTTACACTGGGGAATTGGTGGGAGGTCCCAGGTGGTTATGGACCGGGAGGGGCATCTTTTTTTGCATTCATCTCTGCAGAAGTTCGCCCTCTACTGGAGAATAACCCGACTGTCAAGACTTATTGACTTATTGGAATATTATTATATTTTATATATAATTTATATAATTAATATATAATTTATATTTTAGATATATTAAGTTTTTAGTTGCTTACTTATTATATTATATACTATATTATATACTTTCCCCCACTGGGCTGCAACTCTGTTCAGGACTGGGCGCCGCCATCTTGCCTCAGAAGCATCACATACTGAGGAGAGAGGAGCGGGATAAAGTGCAGGAGGGCAGGGTTATAGCTGTGCTTTGCACAGACAGAGCAGAGCTGGGGTCAGGAAAAGGACAGCAATCCCAGAATGCAGAGCGACACAGTCAGAAGACCTTCCTGTTTGCAGGATGCCTGATGCTCCATGCCATCTTGGATGTATAAAGGCTCATAACATGCAGTAGATGCAGGTAGGATGATTTTTAATGTGGACAATCTGTATGTACAGGGTGTAGGAAACATATAAGATAGACTCTTATTCAGGGTAAAGGTCCGGTTTAACTAGTGATGGAGGATGCTGGTGCACATGGGTGTGTGAGGAATGTGAGGAGTACGGCCACACCAGATACCTGCAGTCAGCTCATGTTGGAAGAACTGAAATTTACAAGAAAACTGCAGTGGAGAAAGCTGAGGGGTAAGTTAAGTATATTTACTTTTGCCTGTTGTCTGCTTCCATCACTAATGCACACAGCTCTAGAGTCTGACTGAGTGAAAGTCCCAATTTGGGATGCTCCACCATGTGAAACACCTGGGATCGGCCATCATCTTACCTTGGCTTGGCTGTCAGAGGGCACAGTCGGAGAGATTCCCGGGTGCCCAGGAATCTAATCATTCAGCATTTATTGCCAGGCACCGAACAGGACCAACCATGTTTTTGGCCCGGCCCTGGAGTCAAAATTACTCCAGAGCTAGACCATTTAAGAGACTATGTAAGGAAAGTGCATAAGCTATCAGCCAGCAGCTCACCTCATCATGGCTGCGCTCTCCCTTCCTGTCAGCACACAGCTGCTCCTGGAATTAGAAACAAGGCAAAGAGTAGTGGCACACCCCTGAATTCCTTTGTCATAGACCACCAATCACAGGATTTGACTGATGGTCTATAGAGCCGCCCCATTTGTCAGCTCAACCAGAATGAGCACACTAGTATTATACAGCCTGAGCCATCACAGCCTTTCTCCCCCTTCCACCCTAAGCAGCAAATGAATAACCACGCCTAATTAGCATTTCAATCACTGTCACATCTAATTAAAGTTTCAATCACTACCACATCTAATTGGCATTTGAATCACCTGTGGCTGTCTGTGTGCTTTTGGTTGTGATTACATGGCACAATCATAGTTTTGGAACAAGACAATAGAGTATACATTCCAATGTATAAAAACATTAGCAAAAGGGAGAGAGAAAGGAGCACAGCCTGGGTGTCTGAAGCATCATATCGGGCTCTTACAAACCCTGCATATTATGTTAATTATTATGCAGCATCAAAGCTCGAATGGCCACGCCCACATTTCAGAAAAATACAATCCTGTGAAACTCACCTGTAGAATTGTTTTTGTATACATCCAGTCCAGGCCGTCCCAATATCTTCACGATTGGGTGTTCGCCTCTAGAGAGCGCTTGACTGCAAGATCAGAGATGTAGCTCCTCCCGGCCCCCTATAAAGGCAGTTGCCCCTCTATCATTCCCCAGTGGTTTAAAAGCAGTACTCAACAAGAGGGGAGGCCTAAGAAACCATGTTACTTCACATAGCTTCAGCTTGTACTCTCTCTAAGCAAAAACTAGAAAAACTAGTGTCCTATGAACAAAAATGGTTGATCACTATAACAGGCATACAGGACATAATGAACACAAGGGCGGGGTGGGACGGCCTGGACTGGATGGATACAAAAACAATTCTACAGGTGAGTTTCACAGAATTGTATTTTTCTCTTCCATCCAGTCCAGGCCGTCCCAATATCTTCACGCTTGGGACATCCAAAAGCTGTGTCCATATGGGCGGGATCCCCAGTGCGGAACAGCATGTAGTTCATTTCACTACCGTCTGAAGCACCTTTCAGCCAAAAACAGTGTCAGCTGAGGCCCTGACATCCACCTTGTAAAACTTTGTAAAAGTATGAACAGAAGACCAAGTTGCGGCCTTACAAACTTGTTCCACCGATGCCTGATGCTGAAAAGCCCAAGAGGCACCAATAGCTCTGGTAGAATGAGCTGTGATCCGAAAAGGGGGTTCCTTCCCCATGGCAAAATATGCTTGTACCACCGCCTGTCTGATCCACTTACTGAGAGTGGACTTGGCTGGTGGCAATCCTTTCCTAGAAACCTTCTGTTAGGACAAAGAGCAAATCCGATTTCCTGAAGGATTCAGTCGCAGCTGTTAGACTCTTACCTGCTCGCCGTTCCGGGTCCCGCAGCGCACTGTTGAGGGGGCCCCGGCGGGCCTCTGCTCGGCCGTCCCCGGGTCGTCCGTCCCCTCGGCGCCCCTGTGAGGTCCGGGGGCTGTCGGCGCAGCACGCGGCTGATGGCCGCGTCACGGCCCGGCTGCGCCGGCCTGCTGGGCTTCCGGGTGGCGTGACGCTGCCTCCTCCGGGCGGGGGCGCGCCTGGCTCACGTCGTGCTCGCGCGCGCGCGCGAGCACGTCTTTCTTATGCCTCCCGGCGGCGCTTCCTCCAGCGCGCCCGCCGGGGGCGAGTGTTAAGGTGACCTATTGGCAGCCGGATCCTGGGATCGGGCCCAGGGACTGGTCAGCCTGTCTGGCCTGGGCCGTCCGGCTCCTGGGACCGATCCCATTTTTAGTTGTATGCACCAATCATTATTCTTCCCCCCAATTGCGCCCTTCCCTATTGGCCAGCATTCCCTATAAAGTTTTTCTGCTCCTTCATCCCAGTGCCCGTTATAGCTTCTGGGTTCTGGATGTGCGTTGCAGTGTCTGTTGTGAACATTTGGATATTGGACTTTGACTACTCTTGCTTGCTGCCTGCCCTGACCTCTTGCTTTGCCCGACCACGCCTTTGCCTGACCCTTCTGATACCTCACTCCGTGACCTCCTGGATTTGACCTCGGCTAGCCTCGACCACCCCTTCGTTACCTCCTTCGGATACCACGCCCCTGTGACCTCCTGGTTTGACCTCGGCCTGTAATTCGGACTTTTGCCATCCGGCATCCTCATTCGGGATTCCCTGCCTAACATCTTTCTGCACTTTAAGCTGGTATCCTTTGCGCCTTATAAGTCCTGGGGGCAACCGACTGGGAGAGGCATTACCCGCGTCTCCTACAAGCGGGGGCTTGTCTATAGGCAGAAGTGGCGGCGGAGATTGGGGGATACCAGCTCAAGACAGACGGGTGTTAGGTACAGTCCTGACAGCAGCCAGGTAATACTTTATGGCTCTGACAACATCCAAAGCATGGAGGGTCCATTCTTTGGAATTAGCCAGTGCTGGACACAAGGAAGGTAAGACAACTTCCATATTAAGGTGAAAGGGAGAAATGACCTTAGGCAAAAATTCAGGTTTAAAGCGAAAAACCACCTTATCCCTGTGCAGCTCAAAGTTGGGGTGGCTTCATACAAAGTGCGGGCAGATCTGATACACAACGCACCGAGGTGATCGCTACCAGAAAGACCACTTTGAGAGTCAATATAGACAATACAGCATCGCTCAATGGCTGGAAGGGAGGACCCTGGAGAGCAGATAGTACTAAATTCAAGTCCCACACCGGTAATACCGGACATGGGTAACTCCCTGGAAAAAAGTCTTTATCAACCTATGGTTGGCAATGGATCTCTGGAAAAAGATGGCTAAAGCCGAGACCTGACCCTTGAGGGCGCTCAGCTGGAGACCCAAGTCTAAGCCGTGTTGCAAAAACTTCAGAATGCTATAAATAGCACATTTTCGGCAAGAAAGGCTCTTGGCCTCGCACCAAGCGATATAGGCCCGCCAAACTCTGTAGTATATCATGGAAGAAGATTTCTTCCGCGCCTGAATCATAGTATGCACAACCATGGCTGATAACCCCTTCTCCGTCAGGACTGAGGTTTCAATAGCCAGGCCGTCAAAGCCAGGATGGTTGGTACCCCTTCCTGGGCTATCTTGCGCAGCACTCTGCCCAGGAGCAGAGGGAATGCATACAGAAATTTGAACTCCGTCCAAGGAATCACCAGAGCGTCTGTTGCAATAGCCAGATGATCTCTTAAAAGAGAGACGAACCTTGGAAGCTTGTGATTGTGTCTGGACGCAAACAGATCCATGTCCGGCTGACCCCAGCGGAGACACAGAGTCTGAAAGGTCTCGCTGCTGAGGGACCATTCCCCCAGGCGCAAGGAACTCCTGCTCAGGGAGTCTGCCTCCTGGTTTTCCACCCCGGGGATGTAGACCACCGAGATGCAGGGAACATTCTCCTCTGCCCAAGTCAGAATCTGGGTTACCTCCTTGAGGGATCTCTTGCTCCGAGTCCTGCCCTGGCGGTTGATGTAGGCGACAGCAGTCTGACTGTCCGAGCGAACCTGGATCGCACGGCCTCTTAAATGGGGAGTCAAGCGTAGAAGAACCAACCGGATTGCTCTCAGCTCCAAGAGATTTATGGGTAAATTCTGCGGACCCCACTGACCCTGGATCTTCTGGGTCTGCCAAAAGCCTCCCCAGCCTGTCAGACTGGCATCCGTGGTGACTATCTCCCAATGGGGAGTCAGAAAGGACTTGCCCACCAGCAGGTTCCGGGAGTCCAACCACCACAAGAGGGAATGCCTGGCCAGGGGGGACAGCGAAAAGCCTTGTTCCAGAGATTCCTGCGTCCAATTCCAGCCGGTCAGCAGGTTCAATTGTAGAGGTCTCATGTGAAATTGGGTGAAGGGTACTGCCTTGAAGCATGACACCATGGCCCACCAATCTCATCCCCAGACGTATGGCTGCTGACAAGACAGCAAGGCCTGCACTTGCATCTGGAGACCCAAAACCTTCTGCTGTGGCAGAAAAACCTTGACCTGAGCGGTGTCTATCATTCCCAGGAAGGATCTCACTGTTGAGGGAGTGATAAACGACTTGGGGTAATTGATTACCCAGCCGAAGGCTTCCAGGGTTGACAGCACTGTCCGAGTATCGCTCTCGGCCTGCTGAAGTGACCGGGACGAAATCAGCAAATCGTCCAGATAGGGTAACACACAAATACCCTGACTCCTCAGGATAGCCATGATTCCCGCCAGCACCTTGGTGAACACACGGGGGGCTGAGGATATCCCGAATGAGAGTACTACAAACTGGTAATGTTGATCCTCCAGCGCAAACCTCAGGAACTTCTGATGTCCCTGGAAAATCGGGATGTGCAGATAAGCGTCCCTGATGTCCACCGTGGACATGAAGTCGCCGGGCCGAAGCGATCTCACCGCCGACCGCAACGTTTCCATGCGGAAATGTCTGACTCTTACAAACCTGTTAAGACCCTACAGGTCCAGGATCGGCCGTATCGTTCCGTCCTTCTTGGGAACCGTGAACAGGTTGGAGTAGAATCCCCGACCCTGTTCCTGCCGGGGTACAGGGCAACTCACACCTATCCGCAGGAGGTGTTGAACAGCCGTTCTCAAAGCTTGATCTTTTAGTGGGTTTTGAGATATCCTTGAACGGAGGAATTTTGTGGGTGGTCTGGCTGCCAGCTCTGTCTTGTAACCGGAGGACACAACCTCCTGAATCCACCGATCCGAGACGTGACGCCTCCAGATCTGAGCAAACAGCAGAAGCTGTCACCCACCCGGATGGGTGAGGGCGCCCCCTCATGCCTGAGTGGGCTTGGCTGGGGGTTTGGATTTAGCTCCCCAGGAGGAGTTGGGTTGGCTGCGGGACCTACCTCTGCCCCAGGTATCTCTGCGGCCACCTGGAAAAGAAGATCCTCCTCCTCCTCGAAAGGACCGATAAGAAGAGGGGTTCCGAAAGGACCGAGCAGGTTTCCTTCTCTGAGGGAGTCTACCATCCTTGACCAAAAGGTCCAGGTGCTCACCAAACAGCCGGCTTCCCACAAAAGGTAGATTTGTGAGGGACTTCTTGGCAACCGCATCAGCCGACCACTGCTTCAACCAGAGCGAGCGGCGTAGAGCAACGAGCAAGGCCGAAATTCTGGCGCCAAACCTGAACACATCATCCATGGCAGTAACAACAAAGCCAATGAAATCCAAGCAAGCCTTGCGCTCCTTATACTCCCCTGCCTGCGTGAAAGCCTTAGCTCTAGCCACAAGGTGTCTCACCTTTCTCCTGTTGGCTAGTGAGACGATCGCCGAGGCACACGCAGGGCGAAAGACAGCACCAGCAAAGGTGAACGCATGACAGGCCAGCTGATCCATGCGTTTGTCTGGCGACGGCATAACAGTGATATTGGACAAGCCTGACACGGGAGGATCCACCTCGGGAGGGTGACACCATTACCGAACCAATTCAACAGGAAAGGTGTACCGCCTATCCAGGCCCTTAGGGACCGACGCTAGCTTGTTGGGCCTTTCCCATTCCTTAAGGATCATGTTAGAGAAATGAGGCTGCTCCGGGAAGACCCGTCTTTGCCTCTCAGGCTGAAATAAATCACCCTGCTTCCTCTTAGCCGCTCTGGAAGGAACAATGTGTAGGGTATCAAACACGGAAGAGAGCAAACTCTCGTATCATCCGGCTGACAAGAATCCTCGTCCGAGGAGGAACCAGGGATACTGTCATCGCCAGCGGAATATTCTACCGTTGAGCATGAATCATCCGGCAACTCACCTTCCTCCGCAGAACCCAAGCAATCAAAAAGATCATGATCCGAGTAATCAGCTCCAGATGGCGCTTCTTACTCGAGGCGAGCTGTCAACAAGATCTGCTTCTCGAGATTAGCCAGCCTATGCGCAAAATCAGTATGTGACCCCTGGCTCCCCCTTCACTAGGGGCTGAATGCAGCAGCGGAGGGTCCGGAGAGGCCGATGGTAATACAGGGCTAGGGTCAGGGGCGTCCGCGCGCTCATGGTCCAAAACAATGCCTCTGGCGCAAGTGGGACAAATAGTGCTGAATCCGCCCAGAGGATTCTTTTTGCACAAGGGGCAGAGCCTGTCCTGCACAAATGGGGCCCCGAGCTCACTATCCCCTGATGCCTCCATTATGGTGATTAAGAATAGTAAAATTCAATAAGGCTACTAGACGCTAACGGCCTAAGCCTAATAAGCGATCCCTCTAATTAAGAAGGGGGACCGGGAGGAACCACAACCCTCAACCTTAGCCCACGATCTAAACAAAAAAGGAGAGAGAGAAGCCCCATGTCAGCCTTAACATAAAAGACATATGGCACATGTGCAACAAGAATCAAAAAGAGGGATTCACGACACTGCAACCGTCAGGAGGGATCACTGCAGCGTCCGCATCAAGGAAGGCCTGAGAACCTGGCTCCAAGCACAGCAGCAGTAGCAGCAGCGCGTGTGGCCACAAAGCGCCTTCTGGAAGGATCCTCGGAAGGTCTCCTATCACAGACACACGGCGGTGCGGAGGTGGCTCGCGGGGCGCAACTGCCACGAGAGGCGCGCGCCCCGGGCACACCGACAGTGGAACGCAGGTAGGTGAGTAAGTAGGTCAGAGACCGCTCCTCACTGACAGGCAATGTGAAAGTCACACAAAACATGCATGCACAACACAATAATAAGCTGTGGGCAGGGAGGTACATATATAGAAAGACATATTAGTGGTTCCCCCTCAGGATCACCATAAGCCTGTGGCCGGCTACCTTTTAGAATAAGGTCTGCGGCCCAGAGCATGTGCTCTGCCGAACGCCACAGACCCCGGCGTTCACCCTACTGTCACGGATCCCCGTAGCAGCCAGAGGCTGGGAGGCAGGAATGGGTCAGAAGAGATCCATGGGAATAGAGTCCTGCAGCGGCCGACGGGCTAGGTGGCCCCGCTCTGCTGCCAAAATCTGAGAGAGAGTGGCAACGATCTTATGCAGCCAAACTGCAAGATGAACAACTGGGGAATGATAGAGGGGCAGCTGCCTTTATAGGGGGCCGGGAGGAGCTACATCTTTGATCTTGCAGTGAAGCACCCTCTAGAGGCGAACACCCAATCGTGAAGATATTGGGACGGCCTGGACTGGATGGAAGAGAAAATAAATCATAAGGTGAAACTGTAAGCCTCGATAGCTCAGTCATTTCTTCTTCCAATTTAAAAACAGAAAACAATTTGGGACAGCACCAAATGTAACCCGACGCAATGGTCTAACAATTACCTTTGCCTGCAGTATCACTTTAATGATAGTTGCCCTTTAAAGTGGATCCAAAACCGTGATTTTTACTATCCCCAGTTTTGGTCCTTGCCCCACTGGGCACCCCGATGTGGGATGTCACCCACCAAAACTCACCTTTCCCCCGTCCTACAGTGTATACGCGACCTTTCGTTCAATTATCATGCTCGACTGCACTGACGTAAAAGCGTCTAAGGCTCCAGCAGAGTGCACCGGTGGCCCCATCCCCACTTTCCTCTAGCAGATGGCGTGCCTGCACCGGCCATTCACATATACCTGGCGTGCACGCGCCGGCCACTGCTCGTGCAACCGCCATTGGATCAGGGAGAAGGTAAGTTTACTGGGTGACCTGGGGGTTTTACAAGCAGGGCATCCTGAATCAGGATGCCCCTGGGGGGGAAGCCTGTAAATCCCATAAACTCTAGAGTGGATTTTGGTCCACTTTAAAGCAAAACTATGGTCAAAAATGGGCCAAAGCGGGGCAGCGGGGTCAAGGCTGCCCTGATGTGCATTGCCCCCATTAAACAAAAAAACGGACGCCTGGATACTCACCGCTTCCAGGCTTCTTCTGCAGCCGCCGCAGTGCAACCTATCAGCCTCCAGGATGCTCCCACGTGACCGTGAGCAGCCTATCAGCGCAGCCAGGGGACAAGCCTATCAGTGCTGCTTGCCACTGGCCCTGGAAGCTGGCAGGCTACGCTGGACGCAGAAAAGGACCTGGTAGCAATGAGCATCCTGGCGCCCGATTTCTTGTTTTAATGGCAGCGGTGCGCAGAGGGGCAGCCGTGACGCATTGCCAGACATTTTTGCCCATAGTTCCGTTTTAAAGTGGACCAAAACCTGTCCTGGGTTTTGGTCCTTCCTCTCCCCCCCCCCCCCCCGGGGCACCCCTGAACGGGAAACCCCCCCTGAACGGGAAACTCACCTCACCGCGGTCCTACAGCACATGTGCGGGTGCTCGTCCAATCAGCGCGCTTGGAGCCGCTGAGCTATGGACGTCTAAATCCACGTCTTAGCACAGCGACTCTGAGCGCGCTGGCAGCCGCATCACACGCTTCCCTCTAACAGGCAAGCGCCCTGCTAGAGGGATATCGGGATGCGGCCACGGCAGTGGGGCAATGAGTGCCACAGTTCCTTTGCAGAGCACACAGGCAGCCGTCACACCTCTTGACTCATTTAAAGAAATTTAGATTGCGTTTCTTTACACCATGCTAGAATTATTTTTATGGTCAGAGTTTAATATCTCTTCCCCAGTGACTCAGGTAAAGAACCTGTATTTAATGCCATTTTGCTTCCTCAGACTGAAACCTGGATAAAACCTAACCGGTCCCTTTAGTACTTACCCTGTCCTCTTCCCTGCCTGTCTCTTACCAACTTTACAATTACTGCTCAGGTGTGTTACAGAAGCCCTGCCCCCTTCATTCATAGCTCTCATATAATCCTTGGACACCTCTGGTCTCCAACTCCAAAATGTCACACCACTGCCCTTCACAGTCAGTTCTCCCATTCCACCTTCCTCCATTATTCTCTCCATCTGTTCTCCTGCCTGCCGTTACCTTTGGTCACTTGAACCTGTAAGTGTCAGCACCTGTTAACGTGGACCAAAACCCCCAGTCGATGGCCCGATTCCTCCCCGTGGGGCATCCCAAATCAGGATGCTCTGCTGTGTGAGTCCCCTAAAACACTGTTTCTCAACCTGCGGTACAAATACCCCCGAGGGGTACATGGCGATGTTCAGGGGCACACCGACAAGGGGCTTCTAACTAGTTGGGTGTATTATTTTAATAGTGAAACAGTAATATGAGGCCTCTCATCTACTTATTTATAGCTAAACAAGCTCTCGGGGGACTTGGTTGTAACTTCACAGTCGATAGAGAATGAGAGTGACACTAGCCGCGCATGCACCATGAGCTTGTCAGAAAGGGCAACTGGGGGGGTTCCACACAGCGGGGCAATCCCTGGGGAGCAGTGTCCTGGAGTCTCATAGACTTCGGGGCCTGATTTTGTCCACTTTAAAGCTCACCAATACCTAGAAAAGACAATAGAACAGGCCACACTTCAAAAAAATAACTAGACAGCCCCAGCCGTACAGTGAGTCTGCAGAACGTTTAAGCTGAACTATCTGTGGACCTGGGAACTGACTGAGGACAGGAGCTCTGAAGACCTCTCCTGGCCTAGAAAAAGTCATTTTTGAATTTTTTAAAATGTTTTTATCTTTTTATGCAGAATTGTCATTACAGGCCTTACACTAAAGTATTAAAGTGGACCAACACCCAGGGGGGATCAGCCCAGGAATTCCCGGGCTGATCAGGTCTCTCCCCGCGGGGCATCCGAAATCGGGATGCCCCGCTGTGTGAAACCCCGCAGGACGCCCAGAAACCTTACCCTATCCCCGTTCCAACGGCGCATGCGCAAGCCGCGGCCGCATCTCGTGCTTCTCTCTAGCAGGGCCCGCACCCGCGCCGGCCATTCACAAACGGGCGCGCTCCCTGTTAGAGGGAAGCGCGAGATGCGGCCTCCAGCGTGCTCAGAGCCGCTGTGGTTGTCCGTCGCTTGTCCGTACATACCACAGCGGCTCTGAGCGCTCTGATTAGACGAGCGCTTGCGTAGGAGCGGAGTCAGGTGAGTTTTTTAGGGCAATCTGGGGGGTTTGGGGTGCCCCGCGGAAGTGGACCAAAACCCAGGATAGTGAAAATCCTGGGTGTTGGTCCACTTTAATGTCATAGTGTTCCAACAATGTCCATGTGTTTTCGCTTTATTACAGGTGTATATGTGTTCAAAAACACTTTAAAGTGGACCAACACCCAGGATTTTGACTATCCTGGGTTTTGCATACCTCCCAACTTCTAAAAATGTGAAAGCGGGACAAGCCATGCCCCCGACCACCCCCCCGTCACGCCCCGGCCACCCCCCCGTCACGCCCCGGCCACACCCCCGTCACGCACCGGCCACACCCCCGTCACGCCCCGACCACCCCCGTCACGCCCCGGCCACACCCCTGTCACGCCCCGGCCACACCCCCGTCACGCCCTCCAGCTCCAGCAATGTCGGCTGCCTTCACCCCTGCATGCGTACGTTTTTTAATCCCCAACCCAGCATACCGCCCGCCCACCCCCCGTGCGCCCGCCCCACTCTCTCACCCCACACGCCAGGAAGTTAGTATCTTCGCGCCGGCGTCGTTGCGGCCATGGGCACACTGCCACGGAGCAGGGCGTCCCGGGACATTTGTTAACGTTCCGGGACCGCGGGGTTTTTTGCGCAAATCGGGACAATCCCGGGAAAATCGGGACAGTTGGGAGGCATGGTTTTGGTCCACTTCGGTGGGGTACCCCGCTGTGTGAAACCCCCCCCCCCGATCGCCCGGAAAACTCACCTCACCCCGCTCCCACGTGACCGCTGGAGCCAATCACTGGGGACGGACAACGAGAGGCAGCGACGGACAAGCAGAGCAAGTCCGCCGCCTCCCGCGCATCCCCCTTACAGGGAGCGCGCCCTGCTAGAGGGACGCGCGGGAGGTGGCAGCAGACGCGCATGCGCCGCTGAAACGGGGAAAAGGTAGGCTTCTGTGGGCTTCCTGGGGGGTTTCACCCCGCAGGACATCCCGATTTCGGATGCCCCGCGGGGAGGGATCTGATCGGCCCGGGAATCTTATAGATTCCCGGGCCGATCCCCCCTTGTTGTTGGTCCACTTTAATCACACAGTGTCTGGCGCTCTATGCTACAGCGACCAGATTTAGAGCGCTGGCGCTTTGTGTGTGTCCTTTTTTGAAGTATGGTTTGGAGCGCCAAGAGTAGGTCGCACTGAGCTGGCGCTACCTGTCGCTCACTGCAGCGCTGTACTGGTGATACAGCGCCCAACATACATCACATTCATCAATGCGGGCCAGGTTACTACAGTGACTGAGGCACTCGGGTTACAGCGCCCGATACCCGCTTACAGCGTATACTAGCGGTCGCTCTAAGCGCCGCTATACAGACACTCATCTGCCGATACCTGGCGTTAGTAATGAATCAGCCTCCACATTAATACCAGTGTTAGGACAAGCAGGTCATCAATGATACAGCTTGTCTTGCTGGAGAGCAATGGGACCTAGTTAATGTCTGATCATTTATGGTTTACTACCCAAACACCTTAGAATTGGATTGTAAAATCTTTGCATATACCTTTTATTTCCATTCATTCTCAAGTTAACCATTTATCATCCAATGAATCCACAATAGTAAGTCTTTGTGCACAGCCGCGTCGTTCATCAGCAATACGAGCTGCCTGTCAGTTAGAATCTGTTTAGCGTTTAGCAGTCTGATGCTGCCCACACACACCTTACAAGTGGATTGCGCAATCTTTGCACACTACGACAATTCTTCTGCCAGTTTAATCATTTATCATCCAATAAAGCTCAAACGGAAGTGTGACGGCAGGGGCATGTCTTGATTTGATCACTGAAGTGCTACAGCAGACAAAGGTTATTGTTACACCATCTGCGTCAGGCTGCATTTAGCACTGTCCTCTGGTTTTAAATTGAAGAAGGAAGGGCCGAGATATCAAGCTTTACAGTTTCACCTCCTGATTTCTCTTCTGAAAAAAAGTGGTTGTGGCCCTTGGATCTGTGATGCTGCATAATAATCAGCATAATGACAGGGGTCTGCATACGAATTTGCATATGACACCCTGGCTGTGCTTCCACCTGTTTCTAGATGACATTGAAGCCTAGACCAGCACTCACAGATACACTCTCAAAGTGTATGCGAGCACTCCCACAAGACATGTACGCACCCCCCAAAGAGCATGTGTTCACCCCAAAGTGCATGTGCGCACCCCACAAGACATGTACGCACCCCCCAAAAGTGCATGTGTTCACCCCAAAGTGCATGCGCACACTCCCACAAGATATGTACGCACCCCCCAAAAGTGCATGTGTTCACCCCAAAGTGCATGCGCACACTCCCACAAGACATGTACGCACCCCCCAAAAGTGCATGTGTTCACCCCAAAGTGCATGAGCGCACTCCCACAAGATATGTACGCACCCCCCAAAAGTGCATGTGTTCACCCCAAAGTGCATGCGCACACTCCCACAAGATATGTACGCACCCCCCAAAAGTGCATGTGTTCACCCCAAAGTGCATGAGCGCACTCCCACAAGACATGTACGCACCCCCAAAGTGCTGGGAAGACAGAAGGAGGTGGGACGGCAGGCACCATGCTCTTTCCTGACATCGCCCGGGGGAGAAAGATGGAGCTGGGGCAGCAGGCGTCGCTCATGCTTCTTCCCCCCCCCCCCCGCAGTGTGAGCGGCAGTGTAGGTCTCCCCACTGCTGGCCGGCCGGGAGGGGAGCTATGTGTCCTGCTCGGCTGGGATGTTGGCATCCGCTGGGGGCATCATTCTTCTCACACAAGCAGCAGACGGAGAAGAATCAGACGTGGACCAGTCCCCACTACCCAGTTTACTTATCATCCAATGAAACTACTAAGGCCCTTATTTATGAAGGAATAGCGACAGGTAGCGATTGGTGAGCGACCGGTAATGACGGGCCCCGCCACGAGAACGCCGGCTCCCCTCCGCAATCACACATTTATCAAGCCGATCCTGCTTAGCGACTGAGATAGCGCCATATAGCAACTCATTCATCATTATTCCAGCCTCAGCCCACAGCGCCAGCGTCCGACCTTGAACAGCGACAGGTATGACTCTCACTACCTGGCGCTCTCCAATGCATTTCAATGGAACAATTTTTAAATATTAATAATTAATTGTTATTAATGTTTTTTTTTTTTTTTTTTTTTTTTAAACATGAAAAATTCTGTGACCACTTCTGCAATGTTAGATAATTTTTTTTAAGGTAAAAAAAATAAAATAAAAATAAAAATGTGTGCAGAATTGATATTACAGGTCTGATATTATTGTATTCATATTACTACATTCTTTCAAATTTTTTTTTTTTTTTGGGTTTCCAAAAATATGGTTGTTTGGGGGTTAAAAAACTACTTTTAACACATCGCCGCCAGCGCTCTGGGGTTTAAACATGCATTTTACAGCGCTTGAATTTTTTGACCGTGATTTTTTTGATGAATATGGTGGGAGCCGGTCGCTCTGACCAGTCGCTATCATGCGCAACCATACATCGCGGAACCTGTCAAATAGCGACTCGTCACCTTGTATTCAACATTACTGCACACCGACTCAGTCGCTATCAACCACCGAACAACGGCCAAGCACAGCGACTACTAGCGAGCGCTGTGAAAATACCGCTACAGACGCTCAACTGTCGCTACCTGGCGCTATTAATGAATCGGCCTCCCCATCAATCTTTTCTCAATTTGAAATTAGCATCTGATCCACTGTAACGGATGGTAGATCCCTGTGTTAGGGCGTGTCAGTCCCCTGCTAGGTCATCTTGTTAGCATCTCCCGGTCTATAGTATAATAGGCACACGTCTTACTATTGGATTGTACAATCTCTGCACAGTCACACCATACATATTAAGATTCTCTCTCGATTTGACGATTATGAACCAGTGAAACTCAATGTGATCTGATAAAATCAATGCGTGCAGGCGTGTCACTCATCATCCATACAAGCTACCTGTCAGCTGGACTGTGCTGGCATCTGGTTAGTATCTACCTGACCATTTTATACGGGCCACACACCTTACAACTGGATTGCACAGTCCTACTAAAGGAATTCTCTCTCAGTTTGATCATTATCATCTGATAAATCGTACCTGCGTGAGGGTATCTCAGTCATCACCCGGATAGCCATGGGTTCTGGTTAGTGTCTACCAGTCCATTTACATGCAGATTGTACACTCTTTGCGTACTCTTACAAACTCGATTCTTTCTCAGTTTCTCATTTATTATCTAATAATACTCAAACCGATAGCAAATCTATGGCCTCGATTCAATAAAGGTAGAAAAAAAAATTCATGGTAGTAAAAGATTCAAGTCATGAGAAAAAAGCCTGAGAATGTCACTGTTGCTGAATCACCAGATAAAAAGACAATGAAAGTCAATGGCACTTTTTTACTCCTAAGAAAAGTAGAGAACTATTTACTCCTTTCTATACTGTAGTAAAAGCTGCCATTGACTTTCATTGTCTTTTTATCTGGTGATTCAGTAACAGTGACATTCTCAGGCTTTTTTCTCATGAATTGAATTTTTTACTACCATGAGAATTTTTTTCTACCTTTATTGAATGGAGGCCTAAGTGTGAGGCCACGCTGATCACCAGGTTAGTGTCTACCAGTCCATTGTAGAATACCCACATATATTACAATTAGATTGTACAATCCCTGCACAGTCATACCGATGTTGGTCTTACATGTTATGATTCTCTCTCGATGTGACAATCACAAACTCAATACGATCTGATAAAATCAATGCGAGCGAGTTGCCAGTTATCAGCCTTACAAGTTACCTGTCAGCTGGAGGGTGCTGGGATCTGGTTAGTGTCTACCGGTCCATTTACTACTGGCCACACATCTTACAACTAGATTGTACAATCCTGGCACTGTTCTATTTATGCGATTCTTCCTCAGTTTGATAATTTATCATTTGATAATCCTTAATCCCTGGGATCTGGTTTATGTCTACCGGTCCATTTACTACTGGCCACACATCTTACAACTAGATTGTACAATCCTGGCACTGTTCTATTTATGCGATTCTTCCTCAGTTTGATAATTTATCATCTGATAATCCTAATCCCTGGGATCTGGTTTATGTCTACTGGTCCATTTAATACTGGCCACACATTTACAACTAGATTGTACAATCCTGGCACTGTTCTATTTATGCGATTCTTTCTCAGTTTGATAATTTATCATCTGATAATCCTTAATCCCTGGGATCTAAATAGTGTCTACTGGTCCATTTAATACTGGCCACACATCTTACAACTAGATTGTACAATCCTGGCACAGTTCTATTTTATGCGATTCTTTCTCAGTTTGAACATTTATCATCTAATAATCCTTAATCCCTGGGATCTGGTTAGTGTCTACCATTCTATGCTGCCCACACACATTACAACTCGATTGTACACTCTTGGTGGGCTCCTGCTAACTCGATTCTTTCTCACGTTTTATCATTTATCACCCGATGAAACTCAAACATATGGGAATAACCTGATCACCAGTTCTGTCACCTAGTTAGTGTCCTTACATGTTATGATTTACACTTGATTTTATGACCATGAACCAGTGAAACTCAATCGATCTGATGAAAATCAGTGTGTGCAGGCATGCAAGTTACCTGTCATTTGACAGGACCTTATTGATGTCTAGCAATCTATAATATGCTACCCACACATATTACAATTGGATTGTACAAACTTTGCATACATATTTTGTCCATACGTTGATTTTCGATGATCATGAACCAATGAAACTCAATCGATCTGATGAAAATCAATGCAGGTATGCAAGTTACCTGTCAGTTGAATGGTCCTGGGACCTTATTGGTGTCTAACAGTCTATAATATGTTACCCACACATATTACAATTAGATTGTACAAACTCTGCATACAGATTTTGTCCATACGTTATGATTTTCAATGATCATGAACCAGTGAAACTCAATCGATCTGATGAAAATCAGTGTGTGCAGGCATGCAGGTTACCCGTCATTTGACAGGACCTTATTGGTGTCTAGCAGTCTATAATATGCTAGCCACACATATTACAATTGGATTGTACAAACTCTGCATACAGATTTTGTTCAATGATCATGAACCAATGAAACTCAAATGAACCTGACAATAATGAATGTGTGCGGGCACGCTGGTCATCAGTCATACAAGCTACCTGGGACCTGTTTGGTGTCTACCAGTCCTTATATTCTGCCCACACACCTTACAATTGGATTGTACAAACTTTGCATACAGATTTTGTCTATACGTTATGATTTTCAATGATCATGAACCAATGAAACTCAATCGATCTGATGAAAATCAGTGCAGGTATGCAAGTTACCTGTCAGTTGAATGGTCCTGGGACCTTATTGGTGTCTAGCAGTCTATAATATGCTACCCACACATAATACAATTAGATTGTACAAACTTTGCATACAGATTTTGTCCATACGTTATGATTTTCAATGATCATGAACCAGTGAAACTCAATCGATCTGATGAAAATCAATGTGTGCAGGCATGCAGGTTACCCATCATTTGACAGGACCTTATTGATGTCTAGCAATCTATAATATGCTACCCACACATATTACAATTGGATTGTACAAACTCTGCATACAGATTTTGTTCAATGATCATGAACCAATGAAACTCAAATGAACCTGACAATAATGAATGTGTGCGGGCACGCTGGTCATCAGTCATACAAGCTACCTGGGACCTGATCGGTGTCTACCAGTCCATTGTATTCTGCCCACACACCTTACAATTGGATGGTACAATCTTTGCACAGTCTAACCCTATAAATACAGGTTACAATTCGATATGATATGTATCATACGGATGGTCACTGCCACTACTTACCCTCCAGGGTGACCTCCTTGCCCGCCTTCTTCAGCGCCTGCACAGCCTCGTCGTGAGTGGCGTCCCGCAGGTCGGCGCCGTTGACGGAGAGGATGGCGTCGCCCACGTAGAGCGCTTGCGTCTGATCGGCGGCCAGTCCCTTGAAGATCTTGCTGATGAGGATGGGCATCTTGTTCTCCTTGCCCCCCTTGATGCTGATGCCCAGACCCCCCAGCTCGTGCTTCACCACCCGCACCGAGCGCTTCTTATTGGCGATGGCTTTGGGCACCTGATCGGGCGAGTCGGTCAGGGCGGTTCGGACGCCCTTGGGGCTTTCGTGCGATCCGTTGGTGAGGCCATTGGCGTTGGCATTGGCCGGCTCTTCGCTGCTCAGCACCAGACACTCCGGGCACAAGTTGGCAGAAACTTTATGCCAGCGCTCTCTCACCAGAACTTCCAGCCAGCCGCTCCTCTGCACCGGGGCCCCTGCTACAGCCATGATGAAGGCATCCTGAGCCCTGCAGGACTTTAACCCCACACCACGACGGCACAGAAATAGTTTTAGTGCCAACTAATCGCTTTCTGACTGCTGAGCCCTGTGGCGGGGAGGAGCCACCCGGGGAAACCCGAGAAGGGCTGAGCAAACAAAGCAGAGCAAACAACGAGGAGGGCGGGAGGAGATTGGTCACCGGGTCCTGCCTGCCGCACACCCGCCGCCCGACCGACCGACCGACCACAGTCTGCAAGGGGTTAACGGGGGACGCGGCGGCTCATAGCACAGAACAGGCAGTGAGCGACAGCGGCATCTTCAGGCCATTAGCGGTACTGCATGTTCTTATAACTAAAAGTCCAACTCCGGGGAAACTTTTAAAAGTTTTTTCTTTCATTAACTGTATATATCGGCGTCTGCTTCCGTGTGCAAACCTAAATGCAGACGTTTTCTGATGCTATGTTATGGGGCCTTAAACCGGACCCTCACCATGATTTCATGAAAAGCCCAAACCCTTAAAGTGGACCAACACCCTCCCCTGATCGGCCCGGGAATCTATAAGATTCCCGGACCGATCAGCCCTCTGACTGCTGTGTGAAACCCCCCAGAAACCCCTAAATCCCTACCTGATCCTCGATCCAGCGGCGCCAGCCCCCACAACCCCTGCGCGTCCCTCTAGCAGGACGCGCACCCGAGCCGGCCGTTTGTGAATGGCGGGCGGGCACCCTGTAAGAGTGACGCGCGGGAGGCGGAGGTGGGCGCGCTCTCTTGTCCGTCGCTGCCTCCCGCTTTTCCGTCGGCGGGGATTGGCAGCGGCAGTCACGTGGGAGCGAGGAGAGGTGAGTTTTTGGGGCTTTCTGGGGGGTTTCACACCGAAGTGGACCAACACCCAGTATTTTCACTATCCTGGGTTTTGGTCCACTTCCGCAGGGCACCCCGCTGTGTGAAACACCCCCGATCGCCCTAAATATCTCACCCCACCCCGCTCCTACGCGAGTGCTCGTCCAATCAGAGCGCTCAGAGCCGCTGTGGTATGTACGGACAAGCGGCGGACAACCACAGTGGCTCTGAGCGCGCTGGAGTCCGCGTCTCGCGCTTCCTTCTAACAGGGAGCGCGCCCGCAACGGCCACTCGTGGGTGCGCGCCCTGCTAGAAGGAAGCGCGAGACGCGGCCCGCACATGCGCCGTTGGAACGGGGATAAGGTAAGGTTTCTGGGCGTCCTGGGGGTTTCCCGATTTCGGATGCCCCGCGGGGAGGGATCTAATCGGCCTGGGAATCTTATAGATTCCCGCGCCGATCCCCCCTGGGTGTTGGTCCACTTTAAAAAAACTATTCCCCAGCATCTAAAATTAATATATTTTAAGTTTTTAGTCACTTACTTATTATTCTTTCCCCCCCAACAGGCTGCAACTCTGTTCAGGACTCTAGGATACTGGCGCCACTATCTTGATTCAGAAGCATCACACTTACTGAGGAGAGTGGGATAAAGTACAGGGGGCAGGTTATAGCTGTGCTTTGCTCAGACAGAGCAGACCTGGGGTCAGGAAAAGGTCAGCAATCCCAGAATGCAGAGCGGCACAGTCAGAAGACACTTCCTGTTTGCAGGCTGCCTGATGTTCCATGAGCTGCCATCTTGAATGTTTAAAGGCTCATAACATGCAGTAGATGTAGTTATGAGAGGGGCGCAAGGGGCTAGAGTCCCGGGGCCTTCACCACTTGCCCTGAAATGGGGGCCTCCACCAACCTTTGGGTTATGATCTTGTCCAGGAGGCTTTTCAGTCTTTGGTCTGACGGGCCGCGGGGCCGCCAACAAAGCTATCGGCGGCAGTGGGGTTCCCCCACATCTGGGCAGCCGAATCCACCACAGGGCAGGACAGAGAGTCTAGAGCAACAAAGCCGCCATCACCAATGCTACAGTGATGGGTGCAGAGCTGTCACTCAATCTGAGCTTCCAGTAAGCAGACGGGTGCCAGACAACCACCAATCAGTGAAATGGCTGGACTATTATTTTAAAGGAAAAAAATACTGTATCTGGGCCTACACCACACTCAATCCGGCCCTGGATGCAGGTAGGATGATTTTTAATGTGAGCAATCTGTGTGTACAGGGTGGGGGAAACATATAAGATAGGCTCTTATTCAGGGTGAAGGTCCGGATTAATGTGGGCAATCTGTATGTACAGGGTGTGGGAAACATATACGATAGACTCTTATTCAGGGTGAAGGTCCGGATTAATGTGGGCAATCTGTATGTACAGGGTGTGGGAAACATATACGATAGACTCTTATTCAGGGTGAAGGTCCGGATTAATGTGAGCAATCTGTATGTACAGGGTGTGGGAAACATATAAGATAGACTCTTATTCAGGGTGAAGGTCCGGATTAATGTGAGCAATCTGTATGTACAGGGTGTGGGAAACATATAAGATAGACTCTTATTCAGGGTGAGGGTCCGGATTAATGTGGGCGATCTGTATGTACAGGGTGTGGGAAACATATAAGATAGGCTCTTATTCAGGGTGAAGGTCCGCTTTAAAAGTCCAACTGAAGGGAAACTTTTAAAAGTTTTTTCTTTCATTTAGGGGTTTATTCATCAAGGGATAGCGGCAGGTAGCGCCTTGTAAGCGTCAGGCAGCGTCTGGTAAACTCCAGGTACTGTACTCAATACCGCATTTATCAAATCGATTCTGGGGGGTGACTCTAACAGCGCCATGTAGCGTCTGATTCATCATCAAAGACGGCTCAGCGTATAGCGCCGGCGCTCTAGCTTCCAGAGCGCCAGGTATTACCTGTCTCTACCTCTCGCTCTCCCATACATTTTAATGGACGTTCCTTTTCTTCTCTTTAAACAGAGTTTTCTTTTATTTTTTATTTATTTTTTTTATCAAATCATTGTGTGACCTCCCCTGGCCTATTAGAAGTCATTTTTGATTTTTTATATTTTTATGATATATAATATAAATATTAATGTTATAATATAAATGTTAATGTCACAATGTAATAACAATGTCATTCCATATGTTTTCGCTTTGTTACTGGTGGATATGTGTTCAAAAACAGAATTTAATAACACAGCTTCTGGTGCTCTGGGCTACAGCGACCCAATTTTGAGTGCCCTTATAGTGCTGTACTGGTGTTATAGCGACTCACACATCGAATTCATCAATGCCGGCCAGCGACTGAGGCGCTCTGTAATAGCGACTCACAGCTGATCACAGCATATACTAGCGGTCGCTCGTAGCGCCGCTGTACAGACGCTCATCTGCCGCTAGTAATGAATCAGCCTCCCCCTGTATATAGCGCCGTCTGCTTCCATGTGCACACCTAAATGCAGACGTTTTATGATGTTATGCTCTGGGGCCTTAAACGTGAACGCAAATGCATTCTCCATGCAGTACTGCCTGCATTTCGCTTTTTCCGGCACCTTAGATTTTAAAGCGGACCTTCACACTAAATAAGAGCCTATCTTGTATGTTTCCCACACCCTGTACATACAGATTGCCCACATTAATCCGGACCTTCACCCTGAATAAGAGTCTATCTTATATGTTTCCCACACCCTGTACATACAGATTGCTCACATTAATCCGGACCTTCACCCTGAATAAGAGTCTATCTTATATGTTTCCCACACCCTGTACATACAGATTGCTCACATTAAAAATCATCCTACCTGCATCTACTGCATGTTATGAGCCTTTAAACATCCAAGATGGCGGCTCATGGAGCACCAGGCAGCCTGCAAACAGGAAGTGTCTGCTGACTATGTCACTGCATTCTGGGATTGCTGTCCTTTCCCTGACCCCAGCTCTGCTCTGTCTTTCCAAAGCACAGCTATAACCCCGCCCCCTGCACTGCCCTGAGTCATTGAGTCTAAAAGATTCCAGGGCCGATTGAAAGTTCTTAACAGGGGCATCCCAGTTTGGAACCGCCTGGGATCACAGAGCATAACCCGGGTCTCTGGTGGCTTCCCCAGCTGTGGGGGCATCCCAGCAATCTATTCATTAAGAACAGACTGACAGTCATTAAAGCGGACCTTCACCCTGAATAATCATATGTTTCCCACAGCCTATACATACAGATTGCTCACATTAAAGTGGACCAAAACCCAGGATAGTCAAAAGTTTTGACTCTCCTGGGTTTTGGTCCTTTCCCCTGATCAGGGGTGCCCCGCTGTGTAACACCCCCCAGGACGCCCGAACGGACTCACCTCTTCCTGGTCGCACGGCGCGTCTAAGAGCAGCGGCTCTGACAGCCGCATCCTCCGCCTCCGTCACAAAAGCCTGGGCATGCGCACTGCTAGAGAGAAGCGAAGGATGCGGCCGCCAGAGCCGCTGCTCTTAGACGCGCCGTGCGACCAGGAAGAGGTGAGTTGGCTGCGGCGATCTGGGAGGGTTTCACACAGTGGGGCACCACGGATCGGGGTGCCCGTGGGGAAAGGACCAAAAAACAGGACAGTCAAAATCCTGGGTTTTGGTCCACTTTTAGAATCATCCTACCTGTATCTACTGACATTAAGAATCATTCTACCTGCATCTACTGCATGATATAAGCCTTTAAACATCCAAGATGGCGGCTCATGGAGCATCAGGCAGCCTGCAAACAGGAAGTGTCTTCTGACTGTGTCACTCTGCATTCTGGGATTGCTGACCCCTGGATTTTATCCCGCTCTCCTCTCCTCAGTATGTGATGCTTCTGAGTCAAGATATCGGCGGGGGGGGGGGGGGGGGGGCTATGCGCGGGGGAGCTCCAGCAATCTGGATGCTCCCCTGAGACTGTCACAATGTGGCCCCACATTGTGAGATGTGTGACCTGCTTTAAAGTGGACCAAAACCCAGCGCCAATGGCCTGGGAATCTATAAGATTCCTGGGCCAATGGATCCCCCCCCCCCGGGTCATCCAAAATCGTGATCCCCCGCTGTGTGAAACCCCCCCAGGTCGCCCCATTCACTTACCTTGCTTCCCGGTCCAACGGCGCATGTGCGAGCCTCATCCCTGCTGTCCCTCTAGCAGGGCGCCTTCCCGCGCCAGGCATTTGTGAGGAAAGTGGGGGATGCGGCCGCCAGCGCGCTCGGAGCCACTGACCTTGGACGAAGGCCTGGACAATCCCTTTAATTATAAATTCTATGGCAATACAAGCTTAACCCTGCTACACTGCATTATACCTGTGCTAAGCCTGCATTGCCATAGACTTCTATGGGCTTGTTCTAGCATTGCATTGAAAATGCTGCACGCAACAGACCTAAAAAAAGAAAAAAAAAACTTCAGATCCAGCAGTAGCGCCATCCATAGCGTGTACCACGTGCATTTATGCTAACTTCTCCAGGTTCCTGGGCTATTGCACTCCTAGGCCCTTATTTATGAAGGAATAGCGCCAGGTAGCGACTGGTGAGCGGCCGGTAATGACGGGCCCCGCCACGAGAACGGGAGAATGGGAGCGCATGATAGCGACTGGTCAGAGCGACCGGCTCCCACCACATTCATTAAAAAATCACGCTCAAAAAATTCTCGCGCTGTGAAATGCATGTTTAAACCCCAGAGCGCTGGCGGCGATGTGTTAAAAGTAGTTTTTTAACCCCCAAACCACCATATTTTTGGAAACCAAAAAAAAAAGAAAATTTTGAAAGAATTTAGTAATATGAATACATTAATATCAGACCTGTAATATCAATTCTGCAATTTTTATTTTTTTTTTTACCTTAAAAAAATTAACTAACATGGCAGAAGTGGTCACAGAATTTTTCACATTAAAAAAAAAAAAAAAAAAAAAAAAAAACATTAATAACAATTAATTATTAATATTTAAAGATTGTTCCATTGAAATGCATTGGAGCGCGCCAGGTAGCGAGGGGTCATACCTGTCGCAGTTCAAGGTCGGACGCTGGCGCTGTGGGCTGAGGCTGGAATAATGATGAATGAGTGGCTATCTGGCGCTATCTCAGTCGCTAAGCAGGATCGGCTTGATAAATGTGTGATTGTGGTGGGGAGCCGGCGTTCTCGTGGCGGGGCCCGTCATTACCGGCCGCTCACCAGTCGCTACCTGTCGCTATTCCTTCATAAATAAGGGCCTCAGTCGCTGGCCGGCATCGATGAATATATTGTGTGAGTCGCTCTAACACCAGTACAGCGCTGTATGGGAGCAAACGGTAGCGTCAGCTCAGTGCAACCGACTCACACCATATTCATCAAAAAATAGCCTCACACAGCGCCGGCGCTCAAAATCGGGTCGTTGTAGCCCAGAACGCCAGAGGCTGTGTGATTAAAGTCTGTTTTTGAACATGTATCCACTAGTAACAAAGCGAAAACCTATGGAATGACATTGTTATTACATTGTAACATGAACACTTTAATACCAGACATGTAAGGACAATTCTGCATAAAAATATTATAAATCAAAAAAGTTTTCAAAAATGACTTTAAATAGGCCAGGAGAGGTCACACAATTATTTAATAATTTAAAAAATATATATAAATAAAATAAAACCCTGTTTAAAGAGAATAAAAGGATCGTCCATTGAAATGTATGGGAGAGCGACAGGTAGCGACAGGTAATACCAGGCGCTCTGGAAGCCACAGCGCCGGCGCTATACGCTGAGCTGTCTGTAATGATGAATTGGTCGCTACATGTCGCTGTTAGAGTCACTCACCAGATTCGCTTTGATAAATGTATTGCGTACAGCGCCCAGCATTCGCTACCTGTCGCTGCCAGTTTTGTATAGTTCCAGCTTTCAGTGCGATAGGTATTGTTCCCAGAGGAGTGGGGGCATCCCGATTGTCAGTGCCCCTGAGCTGTAACCATTGCAAAACAAATAAATCATGTGGTTGCGAACAGTTTCATTGGGCCGCGTTTCACTGGCGATTGCAGGGCGATCTTCATCAATTAGTGATCACCCCAATGTGAAAGGAGCCTTAGAGACCTATATATTGCATTGTATTGTATGTATTTCTCTATATTTTCAAAGCCTTAGGGAGACTCACCACACTTTGCATATTCTTTGTGGGCCTGAAGAGCATCATGGGCGTTTCTCCCCAGCAGGGCTGCACCTGCAATGAGGCCAGGTGGGGTGACCGCCTCAGATCGCACCATCTAGAGAGGAAAGCAATTACAAGAACCAATTTTTACTAGTTCATTTGTGGTTCAGCAGGGATGATGATGCTTTTTAAAAATACATTTAATCATTGTTGGCTCTGCTGCCTCACCCCTGATCCACTAAGGGATTTCCCGAGTGTTGGTACGACACATGAGCGGGTCGCTGGATAATCAGTTCAGATCTAACAGCAGATCGGCTAGGAATGCTAAATTCTCCTCCACATACCCAGGGCCATATTTGGTGTTCATGGTGCCCTAGGCACTTTAAGTGTTTGCTCCCCCTTTTTTTTTAAGTTAGGTCACGGTGCATACAAAAAAAGTGTGTAGGGGGAAAGGGTGCAATGGGCTAGATGCAGAGAATGTGTGTGATGGAGGAGAGCACAAAGGGGGAAAGGCAGAGAAGCAGGCAATACAGGAATCACGTGACCACACCAGTAGAGGGGAGATGCTCTGGCCTGTATTCAACCCATTGCCCCCCCCCCCCCCCCTTTACACAAATACACTCAGCATTCTTCTGTGGCTGGGGGGTGTTAGGAGGCATTAATGTTCTGGCTATGGGATTTTTAATTTATTTTCTTCACTACAGTAGTAAGAGCAGTGTCCCCCCCCCTTCCAGGTTGCCACCCTAGGCACGTGCCTAGGGTTGCCTAATGGTAAATACAGCCCTGCACATACCTGCGCCAGGTGCTGTTCCTCTTTAAAGTGGACCAAAACCCAGGATTTGGACTATCCTGCATATTGGTCATTGCCTCTGGGGCATCCAGCATCACGAAACCTCCCGGGTCACCCACTCAAACTCGCCTTTCCTTGGTCCTACGACACATGCGTGGCCTCCCGTCCAATCAGCGAGCTCGACTGCTCTGGCGATAACTTGTCTAAGCACTTGGCTTCAGCCGAGTCAGGCCGAGCATGCCGGCTGCTGCATACCCTTTAAAGTGGACCAACACCCAGGATTTTGACTATCCTGGGTTTTGGTCCACTTCGGTGGGGCACCCCTGTGTGAAACCCTCCAGAAAGCCCCGAAAACTCACCTCACCCCGCTCCCACGTGACCGCTGCAGCCAATCCCTGCCGACGGACAAGCGAGAGGCAGCGCCGGAAAAGCAGAGCGCGTCTGCCTCCCGCGCGTCCCTCTCACACGGAGCTCACCCATTCACAAACGGCCGGCGCGGGAGCGCGCCCTGCTAGAGGGACGCGCAGGATGCGGCGGACGCGCCTGTGCCGCTGGAACGTGGAAAAGGTAGGATTGTGGGCTTCCTGGGAGGTTTCACCCCGCGGGGCATCCCAAATCAAAGGGATCTGATCGGCCCGGGAATCTTATAGATTCCTGGGCCGATCCCCCCTGGGTGTTGGTCCACTTTAACAGGGAGTGTGCCTGCGCCAACTGTTCACAAAAAGTGGACGCGCACTCTGCTAAAGGTATCGCAGGGAGCGCCGCTGCTCACGCATGCAACATTGGATCCGAGAGAAGGTGAGTTTACTCAGCAACCTGGAGGGGGGGGGTTACACAGCTGGGCATTCCGAATCTGTATGCCCCAGGGGGGGGGGCGGGAGTATGCCTACCCTGGTGTCTCAAAGGCTCCAGGTTTGGTTTTGGTCCACTTTAAGGCCACACACCTGTCATGCCCATTACCCAGGTCCTAGGTTTACATCTCTGGGAATTGGCCACAGACATAAGACACAATTCAGCACCATGAGTATCTTTTCTACTCATGTTTTTTTTTTTTTGAGAGAAAACACTTTTTCCCTCGGTGCATATTTAGCTTGAGAGAAAAATGCACAGCTGAATATGGTGCTTTCCCACAATGCACTGTGGGAAAAAAATGCATTTTCTCTCCAAAAAGCGTGAGTAAAAAAGAATGTGTGTTAGTTGCAAAATCATCCATTAACGGGTGCATGCCTAGGTTCACGCTCCAGGCGTTTCTATGGTAACAGAGTTTGTTTACATCAGGGGTGCGCAGCCTTTTGAGGAGCGCGGGCCAATCACGTGATTTAGAAACTGGTCGCGGGACAAAGCGATAGGTTCTCATTTTCATTTTAAATAGCCTAATAAATATTTTCTACAGGATCCCCACTCCACAGACTCCATTAGAGTGATTTCTTGTGCTTCCTCCACTCCACTCCATTACCACATTCAGATGTGACAATGTAAATGTAATTGCTTTCCTCATTTCTATTTTGCTCTCCCTGCAACCTGCCATCCTTACTGTGCCCCTTATTTAACTACCTTTACATGCCGCTTCCATTTACCCCTCCCAAGTGTCCCTGATTTGGAGGGACTGTCCCTCTTTGGAGTCTATGTCCTCCTGTCCCTCTTTGTGGTGTAACATGCATGCATTTGTGAATGGCCGGCGCAGGCACACTCCGTTAGAAGGAAGCAGGGATGTGGCCACCAGCGCACTCAGAGCTGCTGGCCTTAGACGCTGTGATGTCAGCGGGTCCGAGCACGCTGATTGGACGAGCAGCAGCACATGCGCCGTAGGACCCGGAAGAGGTGAGCTGCCATCTGGGGGGTTTCACACAGCGGGTTTCATCCCTGATCGTGGTGGCCCCAGGAAAAGGACCAAAACCCAGGATAGTCAAAATCCTGGGTTTTGGTCCACTTTAAATATTTATATTGTTGTAACTGTTACACCCTATCTCCTATTCATCAATCAATCAAGGGGTGTGGCCTGATGTCATACCACATCAGTGTCTCTGATTTGGAGGGACTGTCCCTCTTTTGAGTCCATATCTCCCCTGTCCCTCGTTGTTCTTCTTTGTCCTTTTTTTGAGGTTTAATATGCAGATCTGTATCAATAAATGATGCATTTGCCTATTTAAAGTGTTTATATTGTTGTAACTGTTACACCCTATCTCCTATTCATCAATCAATCAAGGGGCGTGGCCTGATATCATACCTCCCAAGTGTTCATGATTTGGAGGGACTGTCCCTCTTTTGAGTCCATGTCCCCCTGTCCCTCGTTGTTCTCATTTGTCCCCTCTTTGAGGTGTAACATGCAGATCTGCATCAATAAATGATTCATTTGCCTATTTAAAGTGTTTATATTGTTTTAACTGTTACAATGTATCTCCTATCCATCCCTCATTGAGGGGGTGTGGCTTAATTTAACAAATGTCCCTCTTTCTCACCCTGAAAAGTTGGTAGGTATGCCTAATGTAACAAATGTCCCTCTTTCTGACTCATACGTGGTTTAAACCCATTCGGTTATCCGGATCGGTTACCTACAAAGAAGTGGACAGATGTCCTCTGGGGTTAATGATTCAGCCTGATTTCAGGTGTCCTCTGGAGTTTAAAAGACTAAAGGGCCGGCCTTAAGGCATCCTGATTTGGTGCCCCGCTGTTTGAGAACCCCAGATCGCACCCAATTTTGCTCAGCATTTCTGGGGCTGAGGTGTGCTTCCATCCCCAGCCATCCCCGTCCAGCTGCAGGGAAACCGGGAATACAGCCTGTATGCTGATTACATACCTTCCAACGTTACAGGGTGGAGAATAGGGACAATTGTTAAATTAAGCCACACCCTCTCATTGATTGATGCATAGGGGATAGGGTGTAACAGTTACAACAATAGAAACACTTTGAATAGGCATGTGAATCATTTATTGATGCAGATCTGAATGTTACACCTCAAAGAAGGCCAGAGAGGGGCAACGAGGGACACAGGGACATGGACTCAAAAGAGGGACAGTCCCTCCAAATCCGGGACAGTTGGGAGGTATGCGATTATTAATATGCATGGCATATTGCACTGATTAGACAATACTCACACATGTGGCGTGGGGCAGGGGAAAGGTGAGATTTTGGGGTGAACTGGGAGGGGTTTCATAGAGGGATGCCCCCAGGTGTGAGCTTCAAACCCTGAGACAGTGAAAATCCTGGATTTTGGTCCACTTTAATGAAAACATAGACAGCTGGAGAAATGTGCCAGCTTACCCACATTTGGTTTCCCAGCTTTCCCCATGTGCACAACAAAAGCTGCAGGTAAGCACACTTACCCTGTTTGGGGGTTTCGATTGGGGAGAGTAAGTATTTTATGGGGTTATTCATGCACATTGTTTATTATTTTCAGCAAATAATAAAGTTACTGCTTTATTGTGTCTGTGGCTCAGGACCATCTTGCAGCACTGGAGGTGGCTCTCAGGGTGAGAAAGTTTGGGGACCCCCGCTATAGAGCATATATTGTGCTGGGGCCCCTCATAACCTATAATGTAATGGCTGGGTCCATAGTCTAAGTTTTTGTTTTAGGTAAGCCTGGCTGCCTTGGGGCTCAGTTTAAACTAGAGGCCAAGCCATCACACATTAGTTATAAGGGGGCCCAGACATTGCTGCTGTATGGGGCTGGAAAATGGGGCCCCTGTTCAGGCCCTCACAGGGAATATTGGGTAGCGGGACATCCTGATTCAGAGGTACGAATATTAAACATTGCTTGGTATGGTCCCCTATTCCGGATGCCTCGGTATGTGAAACCCCCCAGGCTGCCCAGTAAACTCACCTTTCTTCTTGTCCAATCAGTGCGCTCGTCCAAATTAGTGTGCCCGCATCGGCTAGTCATAGATGCTTGGTTGGGACGCATGCCCTGCTATACATACATCCCAACTTTTCAGGGTGGGAAAGAGGGACAATTTTTAAATGAAGCCACGTACCTTCAACCGGACCTTTAATGAAAAGCCCAAACCCTTAAAAAACTATTCCCCAGCATCTAAAATTTAATATATTTGAAGTTTTTAGTCACTTACTTATTATTCTTTCCCCCACCAGGCTGCAGCTCTGTTCAGGACCCTAGGATATGGGTGCCGCCATCTTGATGAAGAGGGAGAGTGGGATAAAGTACAGGGGGCGGGGTTATAGCTGTGCTTTGCACAGACAGAGCAGAGCTGGGGTCAGGGAAAGGACAGCAATCCCAGAATGCAGAGTGACACAGTCATAAGACACTTCCTATTTGCAGGCTTCCTGTTGCTCCATGAGCCACCATCTTGGATGTTTAAAGTCTCATAACATGCAGTAGATGCAGGTAGGATGATTTTTAATGTGAGCAATCTGTATGTACAGGGTGTGGGAAACATATAGGATGGGCTCTTATTCAGGGTGAAGGTCCGCTTTCAATGAGGGACAGATAAGAGATAGGGTGTAACAGTTACAACAATATAAACACTTTAAAGGAGCAGTATCGCGAAATTTGCATTAAAAAAGATAAATAATTAAATAGCCACACAATAGCTTCTAACATGTGTATAAATAATCTGGCGATAGAAAAAGAAAAAAATATCTGCCTTACTTTTAAATTGTATAATGACATTGGCTTAGTCCATTTGCTGAATAGGGGGATCTGCTGGGTTGTATTTAGTGAGCTGCTTCATTTAGCCCACTGGTCTCCTAGCAACACTTTACCTCAGAGGATGACACTGTAATCAGTGGTAACGGCTGTGTGTGTGTGAGGTGCTGCTTTTGTTATGAGACCAGGTGACTCAAATGTGTAAAATCTATACAAAATAAACTAAACTGACTGAAAACGACTGAAATTCTTCTTTGAATAACTGTGCAGGAAAATCTAAAGGTATTAAAGTGGAACAAAACCCTGAGTTGCCGACCCTGAAGTCTATAAGACCCGGCCATTGACCTTGCCCCTTGGGCATTCTAAATCGGGATGCCCCACTGTGTGAAACGACCCCTGGATAACCACAGATCCCCCCATTTTTCTGGCGCGCTCACGCAGATAGTCATTTAGACAGGCCGGGCGGCCAGGAAGGTTACTGCTCAGGCTCCCCATCTGCGTGCAAACAGCGCTGATTGGATGAGAGCCTGCGCATGCGCTGTGGGACAGGGAAAGGTACATTTTCACAGGCGAACTTGGGGATTTCACATATCAGGGCATCCCAAGTCGGGATGCCCCTAGGGGCACAAAACAAAACTCCAGATAGTGAAAATCCTGGGTTGGGCTTTGCTCAAAACACACAAAGCTGAAAGAAAGATCATATGGAAAAATGAAAAATAAGAATATGAAAGAGAAAATGGTAAACTGAAAGATTCTGCAGCAGAGCCAACATGAAGGGAAAAACTGTCAAAATAAAAAATGTTTAGAGCAAAAAAACAGGATGTAAACCCAAAAATCCAATTGTGGACCAAAACCCATGGCGATCGGCCAATCGCCTCCCCCTGGGGCATCCCAAATCACTTCACCTTCTTTACCGGTCCAACGGTGCCGTGTCCCTGTTATCCCTCTAGTAGAGTGCGTGCCCGCTCCAGCCATTTTTGAATGATCGTCATGGGCACGCTCCCTGTTAGAGGGTAACTGGGAATGCGCCCGTCAGCGGGCTCGGGGACTCTTGGCTTAGATAGCGTGATGTCATCCGAGCGCGCTGATTGGACGAGCGGCTGCACATGCGTCGTAGGGGAAGATGAGTTGGTGACCTGGGGGGGTTTCACACAGTGGGGCACGGACCAAAACCCAGGAGAGTCAAAATCCTGTGTTTTGGTCCACTTTAAAGTGGACCAAAACCCAGGATTTTGATTCTCCTGGGTTTTGGGCCATCCCCGATCAGGGTGCCCTGCTACGTGAAACCCCCCAGAGATCGCGCATTAAATCACCTCATGCCCGTCCTACTGTTCATGCCCGGCCGCTCGTCCAATCAGCTCACTCTAACCTGACGTCTTAGCTCAGCGGCGGGCAACCACATCTCACGCTTCCCTCTAACAGGGCCGGCGCGGGGACACGCCCTGCTAGTGGGATGCGGCCGCTACCTGCATCTATTGCATTTTCTGAGATTTTAAACACCCAAGATGGCGGCCCATGGAGGTGCAGGCTGCCTGCAAAGAGGAAGTGTCTTCGGACTGTGTCGCTCTGCATTGTGGGATTGCTGACATTTCCTGATCCCAGCTCTGCTCTGTTTTAAGGGTTTGGGCTTTTCATTAAATGATGCTGAAGGTCCCGCCTGTTTGAGGAGCCACAAAGCGTGCTAAGCACCTGCAGCTGGTCACTAACAATTATGTGGCCGCTGAGAATTACCTCCACAATCTTCAGCAGTATTCTCACAGTGCAGCAGGTACAATAATAAATAGTAACAGTATAAAATATGAAAGCTTTTAAATATTACTTTTCCCACAACAAAAATGTCTGCAAAGCAATTTTGCCACAAAGATCACGTGACTTGCAATTGTAGCCAGGTCATTGTCACATGACTTCATCGCCGGTCTTCAATATGGCCTTACAAGCCACGCCTCCCTCGGCAGTGTAAAGCGAGAGGAGGCGTGGCTATAAAGTGACAGCTGGAAGGGGGCGGGGTTCAGTGTGCTGCGGCGGTCGAATTCGGAGCGGACACGTCAAGGCAGGAGGCGTGACGTCATCTGAAGGCCGCAGGTTGCCGGGTCCCGGTGTCACCAACATCGCCGCCATGTCCGACCTCGGGGACTGGTTCCGCAGCATCCCGCTCATTACCCGCTACTGGTTCGCCGCTTCCATCGCCGTGCCGCTACTGGGGAAGCTCGGCCTCATCAACCCCGTCTACCTTATCTTGTGGCCCGAGCACTTCCTACACAAGTTCCAGGTACTGGCGACTCCATGTATTTACCTCACAGTAGGGCCACTAACCCCCCCCCCCCCCAGCTCCACTGTTACAGCCTGATCTCAGTGTGCCCCCCATCATCAGTGGTGCAGTCTGATCTCAGGGTGCTGCCCCCCATCCTCAGTGGTACAGTCTGATTTCAGGGTGCTGCCCCCCCCTCCCCATCATCAGTGGTACAGTCTGATTTCAGGGTGCTGCCCCCCCATCATCAGTGGTACAGTCTGATAGCAGGGTGCTGCCCCCCACCCCAGCACCACTGGTACAGCCTGATTTCAAGGTGCTGCCCCCCCCCATCATCAGTGGTACAGTCTGATAGCAGGGTGCTGCCCCCCACCCCAGCATCACTGGTACAGCCTGATTTCATTGTGCTGCCCCCCCATCATCAGTGGTACAGTCTGATAGCAGGATGCTGCCCCCCCACCCCAGCACCACTGGTACAGTCTGATTTCAGGGTGCTGCTGCCCCCCATCATCAGTGGTACAGTCTGATTTCAGGGTGCTGCTGCCCCCCATCATCAGTGGTACAGTCTGATCTCTGGGTACTGCCCCCCCATCATCAGTGGTACAGTCTGATCTCTGGGTACTGCCCCCCCATCATCAGTGGTACAGCCTGATCTCTGGGTGCTGCCCCCCCATCATCAGTGGTACAGTCTGATCTCTGGGTGCTGCCCCTCCAATCATCTGTGGTGCAGTCTGATCTCGGGGTGCTGCCCCCCGTCATAAGTGGTACAGTCTGATCTCGGTGGTGCTGCCCCCCGTCATAAGTGGTACAGTCTGATCTCGGGGTGCTGCCCCCCATCATAAGTGGTACAGTCTGATCTCGGGGTGCTGCCCCCCATCATCAGTAGTACAGCCTGATCTCAGTGTGCCCCCCATCATCAGTGGTACAGTCTGATCTCTGGGTGCTGCCCCCCCCATCATCCGTGGTACAGTCTGATCTCTGGGTGCTGCCCCCCCCCCCATCATCCGTGGTACAGTCTGATCTCTGGGTGCTGCCCCCCCCCCATCATCCGTGGTACAGTCTGATCTCTGGGTGCTGCCCCCCCTCCCCATCATCAGTGGTACAGTCTGATCTCTGGGTGCTGCCCCCCCCCCCCCCCCATCATCAGTGGTACAGTCTGATCTCTGGGTGCTGCCCCCCCCCCCATCATCAGTGGTACAATCTGATCTCTGGGTGCTGCCCCCCCCCATCATCAGTGGTACAGTCTGATCTCTGGGTGCTGCCCCCCCCCATCATCAGTGGTACAGTCTGATCTCTGGGTGCTGCCCCCCATCATCTGTGGTACAGTCTGATCTCTGGGTGCTGCCCCTCCAATCATCTGTGGTACAGTCTGATCTCGGGTGCTGCCCCCCATCATAAGTGGTACAGTCTGATCTCAGGGTGCTGCCCCCCCATCATAAGTGGTACAGTCTGTTCCCAGAGTGCTGCCCATCCCCCCCTAAATCAGAGATCAGCCTGATCTCCACAGAAGGTAGCTGCTCTACAGCACCGGGATGGAAGAGGTGAGTACTTGGCGGGGCTGTGGAGTCAGTAAGCCAAAGCCCGACTCCGACTCCTTCATAAATAGGCGACTTATATAAAACATAAAGCATATTTATTGGAATACAAAGCCTGAACAAATAACTCACAGCAGAGGTGGTGCAGGCCATATAGGCCAGTTGAGAACTGGTGGCGGGCCACAATGTATAGGTTCAGAATTATATATTTCTTATTTTAAATAGCATAACAAAGATTTTCCACCAATCAGGATTCCCACTGTATCAAGAAACTACATAGATAGGTTCTTCCACCACCTCACCCCATTACTACACTTGTAACAATCGCCCCATGCTAGCAATACACATGCTGATTGCCTTACCGCTCCAAATATATGGCTCCCATATTTAACCCATCATAATCCCAAATAATAACTATTCCCAATACTCAACCAATCTAACCCCCAACCACTGCTAAGCATACAATTACATTTAGAAAGAAAATTGTGTGATTGTGCCAGAGATTTCACCCACGGGCAATGTCGCCACATTCCGCCAAAGCACCGCTGTCACCTCTATTTGTCAATGGGCCCCTCCTATATTGCTCTCCATACAATCGCCCATCCTTACTGAGCCTCTATTTATATTTACACCCCTTTCCCCACCGCAGGTCAGGGGCCACATCAGATGGCTTGAGCATATGTACTTAAAGTGGACCAAAACCCAGGATTTTGACTATCCTGGGTTTTGGTCCACTCGGGGCACCCCGAAAACCCCTCAGATCTCCCGCATCAACTAATCTCACCGCGGTCCTACGGTGTATGCGCAGCTGCTCGTCCAATCAGCGCGCTCGGAGCTATGCACGTCTGAGCGACGTCTTAGCTTAGCGGCACCAGCGCGGGCGGCCGCATCTCGCGCTTCCCTCTAACATGGAGCGTGCCGGCCATTCACAAATGCCGCACCATGATAGCGGGTGTGACAGACTCTCTGCCCTTTGGACTTTACACAGGTTCTTTACTTTCCTTTTCTTAAGCATGTTACAGACTGCCATTGTGTTGATTGTTTACGTTATTCATTGTTCTGATTGATTACGTCACAGACAATGCCATTGTTCTGATTGATGGTATTACAGACGTCTATTGTGTTACTGATTGCGTCACCGGCAGAGTTGAGGGATTGTGTGCCCTGCTCCCATTGGTCTGTGTATTTGTCACGCAGTCCTCCATCAGGTCCATGGGGGAGGTCCCCTTGCATGGAGGCTTGCATATAAGGCCCAGTGTGGCACTAATAAAGTTACTTCACCTTCACCCTCAATACTGAAGTTCTGTCTCTTATTGGGGGAAACGCTATATTACAATTCCCTAGCCCTTGTAAGGGCTGTTCCTGTTTCCTCACGGACGACTCTGGAATTCCAGCAGCACCTCTTACGATTGGGAAAAGGACGTCTCGGGCGGTGAAGCCCTCCGGCGATAAAGGTTATCGCTACAGCGGGGATGCTCCAGCGGCCCGTGCATGCACCGTTGGGCCGGGATTAATGTAAGTGTAACGGGTGATACGGGGTGTTTCACACAGCAGGGCATCCCGATTTGGATGGGGAGGGAATGGATCGGCCGGGGAATCTTATAGATTCCTGTGCCGATCCACCTGGGTCTTGGTCCACTTTAAAGGGGCATTCGCATCTTTCATTCACCAGCACTTCCTGATAAACCCTGCTGAACTTGCTTCTTTCTGCAGACTCCTCCTTCTTAGTCCCCCAAATGAATTCACTTTGGAAGGGACTGTTACACTTAAAAATGCATGGATGAGTCATCCTCTGCTGCTGAGGAGACCCAGCAGAGGGGATGGAGTTCACTAGCTCTTATAAAGAAATATAAAGCTGACTGAATAAAAGATTCACCACTTCACATTCAGCATGAAGAGAGCAGATACTGGGCTCATTTATCTCTTTGCCTGGATTGTTCCTTTAAAGTTCCTGTCCAGGCAATACTTACCAATGAGGGAGAACGAGCAATTCTATCCTCCATCACTGGGCAGACATGGTGGCATTCATCAATATGGCTTTACACCCCTAACACTCCTACTCCATGTATTGAAATAGAAGGGGTGTGCCAAAACCACTTTGGGATGCCCCCTCCATTGCAATGAATGGGGTCATAGTAGGCTCCATGGATGCAGGCTTCACTTGAAGCTCCCCACCATTGGGAAGTATGAAGATGCTGTCACTGCAGAGTTGTGGGGGAACTCCAGACCTGCACAGAGGAGCTGCAGGTGAGTATAGACTTATTTTTGTTTCTGGACAATCCCTTTACATTTCAGCCGTTTCAGCCATTGTAACTAAGAGCCTTGGAGCAGGTGTGAACCCAGTCTCTGCTGCCTGTGGCAAACTATAAAATTACTAAGTCCCCAAAGACGTTTAGTGCCGCTCCCCAATAGAGCAGTTCAGCGAGTGGGGGTCGGGCCAAGGCCGCTGAGCCACCAATCATTGACATGACTGTACAGCGCGCCCCTGATTTCCACTGAACCACTAATGACAATGAAAATAATAATTAAAAAAAAAAAAACAGATCCAGTGATTGCCACCCTCTCTGAGCGGCTGCCTCACATGGCCTCATTACAGCTGCATCGTTGCCTTGGGACAGCATGAAGACACAAGTTCATGCCTCCCAACTGTCCCGATTTTCCCGGGATTGTCCCGATTTTTGAGAAGGATCCCGCGGTCCCGGAACATTACCAAATGTCCCGGGACGCCCTGCGCTGTGACAGCCCAGGGCCGCAATGACGCCGGCGCGAAGATAACTTCCTGGCGCGTGGGGTGAGAGAGTGGGGCGGGCGCACGGGGGTGGGGGGGCAGGCGGTATGCTGGTTTGGGGATACGTACGCATGCAGGGGTGAAGGCAGCCGACATTGCTGGAGCTGGAGAGCGTGGCTGGGGCGTGGCTGGGGCGTGGCTGGGGCGTGACGGGGGTGTGGCCAAGGGCATGGCTTGTCCCGCTTTCACGTTTTCAGAAGTTGGGAGGTATGCAAGTTCTCCAATCGCTACTAGTGCACCCAGCTGCTGCTGCTTATCACTGATCGAAACAAGGGCCTTAGATTGAAAAAACATAAAATATATTTATGATGAATGTTTCTAAACTTCTTATGAAACTTACATTCATTATACAAAAGCAGGAAGAGATTTATGCTGCAGTCGACTCCACAGCCCTGGTACCTGGGCAACCCGCTGCTGCATATTAAAGTGGACCAAAATCCAGGATTTTGACTATCTTGGGTTTTGGTCCTTTCTTTGGGGGCACCCCTGATCACCTGCTGTGTGAAACCCCCCCCAGATCTCTGCAGCCAACTCACCTTATCCTGATCCCACAGCGGCTCTGATGGCCGCATCCTCCGCTTCCCTCTAGCAGTGCGCGTGCCCGCGCCAGGCATTTGTGCTCCCAGATAGAGGGAGGCGGAGGATGTGGCTGTCAGAGCCGCTTCTCTTAGATGCGCTGTGGGACCGGGATAAGGTGAGTTGGCTGCGGCGACCGGGGGGGGGGGGGGGTGGTTCACACAGCGGGGGAAGGGAACAAAACCCAGGCTAGTCAAAGCTTTTGACTATCCTGGGTTTTGGTCCACTTCGGTGGGGCACCCCGATCGGGGGTGCCCCGCTGTCTGAAACCCCCCAGAAAGCCCCAAAAAACTCACCTCTCCCCGCTCCCACGTGACCGCGCCAGCCAATCACAGCGCTCAGAGCCGCTGTGGTATGCGCGTCCAAAGCCGCCTGGACGCGCATACCAGCTCAGCTGGAGGCCGCGTCTCGCGCTTCCCTCTAACAGGGAGCGCGCCTGCACCGGCCATTCACAAACGGCTGGCGCGGGTGCGCGCCCTGCTAGAGGGAAGCGCGAGACGCGGCCGCGGCTCGCGCATGCGCCGATGGAACGGGGCTGAGGTAAGGTTTGTGGGCCTCCTGGGGGGTTCCTCCCCGCGGGACATCCCGATTTCGGATGCCCCGCGGGGAGGGATCTGATCGGTCCGGGAATCTTATAGATTTCCGGGCCGATCCCCTCCTGGGTGTTGGTCCACTTTAAAGAGGGACTTTTCCTGTTTAAAGACGAACAAACAACACAACACACTGTATTTTCACTATCCGGTGTTTTGTTCCTCCTCTCGGGGCATCCAAAATCGAGATGCCCTGCTGTGTGAAACCTCCCAGGTCACCCGGTTTACTCACCTTTGTTCCTGCTCCAACGGCGCATGCGTGGGCCGCATCCCCACTATGCCCCTAGCAGGGCGTGTGCCCGCGCCGGGTGTTAACAAATGGCTGGCGTGAGCAGGCTCCCTGTTAGAGGGAAGCGGAAGATGCAGCCGCCAGCACGATCAGAGCCGCTGGCCTTAAACGCCGTGCCATCACCGTCAAAATCCTGGGTTTTGGTCCACTTTAAATGCTTCTAACAGTATTACTGGGGCACCTGTGCTTGGGGGTTAGAAGGTGATTTACATGCTCTTGCCGCTCTCCAAAAAACAGAAACCAAACTGAGAAACCGCAATGGAAACAGCTGTTCTGAGGTTCCCCGGTGTGCCAGCTCGTATTCCACTCTGCCCTCTTAGAGTTTAAAGCACACCTAAAGTTACAAATAGACTTAACCCTATAGTTCCTAAAACGCTTGGGAAAAATGCCCCTGCGTCTTATGGGGCAAATGTAGACCCCCAACCCACCATATAAGGCTGTGGCAGATCCCACCCCAATCCCTGACCGCTGCTGAGGCTGTAAAAACAAAAAAAACTTCTTACGATCGCGACCTGCGATGTGGAAGAAGCTGATCATTTCTGCACACGCAGTGCAACCGGGTGTGGGCCGATCCATCGCTGGATTGCACAGAGTGGCGGCTTACACGCTGCTGTGTGCTTGCCTAGCCGCCTGCCCATTCACATGAGTCACTGAAGCACCGCACTGTCAATGTCCCTGCCGTGCGCCAATGCCATCGATGGATCGCCATACGGACGGCTGCGGGATGTAAGAAGTTTTTTTTTTGCTTTAACAGCCTCAATGGCGGTCTGGGATTGGGATTGCCACGCTAACTGCCACACTGCGTTGGGGGTGTTTTGCACGCTGCCTGTTTTATGGGGGAGAGGGGATTCTATGCGCTTCTTGTTTTTGGGGATGGGGAGGATCTGCCACACTGCCTGTAATAGGGAGGTTTCTGCGTGCTGCTTGCTGTTGGGGAGGATCTGCCACACTGCCTGTAATAGGGAGGTTTCTGCGTGCTGCTTGCTATTGGGGAGGATCTGCCACACTGCCTGTAATAGGGAGGTTTCTGCGTGCTGCTTGCTATTGGGGAGGATCTGCCACACTGCCTGTAATAGGGAGGTTTCTGCGTGCTGCTTGCTATTGGGGAGGATCTGCCACACTGCCTGTAATAGGGAGGTTTCTGCGTGCTGCTTGCTGTTGGGGAGGATCTGCCACACTGCCTGTAATAGGGAGGTTTCTGCGTGCTGCTTGCTATTTGAGGGGGGTCTGCCACACTGCCTGTAATAGGGAGGTTTCTGCGTGCTGCTTGCTATTTGAGGGGGGTCTGCCACACTGCCTGTAATAGGGAGGTTTCTGCGTGCTGCTTGCTATTTGAGGGGGATCTGCCACACTGCCTGTAATAGGGAGGTTTCTGCGTGCTGCTTGCTATTGGGGAGGATCTGCCACACTGCCTGTAATAGGGAGGTTTCTGTGTGCTGCTTGCTATTGGGGAGGATCTGCCACACTGCCTGTAATAGGGAGGTTTCTGCATGCTGCTTGCTATTTGAGGGGGATCTGCCACACTGCCTGTAATAGGGAGGTTTCTGCGTGCTGCTTGCTATTGGGGAGGATCTGCCACACTGCCTGTAATAGGGAGGTTTCTGCGTGCTGCTTGCTATTGGGGAGGATCTGCCACACTGCCTGTAATAGGGAGGTTTCTGCGTGCTGCTTGCTATTGGGGAGGATCTGCCACACTGCCTGTAATAGGGAGGTTTCTGCGTGCTGCTTGCTATTTGAGGGGGATCTGCCACACTGCCTGTAATAGGGAGGTTTCTGCGTGCTGCTTGCTATTGGGGAGGATCTGCCACACTGCCTGTAATAGGGAGGTTTCTGCGTGCTGCTTGCTATTGGGGGGGATCTGCCACACTGCCTGTAATAGGGAGGTTTCTGCGTGCTGCTTGCTATTGGGGAGGATCTGCCACACTGCCTGTAATAGGGAGGTTTCTGCGTGCTGCTTGCTGTTGGGGAGGATCTGCCACACTGCCTGTAATAGGGAGGTTTCTGCGTGCTGCTTGCTATTTGAGGGGGGTCTGCCACACTGCCTGTAATAGGGAGGTTTCTGCGTGCTGCTTGCTATTTGAGGGGGATCTGCCACACTGCCTGTAATAGGGAGGTTTCTGCGTGCTGCTTGCTATTGGGGAGGATCTGCCACACTGCCTGTAATAGGGAGGTTTCTGCATGCTGCTTGCTATTTGAGGGGGATCTGCCACACTGCCTGTAATAGGGAGGTTTCTGCGTGCTGCTTGCTATTGGGGAGGATCTGCCACACTGCCTGTAATAGGGAGGTTTCTGCATGCTGCTTGCTATTTGAGGGGGATCTGCCACACTGCCTGTAATAGGGAGGTTTCTGCGTGCTGCTTGCTATTGGGGAGGATCTGCCACACTGCCTGTAATAGGGAGGTTTCTGCGTGCTGCTTGCTATTGGGGAGGATCTGCCACACTGCCTGTAATAGGGAGGTTTCTGCGTGCTGCTTGCTATTTGAGGGGGATCTGCCACACTGCCTGTAATAGGGAGGTTTCTGCGTGCTGCTTGCTATTGGGGAGGATCTGCCACACTGCCTGTAATAGGGAGGTTTCTGCGTGCTGCTTGCTATTGGGGGGGATCTGCCACACTGCCTGTAATAGGGAGGTTTCTGCGTGCTGCTTGCTATTGGGGAGGATCTGCCACACTGCCTGTAATAGGGAGGTTTCTGCGTGCTGCTTGCTGTTGGGGAGGATCTGCCACACTGCCTGTAATAGGGAGGTTTCTGCGTGCTGCTTGCTATTTGAGGGGGGTCTGCCACACTGCCTGTAATAGGGAGGTTTCTGCGTGCTGCTTGCTATTTGAGGGGGATCTGCCACACTGCCTGTAATAGGGAGGTTTCTGCGTGCTGCTTGCTATTGGGGAGGATCTGCCACACTGCCTGTAATAGGGAGGTTTCTGCATGCTGCTTGCTATTTGAGGGGGATCTGCCACACTGCCTGTAATAGGGAGGTTTCTGCGTGCTGCTTGCTATTGGGGAGGATCTGCCACACTGCCTGTAATAGGGAGGTTTCTGCATGCTGCTTGCTATTTGAGGGGGATCTGCCACACTGCCTGTAATAGGGAGGTTTCTGCGTGCTGCTTGCTATTGGGGAGGATCTGCCACACTGCCTGTAATAGGGAGGTTTCTGCGTGCTGCTTGCTATTGGGGAGGATCTGCCACACTGCCTGTAATAGGGAGGTTTCTGCGTGCTGCTTGCTATTTGAGGGGGATCTGCCACACTGCCTGTAATAGGGAGGTTTCTGCGTGCTGCTTGCTATTGGGGAGGATCTGCCACACTGCCTGTAATAGGGAGGTTTCTGCGTGCTGCTTGCTATTGGGGGGGATCTGCCACACTGCCTGTAATAGGGAGGTTTCTGCGTGCTGCTTGCTATTGGGGAGGATCTGCCACACTGCCTGTAATAGGGAGGTTTCTGCGTGCTGCTTGCTATTGGGGAGGATCTGCCACACTGCCTGTAATAGGGAGGTTTCTGTGTGCTGCTTGCTATTGGGGAGGATCTGCCACACTGCCTGTAATAGGGAGGTTTCTGTGTGCTGCTTGCTATTGGGGAGGATCTGCCACACTGCCTGTAATAGGGAGGTTTCTGCGTGCTGCTTGCTATTTGAGGGGGATCTGCCACACTGCCTGTAATAGGGAGGTTTCTGCGTGCTGCTTGCTATTGGGGAGGATCTGCCACACTGCCTGTAATAGGGAGGTTTCTGCGTGCTGCTTGCTATTGGGGAGGATCTGCCACACTGCCTGTAATAGGGAGGTTTCTGTGTGCTGCTTGCTATTGGGGAGGATCTGCCACACTGCCTGTAATAGGGAGGTTTCTGTGTGCTGCTTGCTATTGGGGAGGATCTGCCACACTGCCTGTAATAGGGAGGTTTCTGCGTGCTGCTTGCTATTTGAGGGGGATCTGCCACACTGCTTGTAATAGGGAGGTTTCCGCGTGCTGCTTGCTATTGGGGAGGATCTGCCACACTGCCTGTAATAGGGAGGTTTCTGCGTGCTGCTTGCTATTGGGGAGGATCTGCCACACTGCCTGTAATAGGGAGGTTTCTGCGTGCTGCTTGCTATTGGGGAGGATCTGCCACACTGCCTGTAATAGGGAGGTTTCTGCGTGCTGCTTGCTATTGGGGAGGATCTGCCACACTGCCTGTAATAGGGAGGTTTCTGCGTGCTGCTTGCTATTGGGGAGGATCTGCCACACTGCCTGTAATAGGGAGGTTTCTGTGTGCTGCTTGCTATTGGGGAGGATCTGCCACACTGCCTGTAATAGGGAGGTTTCTGCGTGCTGCTTGCTATTGGGGAGGATCTGCCACACTGCCTGTAATAGGGAGGTTTCTGCGTGCTGCTTGCTGTTGGGAAGGATCTGCCACACTGCCTGTAATAGGGAGGTTTCTGCGTGCTGCTTGCTATTGGGGAGGATCTGCCACACTGCCTGTAATAGGGAGGTTTCTGCGTGCTGCTTGCTGTTGGGGAGGATCTGCCACACTGCCTGTAATAGGGAGGTTTCTGCGTGCTGCTTGCTATTGGGGAGGATCTGCCACACTGCCTGTAATAGGGAGGTTTCTGCGTGCTGCTTGCTATTGGGGAGGATCTGCCACACTGCCTGTAATAGGGAGGTTTCTGCGTGCTGCTTGCTATTGGGGAGGATCTGCCACACTGCCTGTAATAGGGAGGTTTCTGCGTGCTGCTTGCTGTTGGGGAGGATCTGCCACACTGCCTGTAATAGGGAGGTTTCTGCGTGCTGCTTGCTATTTGAGGGGGGTCTGCCACACTGCCTGTAATAGGGAGGTTTCTGCATGCTGCTTGCTATTTGAGGGGGATCTGCCACACTGCCTGTAATAGGGAGGTTTCTGCGTGCTGCTTGCTATTGGGGAGGATCTGCCACACTGCCTGTAATAGGGAGGTTTCTGCATGCTGCTTGCTATTTGAGGGGGATCTGCCACACTGCCTGTAATAGGGAGGTTTCTGCGTGCTGCTTGCTATTGGGGAGGATCTGCCACACTGCCTGTAATAGGGAGGTTTCTGCGTGCTGCTTGCTATTGGGGAGGATCTGCCACACTGCCTGTAATAGGGAGGTTTCTGCGTGCTGCTTGCTATTTGAGGGGGATCTGCCACACTGCCTGTAATAGGGAGGTTTCTGCGTGCTGCTTGCTATTGGGGAGGATCTGCCACACTGCCTGTAATAGGGAGGTTTCTGCGTGCTGCTTGCTATTGGGGGGGATCTGCCACACTGCCTGTAATAGGGAGGTTTCTGCGTGCTGCTTGCTATTGGGGAGGATCTGCCACACTGCCTGTAATAGGGAGGTTTCTGCGTGCTGCTTGCTTTTGGGGAGGATCTGCCACACTGCCTGTAATAGGGAGGTTTCTGTGTGCTGCTTGCTATTGGGGAGGATCTGCCACACTGCCTGTAATAGGGAGGTTTCTGTGTGCTGCTTGCTATTGGGGAGGATCTGCCACACTGCCTGTAATAGGGAGGTTTCTGCGTGCTGCTTGCTATTTGAGGGGGATCTGCCACACTGCCTGTAATAGGGAGGTTTCTGCGTGCTGCTTGCTATTGGGGAGGATCTGCCACACTGCCTGTAATAGGGAGGTTTCTGCGTGCTGCTTGCTATTGGGGGGGATCTGCCACACTGCCTGTAATAGGGAGGTTTCTGCGTGCTGCTTGCTATTGGGGAGGATCTGCCACACTGCCTGTAATAGGGAGGTTTCTGCGTGCTGCTTGCTATTGGGGAGGATCTGCCACACTGCCTGTAATAGGGAGGTTTCTGTGTGCTGCTTGCTATTGGGGAGGATCTGCCACACTGCCTGTAATAGGGAGGTTTCTGTGTGCTGCTTGCTATTGGGGAGGATCTGCCACACTGCCTGTAATAGGGAGGTTTCTGCGTGCTGCTTGCTATTTGAGGGGGATCTGCCACACTGCTTGTAATAGGGAGGTTTCCGCGTGCTGCTTGCTATTTGAGGAGGATCTGCCACACTGCCTGTAATAGGGAGGTTTCTGCGTGCTGCTTGCTATTGGGGAGGATCTGCCACACTGCCTGTAATAGGGAGGTTTCTGCGTGCTGCTTGCTATTGGGGAGGATCTGCCACACTGCCTGTAATAGGGAGGTTTCTGTGTGCTGCTTGCTATTGGGGAGGATCTGCCACACTGCCTGTAATAGGGAGGTTTCTGCGTGCTGCTTGCTATTGGGGAGGATCTGCCACACTGCCTGTAATAGGGAGGTTTCTGCGTGCTGCTTGCTGTTGGGAAGGATCTGCCACACTGCCTGTAATAGGGAGGTTTCTGCGTGCTGCTTGCTATTGGGGAGGATCTGCCACACTGCCTGTAATAGGGAGGTTTCTGTGTGCTGCTTGCTATTGGGGAGGATCTGCCACACTGCCTGTAATAGGGAGGTTTCTGTGTGCTGCTTGCTATTGGGGAGGATCTGCCACACTGCCTGTAATAGGGAGGTTTCTGCGTGCTGCTTGCTATTGGGGAGGATCTGCCACACTGCCTGTAATAGGGAGGTTTCTGTGTGCTGCTTGCTATTGGGGAGGATCTGCCACACTGCCTGGTATATTGTTTTGGGGGGGATTTCATGCAAACTCATTTGGGGGGATTTTGCCATGTCCTGGGGGGGGGGGGGTATCGGCTCACTATTTGGTTCAGAATATTTTTTTTATCCTCCAAATCCTAGGTGTATCTTATGCGCAGATATAGGATGTTACTGTTTATATTATACTTATTTTAGTGTATTCCTGTATAAGCCTATTTCACACCTTCCCGCTTGCATTGCATTGGAGGACGCACGTGGGAAGAAAACGCTGTCCATCAAAGTGTTACAGCAGGCAAAGGTAATTGTTACACCATTGCGTCGGGCGACATTCGGCGCTGTCCTAAATTGAAGCAGAAATGGCCGAGATATCGGGGTTTACACTTTCACATCATAATTTCTCATCAGAATACAGTGGGTGTGGCCCTTGGATCAGTGATGCTGCATAATAATCAGCATAATAGGCGGGATCTGCACTGACGGCTATGTGATGAATCTGGCGGAGGGAGGGGCGGGACCAGCAATCCTGTCCCGCTCTGCTGAGCTGATTGGTGGACAGGTTGAAAGAGAGTCATTGGCTGAACCTGTAAACATCGATATCTCAGCCATTTCTGCGTCAATTTTTGTCAAACAGAAAACAGTTTAGGGCAGTGGCAAATGTAGCCTGATGCAATGGTGTAACAATTCTCTTGGCCCTCACTTTATCTTTTATATGTTACTTTAAAGTGGACCAACACCCAGGATTTTGACAATCCGAGGTCTTGGTCCACTTCCCCGGGGTGCCCCGCTATGTGAAACCCCCCCCCCCCCAGATCGCGCATAAAAACTCACCTCACCCCGATCCTACGGCGCAACGCCGACCGATCGTCCAATCAGCGTGCTCTGAGCCGCTGTGGTATGCGCGGCAATGAGACGTCTTACCACAGCAGCTCCGAGCATGCTGGCGGCCGCATCTCGCGCTTCCCTCTAACAGGGAGCACGCCCGCGCCGGGCATTCACAAATGGCCGGCGCGGGCACGCGCCCTGCTAGAGAGGAGCGCGATATGCGGCCCGCGCATGCGCCTTTGGTCCGGGATCCAGGTAAGGTTTCTGGGCGTCCTTGGGGGTTTCACACAGCGGGGCATCCCGATTTTGGATGCCCCGCCGGGAGGGATCGGATCGGCCGCTCCTGCTGGGTGTTGGTCCACTTTAAAGCACTTGTATTGCGCTCCAGCTGTGCTGCGTTGCAGTGAAAGGGCCCCTGGATCCAGGTACCGCCGCTCACTGGGGAGACAGGAAACGACATGGCGGCACATGGGGCTGACAACACTGCGCTCCACTCACAGGGGCACAACACACTATAGTGGTTTGTCCAGTCATTGCAGGTACATTATGATTCCTAGGTTTTGTCCCCCCCCATCAGTGGTGCAGTCTGATCATAAGGCTCGAGATCTGCACATCACTGGTAGTCGCTGATTGATGGTCCTGTACCACTGATTGGGGGGGGGGGGGGGGGCGTGTGAGGTCTTAAAACTGGACCTTCAGCATCATTTAATGGAAAGCCCAAATCCTTAAACGATTCCCCACTAACTAAAATTAATATATTTTAGTCGTAGTTTTTAGTCGATTACTCATTCTTTCCCCCACTGGGCCATCTTGCCTCAGAAGCATCACACACACTAAGGAGAGGAAAGGGGGGAAAAGTGCAGGGGGCGGGGTTATAGCTGTGCACAGACAGAGCAGAGCTGGGGTCAAGGAAAGGGCAGAAATCCCAGAATGCAGAGCGGCACAGTCAGAAGACGCTTTCTGTTTGCAGGCTGCCTGAGAATTTGTGGGCTGCCATCTTGGAGGTTTAATGGCTCATAAAATGCACTAGGTGCAGGTAAAGATTTTTACTGTGAGCAATCTGTATGTACAGGGTGGGGGGGACATACAAGATAGGCTCTTATTCAGGGTGAAGGTCCAGAATAATGTGGGCAATCTGTATGTACGGGGTGGGGAAACATATAAGATAGGCTCTTATTCAGGGTGAAGGTCTGGTTTAAGGGGGCAGTCCAGTCTAAACCTGTGTGGTTTATGGAAGAAGCTATGATGGTGCTCTCCAGACTGCAAGGAAACCAGGGATGCAGCTATCAGGCTTGTGCACATCAGCCGGCATTCTTGAAATCAGCCAATCTGCCACTTAAAGCGGACCTTCACCCTGAATAAGAGTCTATCTTATATGTTTCCCACACCCTGTACATACAGATTGCCCACATTAAAAATCATCCTACCGGCATCTACTGCATGTTATGAGCCTTTAAACATCCAAGATGGCTGCTCATGGAACATCAGGCAGCCTGCAAACAGGAAGTGTCTTCTGACTGTGTCGCTCTGCATTCTGGGATTGCTGTCCTTTCCCTGTGCAAAGTACAGCTATAACCCGCCCCCCTGCACTATATCCCGCTCTCCTCTCCTCAGTATGTGTGATGCTTCGGAGTCAGGATGGCGGCACCCGTATCCTAGAGTCCTGAACAGAGTTGCAGCCCAGTGGGGGAAAGAATAATAAGTAAGTCACTAGAAACCTAAACTATAATAATTTTACATGCTGGGGAATAGTTTTTTAAAGTGGACCAACACCCAGGATTTTGACTATCCTGGGTTTTGGTCCACTTCAGGGGGGCACCCCGATTATGGGTGCCCCGCTGGGTAAAACCCCCCAGAAACCCCCAAACTCACCTCACCACGCTCCCACGGACAAGCGGCGGACAAGGCAGCGCGTCCGCCGCCGCCGCCGCCTCCCGCGCGCCCCTCTGACAGTGCGCGCGCCCGCGCCGGCCATTCACAAACGGCTGGCGCAGGCGCGCGCACGGCTAGAGGAGCGCGCGGGAGGCAGCGGCGGCCGCTGCCGCCGCCGGTCAGGTGAGTTCTTATGGGGTTTTGGGGGGGTCCCTCACCGCGGGACATCCCGATCTCGGATGTCCCGCGGTGAGGGGGGTGATCGGCCCGGGAATCTTATAGATTCCCGGGCCGATCACCCATGGGTGACGGTCCACTTTAAGGGTTTAGGCTTTTCATTAAATAATGCTGAAGGTCCGGTTTAAAAAAAAAAAATAAATAAATAAATAAAAAAAAGTGGGCGTGGCTTTAATGAAGAGCACAGCACCTTTAGATCAGACTGTACCAATGCACGGTGGGGTGGGAAAGCCTCTTGGAATCGGACTGTACCACTGCAGGGGGGAGACAGTACCTCTATTTTGGACTGTGACACTGATGGCGATGGAGGAATGGATGTACTATACTTTAGAGTGAAAACATTCATCTGGGATCAGACCACTGATAGGGAAGGGAGGGATCGGACTGTACCACTTTAAGATAAGATTGTACAAGTAGACTGGGGGGGGGGTCACAACATCTGGATCAGACAGAACCACTTATGGCTGGGCACAGCACCTGGACTGCAGCAGGATTGCCGGATGTCAGAGTGGTACCTCCCCAGCACCATCAGTGGTACAGTCTGATTCCTGGGTCAGTAGAATAGTTTACTGCCATACACTTGGAGCGTATGAATCCCTTTTGAATGGTGATGGGCTTTTCTTATGTGGTGGCGTGTCTTCTTTTTTCTTTCTCTAGATATGGCGGCCCGTCACAGCCACCTTTTACTTCCCGGTGGGGCCTGGCACCGGCTTCCTGTTCATGGTCAACTTGTATTTCCTGTATCAGTATTCCACCCGACTTGAAACAGGTAAGTGATTGTATTCCCACTCTTACCATGTGATTGGTGTGACGCAGCCTTGATAAACTCCCCCCCCCATCATTGCCAGCAAAGGCGCTCCCACAAATTCCTTGGTGACACCCCTTGTTAGGCTGCATAATCCTATGCCCACTCCATCTGCTCTATATGCCACAGCCTAATGGTCTGGCGACACTATCGCGCAGAGCGGAGGGAGCAGGGATGCCGCAACTGCCCTGGATGCTGAGAGCATGTGCATGCTTACCAGGTAAAACTGACTGACCTCTGTGGGAGTCGACCTTTTTTTAAAGCTGACCAAAACCCAGCTGGATCGGCCCAGGAATCTGATTCCGAAAATAGGGATGCCCCGCTGTGTGAAGTCCCTCAGGTCGCCCGCTACACTTACCTTAATCCCGTCCGCATCCCTGCTATCCCTCTAGCAGGGCGCATGCTCTGTTAGAGGGATGCACGAGATGCGCCCGCCAGCGCGCTTGGAGCCGCTGAGCTACGACCTCGGGTTAGGCGTCCATAGCTCAGCGGCTCTGAGTGCCCTGATTGGACGAGCGGCTGCGCATGTGCGGTAGGACCGGAATGAGGTGAGTTAATGTGCAATCTCTGGGGGGATTCACTTAGCGAGGCCCCCCCGATCGGAATAGTCAAAATCCTGGGTTTTGGTCCACTTTAAAGCGGAACAAGAGTCATGGAGCATGATCCTGGAATCTAAAAGACCACTCCCACAATGCTGTCTCTGCCGGCGATTGGGAGCCCGACTTCCCTGCCCAGCCATTCAGGTAGACTGAGACAGGAGCGCTCCCCAGACTACAGGGCCGATCCATTCCCTCCCTGCAGGGGCATCCAAAATCGGGATCCTCCGCTGTGTGAAACCCCCCAGGTCGCCGGCTACACTTACCAACGGCGCATGCGCGGGCCGCGCCCGCATCCCTGCTATCCCTCTAAGCAGGGCGCTCTCCCTGTTAGAGGGAAGCGCGAGATGCGGCTGCCAGCGCGCGCTCTGAGCCGCTGAGCTAAGACGCCGCTTAGATGTGCATAGCTCAGCAGCTCCGAGCGCACTGATTGGACGAGCGGCTGTGCATGCGCCGTAGGACCTCGGTGAGGTTAGTTTATTCGGAAGATCTGGGGGGTTTCACATAGCGGGATACCCCCGATCCGGGGTTTTGGTCCACTTTAAAGGCATTTTTCAGTAAAAAAAAAAACACGCTCCACTCGCCTTGTGTCCCACGCAGATCATGGCTCCTAGTCTGGGGCTGCTGCTCTCTCCTGGTCGCTGGATACATCTCCCTTGCCGCCGGCCCGATCACGTGTCCTCGTGTCTCTTCCATGTCCGCCATCAGTCACTGTGAGCTGGCACGCCCACCTCCATGCACTGCAATAAGCAGTAACTGTAAGACCCAACTCACCCCTTTCCATTGCAGTGAATGAAGGGGACTGCAGGATCGGGTGAGACACGGATTAGGAGCTATTGTCTGCGTGGGACAGAAGGTGAGTATAGCGTTTTTGCTTTTTTTGACTGAAAAAATCTTTAAAGCAGAACAAAACCCACCAGAGGCCAGCCTGGAATCTAAAAGATACCAGGGCCGGCACACTGGGGGAAAGCCAGCGATCACGAATCGGGATGCCCCGCTGTGTGAAACCCTTCAGGACTCCGGTAATCACTCACCATTCCCTGGTCCAGTGGCACATGTGTGGGCTCTCGTCCAATCGGACTGACGTAATTCGGCAAGGCAGCTTTGATTGTTTACTATGGGGAGCGAGAGCAGCTGCATCCTCGGGGCTGTGCGCGCGCTCCGTCCTGGCCATTCAGATAGGCTGGGGCGAGTGACGGGGCAGCAGAGGGTGCAGCCGCTCTCGCTCCCCATTCACTGTATTCAGAGCTGCTCGCCGAATTGCGTCACTTCAGCGGGAGGGTCTGATGATAGAAGAGGCGAGTCTGATTGCGGTAATGATGGGTGGGTTTCACACAGTGGGGTATCCCATTGGGGGATGCCTGGGGGGCACAGAACAAAACCCGGGAAAGTGAAAACCTCGGGTTTTTCTCAGTTTTTAAGGAAACAATTTAGTTGCTGGAGGGTGGCAGGCTTGCTGGAGGATGGCAGGTTTGCTGGAGGATGGCGGGTTTGCTGGAGGATGGCGGGTTTGCTGGAGGATGGCAGGTTTGCTGGAGGATGGCGGGTTTGCTGGAGGATGGCAGGTTTGCTGGAGGATGGCGGGTTTGCTGGAGGGTGGCAGGTTTGCTGGAGGATGGCGGGTTTGCTGGAGGATGGCGGGTTTGCTGGAGGATGGCGGGCTTGCTGGAGGATGGCAGGTTTGCTGGAGGATGGCGGGTTTGCTGGAGGGTGGCGGGTTTGCTGGAGGATGGCGGGTTTGCTGGAGGATGGCGGGTTTGCTGGAGGGTGGCAGGTTTGCTGGAGGGTGGCGGGTTTGCTGGAGGATGGCAGGTTTGCTGGAGGATGGCGGGTTTGCTGGAGGGTGGCAGGTTTGCTGGAGGGTGGCGGGTTTGCTGGAGGATGGCAGGCTTGCTGGAGGATGGCGGGTTTGCTGGAGGGTGGCGGGTTTGCTGGAGGGTGGCAGGTTTGCTGGAGGGTGGCAGGTTTACTGGAGGGTGGCAGGCTTGCTGGAGGATGGCGGGTTTGCTGGAGGGTGGCAGGCTTGCTGGAGGATGGCGGGTTTGCTGGAGGGTGGCAGGTTTGCTGGAGGATGGCGGGTTTGCTGGAGGGTGGCAGGTTTGCTGGAGGGTGGCAGGTTTGCTGGAGGGTGGCAGGCTTGCTGGAGGGTGGCGGGTTTGCTGGAGGGTGGCAGGTTTGCTGGAGGGTGGCAGGTTTGCTGGAGGGTGGCAGGTTTGCTGGAGGGTGGCAGGTTTGCTGGAGGATGGCGGGTTTGCTGGAGGGTGGCAGGTTTGCTGGAGGATGGCGGGTTTGCTGGAGGATGGCGGGTTTGCTGGAGGGTGGCAGGTTTGCTGGAGGGTGGCAGGTTTGCTGGAGGGTGGCAGGCTTGCTGGAGGATGGCGGGTTTGCTGGAGGGTGGCGGGTTTGCTGGAGGATGGCAGGTTTGCTGGAGGAGGGTGGCGGGTTTGCTGGAGGAGGGTGGCAGGTTTGCTGGAGGGTGGCAGGTTTGCTGGAGGAGGGTGGCAGGTTTGCTGGAGGATGGCGGGTTTGCTGGAGGGTGGCAGGCTTGCTGGAGGGTGGCAGGCTTGCTGGAGGATGGCAGGTTTGCTGGAGGATGGCAGGCTTGCTGGAGGATGGCGGGTTTGCTGGAGGGTGGCAGGCTTGCTGGAGGATGGCAGGCTTGCTGGAGGGTGGCAGGCTTGCTGGAGGATGGCGGGTTTGCTGGAGGGTGGCGGGTTTGCTGGAGGATGGCAGGTTTGCTGGAGGAGGGTGGCGGGTTTGCTGGAGGAGGGTGGCAGGTTTGCTGGAGGAGGGTGGCAGGTTTGCTGGAGGATGGCAGGTTTGCTGGAGGGTGGCAGGCTTGCTGGAGGATGGCAGGCTTGCTGGAGGGTGGCAGGCTTGCTGGAGGATGGCAGGCGTGCTGGAGGATGGCGGGTTTGCTGGAGGAGGGTGGCGGGTTTGCTGGAGGATGGCGGGTTTGCTGGAGGATGGCGGGTTTGCTGGAGGATGGCGGGTTTGCTGGAGGGTGGCAGGTTTGCTGGAGGATGGCGGGTTTGCTGGAGGGTGGCGGGTTTGCTGGAGGATGGCAGGCTTGCTGGAGGATGGCGGGTTTGCTGGAGGGTGGCGGGTTTGCTGGAGGATGGCAGGTTTGCTGGAGGATGGCGGGTTTGCTGGAGGGTGGCAGGTTTGCTGGAGGATGGCAGGCTTGCTGGAGGGTGGCGGGTTTGCTGGAGGATGGCAGGTTTGCTGGAGGATGGCGGGTTTGCTGGAGGGTGGCAGGTTTGCTGGAGGATGGCGGGCTTGCTGGAGGGTGGCGGGCTTGCTGGAGGGTGGCGGGTTTGCTGGAGGATGGCGGGTTTGCTGGAGGATGGCGGGTTTGCTGGAGGGTGGCGGGTTTGCTGGAGGATGGCAGGTTTGCTGGAGGGTGGCGGGCTTGCTGGAGGGTGGCGGGTTTGCTGGAGGGTGGCAGGTTTGCTGGAGGGTGGCAGGTTTGCTGGAGGGTGGCAGGTTTGCTGGAGGATGGCGGGTTTGCTGGAGGGTGGCGGGTTTGCTGGAGGATGGCGGGTTTGCTGGAGGATGGCGGGTTTGCTGGAGGGTGGCGGGTTTGCTGGAGGGTGGCGGGTTTGCTGGAGGGTGGCAGGTTTGCTGGAGGGTGGCAGGTTTGCTGGAGGGTGGCGGGTTTGCTGGAGGGTGGCAGGTTTGCTGGAGGGTGGCAGGTTTGCTGGAGGGTGGCAGGCTTGCTGGAGGATGGCGGGTTTGCTGGAGGGTGGCAGGCTTGCTGGAGGGTGGCAGGTTTGCTGGAGGGTGGCAGGTTTGCTGGAGGGTGGCAGGTTTGCTGGAGGATGGCAGGTTTGCTGGAGGATGGCGGGTTTGCTGGAGGGTGGCAGGTTTGCTGGAGGGTGGCGGGTTTGCTGGAGGGTGGCGGGTTTGCTGGAGGGTGGCGGGTTTGCTGGAGGGTGGCGGGTTTGCTGGAGGGTGGCAGGCTTGCTGGAGGGTGGCAGGTTTGCTGGAGGGTGGCGGGTTTGCTGGAGGGTGGCGGGTTTGCTGGAGGGTGGCGGGTTTGCTGGAGGGTGGCGGGTTTGCTGGAGGGTGGCGGGTTTGCTGGAGGGTGGCGGGTTTGCTGGAGGGTGGCGGGCTTGCTGGAGGGTGGCGGGTTTGCTGGAGGGTGGCGGGTTTGCTGGAGGATGGCGGGTTTGCTGGAGGGTGGCGGGTTTGCTGGAGGATGGCGGGTTTGCTGGAGGATGGCAGGCTTGCTGGAGGGTGGCAGGCTTGCTGGAGGGTGGCAGGTTTGATTGCTATATGAAGACCCAAAACTAATGACAATGTGCCTCCGATCTGTGTTCTCTCGCCTCCTCTAGGATCGTTTGATGGAAGAACAGCAGATTACATCTTCATGCTCCTGTTTAACTGGATCTGCATTGTCGTATCCTTCCTAATAATAAATAATTATATAACAAACCTTCTGTATAAAAAGCGAATTAAAAAAGACAACTTCACAAAAGGTATGCAGGAAACATTATTACCCCTAATAATCCATCAGAATAATCTATAGATAATTCCGGGGCAGCCATCATGGCAGGAGAGCTCAAGAATCTTGTATGGGGCCCGGCCGCTAATGACCACCCTGACCTTCAGGCTACCACACTATTGGCCATGTCTGCCCCCTCCACCAGGCTGGTTTGCATTGGAGCCCAGCCATCACATATAAGTTACAGAAGGGGGCAAACTCTATAGAGCTTATATTGTGTCTGCCCCCCTCCCCCCATAACGTATAATGTGATGGCTGGGCTCCTAGAATTTTCTGTATGTTTTTTTTTTTTTTTCTTGGGTAAGCCTGGTTGCCTCTTTTTAAAGAGGATGGGCTTCCTACGCCCGGACCCCCCCCACCCGAGGAATCGGGCGCTGTTGTCGGCTTGGTGGTGGGATTTCCACCACCTAAGCCATGCCCTGCCTCCCTTTCCCGTGGCTGAGGCAGAATGGGGGGTGACAAAGGGAAAAAAAAACCTACCTAGCCTGCGATCCAGTGCTTTTCACCAGTTGTTTGGATCCTGGGCGCCACCATGTTGAAGGGCTGCAGACTTCAGAATCCAGGGCTGGCCACTAGCCTTATCCCCAGGTCTGGATGCCCAGCCGTTGGCTGTCCTACGCCGTATCCCAGTCATTCAGGTTGCACATCATTCAGAGTGAAACTGTGGTTGTGACTAGACCCGCTCTGTTTGCCGGGCTCTATTGTCAAAGACTTTTATGCTTTGCATTAATATAGACAGCATAGAGCACTGATTGGATGTGAGCCCGCACAAGCACCGTGGGTGCGCCAGAGAGCAGCCCATACCAGCGGTTTCACAAAGCGGCCCATCTCAAATCTGGATACCCCAGGGACATGGACCAGAATCCGTGACTTTCAAAATCTTGGTTATGGACCACTTTAAAGCAGATCAAAACCCAACGTCCAGGCCCTGGAATCTAAAAGATTCCAGACCTGACCGCTAGTCTTCCCCCAGGGCATCCTACACTGGATGCTCCACTATCTGAACCCCCTCCGGGGTGCTGTTAATCATGCCTGATCCTGGCAGGTCCGCAACATGATCTTCCCCTGGCGGCCACATCCCCGGCTTCCCTGCACCCATGTGGCCAACCCGCTGCAGCTCAAAGCTGCAACCTCAAAAACGCTGCTGGGTGTGGCTTTGGCGGTGGAAAAAACAATTTCTTTAAAAAACAGTGCCACCGCCGAGCCAACAACAGCACCTGGCTACTTGGAGGGGGGGGGGGGGGGGGCAGAGGATGAGCGCTGGACCCAGGAATGGGTCTCCATCCTCTTGAAAGACTTCATGGCATGTGACGCCAATGATTCTTTTCCTGAAAAAGTTGGGACATTTTTGCAAATGCACTACGTTATGGGTGGAGCCTAATTTGAAAATGAATTAGAAACAAAATGAATAACTGTACACTAGGAGGTTTATATATGCGTTGCTTTTTCAGAGGGTCAAATTTGGAGACAGGCACAAAAAGGTGCCAGCACAGTGCAATATATATATATATATTATATTCAACCTATTGTCCAAATCAACTAAATGGTCAAACACCCAAGAGAACACTACTATAAAAATCCAAACATTTATTTCATTCTACACATATCAAAACAACAATTAAAAAATAGCTAAAAATGGGAACATCCCATATCAATAACACAACCCACAAAACCGCAATCCCAACGCATGTAGCCATGTAATAATGACATATTTATATTGATTTGCACATATATGACATTATTACATGGCTAGTTGTGAGATGTGGTGACAGAGGCGTTGCATATTCAGAAGCCTGTAGTTGTCGTCATCGTTGTGAGCACAGGGTCACTCAAATTATTTTCCTGGTAACCTGCTCGGGTCTCTTCATTCTTCACAATTGGGTTATCCACCACAAGGTGGCACAGCTGACTGCAAGGTGAAACTTGTGGCTCCTATTGGCCCATATAATGGCAGCTATTTCCCATAATTCCCAGATTTCTCTTGCAGTCCGGACTGCGAAGATGGACTTTTTTTTTTCTCCCTCATGGATATCGCAGGCAAGCGGGGCATCACAAGCTTGTCTGCCCCTGCAGCCCTATTCCCACCTGCTTCCAGGACCCATTCTGCCTCCCAGCCCCGGCTGCAGATCAGGGGAAGGTAGGGGAACGTTGAGGGTCAGGCGTTCACAGAGCCTTGCTCTGGGCCGCAGACCCTGACCCAAAGGGTAGCCGGCCATAGGCTATGGTGAGCCTATATGGGGGGGGAGGAACCACCTGGGGACCCCTTATGCCTGAGCTGACTGTGTATCCCACATGCTTTATCGGATTGTTGTGACTTTGTGTTTTCACTCGTGCTTCGCCGTTTGCCTTACTCAACTTCCTCTCTCCTGCCCTTCTGCCTCCCTGACGTGCTGGCTTCGGGGGGAGGTGGCGGCCTCCTTCTTCGGGCGGCGGCCCGGCGGCGTGTCCTCCGCGGCGGGGGAGGGGGGAGTCCCTCCTGCTTTCTTTAGTCCAGGCGCCATTTTCCTTACTCGGGCGCCCGGAGGTTTGCGCGCTGCGAGGGGGGGGGGGCGTCATCGTGTCATCGCAGTGCGGCCCCGCCCCTCGAGGTGCTGCTGGCCTCTCCTCGGCGCCATTTTGCTTCTCATGTGGGGAGCGTATCTCCTCAACGGCCCGCTGCGCTGGGTCTCTTGCAATTCGCCAGGGTCCCCCCTTTGAGCCCTTGTGCGATTCGGCTTTACCCATTTTGACTCTTAAGGTGGTCTTTTTGGTAGCTATCACATCGGTGCGTCGCGTATCAGAGCTGGCGGCGCTTTGTATGAAGCCTCCTTACTTTGAGCGTCATCAGGATAAGGTGATGTTACGTCTTAAACCGGGATTCTTGCCCAAGGTTGTCTCTGCCTTTCATCTCAATAAGGACATTGTTTTGCCTTCTAATTCTAAGGAATGGACGCTCCCTCCATTCCCTGGATGTGGTCAGAGCCCTTAAGTACTACCTGGCTGCTACGGAATCCTTTAGGAAGTCGGATTCTCTGTTTGTCCTTCCTGACGGGCCTAGGAAGGGCTTGCCTCCAGCCAAATCCACTATCAGCAAGTGGATCAGGCAGGCGGTGGTGCAAGCGTATTCTGCCAAGGGGAAGGAGCCCCCTTTTCGTGTTTCTGCTCGCTTCACTAGAGCTATTGGTGCTTCTTGTGCTTTTCAGCACCAGGCTTCGGTTGAACAGGTTTGTAAGGCCACTACTTGGTATTTAGTTCATACTTTTTCTAAGTTTTACAAGGTTGACGTTAGGGCCTCAGCTGATGCTGTTTTTGGCCGCAAGGTGCTTCAGGCAGTAGTGTCATGAACTACGCGCTGTTGCTCACTGGGGATCTGGCCCTTCTTTTGGACACTGCTTTTGGATGTCCCATTGTGAAGCATGAAGCGACCCGAGCAGGATACCAGGAAAAATACAATTCTGTGATTACTCACCTGTAGAATTGTTTTAATTGGTATCCTGCTCGGGTTGCTTCATCCCACCCTTGTTCTGTTATCCTCTTTTGCCTTTTTATGGTGATTACTGTTGAGAGAGTTTCTAGTGGGGCTGTGTGAATTAACATGGTCTCTGGCCTCCCGGCTTGTCTCTGTATTTACTGCTTTTCAACTCTGGGAATTATGGGAAATAGCTGCCCTTATATGGGCCGGGAGCCACAACTTTCACCTTGCAGTCAGCTGCGCCACCTTGTGGTGGATAACTCAATTGTGAAGAATGAAGCGACCCAAGCAGGATACCAATAAAAACAATTCTACAGGTGAGTAATCACAGAATTGTATTTTCTCTTATCAAAATGATTTGGGCTTAACTGCGGTCTCAGATAACTGGAGTGATAATGGACATGCAGGTGAGGACGCTCCCCCATCCAACGGTTCAATAACGGTCCATTGTTTTTAGTCATTTCTAGATATTTCAAAATACAAGTACCACACATTTGCAACTATGCTGGGCTAAAAGACTCCAGGGCCAAGTGATTCCACCTCCCCAGGGCATTCCGATTTAGGATGCCCTACTTTTAAATCCCCAGGATCTCATAATATACTTCTCCAGTGATCC